>OX439483.1:352550524-353181500 GCA_949320155.1 Melangyna quadrimaculata | reverse complement strand
ATTACCATTACCATTACCATTACCATTACCATTACCATTACCATTACCATTACCATTACCATTACCATTACCATTACCATTACCATTACCATTACCATTACCATTACCATTACCATTACCATTACCATTACCATTACCATTACCATTACCATTACCATTACCATTACCATTACCATTACCATTACCATTACCATTACCATTACCATTACCATTACCATTACCATTACCATTACCATTACCATTACCATTACCATTACCATTACCATTACCATTACCATTACCATTACCATTACCATTACCATTACCATTACCATTACCATTACCATTACCATTACCATTACCATTACCATTACCATTACCATTACCATTACCATTACCATTACCATTACCATTACCATTACCATTACCATTACCATTACCATTACCATTACCATTACCATTACCATTACCATTACCATTACCATTACCATTACCATTACCATTACCATTACCATTACTATTACCATTACCATTACCATTACCATTACCATTACCATTACCATTACCATTACCATTACCATTACCATTACCATTACCATTACCATTACCATTACCATTACCATTACCATTACCATTACCATTACCATTACCATTACCATTACCATTACCATTACCATTACCATTACCATTACCATTACCATTACCATTACCATTACCATTACCATTACCATTACCATTACCATTACCATTACCATTACCATTACCATTACCATTACCATTACCATTACCATTACCATTACCATTACCATTACCATTACCATTACCATTACCATTACCATTACCATTACCATTACCATTACCATTACCATTACCATTACCATTACCATTACCATTACCATTACCATTACCATTACCATTACCATTACCATTACCATTACCATTACCATTACCATTACCATTACCATTACCATTACCATTACCATTACCATTACCATTACCATTACCATTACCATTACCATTACCATTACCATTACCATTACCATTACCATTACCATTACCATTACCATTACCATTACCATTACCATTACCATTACCATTACCATTACCATTACCATTACCATTACCATTACCATTACCATTACCATTACCATTACCATTACCATTACCATTACCATTACCATTACCATTACCATTACCATTACCATTACCATTACCATTACCATTACCATTACCATTACCATTACCATTACCATTACCATTACCATTACCATTACCATTACCAATACCATTCACCATTCACCATTATAGTCTATTGATTATGTCATAAAAAAGGAACTGGGTTTTTATTGTAAAAATCATTGTATGGGTTATTGAAGATGAGAAAAACGCGGAGAGCTATTAAATGATAGGGTGCAATTTTGAGGGGGGTAAATGCAACCCTTTTCGTTTTTTGCATATAACTCGAAAATCAAGCTAAATTTTGAAAAAATGCCGTTAACTTTTATTTCAGAGAATAAAATTTACTATCGAATAAGCCCGTTCAAAAAATTTTGAATACATTTTTAATGTGCTAAAACTTTTTTTTACTTATTTGTCTTTAACTTTTTTTCCGGTAGAGATAGGTTTAAAAATTGCTCCATATAAAAGAAAAGTTATAAAATTTTCTCTAAAATGGCGTATTAGTAAATTTTTTTTTAGTGAAAATTAACAAAGATATAGTCGCTCAAAGTAAGCCATATTTTCGATTTTTATTGCGTTTGTTTTGACATTAATTTAATTGTTATATTTAGCAACAAAACTTAATTTTATTAAATAAAATGGGAATAATAAGTTTATTAATCAATTATAATTGATTATTATTATAGCCTTGTTCCTTTTTATAAAATGTGGAAACGAAAATCATACAAAAAAAATGTTCTTTTCTAGATTTGATTAAATCTCTTGAATATTACCATCCATGTCTTCCGGGGTTTTCTCATCTTCAATAACACATACAATGATTTTTACAATAAAAACCTGGTAACGTCTTAGTTCCTTATTGCCCTGTTTTTTTTAGGACACAATCAATTTAAGGTTCGTTTAAAAAGCTTATATCTTGAGTTCTTCTAGTCGGATCAGATTAACGTGTTTGGACTTAGCAAAAATAACAGAGCATCTTGATGTTTTTTTTTTTTTTTTTATTAATGGAACTGATAATACCCCTGATAAGAAATTTCGAAAATCTCCTTAAGTTCAAATAAATATCCTTAAGTTCAACATAACTTAGGTGGCCGAAAAAGTAATCCTTAAGCGATTTAAGTTGGACTTTTATTGTTGTTTTTTGTATTATTTGCTTAGAATAGGGATTAAAATGCGAACAAATTAACAACAAATTTTATAAAAATGTATGTGTGTGGGACTGTCCGAATAGATCCTAGATTTTTATTTATACATTATTTATATTTAATAAAATCAATAAGAAATAGGCAATATAGAGTAAGAGACCAGGGCCGCCAGACATACGTCATTTTATCAAAGCTAAGATTTTGTCTGCGAACAGGTAATAGGGTAGCTAAGAACAAATGGATACTTAGAATCTTCAATCCGTGTGCAATAAAGAGGTAGCGAGTGTTAAAGTTGCATACAAATGTTGCAGTATTGCGTTATTTTATCAAAGCTGAAAATAACTCCGAAACCGGACAGTTTTTTAATTGTCAGGTTTCATTGAAATAATTTAAATCAAATATTTAGTTAAACGGTTAACCGTACGTCCATAAAATGTAACAAAATGCAATATACTAGAAATAGATTTGACTTTTCACACAAAATTGACGTTTGGACAGCGATTTCTATCGTTTAGTTTGGCCAGAAATCGCGTTTAAAGATAAAAGTCGGTTTTTAATATCATGCGATACATCGATTGAAAGGTGGCACTCCCTAGATTTCGAATATGCTTTTTTTAATTCGCTAAGGCGCTTAGTTTAACCGCAAATCAAGTTTGAAGGTGCCAACTTTGGTGGGTCTACGACGTTTAGTTTGGCCAGAAATCGCGTTTAAAGATAAAAGTCGGTTTTTAATATCATGCGATACGTCGATTGAAAGGTGGCACTCCCTAGATTACAAATATGCATTTTTTAAGTAACTAGGGCGCTTAGCTTAGCCGCAAATCAAGTTTGAAGCTGCCAACTTTGGTAGGTCTACGAAGTTTAGTTTGGCCAGAGATGGCGTTTAAAGATAAAAGTCGGTTTTTAATATCATGCGATACATCGATTGAAAGGTGGCACTGCTTAGATTACTTACTTACTTACTTAGGTCCTCGGACCTATTACGTCCGTGATGTTTCCCTTACGGGACATAGGGCCTCCACTACACCTACGCGCCATCGTGTACGATTTCTTGAAATATATTTCAGCTCTCTCCAACTTTTCCCAGTCGTGCCGATTCCTGTTCGACCGTTCTTCGCCATGTACTTCTAGGCCGGCCCACTTGTCTTCCCTCCTGTGTGAGCGGGTTCCACTGCATTGCTTGAGATGCAATGCACCGATCGCCTTTTCGAAGCATATGGCCAATCCACTGCCACTTTCTTCTTCGTATAATGGAGTCTATGGGCTCCTGACCCGTTCTCGCATGAAGTTCGGCATTGGAGATACGGTTGGGCCAGAAAATCCTCAAGATGTTTCGTAGACATCTATTAACGAAGGTTTGCAGCATTCTAGTGACAGTGTCAGTGACTTTCCAAGTGCTGCAGCCGTAAAGCAGAACGGATTCAACATTGGAGCGGAACAGTCGTAACTTGGTCTTTAAGCTAAAAGAGTTGTTTCTCCATACTTTGGACAGCATTCCGAACGCAGCCTTTGCTTTTCTGATTCGGCTGTTTACGTCCAGTTCAGTTCGCCACCCGTAGAGACAATACTCCCAAGATATTGGAAATCCTCTACCATCTCTACCGGTTGTCCAGAAATATTTACTTGGATTGATGAGGAAGTTCCAAGGCTGATCCTTTTAGTTTTTGCCGAGTTGATCTTAAGCCCTACGTTTTCTGCTTCTCTCTCCACCCTTGTTGCCATTTGATGGAGATCCATGATCCTATGAGAGAGTAAGCATACGTCGTCCGCGTAGTCCAGATGTTTGAGGTGAAATTGCAGAGTCCACTGAATTCCTCCATTTTCACTTGACAAAGCTGCGTGCAGTACGTCACTTATCACCAACAGGAACAGTATTGGTGACAGTATACAGCCTTGCCTAACTCCACTTTGGATTTCAAACTCCTCTGACAGCCTACCTTTGTGCAAAACGTGACACTTGGATCCATCATATGTAGCCTTGATAATAGCAATCAATTTATCTGGGATGCCCCTCCTGCGCCAAGCAAGCCACATAAATTGTCTATTGACACTGTCGAACGCCTTTTCAAAATTGATGAACAGCAGGTGAAGTGGTGATCGATATTCAACGCACTGTTCGATGATGATCCGCAAGGTGTTGATGTGATCCACACAGGAAGATCCAGTGCGGAAACCTGCTTGTTCGGCTTCGAGTGTGTCTTCGAGGTGGTCTTTAATTCGGTCCAAAACTATCCTTGTTATTATCTTGGCTACTGCAGGCAGAACGCAAATTCCTCTCCAGTTTTCGCACTGTGTGAGATCTCCTTTCTTTGGGAGCTTGACAATCATTCCTTTTTTCCACTCTTCAGGAAAGCTCTCTGTTTCCCAAGCTCTCTTAATAAGTGGGTGCAGTAGCTCGTTCGATGTCGTTGGGGCTGCTCGTAAGAGCTCTGCAGGAATACCGTCAAGTCCAACCGCTTTGTTGTTTTTCAGTGCTTTGATGGCGGTGATAATTTCTTCTTTACTGGGGGGTACGGTGCGTATTCGGGAAATTGTTACTTCGGGTAGCTTAGTGGGAATATGGTTCACTTCACTGGCGAAAACGCGGTTTAAAACCGTAGAAAAGTGTTCCCTCCACCTTATGAGCTGGTCCTCATCCGAAATTAGCAGGGATCCGTTTGTGTCTTTAACCAGGTGTTCTTTAGAGCTCTGGACACCAGTGAGCTCTTTGGTAATTCTGTAGACAGTCCTACTGTCACACCTACTAGCGGCTTCTTCTGCTTCTGTAGCCAATGCGTTGATGTAGTTACGCTCATCACGTCGCACACTACGGTGAATTTCCCTTATCTTCATGCTGTACGTAGACTCAAGCTCGTTTCTCCCTGCTGCTGGGGTAGCTGCGATGCGAGCTTTAAGGTGTTTCCTTTCTTCGATCCTTGCCCAAGTTTCGTCGGAGAGCCAGGCACTTTTTCTCCCTTGCGCCCGGCCGACTATACTTTCAGCACCGGATATGAACACATTTTTGACAGCACACCAATGATTTTCGATGGATGTGGTTTCCATGCTGCTGATTGCGTTCAATCCTTGTGAAAGGTGGTCCCCTAGTTGTTGGCGCACTGCGGGATCCTTTAGTCTATCTGTATTAAACTTGGGCATTCGAGTGTTTCCTTGGGATCTCCGAACTGTAGCTGTACGCAATCTAACGGTAGCAACCATCAGATGGTGGTCCCGGGCCATTCCCACGGCCTGGAGACTGCTTCTAAAACGCCGGCTGATCGCGAAGTGGTCAATTTGGTTGGAAGTTGCTTGTCTGTCAGTCGACACCCAACTGACTTTGTGGCACGTCTTATGCTCGAACATGGTCCCTCCAATAACAAGGCCGTTGGCGTTGCAGAAATCGACAAATCGTTCGCCATTGTCGTTTCGGTTACCAACACCATGTTTTCCCATGACATGCCTTAGCTCAGTGTTGTCATTGCTAACCTTGGCATTTAAGTCTCCCATCACCATAATTATATCACCTCGTGGAACGCTATCATAAGCAGCACTCAGCCGGTTATAAAAGGCCTCCTTCTCCTCGTCAGAAGAGAGCAAAGTTGGGGCGTAACACTGTATGATGGTGACGCGACGTACTCTAGTCCGGAACCTGGCTTCCAGGATCCTGTCACCTAAAGGCTCCCAGGAAATTAAGCTTTTGAGAGCTGTTTTGGAAAGCAGCAATCCAACGCCAGATTCCCGAGCGCTTCCAGGTGTTTTTCCGGAATAGAATAGTACAGTGTTACGGGTTGGTGACTTAAATTTCCCTGAGCCCAGCCATCTAACTTCACTTATCCCTAAGATGTCCATCCTATACCGCATGAATTCCTTCTCTAGTTGCAGGAATCTGGCATTCTGAGGACCTTCTTTTCCATTGTCAAGAAGCGTCTTCACATTCCAGAAACCAATCTTTGTCCGGGTACAATAGTCAAAAGTCGTCAACGAGTTATCATTAATTATCCGAGGCGTAGTGTTGGTTTCGGTAGCGGGTTGATTTCAGTTACGGAGAATGCTAACCTCCGTAACCTATCCTAGAAAGCTAGGCCTTTTCGCACTTATAATTTTGGCCTATTTATGTATATTGGGATACACAAATAGTTGCCCGGGGACCACCACGAGGAGGTAAAACAAGCACTTCATCGTGACTGATTGTTGCGCTACTGGCCCAGACCAAGTTCTGAGTAATCAATAGTTTCCCGATCAGGCACGATGCAGGTCGCCCAAAGATTTACGAGATTACGAATATGCATTTTGTAAGTCGCTAGGTCGATTAGTTTAGCTGCAAATCAAGTTTGAAGGTTTTAACTTTGGTGGCTAACACGTTTAGTTTGGCCAGAAATCGCGTTTAAAGATAAAAGTTGGATTTTCGTATCGGGCTTAGTGCGATATATCTCGAACAATTTCCTACAAATAATATTTTGCCGTGTCGACGTTCGTTAAATCATTTCGTTTTCTAACTCTAGATGTTTAAAATGATACTTTTCGTTTTCAATACAAGAAGGAAATCAGAAAAGGGGTGAATTTCAAAAATCATCATTCACAGAAACAGCAACAAAATTCAATTGCCTTGCATTTCGCCGGCTGAATACTTAAGTGCCCCATATACAAACAAATTATTCCTCAGAAAACGAATTTTAAGGTTTGGAAAATAATTCCGTTATTTCTTACTTGACAATTTCGACTTTTGAGTTTTTATATACATTAATTCTAAAATCATTTTTTTTATTTTGAAGTCCTGATATCAAAAAACGTTAAGGTTGTTTAAAAAAAAAATAAAGTTTGAAAAAAGTCAAAAATGGATATAGAACCATCTTCCATACGAATACGAAATCTATGAAAATCAAACTTCAAATTTCCTATGTATATAGAACTTTTATGCACGGGACATTCGGAAATCAACGAAATCAAAAATAATAAAAAAAGTCAAAATTTCTAGCATTATTAATTTTTATAATTTTACTTTAAGTGATAAAAACATAAAACCAAAAGTAATATAAATTTAGTGGCTGTGCCTTCCTCTAAACCAGATTGTATTATTTTTAAGTTACTTATTCAGCCCTGAAGAAGATCCAAACCAAATTTGAAAAGTCGGTAAATAATCAATAAATATTGAACTAAAACAGAGACAGGATTAAGGATTTTATATTGTTTATTTAGTCGGCGAAAATGTTACTTCTTATTTATACTTTTCCAGCTGACTGCACTTTTGTCCATTGATATAGAGCACATAAGCATGTATGTCAAGTAAGCACTACGTTTGTGGAAATTCAAAAAAGTAAATATGCAGTTAATTGTAGCTTTTTAGTAGTAAATTAGTTGTGGAAAAAAAATTTGTAGCTCTACTATTTTTTAAAAAAATGGTAAGTAGTGCTAACTTGATATCAACTTGGCACTACACTTTGTGAAATTCCAAAAACTAAGTAAGCCCTTCGTTGAAGATTTTTAATAGTAAATTAGTTGTGGAAAGAAAAAAATTGTAAAAAAATTTTTGAGTACTATTATTAATATTAAAAAAAAAAAAAATTAGTATGAAGTGCTAACTTGATATAAACTTGGCACTACACTTTCCGAAATCCTAAAAACTAAGTACGCAGTTAATTCAAGCTATTTAGAAGTAAATTAGTTGTGGAGAAAAAAAAATTCCAAAACATTTGTTGCCGTACTTTTTAAAAAAAATAAGACTAGGTAGTGCTAACTTGACACTGGTGAACTCAGCCATTGAAAAGGGAAATTCGAAAATAAAACATGCCATTATTTAAAGCTTTTTAGTAGTAAATTATTTGTGGAGAGAAAAAAATTCCAAAAAATTTGTTGCCGTACTTTTTTTAAGAAATAAGAGTAGGTAGTGCTAACTTGACACTGGTGAACTCAGCCATTAAAAATGGAAATTCGAAAATAAAACATGCCATTATTTAAAGCTTTTTACAAGTAAATTAGTTGTGGAGAGAAAAAAAATCCAAAAAATTTGTTGCCGTACTTTTTTAAAAAAGTAAGAGTAGTTAGTGCTAACTTGACACTGGTGAACTCAGACATTAAAAAGGGAAATTCGAAAATAAAACATGCCATTATTTAAAGCTTTTTACTAGTAAATTAGTTGTGAAGAGAAAAAAAATCCAAAAAATTTGTTGCCGTACTTTTTTTAAAAAATAAGAGTAGGTAGTGCTAACTTGACACTGGTGAACTCAGCCATTAAAAAGGGAAATTCGAAAATAAAACATGCCATTATTTAAAACTTTTTACTAGTAAATTAGTTGTGAAGAGAAAAAAAATCCAAAAAATTTGTTGCCGTACTTCTTTTAAAAAATAAGAGTAGGTAGTGCTAACTTGACACTGGTGAACTCAGCCATTAAAAAGGGAAATTCGAAAATAAAACATGCCATTATTTAAAGCTTTTTACTAGTAAATTAGTTGTGGAGAGAAAAAAATTCCAAAAAATTTGTTGCCGTATTTTTTTTTTTAATAAGAGTAGGTAGTGCTAACTTGACACTGGTGAACTCAGCCATTAAAAAGGGAAATTCGAAAATAAAACATGCCATTATTTAAAGCTTTTTACTAGTAAATTAGTTGTGGAGAAAAAAAAATTCCAAAAAATTTGTTGCCGTATTTTTTTTTAAAAATAAGAGTAGGTAGTGCTAACTTGACACTGGTGAGCTCAGCCATTAAAAAGTGCTATTCGCAAATAAAACATGCCATTATTTAAAGCTTTTTAGTAGTAAATAAGTTGTGGAGAGAAAAAAATTCCAAAAAATTTGTTGCCGTACTTTTTTTAAAAAATAAGAGTAGGTAGTGCTAACTTGACACTGGTGAACTCAGCCATTAAAAAGGGAAATTCGAAAATAAAACATGCCATTATTTAAAGCTTTTTAGTAGTAAATTAGTTGTGGAGAGAAAAAAATTCCAACAAATTTGTTGTCGTACTTTTTTTAAAAAATAAGAGTAGGTAGTGCTAACTTGACACTGGTGATCTCAGCCATTTAAAAGGGAAATTTGAAAATAAAACATGCCATTATTTAAAGCTTTTTAGTAGTAAATTAGTTTTGGAGAGAAAAAAATTCCAAAAAATTTGTTGCCGTACTAAACAAAAAATAAGTGTAGGTAGTGCTAACTTGACACTGGTGAACTCAGCCATTAAAAAGGGAAATTCGAAAATAAAACATGCCATTATTTAAAGCTTTTTACTAGTAAATTAGTTGTGGAGAGAAAAAAATTCCAAAAAATTTTTTGCCGTACTAAAAAAAAATAAGTGTAGGTAGTGCTAACTTGACACTGGTGAACTCAGCGATTAAAAAGGGAAATTCAAAAATTAAACCTGCCATTGTTTAGAGCTTTACAGAAGTAAATTAGTTGTGGAGAGAAAAAAATTCCAAAAAATTTGTTGCCGTACTTTTTTAAAAAAATAAGAGTAGGTAGTGCTAACTTGACACTGGTGAACTCAGCCATTAAAAAGCGAAATTCGAAAATAAAACATGCCATTATTTAAAGCTTTTTAGTAGTAAATTAGTTGTGGAGAGAAAAAAAATCCAAAAAATTTGTTGCCGTACTTTTTTAAAAAAGTAAGAGTAGGTAGTGCTAACTTGACACTGGTGAACTCAGCCATTAAAAGGGGAAATTCGAAAATAAAACATGCCATTATTTAAAGTTTTTTAGTAGTAAATGAGTTGTGGAGACAAAAACAATCCAAAGTATTTGTTGCCGTACTTTAAAAAAAAAAAAATAAGAGTAGGTAGTGCTAACTTGACACTGGTGAACTCAGCCATTAAAAAGGGCAATTCGAAAATAAAATATGCCATTATTTAAAGCTTTTTTCTAGTAAATTAGTTGTCGAGAGAAAAAAAATCCAAAAAATTTGTTGCCGTACTTTTTTGAAAAATAAGAGTAGGTAGTGCTTACTTGACACTGGTGAACTCAGCCATTTAAAAGGGAAATTCGAAAAAAAACATGCCATTATTTAAAGCTTTTTAGAAGTAAATTAGTTGTGGAGAGAAAAAAATTCCAAAAAATTTGTTGCCATACTTTTTTAAAAAAATAAGAGTAGGTAGTGCTAACTTGACACTGGTGAACTCAGCCATTAAAAAGGGAAATTAGAAAATAAAATATGCCATTATTTAAAGCTTTTTAGTAGTAAATTATTTGTGGAGAGAAAAAAATTTGTTGCCGTACTTTTTAAAAAAAAAAAATAAGAGTAGGTAGTGCTAACTTGACACTGGTGATCTCAGCCATTAAAAAGGGAAATTCGAAAATAAAACATGCCATTATTTAAAGCTTTTTACTAGTACATTAGTTGTGGTGAGAAAAAAAATCCAAAAAATTTGTTGCCGTACTAAAAAAAAATAAGTGTAGGTAGTGCTAACTTGACACTGGTGAACTCAGCCATTAAAAAGGGAAATTCGAAAATAAAACATGTCATTATTTAAAGCTTTTTAGTAGTAAATTAGTTGTGGAGAGAAAAAAATTCCAAAAAATTTTTTGCCGTACTAAAAAAAAATAAGTGTAGGTAGTGCTAACTTGACATTGGTGAACTCAGCCATTAAAAAGGGAAATTCAAAAATTAAACATGCCATTGTTTAGAGCTTTACAGTACTAAATTAGTTGTGGAGAGAAAAAAATTCCAAAAAAATTGTTGCCGTACTTTTTTTAAAAAATAAGAGTAGGTAGTGCTAACTTGACACTGGTGAACTCAGCCATTAAAAAGGGAAATTCGAAAATAAAAATGCCATTATTTAAAGCTTTTTAGTAGTAAATTAGTTGTGGAGAGAAAAAAAATCCAAAAAATTTGTTGCCGTACTTTTTTAAAAAAATAAGAGTAGGTAGTGCTAACTTGACACTGGTGAACTTAGCCATTAAAAAGCGAAATTCGAAAATAAAACATGCCATTATTTAAAGCTTTTTAGTAGTAAATTAGTTGTGGAGAGAAAAAAATTCCAAAAAATTTGTTGCCATACTTTTTTTTAAAAAATAAGAGTAGGTAATGCTAACTTGACACTGGTGAACTCAGCCATTCGAAAGGGAAATTCGAAAATAAAACATGCCATTATTTAAAGCTTTTTAGGTGTAAATTAGTTGTGGAGAGAAAAAAAATCCAAAAAATTTGTTGCCGTACTTTTTTAAAAAAGTAAGAGTAGGTAGTGCTAACTTGACACTGGTGAACTCAGCCATTAAAAGGGGAAATTCGAAAATAAAACATGCCATTATTTAAAGCTTTTTAGTAGTAAATTAGTTGTGGAGACAAAAACAATCCAAAATATTTGTTGCCGTACTTTTTAAAAAAAAAATAAGAGTAGGTAGTGCTAACTTGACACTGGTGAACTCAGCCATTAAAAAGGGCGATTCGAAAATAAAATATGCCATTATTTAAAGGTTTTTTCTAGTAAATTAGTTGTGGAGAGAAAAAAAATCCAAAAAATTTGTTGCCGTACTTTTTTAAAAAATAAGAGTAGGTAGTGCTTACTTGACACTGGTGAACTCAGCCATTTAAAAGGGAAATTCGAAAAAAAACATGCCATTATTTAAAGCTTTTTAGAAGTAAATTAGTTGTGGAGAGAAAAAAATTCCAAAAAATTTGTTGCCATACTTTTTTAAAAAAAATAAGAGTAGGTAGTGCTAACATGACACTGGTGAACTCAGCCATTAAAAAGGGAAATTAGAAAATAAAATATGCCATTATTTAAAGCTTTTTAGTAGTAAATTATTTGTGGAGAGAAAAAAATTCCAAAAAATTTGTTGCCGTACTTTTTTAAAAAAATAAGAGTAGGTAGTGCTAACTTGACACTGGTGATCTCAGCCATTAAAAAGGGAAATTCGAAAATAAAACATGCCATTATTTAAAGCTTTTTACTAGTACATTAGTTGTGGTGAGAAAAAAAATCCAAAAAATTTGTTGCCGTACTTTTTTTAAACAATAAGAGTAGGTAGTGCTAACTTGACACTGGTGAACTCAGCCATTAAGAAGGAAAATTCGAAAATAAAACATGCCATTATTTGAAGCTTTTTAGTATTAAATTAGTTGTGGAGAGAAAAAAACTCCAAGAAAATTGTTGCCGTACTTTTTAATAGAAATAAGAGTAGGTAGTGCTAACTTGACACTGGTGAACTCGGCCATTAAAAAGGGAAATTCGAAAATAAAACACGCCATTATTTAAAGCTTTTTACTAGTAAATTAGTTGAGAAAAAAAAAAAAAAAACAAAAAATTTGTTGCCGTACTTTTTAAAAAAATAAGAGTAGGTAGTACTAACTTGACACTGGTGAACTCAGCCATTAAAAAGTGCTATTCGGAAATAAAACATGCCATTATTTAAAGCTTTTTAGTAGTAAATAAGTTGTGGAGAGAAAATAAATTCCAAAAAATTTGTTGCCGTACTTTTTTTTAAAAATAAGAGTAGGTAGTGCTTACTTGACACTGGTGAACTCAGCCATTAAAAAGGGAAATTCGAAAATAAAAATGCCATTATTTAAAGCTTTTTAGTAGTAAATTAGTTGTGGAGAGAAAAAAAATCCAAAAAATCTGTTGCCGTACTTTTAAAAAAAAAAAATAAGAGTAGGTAGTGCTAACTTGACACTGGTGAACTCAGCCATTAAAAAGGGAAATTCGAAAATAAAACATGCCATTATTTAAAGCTTTTTAGTAGTAAATTAGTTGTGGAGAGAACAAAATTCCAAAAAATTTGTTGCCGTACTAAAAAAAAATTAGTGTAGGTAGTGCTAACTTGACACTGGTGAACTCAGCCGTTTGGAAGGGAAATTCGAAAATAAAACATGTACATTTTATTTTCGAATTTCCCTTTTTAATGGCTGATTTCACCAGTGTCAAAAAGCACTACCCACTCTTATTTTTTAAAAAAAGTACGGCAACAAATTTTTCGGAATTTTTTTCTCTCCACAACTAATTTACTACTAAAAAGCTTTAAATAATGTCATGTTTTATTTTCGAAATTCCCTTTTTAATGGCTGAGTTCACCAGTGTCCTACACTTATTTTTTTTTTTTAGTACGGCAACAAATTTTTTGGAATTTTTTTCTCTCCACAGCTAATTTACTACTAAAAAGCTTTAAATAATGGCATGTTTTATTTTCGAATTTCCCTTTTTAATGGCTGAGTTCACCAGTGTCAAGTTAGCACTACCTACTCTTATTTTTTAAAAAAAGTACGGCAACAAATTTTTTGGATTTTTTTTCTCTCCTCAACTAATTTACTTCTAAAAAGCTTTAAATAATGGCATGTTTTATTTTCGAATTTCCCTTTTTAATGGCTGAGTTCACCAGTGTCAAGTTAGCACTAACTACACTTATTTTTTTTTTAGTACGGCAACAAATTTTTTGGAATTTTTTTCTCTCCACAACTAATTTACTACTAAAAAGCTTTAAATAATGGTATGTTTTATTTTCGAATTTCCCTTTTTAATGGCTGAGTTCACAAGTGTCAAGTTAGCACTACCTACTCTTATTTTCTAAAAAAAGTTTGGCACTACCTACTCTTATTTTTTAAAAAAAAGTACGGCAACAAATTTTTTGGAATTTTTTTCTCTCCACAACTAATTTACTACTAAAAAGCTTTAAATAATGGCATGTTTTATTTCCGAATAGCCCTTTTTAGTGGCTGAGTTCACCAGTGTCAAGTTAGCACTACCTACTCTTATTAAAAAAAAAATACGGCAACAAATTTTTTGGAATTTTTTTCTCTCCACAACTAATTTACTAGTAAAAAGCTTTAAATAATGGCATGTTTTTTTTTCGAATTTCCCTTTTTAATGGCTGAGTTCACCAGTGTCAAGTTAGCACTACCTACTCTTATTTAAAAAAAAATAAGGCAACAAATTTTTTGGAATTTTTTTCTCCCCACAACTAATTTACTAGTAAAAAGCTTTAAATAATGGCATGTTTTATTTTCGAATTTCCCTTTTTAATGGCTGAGTTCACCAGTGTCAAGTTAGCACTACCTACTCTTATTTTTTAAAAAAAGTACGGCAACAAATTTTTTGGATTTTTTTTCTCTCGACAACTAATTTACTAGTAAAAAGCTTTAAATAATGGCATGTTTTATTTTTGAATTTCCCTTTTTAATGGCTGAGTTCACCAGTGTCAAGTTAGCACTACCTACTCTTACTTTTTTTAAAAAGTACGGCAACAAATTTTTTGGATTTTTTTTCTCTCCACAACTAATTTACTAGTAAAAAGCTTTAAATAATGTCATGTTTTATTTTCGAATTTCCCTTTTTAATGGCTGAGTTCACCAGTGTCAAGTTAGCACTACCTACTCTTATTTTTTTTTTTTAAAGTACGGCAACAAATTTTTTGGATTTTTTTTCTCTCGACAACTAATTTACTAGTAAAAAGCTTTAAATAATGGCATGTTTTATTTTTGAATTTCCCTTTTTAATGGCTGAGTTCACCAGTGTCAAGTTAGCACTACCTACTCTTACTTTTTTTAAAAAGTACGGCAACAAATTTTTTGGATTTTTTTTCTCTCCACAACTAATTTACTAGTAAAAAGCTTTAAATAATGTCATGTTTTATTTTCGAATTTCCCTTTTTAATGGCTGAGTTCACCAGTGTCAAGTTAGCACTACCTACTCTTATTTTTTTTTTTAAAGTACGGCAACAAATTTTTTGGATTTTTTTTCTCTGCACAACTAATTTACTACTAAAAAGCTTTAAATAATGGCATTTTTATTTTCGAATTTCCCTTTTTAATGGCTGAGTTCACCAGTGTCAAGTTAGCACTACCTACTCTTATTTTTTTAAAAAAGTACGGCAACAAATTTTTTGGATTTTTTTTCTCTCGACAACTAATTTACTAGTAAAAAGCTTTAAATAATGGCATGTTTTATTTTTGAATTTCCCTTTTTAATGGCTGAGTTCACCAGTGTCAAGTTAGCACTACCTACTCTTACTTTTTTTAAAAAGTACGGCAACAAATTTTTTGGATTTTTTTTCTCTCCACAACTAATTTACTAGTAAAAAGCTTTAAATAATGTCATGTTTTATTTTCGAATTTCCCTTTTTAATGGCTGAGTTCACCAGTGTCAAGTTAGCACTACCTACTCTTATTTTTTTTTTTAAAGTACGGCAACAAATTTTTTGGATTTTTTTTCTCTCCACAACTAATTTACTACTAAAAAGCTTTAAATAATGGCATTTTTATTTTCGAATTTCCCTTTTTAATGGCTGAGTTCACCAGTGTCAAGTTAGCACTACCTACTCTTATTTTTTTAAAAAAGTACGGCAACAAATTTTTTGGAATTTTTTTCTCTCCACAACTAATTTACTACTAAAAAGATTTAAATAATGGCATGTTTTATTTTCGAATTTCCCTTTTTAATGGCTGAGTTCACCAGTGTCAAGTTAGCACTACCTACTCTTACTTTTTTAAAAAAGTACGGCAACAAATTGTTTGGTTTTTTTTCTCTCCACAACTAATTTACTAGTAAAAAGCTTTAAATAATGGCATGTTTTATTTTCCAATTTCCCTCTTTAATGGCTGAGTTCACCAGTGTCAAGTTAGCACTACCTACACTTATTTTTTTAAAAAAGTACGGCAACAAATTTTTTGGATTTTTTTTCTCTCCTCCACTAATTTACTACTAAAAAGCTTTAAATAATGGCATGTTTTATTTTCGAATTTCCCTTTTTAATGGCTGAGTTCACCAGTGTCAAGTTAGCACTACCTACTCTTATTTTTTAAAAAAAGTACGACAACAAATTTTTTGGAATTTTTTTCTCTCCACAACTAATTTACTACTAAAAAGCTTTAAATAATGGCATGTTTTATTTTCGAATTTCCCTTTTTAATGGCTGAGTATTTTGGATATACTGCAAATAAGCATCAAAATAGCCCAAAAATTTGTGGTTTATAGAGCAAAAGTGCTTTCTGTAACTTCGTTAATAATTGAGATAGAGCAACGGGGAAAGCGCCAAACGATAGAGAATATTCGAACAAGTATAACTGCATCTATAACTCAGTTTCCCGAAAAAGTGCTCTATGGGGCACTAAAGTATTCGGACGGCGATTTAACAAAATGGTAGCCCTGCTTCAATTTTTATAGCAAAGTATAGGTATTATATGAAAGTCTTTGTGCGTTGGGGATCGAAATTTCTTTGATTCGGCATTTAATGTATTTATAAAACCAAGAAGCTTCTCTCTCTCTCTCTCTCTTTGAAAAACATTAGCTTTACGAATTAATTTTATATGAACGGGTAATAATAGGTGAGTTTTATTGGTTTTGTGAGTGAAAATAAGAACGCCCATATTTCAGATATTTAATCGGACATGTCAATGACTTTTGTTGATGCATTTGAGTTTTTGTTTTTGAAACGCGATTTGCTGCTAAACTAAGCGTCCAAAAGACCTCAAACTTAACACCATTTTTCTCTTTAAATGGGATTTGCGGCTAAACTATGCATCGTAGGGAATTAAATATTACATATTCGTGATTAAGGAAGTGCCCTCTTTCCATCAATAATACACAACAACAAAAAAAACAACTTTTGAAAATCGATATGAACAATGGTATTTTTCTCTTTATGTAAATTCAATTTGCGGCTTAATTAAGCATTGCATCGACATATTGTACCATGTTCTAGAAGTGTCACCTTCCCATCGATGTATTGCAGCGATTGGCGGCTAAACTAAGCACCCTAACGACTTAAAAGAAGCATATTCGTAATCTAGGAAGAGACACCTTTTAATCGATGCATCGCATGATATGAAAACCCGACTTTTATCTTTAAACGCGATTTCTGGCCAAACTAAACTTCGTAGACCTACCAAAGTTGGAACATTCAAACTTGATTTGCGGCTAAACTAAGCGCCCTAGCGACTTAAAAAAAACATATTCGGAATCTAGGAGTGCCACCTTTCAATCGATGTATCGCACGATATTAGAACCCGACTTTTATCCTAAAACGCGATTTCTGGCAAAACTAAACGTCGTAGCCCACCAAAGTTGGAACCTTCAAACTCGCTTTGCGCCTAAACTAAGCGACCTAGAGACTTAAAAAATGCATATTCGTAATCTAAGGAGTGCCACTTTCAATCGATGTATCGTATGATATTAAAAACCGACTTTTATCTTTAAACGCGATTTCTGGCCAAACTACTAAACGTCGTAGACCCACCAAAGTTGGCACCTTCAAACTTGATTTGCAGCTAAACTAAGCGCCCTAGCGACTTAAGAAAAGCATATTCGCAATCTAGGAAGAGCCACGTTTCAATCGATGTATCGCATCCCAAGAAACAAATTCAGCTGTTCAAATGCTCTAACAGCACTTCCAAAGCAAGTCTTAAAGCTCGTCACTTCGAGAATTAGCTCTAGTTGCGCATTTAGAGTAATTTTAGAGCTCTCATACATGAAATTCTTTTACATTTAGAGCAAATTTCTGTTCGTAATCAGCTCGGTATCAGGGACTTAGTAGATTTTAAGCTCTTTTATTATGCATTTTGTATCCACTAAGGAGCACCTTGGACAGCTTTTTGTTGGTATAAGTGTGCATAATACAATCGAAGAATAGTATACAATAGTTGCAGAACATATTTTATGTTTGTGTGATGGATTATTTTATTTGAAGTATTTATAAGTATTGTAAAACTTCATTAAGTGCGTAATGCCAACAAGATAAGTTATTTTTTATATTCGAACAGAATAAGGGAATTATTATATTTTTCGGTAAAATAATTGTGAATTTTAAGTGCGCGTTTTGTTTTATCACAAAATGTATTGAAGGTACTTCGCGAAATTACAACGTGCTTCCGGAATTATAAATATGACGCTTCGATTTTGAAAATTTTTAATCTAAACAAAACAAAAAAATCTTGAGAACCATTGTCAATTATTAATAAAATATTTTGTTTAAAAATTAAAAAATGTGTTGTGTTTTTTCATCGAAAAAGGAGACCTTTTCTTTTTCAAAATTGAAAAAAAAAATTTGTTATTCGACTCATTTTTCTTTTCATCGCCATATTTTTTAGTAGGGTAAAAGTTTCTTTTCAACAGAGCTGTAATAGCGCTTCAGAGCTGTAATAACGTTATTTCAGAGCTAGTAGCCACAAGGTGACAGATTTGCTTTCAGTGCCTTATATAAAATAGGGTGTTTTAGAAAATAAAAGAAAGAGTGAATATTCTGCACATCAAATACCCAGTTTATTTTTATTTAAAGAGGAGGTGTCCCTGAGATGCACTTTGAACTTAACGAGCAAGTTTTTATTTGTGATTAAGTTATATTTCGATAAGTTTTAAAGCATTCTTAGGGTATAGAAAAAAATAATATATAATCATAATTAATACAACTAACTTCTCTAAACCCCTTATAGGGAAATTAATTTAAGTCGTGTTTTTTGAGAGAGTGAATAGCAACTCAGCAAAATGTTTACACGCAAAACAATAACAAAACAAATTATTATAGAGAATTTTGTTTGTATTTTCCGTGTAAAACCTATACTGAGTTGCTAGTCGCTCTCTCAAAAAACACGGCTTTATTTATTTTCGACTCATTGTTATTTTTTTTTGTTGAATTAATTTTTTTGAATTTATATAAGTTTGTAACACCCTATAAAATCAGTGCTGGTTTTACAATAGCTCTGTAAATGTTTTTTTTTGACATTTTACAATGCGCATGAGTAATATTTTTATTAGGTACCATTTGTGTGAAAGTATTAGTATTCAGCTGTATACGCACTTTTTGTGTGGTTCTATTAGAGCTATGTTTCGACGTTTTGGTAGGTCATGCGTTAATATTTTGTCCATGTGTTGTTGATAGCTCTACAATAACACGTTGAGTGCTGATATTTAGACAATGCTCTATTTTGAATGTTATAAACTTCAGTAAGGAGCATATTTTTGAATCTTGAGACGTTATTAGTTGCTAGACCTGAAACCATTCCAGAACCTCTGTTATTGAGCACAATTTTTAAAAGAAATAAAGAGAGCTGTATTATAAACTCTTACAGAGCTATAGCCTTAGATTACACTATATAAGAGCTGTAGAAGAGCAGTTTTGCTTCAACTAGCTCCAACAATGTTACATGGGATGATATGAAAAACCGACTTTTATCTTTAAACGCGATTTCTGGCTAAACTAAACTTCGTAGACCTACCAAAGTTGAAACCTTCAAACTTGATTTGCGGCTAAGCTAAGCCCCCTAGCGACTTACAAAAAACATATTCGTAATCTAGGGAGTGCCACCTTTCAATCGATGTATCGGACGATATTAAAAACCGGCTTTTATCCTAAAACGGGATTTCTGGCCAACCTCAACGTCGTAGCCCACCAAAGTTGGAACCTTCAAACTTGATTTACGGCTAAACTAAGCGCCCTAGTGATTTAAAAAAGAGCATATTCGTAACCTAGGGAGTGCCACCTTTCAACCGATGTATCGCATGATATAATTTTTCGTTTAGGAGCAGGAGGTTATTTTCTCATTTTAATTTACTATCTTACTTCTAGAAAAGTGGCAACCTTAAATATATTAGGCCTATTAAGGCCTACCTTCCGACACAACACCTGTATTTTTCGTTTAGGAGCAGTAAACGTTTTTCCGATTTTAGCTTATTATCCCAGCAGCGATAGCCAGCCGGTAAGTCAGGGATGAGTGTAAAGAAATATAATTAATAGTACAAAAATAAACCATAGTTGTATAATTTTTCATCACTTTTTAATGTTTAAGCAAGTAAGAAAAGATTTATTTTTACATGAAAATGGTTTTTTTTTCTGCAAACAAAGGTTTTTTATTTTGTAAAAAAGTTTTTTTTTTTTGTAAGGAAGTTAGTTTTTTCTTTATAAAAAGTTTATTTTTTTTGTGTGTATAAAAGTTACTTCTTTTTGTAAAAAAAGTTATTTTTTTTTGTAAAAAAGAAATTTTTTTTTTGTTACAAAGTTAATTTTTTTTTTGTAAAAAAGTTATTTTTCTTTTGATTGATTTTTTTTTTGTTAAAAAGTTTATTTTTTTTTGTAAATTTTTTTTTTTTTTGTAAAAAAGTTATTTTTTTTTGTAAAAAAGTTAGTTAGTGCTAGCAAACCCTTAACAAAAATTACCTGCGTGCAGCATTGTATATAAATAAGTTAATTTTTTTTGTAAAAAAGTTAATTTTTTTTTGTAAAAAAGTAATTTTTTTTTTTGATTTTTGACTGATTTTTTTTTTTGTTAAAAAGTTTATTTTTTTTTTTGTAAAAAAGTTATTTTTTTTTTTGTAAAAAGTTAGTTAGGGCTAGCAAACCCTTAACAGAAATTACCTGCTGGCAGCATTGTATATACAGGGTATCCCATTAACAATGGTCCAAACTGAAATTGGTGATAGGCCAGGTGATGAACTATCAGAATTTGGTAACTTTTCCATACCGAATCATAGCGGTTCTCGAGTAACGGCTATTTTTTGAAATTTGAAAAAAATCTAACTTTGAACCGGTTTTTTGCTCACCCTGTCCATAATTGATTTTTGTTTTTTACAAATTTGGCATTCAAAAATTCACTTATAGTTTCACTAACTTTACTGAGTAAAATATTTTTGATTGGCATCACCATTTGCCTACAAATCATTAGTTAATATTGAACTTTGCCAAAATTAATTTTTGACCTCAATCTTCTGATGAGCCCCCTGAATAAAATTCGTATGGCTCAATACAAGTTTTATATTTCAAAAATTGCCTATTTTTCTGTAGTCTCAAAAAGGTATTAAACTTGCCAAAGCTATTTTTAAATAGACAGTTATAACCGTTTGAACCCAATCAAACAGGTTCAAAATCAAACAAAAATAAAACATTTTTGTTCAAATATTTCGATAAAATTAGAATTTCACTTCAAATATAACTCCGAAAGAGCTGAATTTTGGTGGAGATCTTCGTTTTAATGTCATACGCATTTCTTAAATAAATACATTAAATTTTGACAAGGACTTTTTATTTTCTGTGGTGAAAGAGTATAAATCCAGTATATTTGAAAATTTTACGAAAACCATCAGGTTTTTTAAGAAGTGTCTTTGGAAAACATGCAGCTTATAAAATTCTACAGAAAAAAGATTAACTCCTTTTTTTCGTTGGAGCAAGAGATTTTGAGAAAACGGGGACAAATGTGTTTTTATACTTTGATGTGGTATTTTCCACACCGTTGCATTTGCGCACATTTGTCTCAAAATTTATTGGTCTAACGGAAAAATGTATCCTAATGGTTTTTTAGAATGCTATAAGCTACAAGTTTTCCAAAGACACTTCTTAAAAAAGCCGATGGTTTTCGAAAAATTTTCAAAAATACTGGATTTATACGCTTTCACCACAGAAAATAGAAGGTCCTTGTCCAAATTAAAGGTATTTATTTAAGACATCAAAACGAAGATCTCCACCAAAATTCAGCTCTTTCGGAGTTATATTTGAAGTGAAATCCTAATTTTATCGAAATATTTGAACAAAAATGTTTTATTTTTGTTTGATTTTGAACCTGTTTGATTGGGTTCAAACGGTTATAACTGTCTATTTAAAAATAGCTTTGGCAAGTTTAATACCTTTTTTGAAACTACAGAAAAATAGGCAATTTTTGAAATATAAAACTTGTATTGAGCAATACGAATTTTATTCAGGGGGCTCATCAGAAGATTGAGGTCAAAAATTAATTTTGGCAAAGTTCAATATTAACTAATGATTTGTAGGCAAATGGTGATGCCAATCAAAAATATTTTACTCAGTAAAGTTAGTGAAACTATAAGTGAATTTTTTAATGCCAAATTTGTAAAAAACAAAAATCAATTATGGACAGGGTGAGCAAAAAACTGGTTCAAAGTTAGATTTTTTCAAATTTAAAAAAATAGCCGTTACTCTAGAACCGCTATGATTCGGTATGGAAAAGTTACCAAATTCTGATAGTTCATCACCTGGCCTATCACCAATTTCAGTTTGGACCATTGTTAATGGGACACCCTGTATATATCTATAGTACTATCAAAAAACCAAAACGACGGTGGCGGTGCCACTGGCCTGGGAGGGCATTTGCTCTGTAGATAATGTAGAGTTAAAAATACATTGATGCTGGCAGTTCTACTCATCTTCTATCTCACACGCAGGCGGCGAGGTTGGTGTTTTATTATACCCAACCGCATTACCGACATTTACCACATTAACTCAATTTACTCTATTCAATGCACGAACCATTCGCATCCATTAGTTAAAAATCTAATGGCTTCCCATGTTCCGGTAAAATGGAATGTCTTACATTCTGTCATTCCTCTTTCAAATTTACCCATACCGAGAGTTTGTTTTTTTCTTACACATCAAAAAAAAATTTTCAAAAATGACTTATTTTCTTTTTTTCAAAAACCATGGATATTCTTTAAATCGGTCAAAGAATTACCTAGTTAAAAATCTTTGAATATTATAAGATAAGATTTAAAAAAAATCCATATTTTTGGTGTCAATTTTTTTTGAAAATCCACTACATCTCGAAGGGCCAATTTTTCAAAAGTCATTTAAAATTTAGATAGTTCTTATTTTTCCGATAGAACAAACATTTGTTCGTGTTGCTTTAGTATTTATTCCTTTGATAGCTTAACTGATAATTGAAAAAATTTAATTGAATAACAACAAAATCAGCTTTAAGGAAAAAAAGTGGATTAATATGCATACAATAAAATGCATGACTCGCTTTCCAGCTGACACTCATTAATATTCATTATGGTGTAATAATCTGTATGTGATTCACGTCATAATCTCAACCTTTCCAGTTTAATTTGTTGTTGTGAATAAAATATTCGTTTAATGTATTTGTATTGTAATTAAAAAGTCTTTGACTTTATCCGATGTTCTTTTTTTCTGTTGACAATCGTTATTAGTTTGCAGTAAAAATGATCAGCTTAAGTACACAACATGAAAACAACTTTGTTTCTCTAGAAAAACTTTGGTTGTAAAAAAAGCAATTATCTTCTCGCTCTTAGGTACCTATATAAAAACATCGCTAACCACTATTGACGCCACCGACCGACGACGCCGACAGACGCTTTACATTACAACCATGTAGAGTGCAGCAATATATTCAACAGTAAGTGTTAACTATTGGACATTGTATTGGAGCTACCTACGGCATGAGCTTCCGAGCTCACAAATCAATGTTGATTGTCGTTATACATATATTGTAATAATCTGTTTTTTTTTAATGACATAAGTTGGTTAATTTGAGATCCCATGCTTTGATTATATTTTTTATTAAACCTTAACTTTCTCTTGGATTGATTTGACAATTTATTCCGCCTTCTTGAGCCAAATGAAATATATTTGTTTCAATTTTATAGTTTTATTCTTAAGTCATTCGGTGCATATGAAACATTTTTCTTTCTTTTTTTTTCCTTTTAAAGTTGCAGACCTCGAAAAGTAATGTTGTGCAAATAATTTCTTAGGGGCGATGTCCGTACCTTTTTTTTTAATTTTATCCCGTTATACTTTTTTTAATTTAATTTTTACACTTTGAAAATTTAGATTTTTTTTACGTGCAGATAGACCAAACTAACTAAAAAAATGGTACTGTGTAGAGAATACCTTATTCTAGAAGCGATGTTTCTTATTTTTTTTTACTAAGCCTTTTAAACAAAGAAACTTAAAAAAAGAAATCTACAGACCCTAACTTCGGATCAACTTTTTTAAATTCACGTTCTAATTTCTAAAGCCATTTGATTCGCAAAAATAAAAATATTTTCATAAGGTAAATATTGGAACTCAGATAATATTCAATTATGCAGGGTGATTCAAGGTGTGACAAAAAGCTTAAGCGTGTAGGTTTCAACGAGACAAGAAAAAAAAATCGCATAAGAGGGGGATTCCCCCTCGTTTAGGTCGGAGGGACAATTTTCTAATAAAATGACTTAAACAAAAAATAAATTATAAAATAAATAAACGTCACACTTATAATAACATGATAGGCGTGTTTTGTTGAGTTCCTAATGTGAACATTAAGAAATGCTTCACATTAGGCCAAATTTTTAAGCACAATACCAACAACAACAAGTTAACACGACATTGAATCTTCAGTAACACTAATGTGAACATTAACTTTCCAATTTTTTTCAAGGAAACGTTCGTTGAGTATGGTAGTTTTAAGCAGATTTTGAAAACAAAAATTTTTAACGAAGATTTAAAACTGTACAACAAATTATTTCATGAAAAAATAACAAACTACATTTTGATGATATAGATACAATACTTGCATGTAGTTGGCCCACCAACTATTGAGTTGAGCAAAACTGTTAATTGCAATCGTTTGTACATCGTTTGTCTACGTTTGTACAATTCTTAGATTCGTTTGTACACTCACCGTTTTTTTATATAGACACTTCAAAAAAATTTACGGAGTTTGGCCCACCAACTATAAAGCTCGAAAAATCTGGAAATGCAGTTCGATAGATAATCGTTTGTCTATGTTTGTCTTTTTTTTTCGTTTGTATACGTCCCAAAATTTTTTGAAAACAAACTTTTTTTTTAACCAAATTTTATTAAAATGTTAAAACATATGCATTCGTTTGTCTCTTTTTTATAATGATTTTTCATCGTGTTAATTTTTTAAGTTTGTATTTATTTCTATTTTTAATTAATTATTACTTATTTTGGGACATGTAGTTGGCCCGCTCGAAAAATCTAAGAACGCAGTTCGATAGAAAATCGTTTGTCTATGTTTGTCTTTTTTTTTCGTTTGTATACGTCCCAAATTTTGTTGACAATAAAATTTTTTTTAACCAAATTTTATTAAAATTTTAAAACATATGTATTCGTTTGTCTAATTTTTATAATGATTTTTTATCGTATTAATTTTTTTTATTTGTATTTATTTCTATTTTAAATTAATTATATATTAATTATATGGACAATGTAGTTGGCCCACCAACTATAACGCTCGAAAAATCTAAAAACGCAGTTCGACAGAAAATCGTTTGTCTATGTTTGTTTTTTTCGTTTGTACACGTCCCAAATTTTTTTGACAAAACATTTTTTTTAACCAAATTTTATTAAAATTTTTAAACATATGCATTCGTTTGTCTCTTTTTTTTAATGATTTTCCATCGTGTTAGTTTTTTTTTAATTTGTATTTATTTCTATTTTTAATTAATTATTACTTTTGAGGGACATGTAGTTGGCCCACCAACTATAACGTTCGATAGAAAATCGTTTGTCTATGTTTGTTTTTTTTTTCGTTTGTATACGTCCCAAATTTTTTTTAACCAAATTTTATTAAAATGTTAAAACATATGCATTCGTTTGTCTCTTTTTTATAATAATTTTTCATCGTGTTAATTTTTTAAATTTGTATTTATTTCTATTTTTAATTAATTATTACTTATTTTGGGACATGTAGTTGGCCCACCAACTATAACGCTCGAAAAATCTAAGAACGCAGTTCGATAGAAAATCGTTTGTCTATGTTTACCTTTCTTTTTTTTCGTTTGTATACGTCCCAAATTTTTTTGACAAAAAATTTGTTTTAACCAAATATTATAAAAAATTAAAACATATGCATTCGTTTGTCTCTTTTTTATAATGATTTTTCGTCGTGTTCTTTTTTTTAATTTGTATTTATTTCTATTTTTAATTAATTATTACTTTTTTGGGACATGTAGTTAGGCTCACCAACTATAACGCTCGAAAAATCTAAAAACGCAGTTCGATAGAAAATCATTTGTCTATGTTTGTCTTATTTTTTTTTTTTTCGTTTGTATACGTCCCAAATTTTTTTGACAAAAAAAATTTTTTTAACCAAATTTTATTAAAATTTTAAAACATATGCATTCGTTTGTCTCTTTTTTGTAATGATTTTTGGCCGTATTATTTTTTCAATATAAGCTTTTTGGAGCATTTAGTTGGCCCACTAAATGTAACGCTCGAAAAATCTAAAAACGCAGTTTGATAGAAAATAGTTTGTCTATGTTTGTCTTCTTTTTTTTCGTTTGTATACGTCCCAAATTGTTTTGACAAACAAATTTTTTTAACCAAATTTTATTAAAATTTTGAAACATATGCATTCGTTTGTGTCTTTTTTATAATGATTTTCCATCGTGTTAATTTTTTTTTAATTTGTATTTATTTCTATTTTTAATTAATATTTACTTTTTTTGGGACATGTAGTTGGCCCACCAACTGCATTCTCTTTTATTTGGCTATCCACAGTTTCAACTTGTATTCGAAATTGCGATAATTAAGACTTTATTCTTTTTTTCTATTCTTTTTTAAGGGGTGCCCTGTATTTAGGCTGCATTTAAAAAGACTTAAGTTACACCTTCAGTTTATTATTTATTCAGTTAAAATAATTAAAAAAAGCAAACAAAAATAATTCTAATTCTATAGGTACTTGTTCATTAACTTGAACTTTGCCGTCGGCTTAAGGCTTTTAATGAGTTTTTTTTCTGTATGAAATATAAAGTAATTATGGGTACAAATACCTATACATGCCTATTATAGATATTAATAGGTAGTAACCAAATTTTTGAGTACCTACCTAACTACCAACGAGTTTTGGCTGTTTTTTCAGCGAATGGCTTACTTAAAATTAATGAAAATTATTTTAACTCGAACATAATCATGAAATGTGTATTTCCTGTAGTTCCAAAAACCCATTTTTAATAAAAATTCAGCATGCCTGAATAAAAAAAATAACTGCATGTGTTTTACTCGTATCAGAAGCAAATACATTTTTGTCTCAAAAACCTACTTTTACAAAGAAAAAACCTATACGCCTTTTAAGAAAAATACCTCAACCGAATATTAAATAGCTACCCAGCTCATTTCAGAAATTGTTTATAGGTACCTAGTTTTAGAAAACTAAACTTCACTCATCGTCATCCTCATCTCATCGCAGATCGCACTCAGTGTTGTCACTTCAAAATTTAAAAACTTGGTAGATTGAGCTACGAAAAAGTGGTAGATTCAGATTTTTCGAGGTAGATTTTATAATTTAAATTTCTGCAGCTTTTATTTTGTTGGTTTTATAAACCAAGGTATTTAAAAAATCGAAATTAGCGGCAACTAAACTACATACAATTGTATACGAATACGATGTGAACTTATAGTTCCTTTTTCAACATCAGCCACAAACCTTAATCAGTCTTTTTAAGCATTTTTTTAAAAGATTAGATCAAAAAAAGAATTTGTTAACTGAGGACTTAAAATTCAATTGACCTTAGCTGCCGAATTCAAAATTAAATGACCTATCAAACGAAATTACCAAATTTGCAAAAAATACCGTCATTTATGCTGTAATGAAAATGTAGCATTAAATAATAAATATGAAGGTATATAATGATTATTGTCTACTAAGAACATAGAGTAATGTGCGCAAATAACTCTGCAATCGTTTTGACCTTAAAAATCGTAGGCTGAAATTGCTCGGTGTAAACGCATTAAGCAGTCTACCTACTTATTTTTCCTTATATGCCGCCTCCACTAGCCATGAACGATGGCAGGACTATGTACATGCCTGGAAAAAATCCAAATCAGATTGTGGATTAGATTGTAGTTTGCAGTAGCGGATCTAGGATTTTGCTGTGGGGGCTTGAAGTTTGGAGATCCAGTTTGAGACCTTAAGTAATAAAATTTAATTATTAATTAATTGTCCTAAGATCAATTTTATAATTTATAACAAAAAATTGAGAATAGTTTAGGTTTAAAGCAAGACCGTACTCAACTTCAGCAGAACTACACTTCACGACGACCGACGCGGCAAAGCACTATTTTTTATGAAATTTTAGAGGCTATATCGCAGTAAGTGGCAACTGAACCTCATACAAATTCATACGAATTCGTGTGAAGTGTAGTTCCGCCGCAGGGCAGTTACGTCGAGTGAGGTCTAACCCATGAGGTTCAAGTTTTTTTTTTCAAAAGATATATGGAGATACATATGCAGTTAAGAGATCACGAATTTTGACATTCCCACTTTTCCTTTAATGATATCAGTTTTTTTGGTGCGTGAATGAATGTTCGTGTATACGGTGCTATGCACTTTATATGCACTTTATATTCGCGCTCAAAAAATATTTCGACAAATTTGCGAGTCACTCTAGAGTGATTGGAAATGTTCATTTGCTTTTTCATGATTTTCTGAGTGTGCACAGAAAAAACTCACGCTTGTGGAATTTGGCTCCTTGACTAGAGAATTTGTTTGTAATTGCTTAGTCCAAAAATGTTTTGTAAGTAAAATTTTTTTGGCCCTCCGAAATTTTGAAAACTAAGCCCGACAATTAACTAAGTCCAGCCAAAGCCGTAAGAAACAATTCCTGTTGTATTAAACACTTATGTCGTTTTCGGTTGGAGGTTCGGAGTTACTCCTTTTTGACTCCACTTACTCCAAAATAATTTGATTAGCTGTTCCGAATAATGTTTTCGGAGTTATTTTCTGTTCCAGATTTTATAAAGGAGTATACCCGGAACACACAAATACATATAAGCTCTTCCATCGGATAACTTGTCAAATTAATTTTACTCGACTGAAAATATACATAAATATCAGACAATTTACACACACACACTTAATTGTTCGCAAATTAATCTTGGAACAACAGAAAATAATTCGATTGGAATCAAAAAGGAGTAGTACTGTTTTGAAATCCAATCGAAAACGACATTACACTAAACCTGACACTTCTTTGTTCTCCAATTGTTTTAGTCTCAACTGCGTTTCATTCGTTAAATTATCTTTGTTTTTAGTATGTAAACAGTTGTTGCATTTGACACGTTAATGTTTAGCCCCGACCACTTTTTTTATGTCTTTTTACTTATCTCTTCAAGCCTTAGCACCAACATCGGACTTTGACAGTCCCTAGACTTAAGCCCCCAAAACTCTCTGGAATAAGTCTACTTTTTAGGGAGTAAGTTGCTTAACCCTGGCTATGTTGCTGGTTTTTTCGTCCAAATTTTCTGGGTTTTGTTTTTAGGGAAACATTAGGGGGGTTCACACTCATCAACAAGTCGATCAACCTGAGTCGTGTTGCTAGCGTTCACATTCAACGACCGCCTCATCAACTTCATTTGTAAATAAATTTTCAAAAAGCAAACACGGCGTAGATTTAACTTTTTGCACTAGTTTCAGTGATGGAAATTCATATTTTCTCCCTTCCTTTTGTGGGTTTACTTCTATTCCAACCTATTCTCTATGAATCTCACATAAAAAATTGAAAAGAAACACTAAAATTCAAATTTTCAGACATATCAGTTGTTCAACTAGTGTTCACGTTAGCTTAAGCAGTCGCTCGACCGAGCAAAATATCAACAAATTTGAAAAACTTCCAATAGTCGTTCAACTTGTGTTCACATTACAAATTATGTGACGATTCGACACGAGTTGATGAACTTGTCGATGAGTGTGAACCCCCTTATTGTCGTTGCATGAAACATGTTTATTATTCATAGCCCCCAACGTGGGGTTTGTCCAATTTAATTTTTTTTTAGCCCCAATCTTAGGGCTTAGAAAAAAAGTTACATATCATGCATGCAAATAGTTCAGCCCCAACCACGTAATTTGGCCATCGAATTTCATATCTTAACAATATTTTAGACGGAATATACGATTACACGTTGTAATGTATTGCTTTCTTTCAAATTATTTTAGGAATCGGCTGTTGGGGGGGCTTTAGCCCCTAAAGCCACCCCCTGGATCCGTCACTGGTAGTTTGGATTATGGACATTGTTCAAAGGCACCTTCATTGACCTCGTTCACTAACCAATTCCAAGTGCCCTGAAGATGAAACGCATCAATTTCTATTAATAATTAAATAAAACTACTTATAAAATTTGGAAAAAGCAAGAGTATTTATTCAAAAAATAAAAAAAATTAAATTTGTAAAAATGCTTATAACAGAAATATCAGATAATTTACACACACACACTTTATATATCGCAAATTATATATATATATAACGCTCGAAAAATCTAAGAACGCAGTTCGATAGAAAATCGTTTGTCTATGTTTGTCTTTTTTTTTTCGTTTGTATACGTCCCAAATTTTGTTGACAAAATTTTTTTTTTTAACCAAATTTTATTAAAATTTTAAATTATATGCATTCGTTTGTCTCTTTTTTATAATGATTTTTCGTCGTGTTTTTTTTTTTAATTTGTATTTATTTCTATTTTTAATTAATTATTACTTTTTTGGGACATGTAGTTAGGCCCACCAACTATAACGCTCGAAAAACGCAGTTCGATAGAAAATCATTTGTCTATATTTGTCTTATTTTTTTTTGTTTGTATACGTCCCAAATTTTTTTGACTAAAAATTTTTTTTTAACCAAATTTTATTAAATTTTTAAAACATATGCATTCGTTTGTCTCTTTTTTATAATGATTTTTGGCTGTATTAATTTTTTTTAATTTGTATTTATTTCTATTTTTAATTAATTATATAAGCTTTTTGGAGCATTTAGTTGGCCCACTAACTGTAAAGCTCGAAAAATCTTAAAACGCAGTTCGATAGAAAATCGTTTGTCTATGTTTGTCTTCTTTTTTTTCGTTTGTATATGTCCCAAATTTTGTTGACAAAAAAATTTTTTTTAACCAAATTTTATTAAAATTTTGGAATATATGCATTCGTTTGTCTCTTTTTTATAATGATTTTCCATCGTGTTAATTTTTTTTTAATTTGTATTTATTTCTATTTTTAATTAATTATTACTTTTTTTGGGACATGTAGTTGGCCCACCAACTGTATTGTCTTTTATTTGGCTATCCACAGTTTCAACTTGTATTCGAAATTGCGATAATTAAGACTTTATTCTTTTTTTCTATTCTTTTTTAAGGGGTGCCCTGCATTTAGGCTGCATTTAAAAAGACTTAAGTTACACCTTCAGTATATTATTTATTCAGTTAAAATAATTAAAAAAAGCAAACAAAAATAATTCTAATTCTATAGGTACTTGTTCATTAACTTGAACTTTGCCGTCGGCTTAAGGCTTTTAATGAGTTTTTCTTCTGTATGAAATAGAAAGTAATTATGGGTACAAATACCTATACATGCCAATTATAGATATTAATAGGTAGTAACCAAATTTTTGAGTACCTACCTAACTACCTACGAGTTTTGGCTGTTTTTTCAGCGAATGGCTTACTTAAAATTAATGAAAATTATTTTAACTCGAACATAATCATGAAATGATTATGTTCATTTTTAATAAAAATTCAGCATGCCTGAATAAAAAAAATAACTGCATGTGTTTTACTCGTATCAGAAGCAAATACATTTTTGTCTCAAAAACCTACTTTTACAAAGAAAAAACCTATACGCCTTTTAAAAAAAAAATACCTCAACCGAACATTAAATAGCTACCCAGCTCATTTCAGAAATTGTTTATAGGTACCTAGTTTTAGAAAACTAAACTTCACTCATCGTCATCCTCATCTCATCGCAGATCGCACTCAGTGTTGTCACTTCAAAATTTAAAAACTTGGTAGATTGAGCTACGAAAAAGTGGTAGATTCAGATTTTTCGAGGTAGATTTTAAAATTTAAATTTCTGCAGCTTTTATTTTGTTGGTATTATAAACCAAGGTATTTAAAAAATCGAAATTAGCGGCAACTAAACTATGTACATACAATTGTATACGAATACGATGTGAACTTATAGTTCCTTTTTCAACATCAGCCACAAACCTTAATCAGTCTGTTTAAGCATTTTTTTTAAAGATTAGCTCAAAAAAAGAATTTGTTAACTGAAGACTTAAAATTCAATTGACCTTAGCTCCCGAATTCAAAATTAAATGACCTATCAAACGAAATTACCAAATTTGCAAAAAATACCGTCATTTATGCTGTAATGAAAATGTAGCATTAAATAATAAATATGAAGGTATATAATGATTATTGTCTACTAAGAACATAGAGCAATGTGCGCAAATAACTCTGCAATCTTTTTGACCTTAAAAATCGTAGGCTGAAATTGCTCGGTGTAAACGCATTAAGCAGTCTACCTACTTACTTTTCCTTATATGCCGCCTCCACTAGCCATGAACGATGGCAGGACTATTTATATGCCTAGAAAAAATCCAAATCAGATTGTGGATTAGATTGTAGTTTGCAGTAGCGGATCTAGGATTTTGCTGTGGGGGCTTGAAGTTTGGAGATCCAGTTTGAGACCTTAAGTAATAAAATTTAATTATTAATTAATTGTCTTAAGATCAATTTTATAATTTATAACAAAAAATTGAGATTAGTTTAGGTTTAAAGCAAGACCATACTCAACTTCAGCAGAACTACACTTCACGACGACCGACGCGGCAAAGCACTATTTTTTATGAAATTTTAGAGGCTATATCGCAGTAAGTGGCAACTGAACCTCATACGAATTCATACGAATTCGTGTGAAGTGTAGTGCCGCCGCAGGGCAGTTACGTCGAGTGAGGTCTAACCCATGAGGTTCAAGTTTTTCTTTCAAAAGATATATGGAGATACATATGCAGTTAAGAGATCACGAATTTTGACATTCCCACTTTTCCTTTAATGATATCAGTTTTTTTGGTGCGTGAATGAATGCTCGTGTATACGGTGCTATGCACTTTATATGTACTTTCTATTCGCGCTCAAAAAATATTTCGACGAATTTGCGAGTCACTCTAGAGTCTATAGAGAGATTGGAAATGTTCATTTGCTTTTTCATGATTTTCTGAGTGTGCACAGAAAAAACTCACGCTTGTGGAATTTGGCTCCTTGACTAGAGAATTTGTTTGTTATTGCTTAGTCCAAAAATGTTTTGTAAGTAAAATTTTTTTGGCCCTCCGAAATTTTGAAAACTAAGCCCGAAAATTCTCTAAGTCCAGCCAAAGCCGTAAGAAACAATTCCTGTTGTATTAAACACTTATGTCGTTTTTGGTTGGAGGTTCGGAGTTACTCCTTTTTGACTCCACTTACTCCAAAATAATTTGATTAGCTGTTCCGAATAATGTTTTCGGAGTTATTTTCTGTTCCGGATTTTATAAAGGAGTATACCCGGAACACACAAATACATATAAGCTCTTCCATCGGATAACTTGTCAAATTAATTTTACTCGACTGGAAATGGAAAATATACATAAATATCAGACAATTTACACACACACACTTAATTTTTCGCAAATTAATCTTGGAACAACAGAAAATAATTCGATTGGAATCAAAAAGGAGTAGTACTGTTTTGAAATCCAATCGAAAACGACATTACACTAAACCTGACACTTCTTTGTTCTCCAATTGTTTTAGTCTCCACTGCGTTTCATTCGTTAAATTATCTTTGTTTTTAGTATGTAAACAGTTGTTGCATTTGACACGTTAATGTTTAGCCCCGACCACTTTTTTTGTTTATTATTCATAGCCCCCAACGTGGGGTTTGTCCAATTCGCTTCAGGCTTTAGCCCCAATCTTAGGGCTTAGAAAAAAAGTTACATATCATGCATGCAAATAGTTCAGCCCCAACCACGTAATTTGGCCATCGAATTTCATATCTTAACAATATTTTAGACGGAATATACGATTACACGTTGTAATGTATTGCTTTCTTTCAAATTATTTTAGGAATCGGCTGTTGGGGGGGCTTTAGCCCCTAAAGCCACCCCCTGGATCAGTCACTGGTAGTTTGGATTATGGACATTGTTCAAAGGCACCTTCATTGACCTCGTTCACTAACCAATTCCAAGTGCCCTGAAGATGAAACGCATCAATTTCTATTAATAATTAAATAAAACTACTTATAAAATTTGGAAAAAGCAAGAGTATTTATTCAAAAAATAAAAAAAATTAAATTTGTAAAAATGCTTATAACAGAAATATCAGATAATTTACACACACACACTTTATATATCGCAAATTATATATATTTATAACGCTCGAAAAATCTAAGAACGCAGTTCGATAGAAAATCGTTTGTCTATGTTTGTCTTTTTATTTCGTATACGCGTCAAATTTTGTTGACAAAATTTTTTTTTTTAACCAAATTTTATTAAAATTTTAAATTATATGCATTCGTTTGTCTCTTTTTTATAATGATTTTTCGTCGTGTTCTTTTTTTTAATTTGTATTTATTTCTATTTTTAATTAATTATTACTTTTTTGGGACATGTAGTTAGGCCCACCAACTATAACGCTCGAAAAACGCAGTTCGATAGAAAATCATTTGTCTATATTTGTCTTATTTTTTTTTGTTTGTATACGTCCCAAATTTTTTTGACTAAAAATTTTTTTTTTAACCAAATTTTATTAAATTTTTAAAACATATGCATTCGTTTGTCTCTTTTTTATAATGATTTTTGGCTGTATTAATTTTTTTTAATTTGTATTTATTTCTATTTTTAATTAATTATATAAGCTTTTTGGAGCATTTAGTTGGCCCACTAACTGTAACGCTCGAAAAATCTTAAAACGCAGTTCGATAGAAAATCGTTTGTCTATGTTTGTCTTCTTTTTTTTCGTTTGTATATGTCCCAAATTTTGTTGACAAAAAAATTTTTTTTAACCAAATTTTATTAAAATTTTGACACATATGCATTCGTTTGTCTCTTTTTTATAATGATTTTCCATCGTGTTAATTTTTTTTTAATTTGTATTTATTTCTATTTTTAATTAATTATTACTTTTTTTTGGGACATGTAGTTGGCCCACCAACTGTATTCTCTTTTATTTGGCTATCCACAGTTTCAACTTGTATTCGAAATTGCGATAATTAAGACTTTATTCTTTTTTTCTATTCTTTTTTAAGGGGTGCCCTGCATTAAGGCTGCATTTAAAAAGACTTAAGTTACACCTTCAGTATATTATTTATTCAGTTAAAATAATTAAAAAAAGCAAACAAAAATAATTCTAATTCTATAGGTACTTGTTCATTAACTTGAACTTTGCCGTCGGCTTAAGGCTTTTAATGAGTTTTTTTTCTGTATGAAATAGAAAGTAATTATGGGTACAAATACCTATACATGCCAATTATAGATATTAATAGGTAGTAACCAAATTTTTGAGTACCTACCTAACTACCTACGAGTTTTGGCTGTTTTTTCAGCGAATGGCTTACTTAAAATTAATGAAAATTATTTTAACTCGAACATAATCATGAAATGTGTATTTCCTGTAGTTCCAAAAACTCATTTTTAATAAAAATTCAGCATGCCTGAATAAAAAAAATAACTGCATGTGTTTTACTCGTATCAGAAGCAAATACATTTTTGTCTCAAAAACCTACTTTTACAAAGAAAAAACCTATACGCCTTTTAAAAAAAATACCTCAACCGAACATTAAATAGCTACCCAGCTCATTTCAGAAATTGTTTATAGGTACCTAGTTTTAGAAAACTAAACTTCACTCATCGTCATCCTCATCTCATCGCAGATCGCACTCAGTGTTGTCACTTCAAAATTTAAAAACTTGTTAGATTGAGCTACGAAAAAGTGGTAGATTCAGATTTTTCGAGGTAGATTTTAAAATTTAAATTTCTGCAGCTTTTATTTTGTTGGTATTATAAACCAAGGTATTTAAAAAATCGAAATTAGCGGCAACTAAACTATGTACATACAATTGTATACGAATACGATGTGAACTTATAGTTCCTTTTTCAACATCAGCCACAAACCTTAATCAGTCTGTTTAAGCATTTTTTTTAAAGATTAGCTCAAAAAAAGAATTTGTTAACTGAGGACTTAAAATTCAATTGACCTTAGCTGCCGAATTCAAAATTAAATGACCTATCAAACGAAATTACCAAATTTGCAAAAAATACCGTCATTTATGCTGTAATGAAAATGTAGCATTAAATAATAAATATGAAGGTATATAATGATTATTGTCTACTAAGAACATAGAGCAATGTGCGAAAATAACTCTGCAATCTTTTTGACCTTAAAAATCGTAGGCTGAAATTGCTCGGTGTAAACGCATTAAGCAGTCTACCTACTTACTTTTCCTTATATGCCGCCTCCACTAGCCATGAACGATGGCAGGACTATTTACATGCCTAGAAAAAATCCAAATCAGATTGTGGATTAGATTGTAGTTTACAGTAGCGGATCTAGGATTTTGCTGTGGGGGCTTGAAGTTTGGAGATCCAGTTTGAGACCTTAAGTAATAAAATTTAATTATTAATTAATTGTCCTAAGATCAATTTTATAATTTATAACAAAAAATTGAGATTAGTTTAGGTTTAAAGCAAGACCGTACTCAACTTCAGCAGAACTACACTTCACGACGACCGACGCGGCAAAGCACTATTTTTTATGAAATTTTAGAGGCTATATCGCAGTAAGTGGCAACTGAACCTCATACGCATTCATACGAATTCGTGTGAAGTGTAGTTCCGCCGCAGGGCAGTTACGTCGAGTGAGGTCTAACCCATGAGGTTCAAGTTTTTCTTTCAAAAGATATATGGAGATACATATGCAGTTAAGAGATCACGAATTTTGACATTCCCACTTTTCCTTTAATGATATCAGTTTTTTTGGTGCGTGAATGAATGTTCGTGTATACGGTGCTATGCACTTTATATTCGCGCTCAAAAAATATTTCGACAAATTTGCGAGTCACTCTAGAGAGATTGGAAATGTTCATTTGCTTTTTCATGATTTTCTGAGTGTGCACAGAAAAAACTCACGCTTGTGGAATTTGGCTCCTTGACTAGAGAATTTGTTTGTAATTGCTTAGTCCAAAAATTTTTTGTAAGTAAAATTTTTTTGGCCCTCCGAAATTTTGAAAACTAAGCCCGAAAATTCTCTAAGTCCAGCCAAAGCCGTAAGAAACAATTCCTGTTGTATTAAACACTTATGTCGTTTTTGGTTGGAGGTTCGGAGTTACTCCTTTTTGACTCCACTTACTCCAAAATAATTTGATTAGCTGTTCCGAATAATGTTTTCGGAGTTATTTTCTGTTCCGGATTTTATAAAGGAGTATACCCGGAACACACAAATACATATAAGCTCTTCCATCGGATAACTTGTCAAATTAATTTTACTCGACTGAAAATGGAAAATATACATAAATATCAGACAATTTACACACACACACTTAATTTTTCGCAAATTAATCTTGGAACAACAGAAAATAATTCGATTGGAATCAAAAAGGAGTAGTACTGTTTTGAAATCCAATCGAAAACGACATTACACTAAACCTGACACTTCTTTGTTCTCCAATTGTTTTAGTCTCAACTGCGTTTCATTCGTTAAATTATCTTTGTTTTTAGTATGTAAACAGTTGTTGCATTTGACACGTTAATGTTTAGCCCCGACCACTTTTTTTGTTTATTATTCATAGCCCCCAACGTGGGGTTTGTCCAATTCGCTTCAGGCTTTAGCCCCAATCTTAGGGCTTAGAAAAAAAGTTACATATCATGCATGCAAATAGTTCAGCCCCAACCACGTAATTTGGCCATCGAATTTCATATCTTAACAATATTTTAGACGGAATATACGATTACACGTTGTAATGTATTGCTTTCTTTCAAATTATTTTAGGAATCGGCTGTTGGGGGGGCTTTAGCCCCTAAAGCCACCCCCTGGATCCGTCACTGGTAGTTTGGATTATGGACATTGTTCAAAGGCACCTTCATTGACCTCGTTCACTAACCAATTCCAAGTGCCCTGAAGATGAAACGCATCAATTTCTATTAATAATTAAATAAAACTACTTATAAAATTTGGAAAAAGCAAGAGTATTTATTCAAAAAATAAAAAAATTAAATTTGTAAAAATGCTTATAACAGAAATATCAGAAAATTTACACACACACACTTTATATATCGCAAATTATATATATATATAACGCTCGAAAAATCTAAGAACGCAGTTCGATAGAAAATCGTTTGTCTATGTTTGTCTTTTTTTTTTCGTTTGTATACGTCCCAAATTTTGTTGACAAAATTTTTTTTTTAACCAAATTTTATTAAAATTTTAAATTATATGCATTCGTTTGTCTCTTTTTTATAATGATTTTTCGTCGTGTTCTTTTTTTTAATTTGTATTTATTTCTATTTTTAATTAATTATTACTTTTTTGGGACATGTAGTTAGGCCCACCAACTATAACGCTCGAAAAACGCAGTTCGATAGAAAATCATTTGTCTATATTTGTCTTATTTTTTTTTGTTTGTATACGTCCCAAATTTTTTTGACTAAAAATTTTTTTTTAACCAAATTTTATTAAATTTTTAAAACATATGCATTCGTTTGTCTCTTTTTTATAATGATTTTTGGCTGTATTAAGTTTTTTTTAATTTGTATTTATTTCTATTTTTAATTAATTATATAAGCTTTTTGGAGCATTTAGTTGGCCCACTAACTGTAACGCTCGAAAAATCTTAAAACGCAGTTCGATAGAAAATCGTTTGTCTATGTTTGTCTTCTTTTTTTTCGTTTGTATATGTCCCAAATTTTTTTGACAAAAAAATTTTTTTTAACCAAATTTTATTAAAATTTTGACACATATGCATTCGTTTGTCTCTTTTTTATAATGATTTTCCATCGTGTTATTTTTTTTTTAATTTGTATTTATTTCTATTTTTAATTAATTATTACTTTTTTTGGGACATGTAGTTGGCCCACCAACTGTATTCTCTTTTATTTGGCTATCCACAGTTTCAACTTGTATTCGAAATTGCGATAATTAAGACTTTATTCTTTTTTTCTATTCTTTTTTAAGGGGTGCCCTGCATTTAGGCTGCATTTAAAAAGACTTAAGTTACACCTTCAGTATATTATTTATTCAGTTAAAATAATTAAAAAAAGCAAACAAAAATAATTCTAATTCTATAGGTACTTGTTCATTAACTTGAACTTTGCCGTCGGCTTAAGGCTTTTAATGAGTTTTTTTTCTGTATGAAATAGAAAGTAATTATGGGTACAAATACCTATACATGCCAATTATAGATATTAATAGGTAGTAACCAAATTTTTGAGTACCTACCTAACTACCTACGAGTTTTGGCTGTTTTTTCAGCGAATGGCTTACTTAAAATTAATGAAAATTATTTTAACTCGAACATAATCATGAAATGTGTATTTCCTGTAGTTCCAAAAACTCATTTTTAATAAAAATTCAGCATGCCTGAATAAAAAAAATAACTGCATGTGTTTTACTCGTATCAGAAGCAAATACATTTTTGTCTCAAAAACCTACTTTTACAAAGAAATAACCTATACGCCTTTTAAAAAAAATACCTCAACCGAACAGTAAATAGCTACCCAGCTCATTTCATAAATTGTTTATAGGTACCTAGTTTTAGAAAACTAAACTTCACTCATCGTCATCCTCATCTCATCGCAGATCGCACTCAATGTTGTCACTTCAAAATTTAAAAACTTGGTAGATTGAGCTACGAAAAAGTGGTAGATTCAGATTTTTCGAGGTAGATTTTAAAATTTAAATTTCTGCAGCTTTTATTTTGTTGGTATTATAAACCAAGGTATTTAAAAAATCGAAATTAGCGGCAACTAAACTATGTACATACAATTGTATACGAATACGATGTGAACTTATAGTTCCTTTTTCAACATCAGCCACAAACCTTAATCAGTCTGTTTAAGCATTTTTTTAAAGATTAGCTCAAAAAAAGAATTTGTTAACTGAGGACTTAAAATTCAATTGACCGTAGCTGCCGAATTCAAAATTAAATGACCTATCAAACGAAATTACCAAATTTGCAAAAAATACCGTCATTTATGCTGTAATGAAAATGTAGCATTAAATAATAAATATGAAGGTATATAATGATTATTGTCTACTAAGAACATAGAGCAATGTGCGCAAATAACTCTGCAATCTTTTTGACCTTAAAAATCGTAGGCTGAAATTGCTCGGTGTAAACGCATTAAGCAGTCTACCTACTTACTTTTCCTTATATGCCGCCTCCACTAGCCATGAACGATGGCAGGACTATTTACATGCCTAGAAAAAATCCAAATCAGATTGTGGATTAGATTGTAGTTTGCAGTAGCGGATCTAGGATTTTGCTGTGGGGGCTTGAAGTTTGGAGATCCAGTTTGAGACCTTAAGTAATAAAATTTAATTATTAATTAATTGTCCTAAGATCAATTTAATAATTTATAACAAAAAATTGAGATTAGTTTAGGTTTAAAGCAAGACCGTACTCAACTTCAGCAGAACTACACTTCACGACGACCGACGCGGCAAAGCACTATTTTTTATGAAATTTTAGAGGCTATATCGCAGTAAGTGGCAACTGAACCTCATACGAATTCATACGAATTCGTGTGAAGTGTAGTTCCGCCGCAGGGCAGTTACGTCGAGTGAGGTCTAACCCATGAGGTTCAAGTTTTTCTTTCAAAAGATATATGGAGATACATATGCAGTTAAGAGATCACGAATTTTGACATTCCCACTTTTCCTTTAATGATATCAGTTTTTTTGGTGCGTGAATGAATGTTCGTGTATACGGTGCTATGCACTTTATATTCGCGCTCAAAAAATATTTCGACAAATTTGCGAGTCACTCTAGAGAGATTGGAAATGTTCATTTGCTTTTTCATGATTTTCTGAGTGTGCACAGAAAAAACTCACGCTTGTGGAATTTGGCTCCTTGACTAGGGAATTTGTTTGTAATTGCTTAGTCCAAAAATGTTTTGTAAGTAAAATTTTGTTGGCCCTCCGAAATTTTGAAAACTAAACCCGAAAATTCTCTAAGTCCAGCCAAAGCCGTAAGAAACAATTCCTGTTGTATTAAACAGTGGCGATTCCTCCCAGTTAGCAGGTTTATCGCCGCTAAACCAAGAATTTAAATGAATAAATTGTATGATGTACTTTTTATTTTCAAAAAGTAACAAATGGCAATGTTGAAATAATGATAATGATTTCATACAATAATCAATACTATAAATACAATAAACTACCCACCTACCCACCTACCTACCTACCTACCTATTTTCAAATCATATTTTCCTTCACACAACACAAAACTCCCATCTTCCTATCTGCCTCAGCGTTACAATATGCGATACCAAAACCAAATTCTCTACAAAGAGCATTGAAATAATTAAAAAAAAAAATAGATACCTACCTAACCTATTATTGTTCTCAATTATATTTTCCTGCAGACACACAACATAAAACTCTCATAGAACAAGTCTCCCTTGAAACATTTTAGCTTGCAACATCTGCGCTGCACAATTTCATACAATTTTTAATAATATCTATACAAATTACAAATACAAGCACAAATACAATACAATCTAGAATACAAGAGCGTTTTACTACAGAATGTCCTAAGCAAAGCCCAGCTAAATAAATGAAAGCGTAAGCGTAAGTATGATGCGATAAGGCACGATACATTAGGTATGCAAGCAGCTCCAGGTACATTTTGGGTACGTTTTTTTTGTCATTCTCTTTTTTGCTTTCGTATATGTTTCTGGGAAAATGCGGTAGGAAGGATGAATGCATTGTTTTGTTATTAGTGATCTTTGATTGATATGAGTAAACATTGAGATTGAGTTCTTTTAGCACAGTGAATAATTACACAAAAAAAAGTGCTAAATTCGCAAAGCGCGATGTAGTTCTGCATTTTTGATATGTTGTTGGGGCATGTTAGAGTAGTATATAGCCAAGTTTGCAGCAACAGTGAAAAAAACGCTAAAATCACCCCTTTTTTCCGACAATTTCCTTTATAACTTTGGAAATATGCAACTTATGAAAAAACCGTCCACTATAAACTTGTTTTTTATAAAATTTTCTACAAAACAACATCAGTTTTAAATGCATGTTATATTTGTGTTGCTATCTAACCATGAATTAAAAAAATATGTCAAAAATTGTCCAATTCTTCTAAAAATTTGGAATCAAATAGTCTAGACTCTAGAGTATCACAAGACGAAATTCGATCCAAATCGGTGAAATAGTTTTGGCAAGAAATATGATGCTAACTAAGTGCAACACAATTATGATGCAAACATTGCGGTGGTCAAAGTAGGACACTTAAGTTGGCACTGATTTTTGTACACGTACTTAGAACCATAAAATCATGAAATATAGTTATAATAGATGTTTACATCTTTTTTTAAGCCAAGTGAACAGTTTTTGGAACTTTTAAATTCAGTACCAAAGTTGCTTAAAAAAAGATATACATATTATAACTATATTTTATGATAATAATTCTTCGTGACTTAGCAGCATATATGGTCAACTCATTGAAAGGCAATAAAATAAAACTTAGAATTTATATTTAACTTGTTTTGTAGGTTAGAATTATTTAAAATATTTTGAATTATTATTCAAAATATAATAAATATAGTTTGAAATATTTATTATTATTCGAACTTTTGATTTAAAAAAAACGTCTTTTTCAAGACATTTTTTAATATTAAAAAGAATAATAGTTGCGTTCAAAAACCCAAAATACAACCAAAAGAGGATTAAACGATGATATTATTTTTATAAGAAAAAAATTTGTAAGTACATATTTTATAATTTTTAAAAATTGAAGCTATAAAATATTAATAACTGTGTTTTTGAGACCTGAAGAAAAACGTAACCACGTTTGAAACGTCGTCTGATTTAGATACTTAGCTACAAATATAGACCTAAAGCATAAACATTATATTTTATGTATAAGGGTTCAAAGTACGTGTACAAAAATCAGTGCCAACTTAAGTGTCCTACTTTGACCACAACAAAGTCGGCGAAAATTTTTTTTCCGTCAAACGACGCGACGAAGCGAATTTATGTATCGATACATTTTTGAACTTTTATTTTATACCTATAATTTATTAACGTTTTTTTATTAATTGTCGTTATCAATCAAATTAAAAAAAAAGTATGATTTTTTTTTTATTTTAACCTGCCCAGACCACCTAGCTCAACCAATACTAAGGACCAGGAATCGCCACTGGTATTAAACACTTATGTCGTTTTTGGTTGGAGGTTCGGAGTTACTCCTTTTTGACTCCACTTACTCCAAAATAATTTGATTAGCTGTTCCGAATAATGTTTTCGGAGTTATTTTCTGTTCCGGATTTTATAAAGGAGTATACCCGGAACACACAAATACATATAAGCTCTTCCATCGGATAACTTGTCAAATTAATTTTACTCGACTGAAAATGGAAAATATACATAAATATCAGACAATTTACACACACACACTTAATTTTTCGCAAATTAATCTTGGAACAACAGAAAATAATTCGATTGGAATCAAAAAGGAGTAGTACTGTTTTGAAATCCAATCGAAAACGACATTACACTAAACCTGACACTTCTTTGTTCTCCAATTGTTTTAGTCTCAACTGCGTTTCATTCGTTAAATTATCTTTGTTTTTAGTATGTAAACAGTTGTTGCATTTGACACGTTAATGTTTAGCCCCGACCACTTTTTTTGTTTATTATTCATAGCCCCCAACGTGGGGTTTGTCCAATTCGCTTCAGGCTTTAGCCCCAATCTTAGGGCTTAGAAAAAAAGTTACATATCATGCATGCAAATAGTTCAGCCCCAACCACGTAATTTGGCCATCGAATTTCATATCTTAACAATATTTTAGACGGAATATACGATTACACGTTGTAATGTATTGCTTTCTTTCAAATTATTTTAGGAATCGGCTGTTGGGGGGGCTTTAGCCCCTAAAGCCACCCCCTGGATCCGTCACTGGTAGTTTGGATTATGGACATTGTTCAAAGGCACCTTCATTGACCTCGTTCACTAACCAATTCCAAGTGCCCTGAAGATGAAACGCATCAATTTCTATTAATAATTAAATAAAACTACTTATAAAATTTGGAAAAAGCAAGAGTATTTATTCAAAAAATAAAAAAAATTAAATTTGTAAAAATGCTTATAACAGAAATATCAGAAAATTTACACACACACACTTTATATATCGCAAATTATATATATATATAACGCTCGAAAAATCTAAGAACGCAGTTCGATAGAAAATCGTTTGTCTATGTTTGTCTTTTTTTTTTCGTTTGTATACGTCCCAAATTTTGTTGACAACATTTTTTTTTTTAACCAAATTTTATTAAAATTTTAAATTATATGCATTCGTTTGTCTCTTTTTTATAATGATTTTTCGTCGTGTTCTTTTTTTTAATTTGTATTTATTTCTATTTTTAATTAATTATTACTTTTTTGGGACATGTAGTTAGGCCCACCAACTATAACGCTCGAAAAACGCAGTTCGATAGAAAATCATTTGTCTATATTTGTCTTATTTTTTTTTGTTTGTATACGTCCCAAATTTTTTTGACTAAAAATTTTTTTTTAACCAAATTTTATTAAATTTTTAAAACATATGCATTCGTTTGTCTCTTTTTTATAATGATTTTTGGCTGTATTAATTTTTTTTAATTTGTATTTATTTCTATTTTTAATTAATTATATAAGCTTTTTGGAGCATTTAGTTGGCCCACTAACTGTAACGCTCGAAAAATCTTAAAACGCAGTTCGATAGAAAATCGTTTGTCTATGTTTGTCTTCTTTTTTTTCGTTTGTATATGTCCCAAATTTTTTTGACAACAAATTTTTTTTAACCAAATTTTATTAAAATTTTGGAACATATGCATTCGTTTGTCTCTTTTTTATAATGATTTTCCATCATGTTAATTTTTTTTTAATTTGTATTTATTTCTATTTTTAATTAATTATTACTTTTTTTGGGACATGTAGTTGGCCCACCAACTGTATTCTCTTTTATTTGGCTATCCACAGTTTCAACTTGTATTCGAAATTGCGATAATTAAGACTTTATTCTTTTTTTCTATTCTTTTTTAAGAGGTGCCCTGCATTTAGGCTGCATTTAAAAAGACTTAAGTTACACCTTCAGTATATTATTTATTCAGTTAAAATAATTAAAAAAAGCAAACAAAAATAATTCTAATTCTATAGGTACTTGTTCATTAACTTGAACTTTGCCGTCGGCTTAAGGCTTTTAATGAGTTTTTCTTCTGTATGAAATAGAAAGTAATTATGGGTACAAATACCTATACATGCCAATTATAGATATTAATAGGTAGTAACCAAATTTTTGAGTACCTACCTAACTACCTACGAGTTTTGGCTGTTTTTTCAGCGAATGGCTTACTTAAAATTAATGAAAATTATTTTAACTCGAACATAATCATGAAATGTGTATTTCCTGTAGTTCCAAAAACTCATTTTTAATAAAAATTCAGCATGCCTGAATAAAAAAAATAACTGCATGTGTTTTACTCGTATCAGAAGCAAATACATTTTTGTCTCAAAAACCTACTTTTACAAAGAAAAAACCTATACGCCTTTTAAAAAAAATACCTCAACCGAACATTAAATAGCTACCCAGCTCATTTCAGAAATTGTTTATAGGTACCTAGTTTTAGAAAACTAAACTTCACTCATCGTCATCCTCATCTCATCGCAGATCGCACTCAGTGTTGTCACTTCAAAATTTAAAAACTTGGTAGATTGAGCTACGAAAAAGTGGTAGATTCTGATTTTTCGAGGTAGATTTTAAAATTTAAATTTCTGCAGCTTTTATTTTGTTGGTATTATAAACCAAGGTATTTAAAAAATCGAAATTAGCGGCAACTAAACTATGTACATACAATTGTATACGAATACGATGTGAACTTATAGTTCCTTTTTCAACATCAGCCACAAACCTTAATCAGTCTGTTTAAGCATTTTTTTTAAAGATTAGCTCAAAAAAAGAATTTGTTAACTGAGGACTTAAAATTCAATTGACCTTAGCTGCCGAATTCAAAATTAAATGACCTATCAAACGAAATTACCAAATTTGCAAAAAATACCGTCATTTATGCTGTAATGAAAATGTAGCATTAAATAATAAATATGAAGGTATATAATGATTATTGTCTACTAAGAACATAGAGCAATGTGCGCAAATAACTCTGCAATCTTTTTGACCTTAAAAATCGTAGGCTGAAATTGCTCGGTGTAAACGCATTAAGCAGTCTACCTACTTACTTTTCCTTATATGCCGCCTCCACTAGCCATGAACGATGGCAGGACTATTTACATGCCTAGAAAAAATCCAAATCAGATTGTGGATTAGATTGTAGTTTGCAGTAGCGGATCTAGGATTTTGCTGTGGGGGCTTGAAGTTTGGAGATCCAGTTTGAGACCTTAAGTAATAAAATTTAATTATTAATTAATTGTCCTAAGATCAATTTTATAATTTATAACAAAAAATTGAGATTAGTTTAGGTTTAAAGCAAGACCGTACTCAACTTCAGCAGAACTACATTTCACGACGACCGACGCGGCAAAGCACTATTTTTTATGAAATTTTAGAGGCTATATCGCAGTAAGTGGCAACTGAACCTCATACGAATTCATACGAATTCGTGTGAAGTGTAGTTCCGCCGCAGGGCAGTTACGTCCGTCGAGTGAGGTCTAACCCATGAGGTTCAAGTTTTTCTTTCAAAAGATATATGGAGATACATATGCAGTTAAGAGATCACGAATTTTGACATTCCCACTTTTCCTTTAATGATATCAGTTTTTTTGGTGCGTGAATGAATGTTCGTGTATACGGTGCTATGCACTTTATATGTACTTTATATTCGCGCTCAAAAAATATTTCGACGAATTTGCGAGTCACTCTAGAGTCTATAGAGAGATTGGAAATGTTCATTTGCTTTTTCATGATTTTCTGAGTGTGCACAGAAAAAACTCACGCTTGTGGAATTTGGCTCCTTGACTAGAGAATTTGTTTGTAATTGCTTAGTCCAAAAATGTTTTGTAAGTAAAATTTTTTTGGCCCTCCGAAATTTTGAAAACTAAGCCCGAAAATTCTCTAAGTCCAGCCAAAGCCGTAAGAAACAATTCCTGTTGTATTAAACACTTATGTCGTTTTTGGTTGGAGGTTCGGAGTTACTCCTTTTTGACTCCACTTACTCCAAAATAATTTGATTAGCTGTTCCGAATAATGTTTTCGGAGTTATTTTCTGTTCCGGATTTTATAAAGGAGTATACCCGGAACACACAAATACATATAAGCTCTTCCATCGGATAACTTGTCCAATTAATTTTACTCGACTGGAAATGGAAAATATACATAAATATCTGACAATTTACACACACACACTTAATTTTTCGCAAATTAATCTTGGAACAACAGAAAATAATTCGATTGGAATCAAAAAGGAGTAGTACTGTTTTGAAATCCAATCGAAAACGACATTACACTAAACCTGACACTTCTTTGTTCTCCAATTGTTTTAGTCTCAACTGCGTTTCATTCGTTAAATTATCTTTGTTTTTAGTATGTAAACAGTTGTTGCATTTGACACGTTAATGTTAAGCCCCGACCACTTTTTTTGTTTATTATTCATAGCCCCCAACGTGGGGTTTGTCCAATTCGCTTCAGGCTTTAGCCCCAATCTTAGGGCTTAGAAAAAAAGTTACATATCATGCATGCAAATAGTTCAGCCCCAACCACGTAATTTGGCCATCGAATTTCATATCTTAACAATATTTTAGACGGAATATACGATTACACGTTGTAATGTATTGCTTTCTTTCAAATTATTTTAGGAATCGGCTGTTGGGGGGGGGCTTTAGCCCCTAAAGCCACCCCCTGGATCCGTCACTGGTAGTTTGGATTATGGACATTGTTCAAAGGCACCTTCATTGACCTCGTTCACTAACCAATTCCGAGTGCCCTGAAGATGAAACGCATCAATTTCTATTAATAATTAAATAAAACTACTTATAAAATTTGGAAAAAGCAAGAGTATTTATTCAAAAAATAAAAAAAATTAAATTTGTAAAAATGCTTATAACAGAAATATCAGATAATTTACACACACACACTTTATATATCGCATATTATATATATATATATAACGCTCGAAAAATCTAAGAACGCAGTTCGATAGAAAATCGTTTGTCTATGTTTGTCTTTTTTTTTTTCGTTTGTATACGTCCCAAATTTTGTTGACAAAAATTTTTTTTTTAACCAAATTTTATTAAAATTTTAAAACATATGCATTCGTTTGTCTCTTTTTTATAATGATTTTTCGTCGTTTTCTTTTTTTTTAATTTGTATTTATTTCTATTTTTAATTAATTATTACTTTTTTGGGACATGTAGTTAGGCCCACCAACTATAACGCTCGAAAAACGCAGTTCGATAGAAAATCATTTGTCTATATTTGTCTTATTTTTTTTTTTCGTTTGTATACGTCCCAAATTTTTTTGACTAACAAACTTTTTTTAACCAAATTTTATTAAAATTTTAAAACATATGCATTCGTTTGTCTCTTTTTTATAATGATTTTTGGCCGTATTAATTTTTTTTAATTTGTATTTATTTCTATTTTTAATTAATTATATAAGCTTTAAGAGCATTTAGTTAGCCCACTAACTGTAACGCTCGAAAAATCTTAAAACGCAGTTCGATAGAAAATCGTTTGTCTATGTTTGTCTTCTTTTTTTTCGTTTGTATACGTCCCAAATTTTTTTGACAAAAAAATTTTTTTTAACCAAATTTTATTAAAATTTTGAAACATATGCATTCGTTTGTCTCTTTTTTATAATGATTTTCCATCGTGTTAATTTTTTTTTAATTTGTATTTATTTCTATTTTTAATTAATTATTACTTTTTTTGGGACACGTATTTGGCCCACCAACTGCATTCTCTTTTATTTGGCTATCCACAGTTTCAACTTGTATTCGAAATTGTGATAATTAAGACTTTATTCTTTTTTTCTATTCTTTTTTAAGGGGTGCCCTGCATTTAGGCTGCATTTAAAAAGACTTAAGTTACACCTTCAGTATATTATTTATTCAGTTAAAATAAATAAAAAAAGCAAACAAAAATAATTCTAATTCTATAGGTACTTGTTCATTAACTTGAACTTTGCCGTCGGCTTAAGGCTTTTAATGAGTTTTTTTTCTGTATGAAATAGAAAGTAATTATGGGTACACATACCTATACATGCCTATTATAGATATAAATAGGTAGTAACCAAATTTTTGAGTACCTACCTAACTACCCACGAGTTTTGGCTGTTTTTTCAGCGAATGGCTTACTTAAAATAAATGAAAATTATTTTAACTCGAACATAATCATGAAATGTGTATTTCCTGTAGTTCCAAAAACCCATTTTTAATAAAAATTCAGCATGCCTGAATAAAAAAAATAACTGCATGTATTTTACTCGTATCAGAAGCAAATACATTTTTGTCTCAAAAACCTACTTTTACAAAGAAAAAACCTAAACGCCTTTTAAAAAAATACCTCAACCGAATATTAAATAGCTACCCAGCTCATTTCAGAAATTGTTTATAGGTACCTAGTTTTAGAAAACTAAACTTCACTTATCGTCATCCTCATCTCATCGCAGATCGCACTCAGTGTTGTCACTTCAAAATTTAAAAACTTGGTAGATTGAGCTACGAAAAAGTGGTAGATTCAGATTTTTCGAGGTAGATTTTAAAATTTAAATTTCTGCAGATTTTATTTTGTTGGTGTTATAAACCAAGGTATTTAAAAAATCGAAATTAGCGGCAACTAAACTACATACAATTGTATACGAATACGATGTGAACTTATAGTTCCTTTTTCAACATCAGCCACAAACCTTAATCAGTCTTTTTAAGCATTTTTTTAAAAGATTAGATCAAAAAAAGAATTTGTTAACTGAGGACTTAAAATTCAATTGACCTTAGCTGCCGAATTCAAAATTAAATGACCTATCAAACGAAATTACCAAATTTGCAAAAAATACCGTCATTTATGCTGTAATGAAAATGTAGCATTAAATAATAAATAGGAAGGTATATAATGATTATTGTCTACTAAGAACATAGAGCAATGTGCGGAAATAACTCTGCAATCTTTTTGACCTTAAAATTGAAATTGCTCGGTGTAAACGCATTAAGCAGTCTACCTACTTACTTTTCCTTATATGCCGCCTCCACTAGCCATGAACGGTGGCAGGACTATGTACATGCCTAGAAAAAATCCAAATCAGATTGTGGATTAGATTGTTTGCAGTAGCGGATCTAGGATTTTGCTGTGGGGGCTTGAAGTTTGGAGATCCAGTTTGAGACTTTAAGTAATAAAATTTAATTATTAATCAAATTGTGTTAATTGTCCTAAGATCAATTTTATAATTTATAACAAAAAATTGAGATTAGTTTAGGTTTAAAGCAACACCGTACTCAACTTCAGCAGAACTACACTTCACGACGACCGACGTGGCAAAGCACTATTTTTTATGAAATTTTAGAGGCTATATCGCAGTAAGTGGCAACTGAACCTCATACAAATTCATACGAATTCGTGTGAAGTGTAGTTCCGCCGCAGGGCAGTTACGTCGAGTGAGGTCTAACCCATGAGGTTCAAGTTTTTTTTTCAAAAGATATATGGAGATACATACGCAGTTAAGAGATCACGAATTTTGACATTCCCACTTTTCCTTTAATGATATCAGTTTTTTTTGAGCGTGAATGAATGTTCGTGTATACCGTGCTGTGCACTTTATATGCACTTTATATTCGCGCTCAAAAAATATGTCGACAAATTTGCGAGTCACTCTAGAGTCTATAGAGAGATTGGAAATGTTCATTTGCTTTTTCATGATTTTCTGAGTGTTCACAGAAAAAAACTCACGCTTGTGGAATTTGGCTCCTTGACTAGAGAATTTGTTTGTAATTGCTTAGTCCAAAAATGTTTTGTAAGTAAAATTTTTTTGGCCCTCCGAAATTTTGAAAACTAAGCCCGAAAATTCTCTAAGTCCAGCCAAAGCCGTAAGAAACAATTCCTGTTGTATTAAACACTTATGTCGTTTTCGGTTGGAGGTTCGGAGTTACTCCTTTTTGACTCCACTTACTCCAAAATAATTTGATTGGCTGTTCCGAATAATGTTTTCGGAGTTATTTTCTGTTCCGGATTTTATAAAGGAGTATACCCGGAACTTACAAATACATATAAGCTCTTCCATCGGATAACTTGTCAAATTAATTTTACTCGACTGGAAATGGAAAATATACATAAATATCAGACAATTTACACACACACACTTAATTGTTCGCAAATTAATCTTGGAACAACAGAAAATAATTCGATTGGAATCAAAAAGGAGTAGTACTGTTTTGAAATCCAATCGAAAACGACATTACACTAAACTTGACACTTCTTTGTTCTCCAATTGTTTTAGTCTCAACTGCGTTTCATTCGTTAAATTATCTTTGTTTTTAGTATGTAAACAGTTGTTGCATTTGACACGTTAATGTTTAGCCCCGACCACTTTTTTTTATGTCTTTTTACTTATCTCTTCAAGCCTTAGCACCAACATCGGACTTTGACAGTCCCTAGACTTAAGCCCCCAAAACTCTCTGGAATAAGTCTACTTTTTAGGGAGTAAGTTGCTTAACCCTGGCTATGTTGCTGGTTTTTTCGTCCAAATTTTCTGGGTTTTGTTTTAGGGAAACATTAGGGGGGTTCACACTCATCAACAAGTCGATCAACCTGAGTCGTGTTGGGTTCACACTCATCAACAAGTCGATCAACCTGAGTCGTGTTGCTAGCGTTCACATTCAACGACCGCCTCATCAACTTCATTTGTAAATAAATTTTCAAAAAGCAAACACGGCGTAGATTTAACTTTTTGCACTAGTTTCAGTGATGGAAATTCATATTTTCTCCCTTCCTTTTGTGGGTTTACTTCTATTCCAACCTATTCTCTATGAATCTCACATAACAAATTGAAAAGAAACACTTAAATTCAAATTTTCAGACATATCAGTTGTTCAACTAGTGTTCACGTTAGCTACACCAGTCGCGCGACCGAGCAAAATATCAACAAATTTGAAAAACTTCCAACAGTCGTTCAACTTGTGTTCACATTACAAATTATGTGACGATTCGACACGAGTTGATGAACTTGTCGATGAGTGTGAACCCCCTTATTGTCGTTGCATGAAACATGTTTATTATTCATAGCCCCCAACGTGGGGTTTGTCCAATTCGCTTCAGGCTTAAGCCCCAATCTTAGGGCTTAGAAAAAAAGTTACATATCATGCATGCAAATAGTTCAGCCCCAACCACGTAATTTGGCCATCGAATTTCATATCTTAACAATATTTTAGACGGAATATACGATTACACGTTGTAATGTATTGCTTTCTTTCAAATTATTTTAGGAATCGGCTGTTGGGCGGGCTTTAGCCCCTAAAGCCACCCCCTGGATCCGTCACTGGTAGTTTGGATTATGGACATTGTTCAAAGGCACCTTCATTGACCTCGTTCACTAACCAATTCCAAGTGCCCTGAAGATGAAACGCATCAATTTCTATTAATAATTAAATAAAACTACTTATAAAATTTGGAAAAAGCAAGAGTATTTATTCAAAAAATAAAAAAAATTAAATTTGTAAAAATGCTTATAACAGAAATATCAGATAATTTACACACACACACTTTATATATCGCAAATTATATATATATATAACGCTCGAAAAATCTAAGAACGCAGTTCGATAGAAAATCGTTTGTCTATGTTTGTCTTTTTTTTTCGTTTGTATACGTCCCAAATTTTGTTGACAAAATTTTTTTTTTTTAACCAAATTTTATTAAAATTTTAAAACATATGCATTCGTTTGTCTCTTTTTTATAATGATTTTTCGTCGTGTTCTTTTTTGTAATTTGTATTTATTTCTATTTTTAATTAATTATTACTTTTTTGGGACATGTAGTTAGGCCCACCAACTATAACGCTCGAAAAACGCAGTTCGATAGAAAATCATTTGTCTATATTTGTCTTATTTTTTTTTGTTTGTATACGTCCCAAATTTTTTTGACAAAAAAATTTTTTTTAACCAAATTTTATTAAATTTTTAAAACATATGCATTCGTTTGTCTCTTTTTTATAATGATTTTTGGCTGTATTAATTTTTTTTAATTTGTATTTATTTCTATTTTTAATTAATTATGTAAGCTTTTTGGAGCATTTAGTTGGCCCACTAACTGTAACGCTCGAAAAATCTTAAAACGCAGTTCGATAGAAAATCGTTTGTCTATGTTTGTCTTCTTTTTTTTCGTTTGTATATGTCCCAAATTTTTTTGACAAAAAAATTTTTTTTAACCAAATTTTATTAAAATTTTGACACATATGCATTCGTTTGTCTCTTTTTTATAATGATTTTCCATCGTGTTAATTTTTTTTAATTTGTATTTATTTCTATTTTTAATTAATTATTACTTTTTTTGGGACATGTAGTTGGCCCACCAACTGTATTCTCTTTTATTTGGCTATCCACAGTTTCAACTTGTATTCGAAATTGCGATAATTAAGACTTTATTCTTTTTTTCTATTCTTTTTTAAGGGGTGCCCTGCATTTAGGCTGCATTTAAAAAGACTTAAGTTACACCTTCAGTATATTATTTATTCAGTTAAAATAATTAAAAAAAGCAAACAAAAATAATTCTAATTCTATAGGTACTTGTTCATTAACTTGAACTTTGCCGTCGGCTTAAGGCTTTTAATGAGTTTTTTTTCTGTATGAAATAGAAAGTAATTATGGGTACAAATACCTATACATGCCAATTATAGATATTAATAGGTAGTAACCAAATTTTTGAGTACCTACCTAACTACCTACGAGTTTTGGCTGTTTTTTCAGCGAATGGCTTACTTAAAATTAATGAAAATTATTTTAACTCGAACATAATCATGAAATGTGTATTTCCTGTAGTTCCAAAAACTCATTTTTAATAAAAATTCAGCATGCCTGAATAAAAAAAATAACTGCATGTGTTTTACTCGTATCAGAAGCAAATACATTTTTGTCTCAAAAACCTACTTTTACAAAGAAAAAACCTATACGCCTTTTAAAAAAAATACCTCAACCGAACATTAAATAGCTACCCAGCTCATTTCAGAAATTGTTTATAGGTACCTAGTTTTAGAAAACTAAACTTCACTCATCGTCATCCTCATCTCATCGCAGATCGCACTCAGTGTTGTCACTTCAAAATTTAAAAACTTGGTAGATTGAGCTACGAAAAAGTGGTAGATTCAGATTTTTCGAGGTAGGTTTTAAAATTTAAATTTCTGCAGCTTTTATTTTGTTGGTATTATAAACCAAGGTATTTAAAAAATCGAAATTAGCGGCAACTAAACTATGTACATACAATTGTATACGAATACGATGTGAACTTATAGTTCCTTTTTCAACATCAGCCACAAACCTTAATCAGTCTGTTTAAGCATTTTTTTTAAAGATAAGCTCAAAAAAAGAATTTGTTAACTGAGGACTTAAAATTCAATTGACCTTAGCTGCCGAATTCAAAATTAAATGACCTATCAAACGAAATTACCAAATTTGCTAAAAATACCGTCATTTATGCTGTAATGAAAATGTAGCATTAAATAATAAATATGAAGGTATATAATGATTATTGTCTACTAAGAACATAGAGCAATGTGCGCAAATAACTCTGCAATCTTTTTGACCTTAAAAATCGTAGGCTGAAATTGTTCGGTGTAAACGCATTAAGCAGTCTACCTACTTACTTTTCCTTATATGCCGCCTCCACTAGCCATGAACGATGGCAGGACTATTTACATGCCTAGAAAAAATCCAAATCAGATTGTGGATTAGATTGTAGTTTGCAGTAGCGGATCTAGGATTTTGCTGTGGGGGCTTGAAGTTTGGAGATCCAGTTTGAGACCTTAAGTAATAAAATTTAATTATTAATTAATTGTCCTAAGATCAATTTTATAATTTATAACAAAAAATTGAGATTAGTTTAGGTTTAAAGCAAGACCGTACTCAACTTCAGCAGAACTACACTTCACGACGACCGACGCGGCAAAGCACTATTTTTTATGAAATTTTAGAGGCTATATCGCAGTAAGTGGCAACTGAACCTCATACGCATTCATACGAATTCGTGAGAAGTGTAGTTCCGCCGCAGGGCAGTTACGTCGAGTGAGGTCTAACCCATGAGGTTCAAGTTTTTCTTTCAAAAGATATATGGAGATACATATGCAGTTAAGAGATCACGAATTTTGACATTCCCACTTTTCCTTTAATGATATCAGTTTTTTTGGTGCGTGAATGAATGTTCGTGTATACGGTGCTATGCACTTTATAATCGCGCTCAAAAAATATTTCGACAAATTTGCGAGTCACTCTAGAGTCTATAGAGAGATTGGAAATGTTCATTTGCTTTTTCATGATTTTCTGAGTGTGCACAGAAAAAACTCACGCTTGTGGAATTTGGCTCCTTGACTAGAGAATTTGTTTGTAATTGCTTAGTCCAAAAATTTTTTGTAAGTAAAATTTTTTTGGCCCTCCGAAATTTTGAAAACTAAGCCCGAAAATTCTCTAAGTCCAGCCAAAGCCGTAAGAAACAATTCCTGTTGTATTAAACACTTATGTCGTTTTCGGTTGGAGGTTCGGAGTTACTCCTTTTTGACTCCACTTACTCCAAAATAATTTGATTAGCTGTTCCGAATAATGTTTTCGGAGTTATTTTCTGTTCCGGATCTTATAAAGGAGTATACCCGGAACACACAAATACATATAAGCTCTTCCAACGGATAACTTGTCAAATTAATTTTACTCGACTGAAAATGGAAAATATACATAAATATCAGACAATTTACACACACACACTTAATTTTTCGCAAATTAATCTTGGAACAACAGAAAATAATTCGATTGGAATCAAAAAGGAGTAGTACTGTTTTGAAATCCAATCGAAAACGACATTACACTAAACCTGACACTTCTTTGTTCTCCAATTGTTTTAGTCTCAACTGCGTTTCATTCGTTAAATTATCTTTGTTTTTAGTATGTAAGCAGTTGTTGCATTTGACACGTTAATGTTTAGCCCCGACCACTTTTTTTTATGTCTTTTTACTTATCTCTTCAAGCCTTAGCACCAACATCGGACTTTGACAGTCCCTAGACTTAAGCCCCCAAAACTCTCTGGAATAAGTCTACTTTTTAGGGAGTAAGTTGCTTAACCCTGGCTATGTTGCTGGTTTTTTCGTCCAAATTTTCTGGGTTTTGTTTTTAGGGAAACATTAGGGGGGTTCACACTCATCAACAAGTCGATCAACCTGAGTCGTGTTGCTAGCGTTCACATTCAACGACCGCCTCATCAACTTCATTTGTAAATAAATTTTCAACCAACCTATTCTCTATGAATCTCACATAAAAAATTGAAAAGAAACACTAAAATTCAAATTTTCAGACATATCAGTTGTTCAACTAGTGTTCACGTTAGCTACACCAGTCGCGCGACCGAGCAAAATATCAACAAATTTGAAAAACTTCCAACAGTCGTTCAACTTGTGTTCACATTACAAATTATGTGACGATTCGACACGAGTTGATGAACTTGTCGATGAGTGTGAACCCCCTTATTGTCGTTGCATGAAACATGTTTATTATTCATAGCCCCCAACGTGGGGTTTGTCCAATTCGCTTCAGGCTTTAGCCCCAATCTTAGGGCTTAGAAAAAAAGTTACATATCATGCATGCAAATAGTTCAGCCCCAACCACGTAATTTGGCCATCGAATTTCATATCTTAACAATATTTTAGACGGAATATACGATTACACGTTGTAATGTATTGCTTTCTTTCAAATTATTTTAGGAATCGGCTGTTGGGCGGGCTTTAGCCCCTAAAGCCACCCCCTGGATCCGTCACTGGTAGTTTGGATTATGGACATTGTTCAAAGGCACCTTCATTGACCTCGTTCACTAACCAATTCCAAGTGCCCTGAAGATGAAACGCATCAATTTCTATTAATAATTAAATAAAACTACTTATAAAATTTGGAAAAAGCAAGAGTATTTATTCAAAAAATAAAAAAAATTAAATTTGTAAAAATGCTTATAACAGAAATATCAGATAATTTACACACACACACTTTATATATCGCAAATTATATATATATATAACGCTCGAAAAATCTAAGAACGCAGTTCGATAGAAAATCGTTTGTCTATGTTTGTCTTTTTTTTTTCGTTTGTATACGTCCCAAATTTTGTTGACAAAATTTTTTTTTTTAACCAAATTTTATTAAAATTTTAAATTATATGCATTCGTTTGTCTCTTTTTTATAATGATTTTTCGTCGTGTTCTTTTTTTTAATTTGTATTTATTTCTATTTTTAATTAATTATTACTTTTTTGCGACATGTAGTTAGGGCCACCAACTATAACGCTCGAAAAACGCAGTTCGATAGAAAATCATTTGTCTATATTTGTCTTATTTTTTTTTTCGTTTGTATACGTCCCAAATTTTTTTGACTAAAAAATTTTTTTTAACCAAATTTTATTAAATTTTTAAAACATATGCATTCGTTTGTCTCTTTTTTATAATGATTTTTGGCTGTATTAATTTTTTTTAATTTGTATTTATTTCTATTTTTAATTAATTATATAAGCTTTTTGGAGCATTTAGTTGGCCCACTAACTGTAACGCTCGAAAAATCTTAAAACGCAGTTCGATAGAAAATCGTTTGTCTATGTTTGTCTTCTTTTTTTTCGTTTGTATATGTCCCAAATTTTTTTTACAAAAAAAATTTTTTTAACCAAATTTTATTAAAATTTTGAAACATATGCATTTGTTTGTCTCTTTTTTATAATGATTTCCCATCGTGTTAATTTTTTTTTAATTTGTATTTATTTCTATTTTTAATTTGTTATTACTTTTTTTGGGACATGTAGTTGGCCCACCAACTGTATTCTCTTTTATTTGGCTATCCACAGTTTCAACTTGTATTCGAAATTGCGATAATTAAGACTTTATTCTTTTTTTCTATTCTTTTTTAAGGGGTGCCCTGCATTTAAAAAGGCTTAAGTTACACCTTCAGTATATTATTTATTCAGTTAAAATAATTAAAAAAAGCAAACAAAAATAATTCTAATTCTATAGGTACTTGTTCATTAACTTGAACTTTGCCGTCGGCTTAAGGCTTTTAATGAGTTTTTTTTTCTGTATGAAATAGAAAGTAATTATGGGTACAAATACCTATACATGCCAATTATAGATATTAATAGGTAGTAACCAAATTTTTGAGTACCTACCTAACTACCTACAAGTTTTGGCTGTTTTTTCAGCGAATGGCTTACTTAAAATTAATGAAAATTATTTTAACTCGAACATAATCATGAAATGTGTATTTCCTGTAGTTCCAAAAACTCATTTTTAATAAAAATTCAGCATGCCTGAATAAAAAAAATAACTGCATGTGTTTTACTCGTATCAGAAGCAAATACATTTTTGTCTCAAAAACCTACTTTTACAAAGAAAAAACCTATACGACTTTTAAAAAAAAAACCTCAACCGAACATTAAATAGCTACCCAGCTCATTTCAGAAATTGTTTATAGGTACCTAGTTTTAGAAAACTAAACTTCACTCATCGTCATCCTCATCTCATCGCAGATCGCACTCAGTGTTGTCACTTCAAAATTTAAAAACTTGGTAGATTGAGCTACGAAAAAGTGGTAGATTCAGATTTTTCGAGGTAGATTTTAAAATTTAAATTTCTGCAGCTTTTATTTTGTTGGTATTATAAACCAAGGTATTTAAAAAATCGAAATTAGCGGCAACTAAACTATATACATACAATTGTATACGAATACGATGTGAACTTATAGCTCCTTTTTCAACATCAGCCACAAACCTTAATCAGTCTGTTTAAGCATTTTTTTTAAAGATTAGCTCAAAAAAAGAATTTGTTAACTGAGGACTTAAAATTCAATTGACCTTAGCTGCCGAATTCAAAATTAAATGACCTATCAAACGAAATTACCAAATTTGCAAAAAATACCGTCATTTATGCTGTAATGAAAATGTAGCATTAAATAATAAATATGAAGGTATATAATGATTATTGTCTACTAAGAACATAGAGCAATGTGCGCAAATAACTCTGCAATCTTTTTGACCTTAAAAATCGTAGGCTGAAATTGCTCGGTGTAAACGCATTAAGCAGTCTACCTACTTACTTTTCCTTATATGCCGCCTCCACTAGCCATGAACGATGGCAGGACTATTTACATGCCTAGAAAAAATCCAAATCAGATTGTGGATTAGATTGTAGTTTGCAGTAGCGGATCTAGGATTTTGCTGTGGGGGCTTGAAGTTTGGAGATCCAGTTTGAGACCTTAAGTAATAAAATTTAATTATTAATTAATTGTCCTAAGATCAATTTTATAATTTATAACAAAAAATTGAGATTAGTTTAGGTTTAAAGCAAGACCGTACTCAACTTCAGCAGAACTACACTTCACGACGACCGACGCGGCAAAGTACTATTTTTTATGAAATTTTAGAGGCTATATCGCAGTAAGTGGCAACTGAACCTCATACGCATTCATACGAATTCGTGTGAAGTGTAGTTCCACCGCAGGGCAGTTACGTCGAGTGAGGTCTAACCCATGAGGTTCAAGTTTTTCTTTCAAAAGATATATGGAGATACATATGCAGTTAAGAGATCACGAATTTTGACATTCCCACTTTTCCTTTAATGATATCAGTTTTTTTGGTGCGTGAATGAATGTTCGTGTATACGGTGCTATGCACTTTATATTCGCGCTCAAAAAATATTTCGACAAATTTGCGAGTCACTCTAGAGTCTATAGAGAGATTGGAAATGTTCATTTGCTTTTTCATGATTTTCTGAGTGTGCACAGAAAAAACTCACGCTTGTGGAATTTGGTTCCTTGACTAGAGAATTTGTTTGTAATTGCTTAGTCCAAAAATTTTTTGTAAGTAAAATTTTTTTGGCCCTCCGAAATTTTGAAAACTAAGCCCGAAAATTCTATAAGTCCAGCCAAAGCCGTAAGAAACAATTCCTGATGTATTAAACACTTATGTCGTTTTCGGTTGGAGGTTCGGAGTTACTCCTTGTTGACTCCACTTACTCCAAAATAATTTGATTAGCTGTTCCGAATAATGTTTTCGGAGTTATTTTCTGTTCCGGATCTTATAAAGGAGTATACCCGGAACACACAAATACATATAAGCTCTTCCAACGGATAACTTGTCAAATTAATTTTACTCGACTGAAAATGGAAAATATACATAAATATCAGACAATTTACACACACACACTTAATTTTTCGCAAATTAATCTTGGAACAACAGAAAATAATTCGATTGGAATCAAAAAGGAGTAGTACTGTTTTGAAATCCAATCGAAAACGACATTACACTAAACCTGACACTTCTTTGTTCTCCAATTGTTTTAGTCTCAACTGCGTTTCATTCGTTAAATTATCTTTGTTTTTAGTATGTAAGCAGTTGTTGCATTTGACACGTTAATGTTTAGCCCCGACCACTTTTTTTTATGTCTTTTTACTTATCTCTTCAAGCCTTAGCACCAACATCGGACTTTGACAGTCCCTAGACTTAAGCCCCCAAAACTCTCTGGAATAAGTCTACTTTTTAGGGAGTAAGTTGCTTAACCCTGGCTATGTTGCTGGTTTTTTCGTCCAAATTTTCTGGGTTTTGTTTTTAGGGAAACATTAGGGGGGTTCACACTCATCAACAAGTCTATCAACCTGAGTCGTGTTGCTAGCGTTCAAATTCAACGACCGCCTCATCAACTTCATTTGTAAATAAATTTTCAACCAACCTATTCTCTATGAATCTCACATAAAAAATTGAAAAGAAACACTAAAATTCAAATTTTCAGACATATCAGTTGTTCAACTAGTGTTCACGTTAGCTACACCAGTCGCGCGACCGAGCAAAATATCAACAAATTTGAAAAACTTCCAACAGTCGTTCAACTTGTGTTCACATTACAAATTATGTGACGATTCGACACGAGTTGATGAACTTGTCGATGAGTGTGAACCCCCTTATTGTCGTTGCATGAAACATGTTTATTATTCATAGCCCCCAACGTGGGGTTTGTCCAATTCGCTTCAGGCTTAAGCCCCAATCTTAGGGCTTAGAAAAAAAGTTACATATCATGCATGCAAATAGTTCAGCCCCAACCACATATCTTAACAATATTTTAGACGGAATATACGATTACACGTTGTAATGTATTGCTTTCTTTCAAATTATTTTAGGAATCGGCTGTTGGGCGGGCTTTAGCCCCTAAAGCCACCCCCTGGATCCGTCACTGGTAGTTTGGATTATGGACATTGTTCAAAGGCACCTTCATTGACCTTGTTCACTAACCAATTCCAAGTGCCCTGAAGATGAAACGCATCAATTTCTATTAATAATTAAATAAAACTACTTATAAAATTTGGAAAAAGCAAGAGTATTTATTCAAAAAATAAAAAAAATTAAATTTGTAAAAATGCTTATAACAGAAATATCAGATAATTTACACACACACTTTATATATCGCAAATTATATATATATATAACGCTCGAAAAATCTAAGAACGCAGTTCGATAGAAAATCGTTTGTCTATGTTTGTCTTTTTTTTTCGTTTGTATACGTCCCAAATTTTGTTGACAAAATTTTTTTTTTTAACCAAATTTTATTAAAATTTTAAATTATATGCAATCGTTTGTCTCTTTTTTATAATGATTTTTCGTCGTGTTCTTTTTTTTAATTTGTATTTATTTCTATTTTTAATTAATTATTACTTTTTTGCGACATGTAGTTAGGGCCACCAACTATAACGCTCGAAAAACGCAGTTCGATAGAAAATCATTTGTCTATATTTGTCTTATTTTTTTTTTCGTTTGTATACGTCCCAAATTTTTTTGACTAAAAAATTTTTTTTAACCAAATTTTATTAAATTTTTAAAACATATGCATTCGTTTGTCTCTTTTTTATAATGATTTTTGGCTGTATTAATTTTTTTTAATTTGTATTTATTTCTATTTTTAATTAATTATATAAGCTTTTTGGAGCATTTAGTTGTACCACTAACTGTAACGCTCGAAAAATCTTAAAACGCAGTTCGATAGAAAATCGTTTGTCTATGTTTGTCTTCTTTTTTTTCGTTTGTATATGTCCCAAATTTTTTTTACAAAAAAAATTTTTTTAACCAAATTTTATTAAAATTTTGAAACATATGCATTTGTTTGTCTCTTTTTTATAATGATTTCCCATCGTGTTAATTTTTTTTTAATTTGTATTTATTTCTATTTTTAATTTGTTATTACTTTTTTTGGGACATGTAGTTGGCCCACCAACTGTATTCTCTTTTATTTGGCTATCCACAGTTTCAACTTGTATTCGAAATTGCGATAATTAAGACTTTATTCTTTTTTTCTTTTCTTTTTTAAGGGGTGCCCTGCATTTAAAAAGACTTAAGTTACACCTTCAGTATATTATTTATTCAGTTAAAATAATTAAAAAAAGCAAACAAAAATAATTCTAATTCTATAGGTACTTGTTCATTAACTTGAACTTTGCCGTCGGCTTAAGGCTTTTAATGAGTTTTTTTTTCTGTATGAAATAGAAAGTAATTATGGGTACAAATACCTATACATGCCAATTATAGATATTAATAGGTAGTAACCAAATTTTTGAGTACCTACCTAACTACCTACAAGTTTTGGCTGTTTTTTCAGCGAATGGCTTACTTAAAATTAATGAAAATTATTTTAACTCGAACATAATTATGAAATGTGTATTTCCTGTAGTTCCAAAAACTCATTTTTAATAAAAATTCAGCATGCCTGAATAAAAAAAATAACTGCATGTGTTTTACTCGTATCAGAAGCAAATACATTTTTGTCTCAAAAACCTACTTTTACAAAGAAAAAACCTATACGCCTTTTAAAAAAAATACCTCAACCGAACATTAAATAGAAATAGAAATTCAGAAATTGTTTATAGGTACCTAGTTTTAGAAAACTAAACTTCACTCATCGTCATCCTCATCTCATCGCAGATCGCACTCAGTGTTGTCACTTCAAAATTTAAAAACTTGGTAGATTGAGCTACGAAAAAGTGGTAGATTCAGATTTTTCGAGGTAGATTTTAAAATTTAAATTTCTGCAGCTTTTATTTTGTTGGTATTATAAACCAAGGTATTTAAAAAATCGAAATTAGCGGCAACTAAACTATGTACATACAATTGTATACGAATACGATGTGAACTTATAGCTCCTTTTTCAACATCAGCCACAAACCTTAATCAGTCTGTTTAAGCATTTTTTTTAAAGATTAGCTCAAAAAAAGAATTTGTTAACTGAGGACTTAAAATTCAATTGACCTTAGCTGCCGAATTCAAAATTAAATGACCTATCAAACGAAATTACCAAATTTGCAAAAAATACCGTCATTTATGCTGTAATGAAAATGTAGCATTAAATAATAAATATGAAGGTATATAATGATTATTGTCTACTAAGAAAATAGAGCAATGTGCGCAAATAACTCTGCAATCTTTTTGACCTTAAAAATCGTAGGCTGAAATTGCTCGGTGTAAACGCATTAAGCAGTCTACCTACTTACTTTTCCTTATATGCCGCCTCCACTAGCCATGAACGATGGCAGGACTATTTACATGCCTAGAAAAAATCCAAATCAGATTGTGGATTAGATTTGTAGTTTGCAGTAGCGGATCTATGATTTTGCTGTGGGGGCTTGAAGTTTGGAGATCCAGTTTGAGACCTTAAGTAATAAAATTTAATTATTAATTAATTGTCCTAAGATCAATTTTATAATTTATAACAAAAAATTGAGATTAGTTTAGGTTTAAAGCAAGACCGTACTCAACTTCAGCAGAACTACACTTCACGACGACCGACGCGGCAAAGCACTATTTTTTATGAAATTTTAGAGGCTATATCGCAGTAAGTGGCAACTGAACCTCATACGAATTCATACGAATTCGGGTGAAGTGTAGTTCCGCCGCAGGGCAGTTACGTCGAGTGAGGTCTAACCCATGAGGTTCAAGTTTTTCTTTCAAAAGATATATGGAGATACATATGCAGTTAAGAGATCACGAATTTTGACATTCCCACTTTTCCTTTAATGATATTTGGTGCGTGAATGAATGTTCGTGTATACGGTGCTATGCACTTTATATGCACTTTATATTCGCGCTCAAAAAATATTTCGACAAATTTGCGAGTCACTCTAGAGTCTATAGAGAGATTGAAAATGTTCATTTGCTTTTTCATGATTTTCTGAGTGTGCACAGAAAAAACTCACGCTTGTGGAATTTGGCTCCTTGACTAGAGAATTTGTTTGTAATTGCTTAGTCCAAAAATGTTTTGTAAGTAAAATTTTTTTGGCCCTCCGAAATTTTGAAAACTAAGCCCGAAAATTCTCTAAGTCCAGCCAAAGCCGTAAGAAACAATTCCTGTTGTATTAAACACTTATGTCGTTTTCGGTTGGAGGTTCGGAGTTACTCCTTTTTGACTCCACTTACTCCAAAATAATTTGATTGGCTGTTCCGAATAATGTTTTCGGAGTTATTTTCTGTTCCGGATTTTATAAAGGAGTATACCCGGAACACACAAATACATATAAGCTCTTCCATCGGATAACTTGTCAAATTAATTTTACTCGACTGAAAATGGAAAATATACATAAATATCAGACAATTTACACACACACACTTAATTTTTCGCAAATTAATCTTGGAACAACAGAAAATAATTCGATTGGAATCAAAAAGGAGTAGTACTGTTTTGAAATCCAATCGAAAACGACATTACACTAAACCTGACACTTCTTTGTTCTCCAATTGTTTTAGTCTCAACTGCGTTTCATTCGTTAAATTATCTTTGTTTTTAGTATGTTAACAGTTGTTGCATTTGACACGTTAATGTTTAGCCCCGACCACTTTTTTTGTTTATTATTCATAGCCCCCAACGTGGGGTTTGTCCAATTCGCTTCAGGCTTTAGCCCCAATCTTAGGGCTTAGAAAAAAAGTTACATATCATGCATGCAAATAGTTCAGCCCCAACCACGTAATTTGGCCATCGAATTTCATATCTTAACAATATTTTAGACGGAATATACGATTACACGTTGTAATGTATTGCTTTCTTTCAAATTATTTTAGGAATCGGCTGTTGGGGGGGCTTTAGCCCCTAAAGCCACCCCCTGGATCCGTCACTGGTAGTTTGGATTATGGACATTGTTCAAAGGCACCTTCATTGACCTCGTTCACTAACCAATTCCAAGTGCCCTGAAGATGAAACGCATCAATTTCTATTAATAATTAAATAAAACTACTTATAAAATTTGGAAAAAGCAAGAGTATTTATTCAAAAAATAAAAAAAATTAAATTTGTAAAAATGCTTATAACAGAAATATCAGATAATTTACACACACACACTTTATATATCGCAAATTATATATATATATAACGCTCGAAAAATCTAAGAACGCAGTTCGATAGAAAATCGTTTGTCTATGTTTTTTCGTTTGTATACGTCCCAAATTTTGTTGACAAAATTTTTTTTTTTAACCAAATTTTATTAAAATTTTAAATTATATGCATTCGTTTGTCTCTTTTTTATAATGATTTTTCGTCGTGTTCTTTTTTTTAATTTGTATTTATTTCTATTTTTAATTAATTATTACTTTTTTGGGACATGTAGTTAGGCCCACCAACTATAACGCTCGAAAAACGCAGTTCGGTAGAAAATCATTTGTCTATATTTGTCTTATTTTTTTTGTTTGTATACGTCCCAAATTTTTTTGACTAAAAATTTTTTTTTAACCAAATTTTATTAAATTTTTAAAACATATGCATTCGTTTGTCTCTTTTTTATAATGATTTTTGGCTGTATTAATTTTTTTTAATTTGTATTTATTTCTATTTTTAATTAATTATATAAGCGTTTTGGAGCATTTAGTTGGCCCACTAACTGTAACGCTCGAAAAATCTTAAAACGCAGTTCGATAGAAAATCGTTTGTCTATGTTTGTCTTCTTTTTTTTCGTTTGTATATGTCCCAAATTTTTTTGACAAAAAAATTTTTTTTAGCAAAATTTTATTAAAATTTTGACACATATGCATTCGTTTGTCTCTTTTTTATAATGATTTTCCATCGTGTTAATTTTTTTTTAATTTGTATTAATTTCTATTTTTAATTAATTATTACTTTTTTTGGGACATGTAGTTGGCCCACCAACTGTATTCTCTTTTATTTCGCTATCCACAGTTTCAACTTGTATTCGAAATTGCGATAATTAAGACTTTATTCTTTTTTTCTATTCTTTTTTATGGAGTGCCCTGCATTTAGGCTGCATTTAAAAAGACTTAAGTTACACCTTCAGTATATTATTTATTCAGTTAAAATAATTAAAAAAAGCAAACAAAAATAATTCTAATTCTATAGGTACTTGTTCATTAACTTGAACTTTGCCGTCGGCTTAAGGCTTTTAATGAGTTTTTTTTCTGTATGAAATAGAAAGTAATTATGGGTACACATACCTATACATGCCTATTATAGATATAAATAGGTAGTAACCAAATTTTGAGTACCTACCTAACTACCTACGAGTTTTGGCTGTTTTTTCAGCGAATGGCTTACTTAAAATAAATGAAAATTATTTTAACTCGAACATAATCATGAAATGTGTATTTCCTGTAGTTCCAAAAACCCATTTTTAATAAAAATTCAGCATGTCTGAATAAAAAAAATAACTGCATGTGTTTTACTCGTATCAGAAGCAAATACATTTTTGTCTCAAAAACCTACTTTTACAAAGAAAAAACCTATACGCCTTTTAAAAAAATACCTCAACCGAATATTAAATAGCTACCCAGCTCATTTCAGAAATTGTTTATAGGTACCTAGTTTTAGAAAACTAAACTTCACTTATCGTCATCCTCATCTCATCGCAGATCGCACTCAGTGTTGTCACTTCAAAATTTAAAAACTTGGTAGATTGAGCTACGAAAAAGTGGTAGATTCAGATTTTTCGAGGTAGATTTTAAAATTTAAATTTCTGCAGATTTTATTTTGTTGGTGTTATAAACCAAGGTATTTAAAAAATCGAAATTAGCGGCAACTAAACTACATACAATTGTATACGAATACGATGTGAACTTATAGTTCCTTTTTCAACATCAGCCACAAACCTTAATCAGTCTTTTTAAGCATTTTTTTAAAAGATTAGATCAAAAAAAGAATTTGTTAACTGAGGACTTAAAATTCAATTGACCTTAGCTGCCGAATTCAAAATTAAATGACCTATCAAACGAAATTACCAAATTTGCAAAAAATACCTTCATTTATGCTGTAATGAAAATGTAGCATTAAATAATAAATAGGAAGGTATATAATGATTATTGTCTACTAAGAACATAGAGCAATGTGCGGAAATAACTCTGCAATCTTTTTGACCTTAAAATTGAAATTGCTCGGTGTAAACGCATTAAGCAGTCTACCTACTTACTTTTCCTTATATGCCGCCTCCACTAGCCATGAACGGTGGCAGGACTATGTACATGCCTAGAAAAAATCCAAATCAGATTGTGGATTAGATTGTAGTTTGCAGTAGCGGATCTAGGATTTTGCTGTGGGGGCTTGAAGTTTGGAGATCCAGTTTGAGACTTTAAGTAATAAAATTTAATTATTAATCAAATTGAATTCATACGAATTCGTGTGAAGTGTAGTTCCGCCGCAGGGCATTTACGTCGAGTGAGGTCTAACCCATGAGGTTCAAGTTTTTTTTTCAAAAGATATATGGAGATACATACGCAGTTAAGAGATCACGAATTTTGACATTCCCACTTTTCCTTTAATGATATCAGTTTTTTTGGTGCGTGAATGAATGTTCGTGTATACCGTGCTGTGCACTTTATATGCACTTTATATTCGCGCTCAAAAAATATGTCGACAAATTTGCGAGTCACTCTAGAGTCTATAGAGAGATTGGAAATGTTCATTTGCTTTTTCATGATTTTCTGAGTGTGCACAGAAAAAAACTCACGCTTGTGGAATTTGGCTCCTTGACTAGAGAATTTGTTTGTAATTGCTTAGTCCAAAAATGTTTTGTAAGTAAAATTTTTTTGGCCCTCCGAAATTTTGAAAACTAAGCCCGAAGATTCTCTAAGTCCAGCCAAAGCCGTAAGAAACAATTCCTGTTGTATTAAACACTTATGTCGTTTTCGGTTGGAGGTTCGGAGTTACTCCTTTTTGACTCCACTTACTCCAAAATAATTTGATTGGCTGTTCCGAATAATGTTTTCGGAGTTATTTTCTGTTCCGGATTTTATAAAGGAGTATACCCGGAACTTACAAATACATATAAGCTCTTCCATCGGATAACTTGTCAAATTAATTTTACTCGACTGAAAATGGAAAATATACATAAATATCAGACAATTTACACACACACACTTAATTGTTCGCAAATTAATCTTGGAACAACAGAAAATAATTCGATTGGAATCAAAAAGGAGTAGTACTGTTTTGAAATCCAATCGAAAACGACATTACACTAAACTTGACACTTCTTTGTTCTCCAATTGTTTTAGTCTCAACTGCGTTTCATTCGTTAAATTATCTTTGTTTTTAGTATGTTAACAGTTGTTGCATTTGACACGTTAATGTTTAGCCCCGACCACTTTTTTTATGTCTTTTTACTTATCTCTTCAAGCCTTAGCACCAACATCGGACTTTGACAGTCCCTAGACTTAAGCCCCCAAAACTCTCTGGAATAAGTCTACTTTTTAGGGAGTAAGTTGCTTAACTCTGGCTATGTTGCTGGTTTTTTCGTCCAAATTTTCTGGGTTTTGTTTTTAGGGAAACATTAGGGGGGTTCACACTCATCAACAAGTCGATCAACCTGAGTCGTGTTGGGTTCACACTCATCAACAAGTCGATCAACCTGAGTCGTGTTGCTAGCGTTCACATTCAACGACCGCCTCATCAACTTCATTTGTAAATAAATTTTCAAAAAGCAAACACGGCGTAGATTTAACTTTTTGCACTAGTTTCAGTGATGGAAATTCATATTTTCTCCCTTCCTTATGTGGGTTTACTTCTATTCCAACCTATTCTCTATGAATCTCACATAACAAATGGAAAAGAAGCACTTAAATTCAAATTTTCAGACATATCAGTTGTTCAACTAGTGTTCACGTTAGCTACAGCAGTCGCTCGACCGAGCAAAATATCAACAAATTTTAAAAACTTCCAATAGTCGTTCAACTTGTGTTCACATTACAAATTATGTGACGATTCGACACGAGTTGATGAACTTGTCGATGAGTGTAAACCCCCATATTGTCGTTGCATGAAACATGTTTATTATTCATAGCCCCCAACGTGGGGTTTGTCCAATTCGCTTCAGGCTTTAGCCCCAATCTTAGGGCTTAGAAAAAAAGTTACATATCATGCATGCAAATAGTTCAGCCCCAACCACGTAATTTGGCCATCGAATTTCATATCTTAACAATATTTTAGACGGAATATACGATTACACGTTGTAATGTATTGCTTTCTTTCAAATTATTTTAGGAATCGGCTGTTGGGGGGGCTTTAGCCCCTAAAGCAACCCCCTGGATCCGTCACTGGTAGTTTGGATTATGGACATTGTTCAAAGGCACCTTCATTGACCTCGTTCACTAACCAATTCCGAGTGCCCTGAAGATGAAACGCACCAATTTCTATTAATAAATAAATAAAACAACTTATAAAATTTGGAAAAAGCAAGAGTATTTATTCAAAAAATAAAAAAAATTAAATTTGTTAAAATGCTTATAACAGAAATATCAGATAATTTACACACACACACTTTATATATCGCAAATTATATATATATAACGCTCGAAAAATCTAAGAACGCAGTTCGATAGAAAATCGTTTGTCTATGTTTGACTTTTTTTTTTTCGTTTGTATACGTCCCAAATTTTGTTGACAAAAATTTTTTTTTTAACCAAATTTTATTAAAATTTTAAAACATATGCATTCGTTTGTCTCTTTTTTATAATGATTTTTCGTCGTGTTCTTTTTTTTTAATTTGTATTTATTTCTATTTTTAATTAATTATTACTTTTTTGGGACATGTAGTTAGGCCCACCAACTATAACGCTCGAAAAACGCAGGTCGATAGAAAATCATTTGTCTATATTTGTCTTATTTTTTTTTCGTTTGTATACGTCCCAAATTTTTTTTTGCGTTTTTCGAGCGTTATAGTTGGTGGGCCTAACTACATGTCCCAAAAAAGTAATAATTAATTAAAAATAGAAATAAATACAAATTAAAAAAAAAGAACACGACGAAAAATCATTATAAAAAAGAGACAAACGAATGCATATGTTTTAAAATTTTAATAAAATTTGGTTAAAAAAAAAATTTTTGTCAAAAAAATTTGGGACGTATACAAACGAAAAAAAAAAGTCAAACATAGACAAACGATTTTCTATCGAACTGCGTTCTTAGATTTTTCGAGCGTTATATACAGGGTGTCCCATTAACAATGGTCCAAACCAAAACTGGTGAAAGGCCAGGCCATGGCCTTTCAGAATTTGGTAACTTTTCTATACCGAATCATAGCGGTTCTCGAGTAACGGCTATTTTTTGAAATTTGAAAAAAATCTAACTTTGAACCAGTTTTTTGCTCACCCTGTCCATAATTGATTTTTGTTTTTTACAAATTTTGCATTAAAAAATTCACTTATAGTTTCACTAACTTTACTGGGTAAAATATTTTTAATTGGCATCACCATTTGCCTACAAATCATTAGTTAGTATTGAACTTTGCCAAAATTAATTTTTGACCTCAATCTTCTGATGAGCCCCCTGAATAAAATTCGTATGGCTCAATACAGGTTTTGTATTTCAAAAATTGCCTATTTTTCTGTAGTTTCAAAAAAGGTATTAAACTTGCCAAAGCTATGTTTAAATAGACAGTTATAACCGTTTGAACCCAATCAAACAGGTTCAAAATCAAACAAAAATAAAACATTTTTGTTCAAATATTTCGATAAAATTGAAATTTCACTTCAAATATAACTCCGAAAGAGCTGAATTTTGGTGGAGATCTTCGTTTTGATGTCTTACGCATTTCTTAAATAAATACCTTAAATTTTGACAAGGACTTTTAATTTTCTATGGTGAAAGAGTATAAATCCAGTATATTTGAAAATTTTTCGAAAACCATCAGGTTTTTTAAGAAGTTTCTTTGGAAAACATGTAGCTTATAAAATTCTACAGAAAAAAGATAAACTCCTTTTTTTCGTTGGAGCAAGAGATTTTGAGAAAACGGGGACAAAATGTGTTTTTACTTTGATGTGGTATTTTCCACACAGTTGCATTTGCGCACATTTGTCTCAAAATTTATTGGTCTAACGGAAAAATGTATCCTAATGGTTTTTTTTAGAATGCTATAAGCTACAAGTTTTCCAAAGACACTTCTTAAAAAACCTGATGGTTTTCGAAAATTTTACAAAAATACTGGATTTTTACGCCTTCACCACAAAAAATAGAAGGTCCTAGTCCAAATTAAAGGTATTTATTTAAGAAATGCGTAAGACATCAAGACGAAGATCTCCACCAAAATTCAGCTCTTTCGGAGTTATATTTGAAGTGAAATTCTAATTTTATCGAAATATTTGAACACAAATTTTTTATTTTTGTTTGATTTTGAACCTGTTTGATTGGGTTCAAACGGTTATAACTGTCTATTTAAACATAGCTTTGGCAAGTTTAATGCCTTTTTTGAAACTACAGAAAAATAGGCAATTTTTGAAATAAAAAACCTGTATTAAGCCATACGAATTTTATTCAGGGGGCTCATCAGAAGATTGTGGTCAAAAATAAATTTTGGCAAAGTTCAATACTAACTAATGATTTGTAGGCAAATGGTGATGCCAATTAAAAATATTTTACTCAGTAAAGTTAGTGAAACTATAAGTGAATTTTTTAATGCAAAATTTGTAAAAAACAAAAATCAATTATGGACAGGGAGAGCAAAAAACTGGTTCAAATTTAGATTTTTTTCAAATTTCAAAAAATAGCCGTTATTCGAGAACCGCTATGATTCGGTATAGAAAAGTTACCAAATTCTGATAATTCATCACCTGGCCTATCACCAATTTCAGTTTGGACCATTGTTAATGGGACACCCTGTATATATAATTTGCGATATATAAAGTGTGTGTGTGTAAATTATCTGATATTTCTGTTATAAGCATTTTTACAAATTTAATTTTTTTTATTTTTTGAATAAATACTCTTGCTTTTTCCAAATTTTATAAGTAGTTTTATTTAATTATTAATAGAAATTGGTGCGTTTCATCTTCAGGGCACTCGGAATTGGTTAGTGAACGAGGTCAATGAAGGTGCCTTTGAACAATGTCCATAACGGGCTAAAGCCCCCCCAACAGCCGATTCCTAAAATAATTTGAAAGAAAGCAATACATTACAACGTGTAATCGTATATTCCGTCTAAAATATTGTTAAGATATGAAATTCGATGGCCAAATTACGTGGTTGGGGCTGAACTATTTGCATGCATGATATGTAACTTTTTTTCTAAGCCCTAAGATTGGGGCTAAAGCCTGAAGCGAATTGGACAAACCCCACGTTGGGGGCTATGAATAATAAACATGTTTCATGCAACGACAATATGGGGGTTTACACTCATCGACAAGTTCATCAACTCGTGTCGAATCGTCACATAATTTGTAATGTGAACACAAGTTGAACGACTATTGGAAGTTTTTAAAATTTGTTGATATTTTGCTCGGTCGAGCGACTGCTGTAGCTAACGTGAACACTAGTTGAACAACTGATATGTCTGAAAATTTGAATTTAAGTGCTTCTTTTCCATTTGTTATGTGAGATTCATAGAGAATAGGTTGGAATAGAAGTAAACCCACATAAGGAAGGGAGAAAATATGAATTTCCATCACTGAAACTAGTGCAAAAAGTTAAATCTACGCCGTGTTTGCTTTTTGAAAATTTATTTACAAATGAAGTTGATGAGGCGGTCGTTGAATGTGAACGCTAGCAACACGACTCAGGTTGATCGACTTGTTGATGAGTGTGAACCCAACACGACTCAGGTTGATCGACTTGTTGATGAGTGTGAACCCCCCTAATGTTTCCCTAAAAACAAAACCCAGAAAATTTGGACGAAAAAACCAGCAACATAGCCAGGGTTAAGCAACTTACTCCCTAAAAAGTAGACTTATTCCAGAGAGTTTTGGGGGCTTAAGTCTAGGGACTGTCAAAGTCCGATGTTGGTGCTAAGGCTTGAAGAGATAAGTAAAAAGACATAAAAAAAGTGGTCGGGGCTAAACATTAACGTGTCAAATGCAACAACTGTTTACATACTAAAAACAAAGATAATTTAACGAATGAAACGCAGTTGAGACTAAAACAATTGGAGAACAAAGAAGTGTCAAGTTTAGTGTAATGTCGTTTTCGATTGGATTTCAAAACAGTACTACTCCTTTTTGATTCCAATCGAATTATTTTCTGTTGTTCCAAGATTAATTTGCGAACAATTAAGTGTGTGTGTGTAAATTGTCTGATATTTATGTATATTTTCCATTTTCAGTCGAGTAAAATTAATTTGACAAGTTATCCGATGGAAGAGCTTATATGTATTTGTAAGTTCCGGGTATACTCCTTTATAAAATCCGGAACAGAAAATAACTCCGAAAACATTATTCGGAACAGCCAATCAAATTATTTTGGAGTAAGTGGAGTCAAAAAGGAGTAACTCCGAACCTCCAACCGAAAACGACATAAGTGTTTAATACAACAGGAATTGTTTCTTACGGCTTTGGCTGGACTAAGAGAATTTTCGGGCTTAGTTTTCAAAATTTCGGAGGGCCAAAAAAATTTTACTTACAAAACATTTTTGGACTAAGCAATTACAAACAAATTCTCTAGTCAAGGAGCCAAATTCCACAAGCGTGAGTTTTTTTCTGTGCACACTCAGAAAATCATGAAAAAGCAAATGAACATTTCCAATCTCTCTATAGACTCTAGAGTGACTCGCAAATTTGTCGACATATTTTTTGAGCGCGAATATAAAGTGCATATAAAGTGCACAGCACGGTATACACGAACATTCATTCACGCACCAAAAAAACTGATATCATTAAAGGAAAAGTGGGAATGTCAAAATTCGTGATCTCTTAACTGCGTATGTATCTCCACATATCTTTTGAAAAAAAAACTTGAACCTCATGGGTTAGACCTCACTCGACGTAAATGCCCTGCGGCGGAACTACACTTCACACGAATTCGTATGAATTCGTATGAGGTTCAGTTGCCACTTACTGCGATATAGCCTCTAAAATTTCATAAAAAATAGTGCTTTGCCGCGTCGGTCGTCGTGAAGTGTAGTTCTGATGAAGTTGAGTACGGTGTTGCTTTAAACCTAAACTAATCTCAATTTTTTGTTATAAATTATAAAATTGATCTTAGGACAATTAACACAATTTGATTAATAATTAAATTTTAGTACTTAAAGTCTCAAACTGGATCTCCAAACTTCAAGCCCCCACAGCGAAATCCTAGATCCGCTACTGCAAACTACAATCTAATCCACAATCTGATTTGGATTTTTTCTAGGCATGTACATAGTCCTGCCACCGTTCATGGCTAGTGGAGGCGGCATATAAGGAAAAGTAAGTAGGTAGACTGCTTAATGCGTTTACACCGAGCAATTTCAATTTTAAGGTCAAAAAGATTGCAGAGTTATTTCCGCACATTGCTCTATGTTCTTAGTAGACAATAATCATTATATACCTTCCTATTTATTATTTAATGCTACATTTTCATTACAGCATAAATGACGGTATTTTTTGCAAATTTGGTAATTTCGTTTGATAGGTCATTTAATTTTGATTCGGCAGCTAAGGTCAATTGAATTTTAAGTCCTCAGTTAACAAATTCTTTTTTTGATCTAATCTTTTAAAAAAATGCTTAAAAAGACTGATTAAGGTTTGTGGCTGATGTTGAAAAAGGAACTATAAGTTCACATCGTATTCGTATACAATTGTATGTAGTTTAGTTGCCGCTAATTTCGATTTTTTAAATACCTTGGTTTATAACACCAACAAAATAAAATCTGCAGAAATTTAAATTTTAAAATCTACCTCGAAAAATCTGAATCTACCACTTTTTCGTAGCTCAATCTACCAAGTTTTTAAATTTTGAAGTGACAACACTGAGTGCGATCTGCGATGAGATGAGGATGACGATAAGTGAAGTTTAGTTTTCTAAAACTAGGTACCTATAAACAATTTCTGAAATGAGCTGGGTAGCTATTTAATATTCGGTTGAGGTATTTTTTTAAAAGGCGTATAGGTTTTTTCTTTGTAAAAGTAGGTTTTTGAGACAAAAATGTATTTGCTTCTGATACGAGTAAAACACATGCAGTTATTTTTTTTATTCAGACATGCTGAATTTTTATTAAAAATGGGTTTTTGGAACTACAGGAAATACACATTTCATGATTATGTTCGAGTTAAAATAATTTTCATTTATTTTAAGTAAGCCATTCGCTGAAAAAACAGCCAAAACTCGTAGGTAGTTAGGTAGGTACTCAAAAATTTGGTTACTACCTATTTATATCTATAATAGGCATGTATAGGTATGTGTACCCATAATTACTTTCTATTTCATACAGAAAAAAAACTCATTAAAAGCCTTAAGCCGACGGCAAAGTTCAAGTTAATGAACAAGTACCTATAGAATTAGAATTATTTTTGTTTGCTTTTTTTAATTATTTTAACTGAATAAATAATATACTGAAGGTGTAACTTAAGTCTTTTTAAATGCAGCCTAAATGCAGGGCACTCCTTAAAAAAGAATAGAAAAAAAGAATAAAGTCTTAATTATCGCAATTTCGAATACAAGTTGAAACTGTGGATAGCCAAATAAAAGAGAATACAGTTGGTGGGCCAACTACATGTCCCAAAAAAAGTAATAATTAATTAAAAATAGAAATAAATACAAATTAAAAAAAAATTAACACGATGGAAAATCATTATAAAAAAGAGACAAACGAATGCATATGTGTCAAAATTTTAATAAAATTTGGTTAAAAAAAATTTTTTTGTCAAAAAAATTTGGGACATATACAAACGAAAAAAAAGAAGACAAACATAGACAAACGATTTTCTATCGAACTGCGTTTTAAGATTTTTCGAGCGTTACAGTTAGTGGGCCAACTAAATGCTCCAAAACGCTTATATAATTAATTAAAAATAGAAATAAATACAAATTAAAAAAAATTAATACAGCCAAAAATCATTATAAAAAAGAGACAAACGAATGCATATGTTTTAAAAATTTAATAAAATTTGGTTAAAAAAAAATTTTTAGTCAAAAAAATTTGGGACGTATACAAACAAAAAAAAATAAGACAAATATAGACAAATGATTTTCTACCGAACTGCGTTTTTCGAGCGTTATAGTTGGTGGGCCTAACTACATGTCCCAAAAAAGTAATAATTAATTAAAAATAGAAATAAATACAAATTAAAAAAAAGAACACGACGAAAAATCATTATAAAAAAGAGACAAACGAATGCATATAATTTAAAATTTTAATAAAATTTGGTTAAAAAAAAAAATTTTGTCAACAAAATTTGGGACGTATACAAACGAAAAAAAAAGACAAACATAGACAAACGATTTTCTATCGAACTGCGTTCTTAGATTTTTCGAGCGTTATATATATATATAATTTGCGATATATAAAGTGTGTGTGTGTAAATTATCTGATATTTCTGTTATAAGCATTTTTACAAATTTAATTTTTTTTATTTTTTGAATAAATACTCTTGCTTTTTCCAAATTTTATAAGTAGTTTTATTTAATTATTAATAGAAATTGATGCGTTTCATCTTCAGGGCACTTGGAATTGGTTAGTGAACGAGGTCAATGAAGGTGCCTTTGAACAATGTCCATAATCCAAACTACCAGTGACGGATCCAGGGGGTGGCTTTAGGGGCTAAAGCCCCCCCAACAGCCGATTCCTAAAATAATTTGAAAGAAAGCAATACATTACAACGTGTAATCGTATATTCCGTCTAAAATATTGTTAAGATATGAAATTCGATGGCCAAATTACGTGGTTGGGGCTGAACTATTTGCATGCATGATATGTAACTTTTTTTCTAAGCCCTAAGATTGGAGCCCTAAGCGAATTGGACAAACCCCACGTTGGGGGCTATGAATAATAAACAAAAAAAGTGGTCGGGGCTAAACATTAACGTGTCAAATGCAACAACTGTTTACATACTAAAAACAAAGATAATTTAACGAATGAAACGCAGTTGAGACTAAAACAATTGGAGAACAAAGAAGTGTCAGGTTTAGTGTAATGTCGTTTTCGATTGGATTTCAAAACAGTACTACTCCTTTTTGGTTCCAATCGAATTATTTTCTGTTGTTCCAAGATTAATTTGCGAAAAATTAAGTGTGTGTGTGTAAATTGTCTGATATTTATGTATATTTTCCATTTTCAGTCGAGTAAAATTAATTTGACAAGTTATCCGATGGAAGAGCTTATATGTATTTGTGTGTTCCGGGTATACTCCTTTATAAAATCCGGAACAGAAAATAACTCCGAAAACATTATTCGGAACAGCTAATCAAATTATTTTGGAGTAAGTGGAGTCAAAAAGGAGTAACTCCGAACCTCCAACCGAAAACGACATAAGTGTTTAATACAACAGGAATTGTTTCTTACGGCTTTGGCTGGACTTAGAGAATTTTCGGGCTTAGTTTTCAAAATTTCGGAGGGCCAAAAAAATTTTACTTACAAAACATTTTTGGACTAAGCAATTACAAACAAATTCTCTAGTCAAGGAGCCAAATTCCACAAGCGTGAGTTTTTTCTGTGCACACTCAGAAAATCATGAAAAAGCAAATGAACATTTTCAATCTCTCTATAGACTCTAGAGTGACTCGCAAATTTGTCGAAATATTTTTTGAGCGCGAATATAAAGTGCATATAAAGTGCATAGCACCGTATACACGAACATTCATTCACGCACCAAAAAAACTGATATCATTAAAGGAAAAGTGGGAATGTCAAAATTCGTGATCTCTTAACTGCATATGTATCTCCATATATCTTTTGAAAGAAAAACTTGAACCTCATGGGTTAGACCTCACTCGACGTAACTGCCCTGCGGCGGAACTACACTTCACACGAATTCGTATGTAGTTAGGCCCATGTAGTTAGGCCCACCAACTATAACGCTCGAAAAACGCAGGTCGATAGAAAATCATTTGTCTATATTTGTCTTATTTTTTTTTCGTTTGTATACGTCCCAAATTTTTTTGACAAAAAAATTTTTTTAACCAAATTTTATTAAAATTTTAAAACATATGCATTTGTTTGTCTCTTTTTTATAATGATTTTTGGCCGTATTAATTTTTTTTAATTTGTATTTATTTCTATTTTTAATTAATTATACAAGCTTTTTGGAGCATTTAGTTGGCCCACTAACTGTAACGCTCGAAAAATCTAAAAACGCAGTTCGATAGAAAATCGTTTGTCTATGTTTGTCTTCTTTTTGTTCGTTTGTATACGTCCCAAATTTTTTTGACAAAAAAATTTTTTTTAACCAAATTTTATTAAAATTTTGAAATATATGCATTCGTTTGTCTCTTTTATATAATGATTTTCCATCGTGTTAATTTTTTTTTAATTTGTATTTAGTTCTATTTTTAATTAATTATTACTTTTTTTGGGACATGTAGTTGGCCCACCAACTGCATTCTCTTTAATTTGGCTATCCACAGTTTCAACTTGTATTCGAAATTGCGATAATTAAGACTTTATCCTTTTTTTCTATTCTTTTTTAAGGGGTGCCCTGCATTTAGGCTGCATTTAAAAAGACTTCAGTTACACCTTCAGTATATTATTTATTCAGTTAAAATAATTAAAAAAAGCAAACAAAAATAATTGTAATTCTATAGGTACTTGTTCATTAACTTGAACTTTGCCGTCGGATTAAGGCTTTTAATGATTTTTTTTCTGTATGAAATAGAAAGTAATTATGGGTACAAATTCCTATAAATGCTTATTACAGATATTAATAGGTAGTAACCAAATTTTTGAGTACCTACCTAACTACCTACGAGTTTTGGCTGTTTTTTCAGCGAATGGCTTACTTAAAATAAATGAAAATTATTTTAAATCGAACATAATCATGAAATGTGTATTTCCTGTAGTTCCAAAAACCCATTTTTAATAAAAATTCAGCATGCCTGAATAAAAAAAATAACTGCATGTGTTTTACTCGTATCAGAAGCAAATACATTTTTGTCTCAAAAACCTACTTTTACAAAGAAAAAACCTATACGCCTTTTAAAAAAAATACCTCAACCGAACATTAAATAGCTACCCAGCTCATTTCAGAAATTGTTTATAGGTACCTAGTTTTAGAAAACTAAACTTCACTCATCGTCATCCTCATCTCATCGCAGATCGCACTCAGTGTTGTCACTTCAAAATTTAAAAACTTGGTAGATTGAGCTACGAAAAAGTGGTAGATTCAGATTTTTCGAGGTAGATTTTAAAATTTAAATTTCTGCAGCTTTTATTTTGTTGGTATTATAAACCAAGGTATTTAAAAAATCGAAATTAGCGGCAACTAAACTACATACAATTGTATACGATTACGATGTGAACTTATAGTTCCTTTTTCAACATCAGCCACAAACCTTAATCAGTCTTTTTAAGCATTTTTTTAAAAGATTAGATCAAAAAAAGAATTTGTTAACTGAGGACTTAAAATTCAATTGACCTTAGCTGCCGAATTCAAAATTAAATGACCTATCAAACGAAATTACCAAATTTGCAAAAATTACCGTCATTTATGCTGTAATGAAAATGTAGCATTAAATAATAAATAGGAAGGTATATAATGATTATTGGCTGCTAAGAACATAGAGCAATGTGCGCAAATAACTCTGCAATCTTTTTGACCTTAAAAATCGTAGGCTGAAATTGCTCGGTGTAAACGCATTAAGCAGTCTACCTACTTACCCTTCCTTATACGCCGCCTCCTCTAGCCATGAACGATGGCAGGACTATGTACATGCCTAGAAAAAATCCAAATCAGATTGTGGATTAGATTGTAGTTTGCAGTAGCGGATCTAGGATTCTGCTGTGGGGGCTTGAAGTTTGGAGATCCAGTTTGAGACCTTAAGTAATAAAATTTAATTATATATTAATTGTCCTAAGATCAATTTTATAATTTATAACAAAAAATTGAGATTAGTTTAGGTTTAAAGCAACACCGTACTCAACTTCAGCAGAACTACACTTCACGACGACCGACGCGGCAAAGCACTATTTTTTATGAAATTTTAGAGGCTATATCGCAGTAAGTGGCAACTGAACCTCATACAAATTCATACGAATTCGTGTGAAGTGTAGTTCCGCCGCAGGGCAGTTACGTCGAGTGAGGTCTAACCCATGAGGTTCAAGTTTTTTTTTCAAAAGATATATGGAGATACATATGCAGTTAAGAGATCACGAATTTTGACATTCCCACTTTTCCTTTAATGATACCAGTTTTTTTGGTGCGTGAATGAATGTTCGTGTATACGGTGCTATGCACTTTATATGCACTTTATATTCGCGCTCAAAAAATATGTCGACAAATTTGCGAGTCACTCTAGAGTCTATAGAGAGATTGGAAATGTTCATTTGCTTTTGCATGATTTTCTGATTGTGCACAGAAAAAACTCACGCTTGTGGAATTTGGCTCCTTGACTAGAGAATTTGTTTGTAATTGCTTAGTAGAAAAATGTTTTGTAAGTAAAATTTTTTTGGCCCTCCGAAATTTTGAAAACTAAGCCCGAAAATTCTCTAAGTCCAGCCAAAGCCGTAAGAAACAATTCCTGTTGTATTAAACACTTATGTCGTTTTCGGTTGGAGGTTCGGAGTTACTCCTTTTTGACTCCACTTACTCCAAAATAATTTGATTGGCTGTTCCGAATAATGTTTTCGGAGTTATTTTCTGTTCCGGATTTTATAAAGGAGTATACCCGGAACACACAAATACATATAAGCTCTTCCATCGGATAACTTGTCAAATTAATTTTACTCGACTGAAAATGGAAAATATACATAAATATCAGACAATTTACACACACACACTTAATTTTTCGCAAATTAATCTTGGAACAACAGAAAATAATTCGATTGGAATCAAAAAGGAGTAGTACTGTTTTGAAATCCAATCGAAAACGACATTACACTAAACTTGACACTTCTTTGTTCTCCAATTGTTTTAGTCTCAACTGCGTTTCATTCGTTAAATTATCTTTGTTTTTAGTATGTAAACAGTTGTTGCAATTGACACGTTAATGTTTAGCCCCGACCACTTTTTTTTATGTCTTTTTACTTATCTCTTCAAGCCTTAGCACCAACATCGGACTTTGACAGTCCCTAGACTTAAGCCCCCAAAACTCTCTGGAATAAGTCTACTTCTTAGGGAGTAAGTTGCTTAACCCTGGCTATGTTGCTGGTTTTTACGTCCAAATTTTCTGGGTTTTGTTTTTAGGGAAACATTAGGGGGGTTCACACTTGTTGTAGCCTTTGTAGCTCAAGAACAAATAAAATTGAGAACATTAATTTGTTACACTTTGTTTTTATTAGAAAATGGTTATGAATTTAAAAACATTTAATGGTTTATAAAATTGTTATGGTTTTAAAATTGTTTCTTCTCTATATGCTGGTTGGCGTCGTCTTATCGGTTCGCGGGCAAAATTAAAAGTAAAAGGCAAAGAATCTAGAAGCAACAGTACAGATACATTTCAGCAAAACTGGAAAATACAGCTCATATCGCCCTCTCTTTTTCGGCTGCTTTCACAAACGTCAGTGGCCTCGTTCAGGTTCTAAATATATGCGTGACGACCTCTGTTCAGGTGCGGAGTTTATGTATGATGACATCGGTGCGGAGTTTGTGTATGACGACATCCCACCCTCCGTGAATTCTCCTGGAGATTCACCACGTATGTGCATTAGGGCAAGCTTGGAGGCTGGGCGGCGGAAGGTACCTTGGCTTGTTTTGACGTCGGCACTTTTTATTTGGCCATCCATTGCTGGATACACTCGAACGATCCTTCCTCGCTGCCATTTACTGCTTGGCTGACTGGCATCGCAAATAATTACCAAATCATCAATTTTGAGAGGAGGCACTACATCGAACCATTTGCTTCGTCTGGTCAACATTGGCAAATATTCTTGGATCCATCTTTTCCAGAAACGGTTTTTTAGCTGTTGTGCAATTCTCTACTGTTTTCTGCGGCATAAAGGTAAGTCATCCAGATTAGGTGTTTGCGTGGAGTTGGTGCACCCAATGAGGAAGTGATTGGGTGTAAGTGGTTCGTCTTCTTCCGAAGCCAGTGGAAGCTCGGTTAACGGTCGAGAATTTATAATGTTTTCTGCTTCAATGAGTAGGCTTCGCAATGTTTCCACCTGAGGGGCTTCCTCGCGTAATGTGACCCTGAGTATCTTCTTGACAGACTGTACCATACGCTCCCATACACCTCCTTCACTTGGGTTTAGCGGGCACGAAAATCTCCAGTCGATTTTTCTTGATGACATCTCGTTTTGAATTTTATCAGTGTCAAATAGTTCGACTTCCTTAGCGAGCTCTCTTTTTGCCCCAAAAAAGTTCGTCCCGTTGTCACTCCTTATACGAACAGGAGTTCCACGGCGGTTTATAAAGTTCTTTAGGCATAAAATCAGGGCATCAGTTGACAGGTCTCCAGCCAGCTCTAGGTGGATAGCTCATGTCGTTAGGCAGTTGAACAATGCCACCCATCGTTTCTCCCTCCTTCGTCCAATGGCGACTTGAAGAGGTCCAAAATAGTCTAGGCCCGTATATGTAAATGGACGTACGTATGGTGTTAGTCTATCCACTGGTAATTGTCCCATCTGTGGAGTGACAGGCTTGGCTCGATCATTTTTACATCGTTGACATTCTTTTTTGATCCCTTTAAGAACTTGCCGTGTATGCGGAATCCAGTATCGTTGGCGAACTTCGTTAATGGTAAGGGCGTCGTTTTGATGATGTAAAAACTCGTGGTAGTAGGTCACAATAAGATTCGTAAATACATGGCCTTGGGGAAAAATTATTGGTCTCCTGGCATCGGCTGGCAGGCATTGAGCCGCATCAATACGTCCACTTACTCGTAGTAATTCATCGGGACCCAAATGCGGTGATAGTTGGTAAATTTTACTGGACTTTGCTACTTGAACCCCTTTTTCTAGGGAGCGCATTTCATCGAAGAAAGCTTCGCATTGTGTCTGATGACACAAGAATCTCTCTGCTGATGCAATCTCCGAGGCAGTAAGTTGATTTCGGCGAATAAGATCTTGATTGCTTGATGTTCGGATTTCGGGTTCGGCCTTTTGTTTTGCAGCAATTCTTTTTCTGGCACTGCTCAACGCAGCACGGCTTCTCAATATCCATCCGGTAACTCGTCTCAAATTTGTAAAAGAAGAAAAGTTATTAATACAAATTATTTGCCTGATCAACGTGCAATATCCTCGGTCGAACTTCTTCTTCAAGTGTCTCTGGAACTTCAAACTCGGAGTAATTTGGCCATTGCGTCTCAGGATGACGTAAAAATTCGGGTCCCGTCAACCAGCGGCTATCCGTGATGAATTTAGGTGGATTAGTAGCACGTGTGGCATCGTCTGCTACGTTTAAGTTCGTTGGAAGCCAGTGCCAATCCGTCGGCGTTGATGCGTCCAGTATTTCGGCTATTCTATGGGCGATGAATGGTTTATACCTTCGGTGAGACGATCGAATCCACCAGATTGCAGTTTTGGAATCACTCCAGTAAACTACACGAGAAATGGCAATATTGTGGTTTTCTCGAATTGTTGTTTGCAAACGGCTTCCAAGAACCGCGGCTTGTAACTCTAGGCGCGGGATCGAGAGCATCTTCTTTGGGGCACACCGTGTTTTGGCGGAGACGAAAGCTACGTCTACTTCCCCTTGATAGTGGATACGGAAGTACACTACTGCGGCAAATGCACTTTCACTGGCGTCTGTGAAAATGTGAAGTTCGACGTTTTCGGCATGTTGTAATCTTGATGAATAGCAGCGGCTTGGTCGGAATTGTTCGACTGTCCTTAGTCCTGTCCACCAAGGTTTCCATTGGCTGAATATATCTTGCGGTAATGGATCGTCCCAACCGATCCCAGTCTTCCAGGTCTTATGAAGGAGTATTCTGGAATATATGAGGAAATCTGCCAAAAGTCCATACGGATCGAATACAGCCATAATGATGCCTAGCATCTCCCTTTTTGTTGGCGGTCTCAACAGTTCTAACACTTCTCTGGAAATGCGATGGAATTTTATCTGGAAACGAAAGGTATCATCCTCAACGTCCCAGTACATTCCCAGAACCTTCTCTTGGCCTTTATCTAGCTCCAGGTTAACTCCTGATTTGACTGGACATGTTGGGTAGTTCAACCTTTCTTGAATTCCAGCTATGTTGCATACAAAATTCCGAAGTACGAAACCTCCTTCGGCGTGAATTCTCTTGACCTACATGCTTATTCGTTCCGCTTCAGCTTGATTCGAAAAACTGCAGACGCAATCATGCACATAATGGTTGTTAATGATAGCCCCAACCGCTTCTGGTGACTCTAGTTGAAATCTTTTGGCATTAAGATTTTTGATGTATTCGGCTGCACATGGTGAACAAGTGGCCCAAATATCATTGAAGACATGGCATACACCCGTGGCAAATCACTTTTTCCATCCCTCCACAGGAATCTTTGGGAATTCTGGTCGTCGTCACGTATCTTCACCTGCGAAAACATCTCTTTGATGTCAGCAACAATTACAATACTCCCTTGGCGGAACTTAAACAGTATCTGCAGGAGCGGTTTGGCTTGCTCTGGCCCCTATAGAAGCATAGAATTCAGTGAGATTCCTCGAAACTCGGCGGCAGCATCAAAGACGATACGTAATTTTTCCGGTTTGTGTGGGTTGACGACTCCAAAGTGTGGCAAATACCATGTGCGGCTATCTGTAAGCTTTAAATCCTTCTGCGACAGTACTTTGGCGTATCCTTTTTGGATATAGGATATGATTTGGCTTTTATATCGCTCGGCAAATTCAGGATCTCGCTTCATTTTTGCTTCGATGTTCTGCAAACGTTTATATGCCATTTCATAGCTACTTGGCATGGAAACATCGTCACGGCACCACAACAAACCTGTCTCAAACCGTTTCCCCACTCGTCTGATTGACCTTTCCAAGATTCGTCTTGCTCGTATGTCATCTTCAGATTCCAAGATCTGCTCACCTTTGCTAACACCAAAATTTTCCACTGTAAAATATGAGTCTACCAGCTTATTAAGCTTCGCAAGGGCATCGTTTTCTCTGAAGTGAAAAACCATTGACATCTCGTTGGTCATCTCTTGTTGTGGCCCATAGGCAACCCAGCCGAGCTTGGTGCAAGCTACTATCGGTTCTTTGTGGTTTCCTGCAATGGTAGTACTAGCGACTCCTAAATGACAGTTGTCTAACCCTATCAACAAAACCGGTCTTGCATCTCTGTAGTTGTTGAAGGGCACACTATACAAATGTTGCAACTGGGCTTTGTCAAAGGACTGAATTGGGAGGCTCAGTTTTGGAACTGTTTTACGTTTCTCAGCTCATACCACTGAGAACCCTTTTCCACTCCTCGAATTTCTAAGGCAACTCTCCGAGATGGTTCAGTTACGACCTTATCGCCAAACCATTGCAATTTGAGGTTCTCCATTTGCCCTTTCAATCCCAGTTGCGTGGCTACATCCTCGTCTAAGATGGAAATCGAAGATCCTTCGTCGAACTTTGCAAAAACCGCCCTTTGACCTCCAGGTCCCAACAAGACCACTGGCAAAACTCGGAAAAGCTGACTACTGCTGTTTTGTGTTTGGCAATTGTGAATTCGGTGAAGCGGTGCAACTGTGGAGCATTCCTCATGAAGCATTTTATTGTGGAATCTGCGGCATCCGTTATGATCACATCTACGACGACTGCGGCACGTTGCAGCACCATGACCCGTTCTTAGACATGAAAAGCAGATATGCTTATCCTTGACCACCTTCCATCGATCGTCAACTGAAAGAGCCTTAAAGACACTGCACTCATGCATTAAGTGACATGCACCACAACATATACAATTTTTATTCTTCACAATTGCGGCATCTCCTTCGGCGGTTGTGGTGTGAAGCATTCTTCGTGTATTCGGCTGTTGACCTTTGGTCATCATATTTGTGGTTGAATGGGGCATAAGTTGTACAACTCTTGCCAACTGGCTCAACCATTTCGAAAAGTCCTTAACTGTGGCATATGGCTGAATGGTTGAAGCATAAGTCGCCCAGTCCAGTCTTCTGTGTATTGGCAACTTCATAACAAGCTCTTCCACCAGCATTGGGTTAGCCAAATGTTGATCGCATTTAGCCGAAGACAAAAAAGCCACAACGTTTTCGACTAAAGTGGAAAGGTTTGCTGGAAAGGTTTGTATCTTGAAAAGCTGGGCCTTTATTAGCAGGTCCGGTCGGCCAAAGTGGAATGAAAGTGAATCTATAACTGCAGCAACGTTGTTCGGATGGATCAGCAAGGAAGCGACTGCCTCTCTGGCTTCCCCTTGTAAACACTTCTGTAGGCGAATTGTGTTTTCCACCGCCGAATAGCCAAAGTTTGCGGTGGTTTCTTCAAAATTGGCAATAAAAAGGGGCCAGTCCTCAGGTCTGCCTGTGAACTGCGGCAGGTCATACAACTTCTTATATGACTGCGCAACCGTGGTTCCACTGGCTGTAACATACGACACGGTGTGTTACTTACATCAGACGATTGATTTGTGTTCCTTTCATTGGCATCGGCAACGACGTCGACTTGGCGTTCTATGGCGTCGCGCAGACGTTGTGTCTCCGTTTGGTTTATGCTCGTTTCGGTACGCAGCTGATCCACCGATGTTTTGAGAGCGTTTATTTGCTCCAACAGAGCATTCAGAACTTCATTTTCTGCAGCTTCATTGGCCATACCTGCTGCTGTTGGTGGCGATTGGTATCGCAACGGCGGAACACCTTTGTTTTTTCTTTCACTCCTACGTGGTGAAGTCGGCATACGTTGTAGGCAAATATAAAGCTGGCGCTGGCAAGTTGAAACAACGCAATTTGTCGGGCAGACGGGTACTGTAAATTAAGACTGGGACAGTAATTTGATTCAGGTGGTAATATTTTGTTACTTACACATTTGCTGCAGCTGCAGCAGCAAAAATACAACGCAAAGGAATTTCACTTTTGTGAGTGGTGGCACAGGCAAATCAAATACAATCTCCCAAATTTCAGACAGCTACAATTTGGATTACAATTATCAGCGGCAACTGTACCACAGCAACAGATACGACAGTGGCCAATCCCAGGCGGTAAAACTGTAGCACAGCAACAAAAATTTAATATCTTGCAAATCCAAAAGTATCTGGCCAGCTGGATTGCAATTTCTTTTTGCGGCAACTGTACCACGGCAACAGATACGACCAAATGCCCTATTCCAGGCGGCAAAAAAACTGTAGCACAATGGTGGCGAGACTGACCAACCAGCAAATACAAATTCTAAGAACTTAAATTTTAAAAACTTTGTTGTAGCCTTTGTAGCTCAAGAACAAATAAAATTGAGAACATTAATTTGTTACACTTTGTTTTTATTAGAAAATGGTTATGAATTTAAAAACATTTAATGGTTTATAAAATTGTTATGGTTTTAAAATTGTTTCTTCTCTATATGCTGGTTGGCGTCAAATTTAGCAAATTAAGCTTGGAACAACAGAAAATAATTCGATTGAAATCAAAAAGGGAGCAGTACTGATCTGAAATCCAACCGAAAACGACAAAAGTGACCTATCCGGTTTTTGTCTTTCACAAACATATACGGATACTCGAGTATCCAAGATACCATATCTCAGGGTAACTGAACGTGGCCATTCTCACGTTAGACCACTTTCATACAAGGAAACTGAGTTGCCAGAAACTAGTTAGTTTGTAGGCGAGAAGGGTGAGAGGGGAGATTTTTTTTTCTTTCCCTAACGCCTGTAATGATAAGGGGTGCCTGTCTCCCCAACTAAACTGTGGGGGATATTATTTGGCTTCCCCAAGCCTAATATTCAAGGGCTAAACTTCCGATCTTAGCTGGAACAAAATGATGAAATAAGAACAAGGCCAATGTGCCAAATTTGAGTTCTGATTAAAGAGTGATCTTATTGATTCAATTCTTAGCCTATTTATACAAAATAATTCCTTACACACGAACAAGTAAAATATTCACTTATAACATACATATAAACATAATTTTCAATATCTAATATAAAAGTATACATATCATACGGTAAGCTATATTTTTGTTGATTCATCAAATTCATGTCGAATATCCATGCCTATTTGATGACACACAAATATATTGGGTGAAGTGCAGGCACAGGCAGTGCATATTATAGAGGGACATTGAACCAAAACAATAGTAATTCAAAGCGTCAAGTGGCATTGGGTATATTTGAATATGAAGACAAAATGCAGTCGCGTTTATTGACCGTAGATGTAAACAGAGTATTTACTATTAACCGAAAGTAATCTGAGGCGTTAAGTGACATTGAGTTTATTTGGATATAAAGACGGAATGCAGTTCTGTTTATTGACCGCGGATGTAAACGGAGTATCTACTATTGCTTTATGCTTTATAATGCTAAAGCCAATAACCGGATGGAATGACATATTGTTTTGATTTTATGTATCTGTAGTGTATGAGCATTACATCCTCACTCTTTCAGAAAAAAAAATTTTTACTTCATTATGTAAACAAAAAAATTTTTTTTTTTTGTGTTTATTTACTTATATTTAGTTTTTTGAGTCTATTATTGTGCACTTCTTTTATCTCATTGTTTATCCTAATTTTTGTATTAACGCCATTTAATTCAACGACCTTATATGGTCCTGAATAGGGTTTTTCTAATTTCTTCTTATTTCCTACTTTCAGAAAGACTGTGTCTCCTATATTTAGTTCTAATGGATTAGAAATCTTATCTACTAACTTTTGTCTTTCTAATTTACTTTTATCTAAAAGATTCTTAGCTATTATTGCCATTTGTCCTAATCTAAATTTTAATTCTAAACTGTAATTATCAATATTGTATATAGGATTTACTATGTTAGTAGTTGGGTCTTCTGGTAGTTTAGCTAATTTTCCATAAACTAACTCGAAAGGTGATATACCAATGTTAGAATGCGGTGTTGTATTGTAGCTGAAAACAAAATAAGGAATCAATTCATACCAGTTATCTTCTTTTCCAAAGGCAATTAGGTTTTCATTCAACACTCTATGATTCCGTTCTATAGAACCTAATGTTTCGTGATGATAAGGTGTTGATGTTACATGATTTATATTGAATGAATGATATACATTTTTCATTACCTCATTTATAAATTCTGTACCCATATCTGTTTTCAAAGTTTTGAAGCTTCCATGTCTAAGAATGAAGTTATTCACTAAGGCTTTAGCTACTGTGTTTTTTCATCTTTGCTTTTGATAGGTATTGCTTCAATGTACTTGGTCAACTCACATTGAAGAGTTAGCATATATCTAAAATCGTTCGATGGTCTAAGTTAAACTGCTGTTACTACCTCGAAACTCGTTGTTGGTGTATCTGTTAATATTAACTTTTCTTTCGTATTTCTTATCTGTTTGCTTTTGTGCACATATTATACAATTATTTACATGTTTTTTTAACATTTTGCTTAATTTTTTCCAACAATATCTCTGTTTTATTTTATTTATTGTTCTTTTTACACCTGAGTGTCCACCAGCATGTGGTGTGTCGTGGAAATTTTGTTTTATTGCTTCTTTTTCTTCCTCATTAATAATTCTTTGTGGAGGGTTATATATTATGATTGTTAACCTTTCATTTAACGTTAGTTTCTTCTGTAGATTGTTATATAATTCCTTAAATTCATCTATGGTTATGTGCTCGTAAATCTCATCATTATTTGCAATTGCTAGCTTTTTTATATCTTCTTTCTTCATTTTGAATACTAGCTTCTCCAAGATCTGACCTTAGTCAAGATTTGGATTATCACTATATTCTATGACTACATCTTTATTGCTTACTGTAATCTTGGTACAAGCTTCTCCTCGATTAAACCTTAGTTTTGTTGAGGATTCTCGCTGTTGTACATGATTTGTGTTTGGCACTTTTTTAAATTTCAATTTTATAATTTTCATTACCTTTCCTAGAGATTATTTTATTTATTTTATTTTATTTTATTTGGATTATTTTCTTTGAATTTATTTCCTTCTATTCCTATGTCGTTTGCATTCTTATTCTCCGTTGCCATTCTTGCTGTTTTTGATCTGGTTATTATGTTAACATCTGAAGTTGGGATCATGCCTTTTAGTATTTCTGAATCAAGCTTGATAAGTGATAGTGCATCAGCGTTCGTGTTCATTGATCATTGTTTATAAATGATGTTAAATGTATAGTCCGCCAGATCTAGTCTAATCCTTGTCATTTTAGATGATGGATTCTTGTGTGTGAAGAGACTCACTAATGGTCTGTGATCTGTTATCACGGTGAATTTTCGTCCATAGACATATGGTCTAAAATAGTTTATGGCCCAGTGTATGCCAAGTAATTCTTTATGCCAAGTAATTATTTACCTCATGTTTAGTTAGACTTCTACTGGCATAGGAAACTGGTAGATCTTTCCCTATTTCACCTTGTGATTAAACTGCTCCCAGAGCTGTATTGGAAGCATCTGTTGTTATTATGAATGGCTCTTCATGGTCTGGGTATTTCAGAATTGGTGGGCTTATAAGTTTGTCTTTCAATGAAATGAAAGCATTTTCACATTCTTCAGTCCAGATAAATTCCATTCCCTTTTTTGACAACATATTTAGTGGTCTGGCTATCTCTGCTAAGTTTTTAATGAATCTTTTATAATAATTGCAGAATGCAACAAATCTTTTAACTTCCTCCGCATCTTTTGGTATTGGATATGCAGTAATTGCTTCATATTTCTGTGGATCTGGTTTTATTCCTTCGTTCGTTATAGAATGTCCAAGATATGTGACCTGTGTTTTAAGCCAATTGCATTTTTTAGGATTCAATTTCAGATTATATTTTCTAAGTCTTTGAAGAATTTTAACTAGGTTGCTATTGTGATGATTGGGACTACAACGAAATATGATTATATCGTCGACATAAAGGAAGGCTTCCATTTCAAGTCCTGCTAAGGCCACAGATAACATTCTTTGGAAACTATTAGTTGTTATTTTTAATCCAAATGGCAACCTTTTGAAGTAAAAGTGGCCACGGGGAGTTGAAAATGCTGTTTTAGGCCTTGAATCTTCTTCTAGCTCCATTTGATGGAAAGAGCTAGTTAAATCTAAAGTCGAAAAGTATTTAGCTCTGCCAAGCGTATCTAAGACATCATCTAGCCTTGTTAATGGGAATTTATCATCTATTATTTTCTTATTTAACTGACGAAAATCTACGACTAAACGCCACTTCTTCTATCCTTGGGAATCCTTCTTACCACCAGTAAGGGTGAGTTGAATGGACTAACCGAAGCTTCAATTATGTTGTCTTTTAGGAGTTTATCTACTTGTTGATTGATTTCTCGTAGCTGTCCATGGGGCAGCATTGTTATCTGTCATGGAAATTCTGTTTGTAGAAGTTATTCACTGTCAATGTATCTCCATCTAGATGAAAGCAGTCCGTTGTTGTATTTCTTGATTTAGTGCGATGCTGTCTTCTTGTATTTCGAAATTTATTGGGTGCAAGGATTGTGATCTTGCTGGTAGAATAATGTTTTGTGATTCGGGTAATTGTGTTATCATTGGAAGAACGTATTCATTATTATTTATGTATACTGATATAGTAAAGTTTTCATAATCTATTTTACTGTTTGTCCTTATTAAAAAATATCTTCCGAGTATGCCATTAGTCTTAATTGGGCAATTATCAACTTCTATCTGGAATTTTTGTTCTACATAATCATTTTCAATTTTTACTTTTGCTTTTATAGAACCTATCGAATTTGTTTCAGAGTCATTGATACCCTTAATTGCAATTTTATATATCGTATTTATATTTCTTTCTGAATTTAAGCTACCTTTTTTTAAGATAGAGATATCTGCACCTGTATCAATTAAAAGCTTTTGATTTCCTAATGTTATGTTGGATTGGACTATTATATAATTTGTTAAATGGGGATTAAGATTTAGAATTGCCTTTATTGATTGTTTTCTAAACTTAAATCTGAGTCTCTCTCGGCTTCGGAGACTCCCTGATTGTTTTCCGAATATTCTATGTAGTTTATTCTTCTTTGGTTATTTGCATTAAAGTTTGTGTTACTATACCTGTTATTATATAACCTGTTGTTATTATTATTGCTACATCTATTGTTTGTATTATAATTGTTTCTATTGTTATTATTGAACCTCATATTGTTGTATCTAGTATTGTAATTGTTATATCCTGATCTATTAAACCTAATGAAATTTCTATTATTGTTTATGTAGTTTTGCCTCGGTGTATTTATCCTAAAATGGTTAATTTGAACAGCTTGGTTTGCATTATCTACCTCAGTGGCTAGTTGTATTGCCTCATTAAGTGTTTTTGGTCTAGCTGCGAAAATTGTCGATTTGTTCGTTTGTATAAGGCCATTTTTGAATGCGTTTAAACCTAGTTGGTCATTTAGTTTGCAGATTAATTCTCTTTTCTCTGTTCCTTGCTCTATTAATTGTAAATAATTTAGTTCTGCCACCAACGTTTCAACTTGGTTAGCAAAATCTGTTGTTGAACTTGAGATTTGCTTTATCACTGACAATTCTGAGATAACTTGAAGTGTATTTTTCTTATGTTTAAAAAGTTGATGAAAGGTTTCTTTTAATTCTTTAAACGTTTTTGGCTGTTGTACTGTTATCAACTTGTTTCTGACTTTGTCATTTATTTTCGTTGCTATAACAAATTTTATCAGTTTTTCTTTCTCTGTTACCTCGCTGAGATCTGAGTCAACGAACTCTACCAAATTCAAGAAGTTAGTTAATTTCTCTACCTCCCCACTAAATTCTGGAATAATCTTACTGCTCGAAATAATAACGAATTTTGCCATTTTTAATTCTAGTTTTCCTAATTCTTTATCAATACCTTCTAAATCTCGTTCTGTTTCTGTTTTTCCTCCTTGTTAGCTAGTGTGGCGAGCCTGAACAGATTGCTTATTTCCTGGCGTATTCTCACTTTTCTGCCACCCCTTTCTCTCTTCGGTGTTTTTTGATCTGGAAGTTGAATTTTAGTTCTTTGCCTTTTTTTGTATTCATCAATTGATAATGGTTTTGGGCCAGCGGGTTTGGGTGTTGGTTTGTATGCTGGTGCTTCACTGTCTGGCTGTCACGGATGGTACGGGCTGTTTAGGTTTTCGAACAGTTCATCAAGCTCTTCTTTATTATACATTACAGGATCGATTTTGGCAAGATTGCCATGTAATGATAAGGGGTGCCTGTCTCTCCTACTAAACTGTGGGGGATATTATTTGGCTTCCCCAAGCCTAATATTCAAGGGCTAAACTTCCGATCTTAGCTGGAACAAAATGATGAAATAAGAACAAGGCCAATGTGCCAAATTTGAGTTCTGATTAAAGAGTGATCTTATTGATTCAATTCTTAGCCTATTTATACAAAATAATTCCTTACACACGAACAAGTAAAATATTCACTTATAACATACATATAAACATAATTTTCAATATCTAATATAAAGGTATACATATCATACAGTATGCTATATTTTTGTTGTGTCATCAAATTCATGTCGACCTGCATCGTGCCTGGCGACCTGCATCGTGCCTGATCGGGAAACTATTGATTGCTCAGAACTTGGTCTGGGCCAGTAGCGCAACAATCAGTCACGATGAAGTGCTTGTTTTACCTCCTCGTGGTGGTCCCCGGGCAACTATTTGTGTATCCCAATATACATAAATAGGCCAAAATTACAAGTGCGAAAAGGCTTAGCTTTCTAGGATAGGTTACGGAGGTTAGCATTCTCCGTAACTGAAATCAACCCGCTACCGAAACCAACACTACGCCTCGGATAATTAATGATAACTCGTTGACGACTTTTGGCTATTGTACCCGGACAAAGATTGGTTTCTGGAATGTGAAGACGCTTCTTGACAATGGAAAAGAAGGTCCTCAGAATGCCAGATTCCTACAACTAGAGAAGGAATTCATGCGGTATAGGATGGACATCTTAGGGATAAGTGAAGTTAGATGGCTGGGCTCAGGGAAATTTAAGTCACCAACCCGTAACACTGTACTATTCAATTCCGGAAAAACACCTGAAAGCGCTCGGGAATCTGGCGTTGGATTGCTGCTTTCCAAAACAGCTCTCAAAAGCTTAATTTCCTGGGAGCCTTTAGGTGACAGGATCCTGAAAGCCAGGTTCCGGACTAGAGTACGTCGAGTCACCATCATACAGTGTTACACCCCAACTTTGCTCTCTTCTGACGAGGAGAAGGAGGGCTTTTATAACCGGCTGAGTGCTTCTTATGATAGCGTTCCACGAGGTGATATAATTATGGTGATGGGAGACTTAAATGCCAAGGTTGGCAATGACAACACTGGGCTAAGGCATGTCATGGGAAAACATGGTGTTGGTAACCGAAACGACAATGGCGAACGATTTGTCGATTTCTGCAACGCCAACGGCCTTGTTATTGGAGGGACCATGTTCGAGCAAAAGACGTGCCACAAAGTCAGTTGGGTGTCGACTGACAGACAAGTAACTTCCAACCAAATTGAACACTTCGCGATCAGCCGGCGTTTTAGAAGCAGTCTCCAGGACGTCCGTAACAGAAGAGGTGCTGACATGGGAATGGCCCGGGACCATTTGCTACCGTTAGATTGCGTACAGCTGCAGTTCGGAGATCCCAAGGAAACACTCGAATGCCCAAGTTTAATTCAGATAGACTAAAGGATCCCGCAGTGCGCCAACAACTAGGGGACCACGTTTCACAAGGATTGAACGCAATCAGCAGCATGGAAACCACATCCATCGAAAATCATTGGTGTGCTGTCAAAAATGTGTTCATATCCGGTGCTGAAAGTATAGTCGGCCGGGCGCAAGGGAGAAATAGTGCTTGGCTTTCCGACGAAACTTGGGCAAGAATCGAAGAAAGGAAACACCTTAAAGCTCGCATTGCAGCTACCCAAGAGCAGGGAGAAATGAGCTTGAGTCTACGTACCGCATGAAGATGAGGGAAGTTCACCGTACTGTGCGACGTGATAAGCGTAACTACATCAACGCATTGGCTACAGAAGCAGAAGCAGTCGCTAGTAGGTGTGACAGTAGGACCGTCTACAGAATTACCAAAGAGCTCACTGGTTTCCAGAGCTCTTAACAATACCTGGTTAAAGACACAAACGGATCCCTGCTAATTTCGGATGAGGACCAGCTCATAAGGTGGAGGGAACACTTTTCTGCGGTTTTAAACCGCGTTTTCGCCAGTGAAGTGAACCCTATTCCCACTGAGCTACCCGAAGTAACAATTTCCCGAATACGCACCGTACCTCCCAGTAAAGAAGAAATTATCACCGCCATCAAAGCACTGAAGAACAACAAAGCGGTTGGACTTGACAGTATTCCTGCAGAGCTCTTAGGAGCAGTCCCAACGATATCGAGCGAGCTACTGCACCCACTTATTAAGAGAGCTTGGGAAACAGAGAGCTTTCCTGAAGAGTGGAAAAAAGGAATGATTGTCAAGCTCCCAAAGAAAGGAGATCTCACACAGTGCGAAAACTGGAGAGGAATATGCGTTCTGCCTGCAGTAGCCAAGATACTAACAAGGATAGTTTTGGACCGAATTAAAGACCACCTCGAAGACACACTCGACGCCGAACAAGCAGGTTTTCGCACTGGATCTTCCTGTGTGGATCACATCAACACCTTGCGGATCATCATCGAACAGTGCGTTGAATAACGATCACCACTTCACCTGCTGTACATCGATTTTGAAAAGGCGTTCGACAGTGTCAATAGAGAATTTATTTGGCTTGCTTTGCACAGGAGGGGCATTCCAGATAAATTGATTGCTATTATCAAGGCTACATATGATGGATCAAAGTGTCACGTTTTGCACAAAGGTAGGCTGTCAGAGGAGTTTGAAATCCAAAGTGGAGTTAGGCAAGGCTGTATACTGTCACCAATACTGTTCCTGTTGGTGATAAGTGACGTACTGCACGCAGCTTTGTCAAGTGGAAATGGAGGAATTCAGTGGACTCTGCAATCTCACCTCAAACATCTGGACTACGCGGACGACGTATGCTTACTCTCTCATAGGATCATGGATCTCCATCAAATGGCAACAAGGGTGGAGAGAGAAGCAGAAATCGTAGGGCTTAAGATCAACTCGGCAAAAACTAAAAGGATCAGCCTTGGAACTTCCTCATCAATCCAAGTAAATATTTCTGGACAACCGGTAGAGATGGTAGAGGATTTCCAATATCTTGGGAGTATTATCTCTACGGGTGGCGGAACTGAACTGGACGTAAACAGCCGAATCAGAAAAGCAAAGGCTGCATTCGGAATGCTGTCCAAAATATGGAGAAACAACTCTTTTAGCTTAAAGACCAAGTTACGACTGTTCCGCTCCAATGTTGAATTCGTTCTGCTTTACGGCTGCAGCACTTGGAAAGTCACTGACACTGTCACTAGAATGCTGCAAACCTTCATTAATAGATGTCTACGAAACATCTTGAGGATTTTCTGGCCCAACCGTATCTCCAATGCCGAACTTCATGCGAGAACGGGTCAGGAGCCCATAGACTCCATTATACGAAGAAGAAAGTGGCAGTGGATTGGCCATACGCTTCGAAAAGGCGATCGGTGCATTGCATCTCAAGCAATGCAGTGGAACCCGCTCACACAGGAGGGAAGACAAGTGGGCCGGCCTAGAAGTACATGGCGAAGAACGGTCGAACAGGATTCGGCACGACTGGGGAAAAGTTGGAGAGAGCTGAAATATATTTCAAGAAATCGTACACGATGGCGCGTAGATGTAGTGGAGGCCCTATGTCCCGTAAGGGAAACATCACGGACGTAATAGGTCCGAGGACCTAAGTAAGTAAGTAAGTAATTTGTCTGCATAAAATTGGCTATAAATCGGAAAGTACTTATCCGAATTTCGAAATTTAGATGTCGATGGAAAGGTCATTGTCTCACTATTTAAATACATACAAGACATTAATAGACGTCCATACAATTTTAAAGACAAATACGCTTAAACACATAAAATAGCAATATTTTGGCTAAATAGTCAATATTATAACTTTTTATGCAACCGATTATCAAAAATTAAATTTTGTAATAATCTGTACCAATTATTAATTATTTTGGTATATAAAACATATTTCTATGATAACCACAAGGTTTAATATGGATTTTTAAACATAATTGAAAGAAAATGTTTGCAAAAATCCAGTCTATTGGTCGATAAAATTCTTTCTCTTTCGAAAAATATACGTAAGATACCTGTAAATAGCCATAACTTGGGCAATACTTTTTGGTTATTTATAAATGAGGTATCAAATAAAAGGGTATAAGACATAGAAAATTATAAAAATAAAAATTATTTAATTTGCATGACAAAATAAATTGTTAAAATAGAAAGAATTTTCCATAAAGCGAAAAATTCATACCTTTTGAGTGTATTTACTTAAAAAATTGCTTAAAGTTAATGAAAAATGTATAAATTTTGAAAAACTAATGATGCACATTTATAGGTATCACCTTCTTCTTCAATTATGTGAGTAATAATAATTGACAGGAAAATTAATCAAAAAATCCAGTCTACAGGTCGATCAAATTTTTTCTTTTTGGAAAAATATACATTAAATACACGTAAATGGCCATAGCTTGGGCAATTATTTCATGACCACGATGTTGATATTTATAAATGAGGTATCAAAAGGAAGGCCTTACAATATAGACAATTATTTTATTAAATACAAAAATAACCTGTGACTGGTCGCTAGGACTATTAGTTTAGAAGCAAATACCATTTAAGTAGAAAAATGTGTCGATTTTGAGAAATAGTTTTTTTCGTGTCGTGGTACTCCCTAGTTCACGAATATTCCACTTTTAAGTCAGTAGGACAAGTAATTTTGCCGCAAATCGAGTTTGAAGTTAGAAAAAGTGTCAACTTTGAAGCCTGTAGGACGTTTAGTTTAGCCGCCAAACGCGTTTCAAGATAACAGATAATAGCATGCGATACATTGATGGAAAGGCGGCACTCACAAATATGCCATTTTAAATTCGCTAGGACGCTTAGTTAAGCCCCAAAATTGTAAATTTCAAGTCAACTAAGATAACTTCCTACCCTCAAAATCTTGCAAACAAATTTAATGTTAACATAAACACATACATACATACATACATAGGTACAGATCACATTAAAAGTTAAACAAAGATCACACTAAGCTGAACTTTTTCGTGCAAAACCTACAAACAAGTAAGAACGCACTCGACAGAAAGGCTATACTATACTATACAGAGGGAGTGTGTATGTTTGCGAAGCAACTGTTAACCCGTGGGGGCTATTTACACTATTTGTACTATTAGGATACTGTTTGTAAGTCTTCGAAGTGACTTTTTCTGCGGGTGGCTAGTATACATATATATAAATGGTAAACAAAATAAAATTTAATAATTTATACAATTTCGGTACGAAACCTTTTTAACTAAAGTTTTTCATATACATCCAAGTGAAGTGAACTTTTCGTAGACAAAAATGAAAATTATTAGGCGTGAAAAATATGAGAAAATTATATGCATTTATTTGGGTGACGAGGAAAAAGCAAATTTCTTTCGAAAGAAACCCGAATTTAAAAATGATTTAAATATTTTCTCAAGCGAAATTTTAAATTTTGGGTGTAATTTCTTAAAAAAATTAACGATTTCTCACAATCATTTTAAAATGTCCAAGAATGAATTTTTAAAGTATTATAAATAATTTCTATAAAGTTTTCAAAAACGAAACAAGCTATGTTTAAAAATTCACGGGGAATTTTCACGTGGAAATTATAACATTTCCAGAAATGAAATTCTAACTTTATCAGATTATTTTTTAAAATATCCTAGATTATAACATTTTTAAAAATTTTATAGTTCACCATGTGAAAATTCGTGCGAAAAAAGTTTCAAAAATGAAATTTGAATTTAATAAGTAATTTTTAAAAATTCTCTAAATAACAATTTACAAACTAAATTTGATTTAAATTAAATTTAATCTGCATATTTTCCAACTACCTACTAAAAATTCGACACACTACTTTTCTCGGGAATAAAAAAAACAAGATTTGGAAATTTTTTTGTTGAGTAAGTAGTGTCTAAATTTTCACGGGAATTTTGAAAAAAGAATACTTAATTTTATTTTCTCACGTGAATTTTTTTAAAAATTACTTAATAAAGTTCAAATTTCATTTCAAACACCTTACAAAATGCGAATTTATTGAAATTACTTCATACAATTTTCATAACCGAAATTTGAACATTGCCTAATAGTTAATGTTAAAATATTCACAATTGAATTTTTCACGTAAATTTTTCAATATTATTTCATAAAGTTGAGATTTGGTTTTTGAAAATTTGAATAAGCATTTTTAAACTAGGTGAGCTAAATTGATTTTTTTTACGTGAATTTAAAAATATACTTCGTAAAGTAAAATTTCTTTAGTTTGAATGCGAATTTATTAAAATTACTTAATGCAATTTTCATAAACGAAATTTGAATTTTGTTAAGTAAAAATTTAACAAAGTTAAAAAATTAACAACGTTAAGAAGTAAAATTAAGATTTACTAAAAAATTAACAAAGTGCTTATCTTAAATAGACAAAAGATATTTATTTTTTAAAATTTACTAAAATTTCTCTTTTAAAAACATATCGATCAAATATTTTTTTTTCAATTGGTTTTATCTTATTTTCTTTTAAAGATAAAAAGATATTTATTTTATAAATTTCGCCAAAATGTCTCTACCCTTAAAAATACTTTTTTTTAAAGGTAAAATAGATTTTTTTAATTTGTTTTCAATTTGTTTTATCTTAGGTATTTTTTAAAGGTAAAAAGATTTAATTTTTTACAATTAAATACTTTTTTTTTAATATTTTCTATTTTTATTTATTAATTTATTTTTTAAATTTCTCTACTCTTAAAAAATGTTTTTTTTTAGGTAAAATATTTTTTTTTTAACTTTTATTTTAAGTAGGTATTTTTTAAATTAAAAACAATATTTAATTTTTTAAATTTTCCCAAAATTTTTATTTAAATTGTTTTTTTTTTTTTTAATATTTTCGAGTTTTGTTTACCTTAAAAAGTTTTTTTTTATTGTAAAAAGTTATTCTTTTTTAAATTTTATAAAAATTTCTTTACATTTAAAGTAAGCAAACTTTTGATAAATTTACCTTAACAAAAATTACTTTTAAAGTGTTTTTTTTTCTAGTTTTTTTCTTTCCAAAAAAATAAACCTCAAAAAAATGTTCTTGATTTTTTTTTTCGAAAAAAATGTTTTTTCTTGAAAGCCTCATAAAGAAATATAGCATCGTTGTAAGACTATGTTTGCCTAGGAATTGTGAAAATTAGCAACGGTCTTGATAATATGATTTTCAGCTGAAATTGAAAATTTTCAACAAATTCGAAGCAAATCAAATCATAATTAACCTATCTATACCATATGTATGTATAATGTGTACTATCATAGACTTTGATAGAAAACAACAAAAAAATCTGTTTGCAAATTCAAATTCAAACAAAAATCGATACTGTTGTACAATGCACCATGACAACGAGAACATTTTTTTCATTTTGTGCGAATAATCCCCTTCGTTGTCATGACGAAAAACTATCTCACTCACACCAGGTAATTGTTGTCAGCAACTGTCAGAATCTACAAAATATACTCCTCTCCTTCTTACTACCAGCTTTTATTCCTCTGCCTATCCTCATTCACATCTCTCCAAACCAACGTGGCACGATGTTTGCGCCCTCACGAGAACACTCCCAGTAACAGAAAAATCGATTCCATAATAGTACCATTGTATATGAAAACTATAGTATTCTCATGGAGTCGTTTTTATTTTCGCTGGATTTGTACGGCTGGTGGCGCATGTGTTTGCAACATTTTCTATGATTTTGACAGCGTAGACATTAATTTTTAGAAAGAGTAAGTCTTGTTATATTGTAAGGAGTAAGGGAGTTAGATCTCGACTTTCAAATTTGTTTCCTCAACAAAAAGTGTTGAGAGAAGTTGGTGGATTTCGACACTACGTGACTCAGTAGTCGGCGCTTCTGATGATATTACTATAGTTTTCATATACAATGATAGTACTATAGTTTTTATATACAAAGGTTCGAATACATAAACGGCGGTTCAATGAAACCTACCGTTGATATGAAAGAATATTCTAAAAAGTGACTTTCATCATTTTACTTGCGTTATACCTACCTAGTATAGGGCAAGTAAAGATAACGTGTTAAAAATCGAAGTCGAGATAATAATTTCCACTAACATAACGATATAGAGAACTCGAAAAAAGTGGGTCTCGCAATTCTGTCTGTCTGTCAGACAGGTCTGTCTGTCTGTATCTCGGCCTGCAGCTGCAGCCTAATGCCTAAACCACTGAAACGATTTTCTTCAAACTTTGGACTTAACGTTATTTGCGGATTCTATAGAGGGAAAATTGAAATTTTTTTTAACTCAAAAAATAACGGTACCTGCCATACAAACAATATACCAAAATTGATTTATTTCAAAAACGGCTGAAACAATTTTGAAAAAAAAAAAAATATTAGGTAGGTACCTACTTTTATTATTATAATAAATATTTTAATAGAACAATAATTATTAAGGTATGTATAGGTAACGGTTATTAACGGTACCTGTCATAGAACCGTTTTTTCTTGGTTTTCAAATTTCTCGTCAACGGCTACACCGATTGCGACTAATTTGTTTTATAAAAGAGGTTCAACACAATTTTGATAACATGCGTTTTTCCCGACCAATGGAAATTGGCTAAAATAGTTCCAATTGCGAAAGAAAAACATGAGTTCACACCAATTTCAATATTGCCTTTTTTATCGAGATCTTTGAAAAAATGGTTCAAAATCAGATGAACTGTTATCTACGGAGCAATATATTGTTATCACCGAAACAATCGGGTTTCAGGGAAAAACGCAGTTGCTCCACAACACTCATTAATATTATTGAAGATATACGAGAAGCCTTAGACGTGGGAAATGTGACTTTTTTGATACCGTTAGATTTTTCGAAAGGATTTGATACGGTTGATCATGTTAATCTCTGCAAAAAAACAAGTGTTCCCCAGGGATCAATTCTTGGCCCCCTACTATTCTCGCTTTACAAAAATGAACTTCCGCAAATTGCTTCTCAATCTACAATTCAAATGTACGCAGATGACGTACAATTGTACAAAAGTTGCCTCCTTGAATTAACTGAAGATTCTGTTTCAGTTCTAAACGAGGATTTGGATAAAATATTACACTTTGCCCAGAGTAATGGCCTCTTTTTCAATCCAAGTAAGTCTAAATGTCTCATTATCTCCAAAAAACCTGTTGAGCTTTCAAACTTTTCAACAGTTTATCTTTACGGTGCTGTAGTCGAATATGTTGAGACGGCAAGAAATCTAGGAATGGTATTTAACCGTAAACTTACATGGGATACGCACATTAATACAGTTGTGGGGAAAGTATATGGAGTGCTCCGCATGTTGTGGGTTACGCAATATTATACTCCAGTTAAAACCAGGCTTATGCTAGCTAAAACACTTATTATACCAATACTGACTTATGGTTGTGAAATATATTGCAACTGTGACTATAACAGCAGGAGAAAATTAAATGTAGCATACAATAGTATTGCCAGATACTTATGGATTGAAGAGATATGATAGAATATCTTCCTATTTCATTTGATAACCTCATTAAATACGGGACCTTAATATCACTGTTTAGAATAATGCAAACACATCAGCCTCCTTATCTCTTTGCCAGATTGCAAATGTACTCCTCAATTAGGTCACAACAGCTCATACAATTTAGATTCACGTATTTAACTTCTGCACGCCAATTTTGTATCAATGCTCCTCGTTTATGGAACAGTCTACCTCAAAGAATTAGAATTATCGGCAACCCACAGGCTTTCAAAAAAGCAATATAGGCTGATTTAGCCCATAACTAAAATTCGTTTTACTCACAGCAATTGAAGACCAAATTGAAGAACAAAATGAAAACCAGAACGTTAAGAGAGAAATAAATTGTTAAGATATGTACATACATATATTTACCTACATAATAAATTGTAATTACTGAATAGTTTAAAAGATGTGTAAAAAGCTTAGTAATTTGATAAGCGTATCATTATATCAAACTAAATATTATCTTAAGTATGCTTTAATGTATTTTATATTGAAACTTGTATTAGTTTATAAGATATTGGGGCGTATATATAGTCATTTTAGACCTGGGTCTAAGTTAAACATAGCTTTGGTTGAATTTTCGGACGTTGATTCTATTTTTTTAAGTATATAATTTCAAAACATTTGAAGCTATTTGAGTAGTATATAAGTTAATTATCTTATAAAAATATAAAACCAACAATTTGTAACTAAAATCGGTCTGTATTCATTGAGCCAAAATTGTCTTAAACTGTAGTTTAGTTAAACCTGGGTCTATCTGCGACTATGAATATGCCCCATTGTGTCTTAAAATGCAAGTCAACTAATAAATGAAATCTAAATCTAAAAAATCTAAGAGGTCCTTTAAAATTTTAACAATTATGTTGAATTTTTGAACAACAACAACAACTTAAAGGCGCTACCACCAAATGTTTGGCTGGAGATAAAGCTATTTGGTGCTTTTCCACTGCTGAGCTTTAATCCAATTTTATTTGAAAAACTTTTTATGCACACCATAGGATTCGAACCCACGCATATCAGATTTGTTCAGTCTTAGCAGTCGCGTGCACTACGCACTCCACCGCTTTAGACCACTGACGTCACAGGTCGAGATGTGTTATTTGTTTATCAAATGCATTTGGAGCATCAGCATTTTTATAAGCACATATAAGTATGCTGTCATGTTCCGCCTCCATTTTTCTCCATACCTTATTTCGATAGACTACAATTCGCAGTACGTATCAAAGGGGGAGAGGTTGGAAGATCGGTAACTAACGGATTAAAGCTCAGCACCACAAAAAGGAGACTGATGAGTGCAAAAGTGGCAAAGCACGAAATAGCTATATCTCCAGCCAAACAGTTGGTGGTAGCGCCTTTAAGTTGTTGTTGTTGATCAAATATTCAATGAACTTGACGGAATAAAGAAGGGTCAAGCCTAATAAGCTAACATTCTAGTACGAATAGTACAATAATAACAATAATTTAACAATTTTGTTAAATTTGTCTATCGAAATAAGGTATGGAGAAAAATTTAGGCGGAACAAGACAGCATACTTAAAGGTGCTTCTAAAAATGCTGATGCTCCAAATGCATTTGATAAACAAATAACACATCTCGACCTGTGACGTCAGTGGTCTAAAGCGGTGGAGTGCGTAGTGCACACGACTGCTAAGACTGAGCAAATCTGATATGCTTGGGTTCGAATCCTATGGTGTGCGCACAAAGTTTTTCAAATAAAATTGGATTAAAGCTCAGCACCACAAAAAGGAGATTGATGAGTGCAAAAGTGGCAAAGCACGAAATAGCTATATCTCCAGTCAAACAATTGGTGGTAGCGCCTTTAAGTTGTTGTTGTTGTTCAAAAATTCAATGAAATTGACGGAATAAAGAATGGTCAAGCCTAATTAGCTGACATTCTAGTACGAATAGTACAATAATAACAATAATTTAACAATTTTGCATATACAATTTTTCGAAAAAATTATTTAGGATTTAAGACCGTGTGTCAATTGCGTTAAAATTTTGGTTAAATTTGATCCCAGCCGTGTGTCAATTGCGTTAAGATTGTGGTTAAATTTGATCCCAGTAAAATTTGATCCGTTTTTATAAGGGTGAATAAAATTGGAGGGGTTTGCTGTGTCAATTGTACATTGGAAAACTACACCATGGAAAAGGAATATTCCGGACTCAAGTGCAGCAGCTTTGTCAAGTGGAAATGGAGGAATTCAGTGGACTCTGCAATCTCACCTCAAACATCTGGACTACGCGGACGACGTATGCTTACTCTCTCATAGGATCATGGATCTCCATCAAATGGCAACAAGGGTGGAGAGAGAAGCAGAAATCGTAGGGCTTAAGATCAACTCGGCAAAAACTAAAAGGATCAGCCTTGGAACTTCCTCATCAATCCAAGTAAATATTTCTGGACAACCGGTAGAGATGGTAGAGGATTTCCAATATCTTGGGAGTATTGTCTCTACGGGTGGCGGAACTGAACTGGACGTAAACAGCCGAATCAGAAAAGCAAAGGCTGCGTTCGGAATGCTGTCCAAAATATGGAGAAACAACTCTTTTAGCTTAAAGACCAAGTTACGACTGTTCCGCTCCAATGTTGAATTCGTTCTGCTTTACGGCTGCAGCACTTGGAAAGTCACTGACACTGTCACTAGAATGCTGCAAACCTTCGTTAATAGATGTCTACGAAACATCTTGAGGATTTTCTGGCCCAACCGTATCTCCAATGCCGAACTTCATGCGAGAACGGGTCAGGAGCCCATAGACTCCATTATACGAAGAAGAAAGTGGCAGTGGGTTGGCCATACGCTTCGAAAAGGCGATCGGTGCATTGCATCTCAAGCAATGCAGTGGAACCCGCTCACACAGGAGGGAAGACAAGTGGGCCGGCCTAGAAGTACATGGCGAAGAACGGTCGAACAGGAATCGGCACGACTGGGGAAAAGTTGGAGAGAGCTGAAATATATTTCAAGAAATCGTACACGATGGCGCGTAGGTGAAGTGGAGGCCCTATGTCCCGTAAGGGAAACAAATTTTAAATTTTGGGTGTAATTTCTTAAAAAAATTAACGATTTCTCACAATCATTTTAAAATGTCCAAGAATGAATTTTTAAAGTATTATAAATAATTTCTATAAAGTTTTCAAAAACGAAACAAGCTATGTTTAAAAATTCACGGGGAATTTTCACGTGGAAATTATAACATTTCCAGAAATGAAATTCTAACTTTATCAGATTATTTTTTAAAATATCCTAGATTATAACATTTTTAAAAATTTTATAGTTCACCATGTGAAAATTCGTGCGAAAAAAGTTTCAAAAATGAAATTTGAATTTAATAAGTAATTTTTAAAAATTCTCTAAATAACAATTTACAAACTAAATTTGATTTAAATTAAATTTAATCTGCATATTTTCCAACTACCTACTAAAAATTCGACACACTACTTTTCTCGGGAATAAAAAAAACAAGATTTGGAAATTTTTTTGTTGAGTAAGTAGTGTCTAAATTTTCACGGGAATTTTGAAAAAAGAATACTTAATTTTATTTTCTCACGTGAATTTTTTTAAAAATTACTTAATAAAGTTCAAATTTCATTTCAAACACCTTACAAAATGCGAATTTATTGAAATTACTTCATACAATTTTCATAACCGAAATTTGAACATTGCCTAATAGTTATTATTAAAATATTCACAATTGAATTTTTCACGTAAATTTTTCAATATTATTTCATAAAGTTGAGATTTGGTTTTTGAAAATTTGAATAAGCATTTTTAAACTAGGTGAGCTAAATTGAATTTTTTTACGTGAATTTAAAAATATACTTCGTAAAGTAAAATTTCTTTAGTTTGAATGCGAATTTATTAAAATTACTTAATGCAATTTTCATAAACGAAATTTGAATTTTGTTAAGTAAAAATTTAACAAAGTTAAAAAATTAACAACGTTAAGAAGTAAAATTAAGATTTACTAAAAAATTAAGAAAGTGCTTATCTTAAATAGACAAAAGATATTTATTTTTTAAAATTTACTAAAATTTCTCTTTTAAAAACATATCGATCAAATATTTTTTTTTCAATTGGTTTTATCTTATTTTCTTTTAAAGATAAAAAGATATTTATTTTATAAATTTCGCTAAAATGTCTCTACCCTTAAAAATACTTTTTTTTAAAGGTAAAATAGATTTTTTTAATTTGTTTTCAATTTGTTTTATCTTAGGTATTTTTTAAAGGTAAAAAGATTTAATTTTTTACAATTAAATACTTTTTTTTTAATATTTTCTATTTTTATTTATTAATTTATTTTTTAAATTTCTCTACTCTTAAAAAATGTTTTTTTTTAGGTAAAATATTTTTTTTTTAACTTTTATTTTAAGTAGGTATTTTTTAAATTAAAAACAATATTTAATTTTTTAAATTTTCCCAAAATTTTTATTTAAATTGTTTTTTAATATTTTCGAGTTTTGTTTACCTTAAAAAGTTTTTTTTAAGGTAAAAAGTTATTCTTTTTTAAATTTCTTTACATTTAAAGTAAGCAAACTTTTGATAAATTTACCTTAACAAAAATTACTTTTAAAGTGTTTTTTTTTTCTAGTTTTTTTCTTTCCAAAAAAATAAACCTCAAAAAAAATGTTCTTGATTTTTTTTTTCGAAAAAAATGTTTTTTCTTGAAAGCCTCATAAAGAAATATAGCATCGTTGTAAGACTATGTTTGCCTAGGAATTGTGAAAATTAGCAACGGTCTTGATAATATGATTTTCAGCTGAAATTGAAAATTTTCAACAAATTCGAAGCAAATCAAATCATAATTAACCTATCTATACCATATGTATGTATAATGTGTACTATCATAGACTTTGATAGAAAACAACAAAAAAATCTGTTTGCAAATTCAAATTCAAACAAAAATCGATACTGTTGTACAATGCACCATGACAACGAGAACATTTTTTTCATTTTGTGCGAATAATCCCCTTCGTTGTCATGACGAAAAACTATCTCACTCACACCAGGTAATTGTTGTCAGCAACTGTCAGAATCTACAAAATATACTCCTCTCCTTCTTACTACCAGCTTTTATTCCTCTGCCTATCCTCATTCACATCTCTCCAAACCAACGTGGCACGATATTTGCGCCCTCACGAGAACACTCCCAGTAACAGAAAAATCGATTCCATAATAGTACCATTGTATATGAAAACTATAGTATTCTCATGGAGTCGTTTTTATTTTCGCTGGATTTGTACGGCTGGTGGCGCATGTGTTTGCAACATTTTCTATGATTTTGACAGCGTAGACATTAATTTTTAGAAAGAGTAAGTCTTGTTATATTGTAAGGAGTAAGGGAGTTAGATCTCGACTTTCAAATTTGTTTCCTCAACAAAAAGTGTTGAGAGAAGTTGGTGGATTTCGACACTACGTGACTCAGTAGTCGGCGCTTCTGATGATATTACTATAGTTTTCATATACAATGATAGTACTATAGTTTTTATATACAAAGGTTCGAATACATAAACGGCGGTTCAATGAAACCTACCGTTGATATGAAAGAATATTCTAAAAAGTGACTTTCATCATTTTACTTGCGTTATACCTACCTAGTATAGGGCAAGTAAAGATAACGTGTTAAAAATCGAAGTCGAGATAATAATTTCCACTAACATAACGATATAGAGAACTCGAAAAAAGTGGGTCTCGCAATTCTGTCTGTCTGTCAGACAGGTCTATCTGTCTGTATCTCGGCCTGCAACTGCAGCCTAATGCCTAAACCACTGAAACGATTTTCTTCAAACTTTGGACTTAACGTTATTTGCGGATTCTATAGAGGGAAAATTGAAATTTTTTTTAACTCAAAAAATAACGGTACCTGCCATACAAACAATATACCAAAATTGATTTATTTCAAAAACGGCTCAAACAATTTTGAAAAAAAAAAAAATATTAGGTAGGTACCTACTTTTATTATTATAATAAATATTTTAATAGAACAATAATTATTAAGGTATGTATAGGTAACGGTTATTAACGGTACCTGTCATAGAACCGTTTTTTCTTGGTTTTCAAATTTCTCGTCAACGGCTACACCGATTGCGACTAATTTGTTTTATAAAAGAGGTTCAACACAATTTTGATAACATGCGTTTTTCCCGACCAATGGAAATTGGCTAAAATAGTTCCAATTGCGAAAGAAAAACATGAGTTCACACCAATTTCAATATTGCCTTTTTTATCGAGATCTTTGAAAAAATGGTTCAAAATCAGATGAACTGTTATCTACGGAGCAATATATTGTTATCACCGAAACAATCGGGTTTCAGGGAAAAACGCAGTTGCTCCACAACACTCATTAATATTATTGAAGATATACGAGAAGCCTTAGACGTGGGAAATGTGACTTTTTTGATACCGTTAGATTTTTCGAAAGGATTTGATACGGTTGATCATGTTAATCTCTGCAAAAAAACAAGTGTTCCCCAGGGATCAATTCTTGGCCCCCTACTATTCTCGCTTTACAAAAATGAACTTCCGCAAATTGCTTCTCAATCTACAATTCAAATGTACGCAGATGACGTACAATTGTACAAAAGTTGCCTCCTTGAATTAACTGAAGATTCTGTTTCAGTTCTAAACGAGGATTTGGATAAAATATTACACTTTGCCCAGAGTAATGGCCTCTTTTTCAATCCAAGTAAGTCTAAATGTCTCATTATCTCCAAAAAACCTGTTGAGCTTTCATACTTTTCAACAGTTTATCTTTACGGTGCTGTAGTCGAATATGTTGAGACGGCAAGAAATCTAGGAATGGTATTTAACCGTAAACTTACATGGGATACGCACATTAATACAGTTGTGGGGAAAGTATATGGAGTGCTCCGCATGTTGTGGGTTACGCAATATTATACTCCAGTTAAAACCAGGCTTATGCTAGCTAAAACACTTATTATACCAATGCTGACTTATGGTTGTGAAATATATTGCAACTGTGACTATAACAGCAGGAGAAAATTAAATGTAGCATACAATAGTATTGCCAGATACTTATGGATTGAAGAGATATGATAGAATATCTTCCCATTTCATTTGATAACCTCATTAAATACGGGACCTTAATATCACTGTTTAGAATAATGCAAACACATCAGCCTCCTTATCTCTTTGCCAGATTGCAAATGTACTCCTCAATTAGGTCACAACAGCTCATACAATTTAGATTCACGTATTTAACTTCTGCACGCCAATTTTGTATCAATGCTCCTCGTTTATGGAACAGTCTACCTCAAAGAATTAGAATTATCGGCAACCCACAGGCTTTCAAAAAAGCAATATAGGCTGATTTAGCCCATAACTAAAATTCGTTTTACTCACAGCAATTGAAGACCAAATTGAAGAACAAAATGAAAACCAGAACGTTAAGAGAGAAATAAATTGTTAAGATATGTACATACATATATTTACCTACATAATAAATTGTAATTACTGAATAGTTTAAAAGATGTGTAAAAAGCTTAGTAATTTGATAAGCGTATCATTATATCAAACTAAATATTATCTTAAGTATGCTTTAATGTATTTTATATTGAAACTTGTATTAGTTTATAAGATATTGGGGCGTATATATAGTCATTTTAGACCTGGGTCTAAGTTAAACATAGCTTTGGTTGAATTTTCGGACGTTGATTCTATTTTTTTAAGTATATAATTTCAAAACATTTGAAGCTATTTGTGTAGTATATAAGTTAATTATCTTATAAAAATATAAAACCAACAATTTGTAACTAAAATCGGTCTGTATTCATTGAGCCAAAATTGTCTTAAACTGTAGTTTAGTTAAACCTGGGACTATCTGCGACTATGAATATGCCCCATTGTGTCTTAAAATGCAAGTCAACTAATAAATGAAATCTAAATCTAAATCTAAAAAATCTAAGAGGTCCTTTAAAATTTTAACAATTATGTTGAATTTTTGAACAACAACAACAACTTAAAGGCGCTACCACCAAATGTTTGGCTGGAGATAAAGCTATTTGGTGCTTTTCCACTGCTGAGCTTTAATCCAATTTTATTTGAAAAACTTTTTATGCACACCATAGGATTCGAACCCACGCATATCAGATTTGTTCAGTCTTAGCAGTCGCGTGCACTACGCACTCCACCGCTTTAGACCACTGACGTCACAGGTCGAGATGTGTTATTTGTTTATCAAATGCATTTGGAGCATCAGCATTTTTATAAGCACATATAAGTATGCTGTCATGTTCCGCCTCCATTTTTCTCCATACCTTATTTCGATAGACTACAATTCGCAGTACGTATCAAAGGGGGAGAGGTTGGAAGATCGGTAACTAACGGATTAAAGCTCAGCACCACAAAAAGGAGACTGATGAGTGCAAAAGTGGCAAAGCACGAAATAGCTATATCTCCAGCCAAACAGTTGGTGGTAGCGCCTTTAAGTTGTTGTTGTTGATCAAATATTCAATGAACTTGACGGAATAAAGAAGGGTCAAGCCTAATAAGCTAACATTCTAGTACGAATAGTACAATAATAACAATATTAACAATAATAACTTAATAGTCTGCTTCGTTAACGATCTTCCAACCTCTCCCCCTTTGATACGTACTGCGAATTGTAGTCTATCGAAATAAGGTATGGAGAAAAATTTAGGCGGAACAAGACAGCATACTTAAAGGTGCTTCTAAAAATGCTGATGCTCCAAATGCATTTGATAAACAAATAACACATCTCGACCTGTGACGTCAGTGGTCTAAAGCGGTGGAGTGCGTAGTGCACACGACTGCTAAGACTGAGCAAATCTGATATGCTTGGGTTCGAATCCTATGGTGTGCGCACAAAGTTTTTCAAATAAAATTGGATTAAAGCTCAGCACCACAAAAAGGAGATTGATGAGTGCAAAAGTGGCAAAGCACGAAATAGCTATATCTCCAGTCAAACAATTGGTGGTAGCGCCTTTAAGTTGTTGTTGTTGTTCAAAAATTCAATGAAATTGACGGAATAAAGAATGGTCAAGCCTAATTAGCTGACATTCTAGTACGAATAGTACAATAATAACAATAATTTAACAATTTTGCATATACAATTTTTCGAAAAAATTATTTAGGATTTAAGACCGTGTGTCAATTGCGTTAAAATTTTGGTTAAATTTGATCCCAGCCGTGTGTCAATTGCGTTAAAATTGTGGTTAAATTTGATCCCAGTAAAATTTGATCCGTTTTTATAAGGGTGAATAAAATTGGAGGGGTTTGCTGTGTCAATTGTACATTGGAAAACTACACCATGGAAAAGGAATATTCCGGACTCAAGTGCAGCAGCTTTGTCAAGTGGAAATGGAGGAATTCAGTGGACTCTGCAATCTCACCTCAAACATCTGGACTACGCGGACGACGTATGCTTACTCTCTCATAGGATCATGGATCTCCATCAAATGGCAACAAGGGTGGAGAGAGAAGCAGAAATCGTAGGGCTTAAGATCAACTCGGCAAAAACTAAAAGGATCAGCCTTGGAACTTCCTCATCAATCCAAGTAAATATTTCTGGACAACCGGTAGAGATGGTAGAGGATTTCCAATATCTTGGGAGTATTGTCTCTACGGGTGGCGGAACTGAACTGGACGTAAACAGCCGAATCAGAAAAGCAAAGGCTGCGTTCGGAATGCTGTCCAAAATATGGAGAAACAACTCTTTTAGCTTAAAGACCAAGTTACGACTGTTCCGCTCCAATGTTGAATTCGTTCTGCTTTACGGCTGCAGCACTTGGAAAGTCACTGACACTGTCACTAGAATGCTGCAAACCTTCGTTAATAGATGTCTACGAAACATCTTGAGGATTTTCTGGCCCAACCGTATCTCCAATGCCGAACTTCATGCGAGAACGGGTCAGGAGCCCATAGACTCCATTATACGAAGAAGAAAGTGGCAGTGGGTTGGCCATACGCTTCGAAAAGGCGATCGGTGCATTGCATCTCAAGCAATGCAGTGGAACCCGCTCACACAGGAGGGAAGACAAGTGGGCCGGCCTAGAAGTACATGGCGAAGAACGGTCGAACAGGAATCGGCACGACTGGGGAAAAGTTGGAGAGAGCTGAAATATATTTCAAGAAATCGTACACGATGGCGCGTAGGTGAAGTGGAGGCCCTATGTCCCGTAAGGGAAACAAATTTTAAAATTTTGGGTGTAATTTCTTAAAAAAATTAACGATTTCTCACAATCATTTTAAAATGTCCAAGAATGAATTTTTAAAGTATTATAAATAATTTCTATAAAGTTTTCAAAAACGAAACAAGCTATGTTTAAAATTCACGGGGAATTTTCACGTGGAAATTATAACATTTCCAGAAATGAAATTCTAACTTTATCAGATTATTTTTTAAAATATCCTAGATTATAACATTTTTAAAAATTTTATAGTTCACCATGTGAAAATTCGTGCGAAAAAAGTTTCAAAAATGAAATTTGAATTTAATAAGTAATTTTTAAAAATTCTCTAAATAACAATTTACAAACTAAATTTGATTTAAATTAAATTTAATCTGCATATTTTCCAACTACCTACTAAAAATTCGACACACTACTTTTCTCGGGAATAAAAAAAACAAGATTTGGAAATTTTTTTGTTGAGTAAGTAGTGTCTAAATTTTCACGGGAATTTTGAAAAAAGAATACTTAATTTTATTTTCTCACGTGAATTTTTTAAAAATTACTTAATAAAGTTCAAATTTCATTTCAAACACCTTACAAAATGCGAATTTATTGAAATTACTTCATACAATTTTCATAACCGAAATTTGAACATTGCCTAATAGTTATTATTAAAATATTCACAATTGAATTTTTCACGTAAATTTTTCAATATTATTTCATAAAGTTGAGATTTGGTTTTTGAAAATTTGAATAAGCATTTTTAAACTAGGTGAGCTAAATTGAATTTTTTTACGTGAATTTAAAAATATACTTCGTAAAGTAAAATTTCTTTAGTTTGAATGCGAATTTATTAAAATTACTTAATGCAATTTTCATAAACGAAATTTGAATTTTGTTAAGTAAAAATTTAACAAAGTTAAAAAATTAACAACGTTAAGAAGTAAAATTAAGATTTACTAAAAAATTAAGAAAGTGCTTATCTTAAATAGACAAAAGATATTTATTTTTTAAAATTTACTAAAATTTCTCTTTTAAAAACATATCGATCAAATATTTTTTTTTCAATTGGTTTTATCTTATTTTCTTTTAAAGATAAAAAGATATTTATTTTATAAATTTCGCCAAAATGTCTCTACCCTTAAAAATACTTTTTTTTAAAGGTAAAATAGATTTTTTTAATTTGTTTTCAATTTGTTTTATCTTAGGTATTTTTTAAAGGTAAAAAGATTTAATTTTTTACAATTAAATACTTTTTTTTTAATATTTTCTATTTTTATTTATTAATTTATTTTTTAAATTTCTCTACTCTTAAAAAATGTTTTTTTTTAGGTAAAATATTTTTTTTTTAACTTTTATTTTAAGTAGGTATTTTTTAAATTAAAAACAATATTTAATTTTTTAAATTTTCCCAAAATTTTTATTTAAATTGTTTTTTAATATTTTCGAGTTTTGTTTACCTTAAAAAGTTTTTTTTAAGGTAAAAAGTTATTCTTTTTTAAATTTCTTTACATTTAAAGTAAGCAAACTTTTGATAAATTTACCTTAACAAAAATTACTTTTAAAGTGTTTTTTTTTCTAGTTTTTTTCTTTCCAAAAAAATAAACCTCAAAAAAAATGTTCTTGATTTTTTTTTTCGAAAAAAATGTTTTTTCTTGAAAGCCTCATAAAGAAATATAGCATCGTTGTAAGACTATGTTTGCCTAGGAATTGTGAAAATTAGCAACGGTCTTGATAATATGATTTTCAGCTGAAATTGAAATTTTCAACAAATTCGAAGCAAATCAAATCATAATTAACCTATCTATACCATATGTATGTATAATGTGTACTATCATAGACTTTGATAGAAAACAACAAAAAAATCTGTTTGCAAATTCAAATTCAAACAAAAATCGATACTGTTGTACAATGCACCATGACAACGAGAACATTTTTTTCATTTTGTGCGAATAATCCCCTTCGTTGTCATGACGAAAAACCTCTCCTTCTTACTACCAGCTTTTATTCCTCTGCCTATCCTCATTCACATCTCTCCAAACCAACGTGGCACGATATTTGCGCCCTCACGAGAACACTCCCAGTAACAGAAAAATCGATTCCATAATAGTACCATTGTATATGAAAACTATAGTATTCTCATGGAGTCGTTTTTATTTTCGCTGGATTTGTACGGCTGGTGGCGCATGTGTTTGCAACATTTTCTATGATTTTGACAGCGTAGACATTAATTTTTAGAAAGAGTAAGTCTTGTTATATTGTAAGGAGTAAGGGAGTTAGATCTCGACTTTCAAATTTGTTTCCTCAACAAAAAGTGTTGAGAGAAGTTGGTGGATTTCGACACTACGTGACTCAGTAGTCGGCGCTTCTGATGATATTACTATAGTTTTCATATACAATGATAGTACTATAGTTTTTATATACAAAGGTTCGAATACATAAACGGCGGTTCAATGAAACCTACCGTTGATATGAAAGAATATTCTAAAAAGTGACTTTCATCATTTTACTTGCGTTATACCTACCTAGTATAGGGCAAGTAAAGATAACGTGTTAAAAATCGAAGTCGAGATAATAATTTCCACTAACATAACGATATAGAGAACTCGAAAAAAGTGGGTCTCGCAATTCTGTCTGTCTGTCTGTATCTCGGCCTGCAACTGCAGCCTAATGCCTAAACCACTGAAACGATTTTCTTCAAACTTTGGACTTAACGTTATTTGCGGATTCTATAGAGGGAAAATTGAAATTTTTTTTAACTCAAAAAATAACGGTACCTGCCATACAAACAATATACCAAAATTGATTTATTTCAAAAACGGCTCAAACAATTTTGAAAAAAAAAAAAATATTAGGTAGGTACCTACTTTTATTATTATAATAAATATTTTAATAGAACAATAATTATTAAGGTATGTATAGGTAACGGTTATTAACGGTACCTGTCATAGAACCGTTTTTTCTTGGTTTTCAAATTTCTCGTCAACGGCTACACCGATTGCGACTAATTTGTTTTATAAAAGAGGTTCAACACAATTTTGATAACATGCGTTTTTCCCGACCAATGGAAATTGGCTAAAATAGTTCCAATTGCGAAAGAAAAACATGAGTTCACACCAATTTCAATATTGCCTTTTTTATCGAGATCTTTGAAAAAATGGTTCAAAATCAGATGAACTGTTATCTACGGAGCAATATATTGTTATCACCGAAACAATCGGGTTTCAGGGAAAAACGCAGTTGCTCCACAACACTCATTAATATTATTGAAGATATACGAGAAGCCTTAGACGTGGGAAATGTGACTTTTTTGATACCGTTAGATTTTTCGAAAGGATTTGATACGGTTGATCATGTTAATCTCTGCAAAAAAACAAGTGTTCCCCAGGGATCAATTCTTGGCCCCCTACTATTCTCGCTTTACAAAAATGAACTTCCGCAAATTGCTTCTCAATCTACAATTCAAATGTACGCAGATGACGTACAATTGTACAAAAGTTGCCTCCTTGAATTAACTGAAGATTCTGTTTCAGTTCTAAACGAGGATTTGGATAAAATATTACACTTTGCCCAGAGTAATGGCCTCTTTTTCAATCCAAGTAAGTCTAAATGTCTCATTATCTCCAAAAAACCTGTTGAGCTTTCATACTTTTCAACAGTTTATCTTTACGGTGCTGTAGTCGAATATGTTGAGACGGCAAGAAATCTAGGAATGGTATTTAACCGTAAACTTACATGGGATACGCACATTAATACAGTTGTGGGGAAAGTATATGGAGTGCTCCGCATGTTGTGGGTTACGCAATATTATACTCCAGTTAAAACCAGGCTTATGCTAGCTAAAACACTTATTATACCAATGCTGACTTATGGTTGTGAAATATATTGCAACTGTGACTATAACAGCAGGAGAAAATTAAATGTAGCATACAATAGTATTGCCAGATACTTATGGATTGAAGAGATATGATAGAATATCTTCCTATTTCATTTGATAACCTCATTAAATACGGGACCTTAATATCACTGTTTAGAATAATGCAAACACATCAGCCTCCTTATCTCTTTGCCAGATTGCAAATGTACTCCTCAATTAGGTCACAACAGCTCATACAATTTAGATTCACGTATTTAACTTCTGCACGCCAATTTTGTATCAATGCTCCTCGTTTATGGAACAGTCTACCTCAAAGAATTAGAATTATCGGCAACCCACAGGCTTTCAAAAAAGCAATATAGGCTGATTTAGCCCATAACTAAAATTCGTTTTACTCACAGCAATTGAAGACCAAATTGAAGAACAAAATGAAAACCAGAACGTTAAGAGAGAAATAAATTGTTAAGATATGTACATACATATATTTACCTACATAATAAATTGTAATTACTGAATAGTTTAAAAGATGTGTAAAAAGCTTAGTAATTTGATAAGCGTATCATTATATCAAACTAAATATTATCTTAAGTATGCTTTAATGTATTTTATATTGAAACTTGTATTAGTTTATAAGATATTGGGGCGTATATATAGTCATTTTAGACCTGGGTCTAAGTTAAACATAGCTTTGGTTGAATTTTCGGACGTTGATTCTATTTTTTTAAGTATATAATTTCAAAACATTTGAAGCTATTTGTGTAGTATATAAGTTAATTATCTTATAAAAATATAAAACCAACAATTTGTAACTAAAATCGGTCTGTATTCATTGAGCCAAAATTGTCTTAAACTGTAGTTTAGTTAAACCTGGGACTATCTGCGACTATGAATATGCCCCATTGTGTCTTAAAATGCAAGTCAACTAATAAATGAAATCTAAATCTAAATCTAAAAAATCTAAGAGGTCCTTTAAAATTTTAACAATTATGTTGAATTTTTGAACAACAACAACAACTTAAAGGCGCTACCACCAAATGTTTGGCTGGAGATAAAGCTATTTGGTGCTTTTCCACTGCTGAGCTTTAATCCAATTTTATTTGAAAAACTTTTTATGCACACCATAGGATTCGAACCCACGCATATCAGATTTGTTCAGTCTTAGCAGTCGCGTGCACTACGCACTCCACCGCTTTAGACCACTGACGTCACAGGTCGAGATGTGTTATTTGTTTATCAAATGCATTTGGAGCATCAGCATTTTTATAAGCACATATAAGTATGCTGTCATGTTCCGCCTCCATTTTTCTCCATACCTTATTTCGATAGACTACAATTCGCAGTACGTATCAAAGGGGGAGAGGTTGGAAGATCGGTAACTAACGGATTAAAGCTCAGCACCACAAAAAGGAGACTGATGAGTGCAAAAGTGGCAAAGCACGAAATAGCTATATCTCCAGCCAAACAGTTGGTGGTAGCGCCTTTAAGTTGTTGTTGTTGATCAAATATTCAATGAACTTGACGGAATAAAGAAGGGTCAAGCCTAATAAGCTAACATTCTAGTACGAATAGTACAATAATAACAATATTAACAATAATAACTTAATAGTCTGCTTCGTTAACGATCTTCCAACCTCTCCCCCTTTGATACGTACTGCGAATTGTAGTCTATCGAAATAAGGTATGGAGAAAAATTTAGGCGGAACAAGACAGCATACTTAAAGGTGCTTCTAAAAATGCTGATGCTCCAAATGCATTTGATAAACAAATAACACATCTCGACCTGTGACGTCAGTGGTCTAAAGCGGTGGAGTGCGTAGTGCACACGACTGCTAAGACTGAGCAAATCTGATATGCTTGGGTTCGAATCCTATGGTGTGCGCACAAAGTTTTTCAAATAAAATTGGATTAAAGCTCAGCACCACAAAAAGGAGATTGATGAGTGCAAAAGTGGCAAAGCACGAAATAGCTATATCTCCAGTCAAACAATTGGTGGTAGCGCCTTTAAGTTGTTGTTGTTGTTCAAAAATTCAATGAAATTGACGGAATAAAGAATGGTCAAGCCTAATTAGCTGACATTCTAGTACGAATAGTACAATAATAACAATAATTTAACAATTTTGCATATACAATTTTTCGAAAAAATTATTTAGGATTTAAGACCGTGTGTCAATTGCGTTAAAATTTTGGTTAAATTTGATCCCAGCCGTGTGTCAATTGCGTTAAAATTGTGGTTAAATTTGATCCCAGTAAAATTTGATCCGTTTTTATAAGGGTGAATAAAATTGGAGGGGTTTGCTGTGTCAATTGTACATTTGAAAACTACACCATGGAAAAGGAATATTCCGGACTCAAGTGCAGCAGCTTTGTCAAGTGGAAATGGAGGAATTCAGTGGACTCTGCAATCTCACCTCAAACATCTGGACTACGCGGACGACGTATGCTTACTCTCTCATAGGATCATGGATCTCCATCAAATGGCAACAAGGGTGGAGAGAGAAGCAGAAATCGTAGGGCTTAAGATCAACTCGGCAAAAACTAAAAGGATCAGCCTTGGAACTTCCTCATCAATCCAAGTAAATATTTCTGGACAACCGGTAGAGATGGTAGAGGATTTCCAATATCTTGGGAGTATTGTCTCTACGGGTGGCGGAACTGAACTGGACGTAAACAGCCGAATCAGAAAAGCAAAGGCTGCGTTCGGAATGCTGTCCAAAATATGGAGAAACAACTCTTTTAGCTTAAAGACCAAGTTACGACTGTTCCGCTCCAATGTTGAATTCGTTCTGCTTTACGGCTGCAGCACTTGGAAAGTCACTGACACTGTCACTAGAATGCTGCAAACCTTCGTTAATAGATGTCTACGAAACATCTTGAGGATTTTCTGGCCCAACCGTATCTCCAATGCCGAACTTCATGCGAGAACGGGTCAGGAGCCCATAGACTCCATTATACGAAGAAGAAAGTGGCAGTGGGTTGGCCATACGCTTCGAAAAGGCGATCGGTGCATTGCATCTCAAGCAATGCAGTGGAACCCGCTCACACAGGAGGGAAGACAAGTGGGCCGGCCTAGAAGTACATGGCGAAGAACGGTCGAACAGGAATCGGCACGACTGGGGAAAAGTTGGAGAGAGCTGAAATATATTTCAAGAAATCGTACACGATGGCGCGTAGGTGAAGTGGAGGCCCTATGTCCCGTAAGGGAAACATCACGGACGTAATAGGTCCGAGGACCTAAGTAAGTAAGTAAGTGCAGCAGTAAGCAATTGCCTTTTGTTTGAGTTTGGAACATTCTTATTCGATGGTGTGCTTTTCTTAAACACGGCAGAGCCTTTTGGCTCATATTTGATAATTTTAACACTCCAGCTGCATGTATGTAGGCGCTGTTTGTATGAAAATCCGTGAAGTTCGTCTAAAAAGATCTTTGGTTTGCGGAAATAATACTTCTAGGGACGGACGCTTTGTAGTACCACGATGACTGAAAACCATTCATCTTGGTACTTTCAACAACCAAGTTTATCATTTCATAACGGATATTGCTCCGGAATTATTACCCCTTCTTCCCTGTTATGATGACAGTTCAGAAATTGCTCCTCTTTCCTCAACAAGATGGTTGTAACAATTTTTTCAACGATGAAGAGTAATTTCTGAATAGTCTTCACATAGGGAGGAGTGAAGTCGAGAGCAATATCCTATTACCTATTATGATATGATAAACTTGGTTGTTGAAAGTACCAGGATGAATGGTTTCCAGTCATCGTGGTCAGAGGCGGCGAAGGGGTGTGCGGAGTGTGCCACCGCACACGGCCCCGCGCTTCAAGGGGCCCCGCGCGTGCCACATTAAAATGTATCCGAGTCTTAAAATAATAAAATCCGGAAAATCAATTCTATTTTCTTCATTCATAAAAATCAAACAAAAAACTAATTAAAATTGGCTTGATTTGACTCGATTTCGCTGACTGGGTTGAGTTGAGTAGAAACCTGGGGTCTCATCACGTAATACGAAAACGATAGGACGATATCGTTTTCAATATTGCTATCTCTATCATTTCAGTAGAGAAAAATAAAGACAGCTATCTCCAAAACGATATCGTTCGATCGTTTTTGTTTTACGTAATGAAGCACCTGGTTATACCTTTCTTCACTTTTTAACCTTTATCTAATGCAGAATGAATATAAACGTCTACTGTACCTATGAACGTAAAGGTATACTTATTATTTTAAGCCGGGAGCAAAAAGAAAGAGACCCACTCTGAGTAAATGATTGATAAAGGGAATTGAATTTTGGCACACACTTGATTCATCGACCATGATATTTATAAATGAGGTATCAAAAGGAAGGCCTTACAATATAGACAATTATTTTATTAAATACAAAAATAACCTGTGACTGGTCGCTAGGACTATTAGTTTAGAAGCAAATACCATTTAAGTAGAAAAATGTGTCGATTTTGAGAAATAGTTTTTTTCGTGTCGTGGTACTCCCTAGTTCACGAATATTCCACTTTTAAGTCAGTAGGACAAGTAATTTTGCCGCAAATCGAGTTTGAAGTTAGAAAAAGTGTCAACTTTGAAGCCTGTAGGACGTTTAGTTTAGCCGCCAAACGCGTTTCAAGATAACAGATAATAGCATGCGATACATTGATGGAAAGGCGGCACTCACAAATATGCCATTTTAAATTCGCTAGGACGCTTAGTTAAGCCCCAAAATTGTAAATTTCAAGTCAACTAAGATAACTTCCTACCCTCAAAATCTTGCAAACAAATTTAATGTTAACATAAACACATACATACATACATACATAGGTACAGATCACATTAAAAGTTAAACAAAGATCACACTAAGCTGAACTTTTTCGTGCAAAACCTACAAACAAGTAAGAACGCACTCGACAGAAAGGCTATACTATACTATACAGAGGGAGTGTGTATGTTTGCGAAGCAACTGTTAACCCGTGGGGGCTATTTACACTATTTGTACTATTAGGATACTGTTTGTAAGTCTTCGAAGTGACTTTTTCTGCGGGTGGCTAGTATACATATATATAAATGGTAAACAAAATAAAATTTAATAATTTATACAATTTCGGTACGAAACCTTTTTAACTAAAGTTTTTCATATACATCCAAGTGAAGTGAACTTTTCGTAGACAAAAATGAAAATTATTAGGCTGAAAAATATGAGAAAATTATTTGCATTTATTTGGGTGACGAGCAAAAAGCAAATTTCTTTCGAAAGAAACCCGAATTTAAAAATGATTTAAATATTTTCTCAAGCGAAATTTTAAATTTTGGGTGTAATTTCTTAAAAAAATTAACGATTTCTCACAATCATTTTAAAATGTCCAAGAATGAATTTTTAAAGTATTATAAATTTCTATAAAGTTTTCAAAAACGAAACAAGCTATGTTTAAAAATTCACGGGGAATTTTCACGTGGAAATTATAACATTTCCAGAAATGAAATTCTAACTTTATCAGATTATTTTTTAAAATATCCTAGATTATAACATTTTTAAAAATTTTATAGTTCACCATGTGAAAATTCGTGCGAAAAAAGTTTCAAAAATGAAATTTGAATTTAATAAGTAATTTTTAAAAATTCTCTAAATAACAATTTACAAACTAAATTTGATTTAAATTAAATTTAATCTGCATATTTTCCAACTACCTACTAAAAATTCGACACACTACTTTTCTCGGGAATAAAAAAAAACAAGATTAGGAAATTTTTTTGTTGAGTAAGTAGTGTCTAAATTTTCACGGGAATTTTGAAAAAAGAATACTTAATTTTATTTTCTCACGTGAATTTTTTTAAAAATTACTTAATAAAGTTCAAATTTCATTTCAAACACCTTACAAAATGCGAATTTATTGAAATTACTTCATACAATTTTCATAACCGAAATTTGAACATTGCCTAATAGTTATTGTTAAAATATTCACAATTGAATTTTTCACGTAAATTTTTCAATATTATTTCATAAAGTTGAGATTTGGTTTTTGAAAATTTGAATAAGCATTTTTAAACTAGGTGAGCTAAATTGAATTTTTTTACGTGAATTTAAAAATATACTTCGTAAAGTAAAATTTCTTTAGTTTGAATGCGAATTTATTAAAATTACTTAATGCAATTTTCATAAACGAAATTTGAATTTTGTTAAGTAAAAATTTAACAAAGTTAAAAAATTAACAACGTTAAGAAGTAAAATTAAGATTTACTAAAAAATTAAGAAAGTGCTTATCTTAAATAGACAAAAGATATTTATTTTTTAAAATTTACTAAAATTTCTCTTTTAAAAACATATCGATCAAATATTTTTTTTTCAATTGGTTTTATCTTATTTTCTTTTAAAGATAAAAAGATATTTATTTTATAAATTTCGCCAAAATGTCTCTACCCTTAAAAATACTTTTTTTTAAAGGTAAAATAGATTTTTTTAATTTGTTTTCAATTTGTTTTATCTTAGGTATTTTTTAAAGGTAAAAAGATTTAATTTTTTACAATTAAATACTTTTTTTTTAATATTTTCTATTTTTATTTATTAATTTATTTTTTAAATTTCTCTACTCTTAAAAAATGTTTTTTTTTAGGTAAAATATTTTTTTTTTAACTTTTATTTTAAGTAGGTATTTTTTAAATTAAAAACAATATTTAATTTTTTAAATTTTCCCAAAATTTTTATTTAAATTGTTTTTTTTTTTTTTTAATATTTTCGAGTTTTGTTTACCTTAAAAAGTTTTTTTTAAGGTAAAAAGTTATTCTTTTTTAAATTTTATAAAAATTTCTTTACATTTAAAGTAAGCAAACTTTTGATAAATTTACCTTAACAAAAATTACTTTTAAAGTGTTTTTTTTTTCTAGTTTTTTTCTTTCCAAAAAAATAAACCTCAAAAAAATGTTCTTGATTTTTTTTTTCGAAAAAAATGTTTTTTCTTGAAAGCCTCATAAAGAAATATAGCATCGTTGTAAGACTATGTTTGCCTAGGAATTGTGAAAATTAGCAACGGTCTTGATAATATGATTTTCAGCTGAAATTGAAAATTTTCAACAAATTCGAAGCAAATCAAATCATAATTAACCTATCTATACCATATGTATGTATAATGTGTACTATCATAGACTTTGATAGAAAACAACAAAAAAATCTGTTTGCAAATTCAAATTCAAACAAAAATCGATACTGTTGTACAATGCACCATGACAACGAGAACATTTTTTTCATTTTGTGCGAATAATCCCCTTCGTTGTCATGACGAAAAACTATCTCACTTACACCAGGTAATTGTTGTCAGCAAATGTCAGAATCTACAAAATATACTCCTCTCCTTCTTACTACCAGCTTTTATTTCTCTGTCTATCCTCATTCACATCTCTCCAAACCAACGTGGCACGATGTTTGCGCCCTCACGAGAACACTCCCAGTAACAGAAAAATCGATTCCATAATAGTACCATTGTATATGAAAACTATAGTATTCTCATGGAGTCGTTTTTATTTTCGCTGGATTTGTACGGCTGGTGGCGCATGTGTTTGCAACATTTTCTATGATTTTGACAGCGTAGACATTAATTTTTAGAAAGAGTAAGTCTTGTTATATTGTAAGGAGTAAGGGAGTTAGATCTCGACTTTCAAATTTGTTTCCTCAACAAAAAGTGTTGAGAGAAGTTGGTGGATTTCGACACTACGTGACTCAGTAGTCGGCGCTTCTGATGATATTACTATAGTTTTCATATACAATGATAGTACTATAGTTTTTATATACAAAGGTTCGAATACATAAACGGCGGTTCAATGAAACCTACCGTTGATATGAAAGAATATTCTAAAAAGTGACTTTCATCATTTTACTTGCGTTATACCTACCTAGTATAGGGCAAGTAAAGATAACGTGTTAAAAATCGAAGTCGAGATAATAATTTCCACTAACATAACGATATAGAGAACTCGAAAAAAGTGGGTCTCGCAATTCTGTCTGTCTGTCAGACAGGTCTGTCTGTCTGTATCTCGGCCTGCAGCTGCAGCCTAATGCCTAAACCACTGAAACGATTTTCTTCAAACTTTGGACTTAACGTTATTTGCGGATTCTATAGAGGGAAAATTGAAATTTTTTTTAACTCAAAAAATAACGGTACCTGCCATACAAACAATATACCAAAATTGATTTATTTCAAAAACGGCTCAAACAATTTTGAAAAAAAAAAAAAATATTAGGTAGGTACCTACTTTTATTATTATAATAAATATTTTAATAGAACAATAATTATTAAGGTATGTATAGGTAACGGTTATTAACGGTACCTGTCATAGAACCGTTTTTTCTTGGTTTTCAAATTTCTCGTCAACGGCTACACCGATTGCGACTAATTTGTTTTATAAAAGAGGTTCAACACAATTTTGATAACATGCGTTTTTCCCGACCAATGGAAATTGGCTAAAATAGTTCCAATTGCGAAAGAAAAACATGAGTTCACACCAATTTCAATATTGCCTTTTTTATCGAGATCTTTGAAAAAATGGTTCAAAATCAGATGAACTGTTATCTACGGAGCAATATATTGTTATCACCGAAACAATCGGGTTTCAGGGAAAAACGCAGTTGCTCCACAACACTCATTAATATTATTGAAGATATACGAGAAGCCTTAGACGTGGGAAATGTGACTTTTTTGATACCGTTAGATTTTTCGAAAGGATTTGATACGGTTGATCATGTTAATCTCTGCAAAAAAACAAGTGTTCCCCAGGGATCAATTCTTGGCCCCCTACTATTCTCGCTTTACAAAAATGAACTTCCGCAAATTGCTTCTCAATCTACAATTCAAATGTACGCAGATGACGTACAATTGTACAAAAGTTGCCTCCTTGAATTAACTGAAGATTCTGTTTCAGTTCTAAACGAGGATTTGGATAAAATATTACACTTTGCCCAGAGTAATGGCCTCTTTTTCAATCCAAGTAAGTCTAAATGTCTCATTATCTCCAAAAAACCTGTTGAGCTTTCATACTTTTCAACAGTTTATCTTTACGGTGCTGTAGTCGAATATGTTGAGACGGCAAGAAATCTAGGAATGGTATTTAACCGTAAACTTACATGGGATACGCACATTAATACAGTTGTGGGGAAAGTATATGGAGTGCTCCGCATGTTGTGGGTTACGCAATATTATACTCCAGTTAAAACCAGGCTTATGCTAGCTAAAACACTTATTATACCAATACTGACTTATGGTTGTGAAATATATTGCAACTGTGACTATAACAGCAGGAGAAAATTAAATGTAGCATACAATAGTATTGCCAGATACTTATGGATTGAAGAGATATGATAGAATATCTTCCTATTTCATTTGATAACCTCATTAAATACGGGACCTTAATATCACTGTTTAGAATAATGCAAACACATCAGCCTCCTTATCTCTTTGCCAGATTGCAAATGTACTCCTCAATTAGGTCACAACAGCTCATACAATTTAGATTCACGTATTTAACTTCTGCACGCCAATTTTGTATCAATGCTCCTCGTTTATGGAACAGTCTACCTCAAAGAATTAGAATTATCGGCAACCCACAGGCTTTCAAAAAAGCAATATAGGCTGATTTAGCCCATAACTAAAATTCGTTTTACTCACAGCAATTGAAGACCAAATTGAAGAACAAAATGAAAACCAGAACGTTAAGAGAGAAATAAATTGTTAAGATATGTACATACATATATTTACCTACATAATAAATTGTAATTACTGAATAGTTTAAAAGATGTGTAAAAAGCTTAGTAATTTGATAAGCGTATCATTATATCAAACTAAATATTATCTTAAGTATGCTTTAATGTATTTTATATTGAAACTTGTATTAGTTTATAAGATATTGGGGCGTATATATAGTCATTTTAGACCTGGGTCTAAGTTAAACATAGCTTTGGTTGAATTTTCGGACGTTGATTCTATTTTTTTAAGTATATAATTTCAAAACATTTGAAGCTATTTGTGTAGTATATAAGTTAATTATCTTATAAAAATATAAAACCAACAATTTGTAACTAAAATCGGTCTGTATTCATTGAGCCAAAATTGTCTTAAACTGTAGTTTAGTTAAACCTGGGTCTATCTGCGACTATGAATATGCCCCATTGTGTCTTAAAATGCAAGTCAACTAATAAATGAAATCTAAATCTAAATCTAAAAAATCTAAGAGGTCCTTTAAAATTTTAACAATTATGTTGAATTTTTGAACAACAACAACAACTTAAAGGCGCTACCACCAAATGTTTGGCTGGAGATAAAGCTATTTGGTGCTTTTCCACTGCTGAGCTTTAATCCAATTTTATTTGAAAAACTTTTTATGCACACCATAGGATTCGAACCCACGCATATCAGATTTGTTCAGTCTTAGCAGTCGCGTGCACTACGCACTCCACCGCTTTAGACCACTGACGTCACAGGTCGAGATGTGTTATTTGTTTATCAAATGCATTTGGAGCATCAGCATTTTTATAAGCACATATAAGTATGCTGTCATGTTCCGCCTCCATTTTTCTCCATACCTTATTTCGATAGACTACAATTCGCAGTACGTATCAAAGGGGGAGAGGTTGGAAGATCGGTAACTAACGGATTAAAGCTCAGCACCACAAAAAGGAGACTGATGAGTGCAAAAGTGGCAAAGCACGAAATAGCTATATCTCCAGCCAAACAGTTGGTGGTAGCGCCTTTAAGTTGTTGTTGTTGATCAAATATTCAATGAACTTGACGGAATAAAGAAGGGTCAAGCCTAATAAGCTAACATTCTAGTACGAATAGTACAATAATAACAATATTAACAATAATAACTTAATAGTCTGCTTCGTTACCGATCTTCCAACCTCTCCCCCTTTGATACGTACTGCGAATTGTAGTCTATCGAAATAAGGTATGGAGAAAAATTTAGGCGGAACAAGACAGCATACTTAAAGGTGCTTCTAAAAATGCTGATGCTCCAAATGCATTTGATAAACAAATAACACATCTCGACCTGTGACGTCAGTGGTCTAAAGCGGTGGAGTGCGTAGTGCACACGACTGCTAAGACTGAGCAAATCTGATATGCTTGGGTTCGAATCCTATGGTGTGCGCACAAAGTTTTTCAAATAAAATTGGATTAAAGCTCAGCACCACAAAAAGGAGATTGATGAGTGCAAAAGTGGCAAAGCACGAAATAGCTATATCTCCAGTCAAACAATTGGTGGTAGCGCCTTTAAGTTGTTGTTGTTGTTCAAAAATTCAATGAAATTGACGGAATAAAGAATGGTCAAGCCTAATTAGCTGACATTCTAGTACGAATAGTACAATAATAACAATAATTTAACAATTTTGCATATACAATTTTTCGAAAAAATTATTTAGGATTTAAGACCGTGTGTCAATTGCGTTAAAATTTTGGTTAAATTTGATCCCAGCCGTGTGTCAATTGCGTTAAAATTGTGGTTAAATTTGATCCCAGTAAAATTTGATCCGTTTTTATAAGGGTGAATAAAATTGGAGGGGTTTGCTGTGTCAATTGTACATTGGAAAACTACACCATGGAAAAGGAATATTCCGGACTCAAGTGCAGCAGCTTTGTCAAGTGGAAATGGAGGAATTCAGTGGACTCTGCAATCTCACCTCAAACATCTGGACTACGCGGACGACGTATGCTTACTCTCTCATAGGATCATGGATCTCCATCAAATGGCAACAAGGGTGGAGAGAGAAGCAGAAATCGTAGGGCTTAAGATCAACTCGGCAAAAACTAAAAGGATCAGCCTTGGAACTTCCTCATCAATCCAAGTAAATATTTCTGGATAACCGGTAGAGATGGTAGAGGATTTCCAATATCTTGGGAGTATTGTCTCTACGGGTGGCGGAACTGAACTGGACGTAAACAGCCGAATCAGAAAAGCAAAGGCTGCGTTCGGAATGCTGTCCAAAATATGGAGAAACAACTCTTTTAGCTTAAAGACCAAGTTACGACTGTTCCGCTCCAATGTTGAATTCGTTCTGCTTTAAAGCTGCAGCACATGGAAAGTCACTGACACTGTCACTAGAATGCTGCAAACCTTCGTTAATAGATGTCTACGAAACATCTTGAGGATTTTCTGGCCCAACCGTATCTCCAATGCCGAACTTCATGCGAGAACGGGTCAGGAGCCCATAGACTCCATTATACGAAGAAGAAAGTGGCAGTGGGTTGGCCATACGCTTCGAAAAGGCGATCGGTGCATTGCATCTCAAGCAATGCAGTGGAACCCGCTCACACAGGAGGGAAGACAAGTGGGCCGGCCTAGAAGTACATGGCGAAGAACGGTCGAACAGGAATCGGCACGACTGGGGAAAAGTTGGAGAGAGCTGAAATATATTTCAAGAAATCGTACACGATGGCGCGTAGGTGAAGTGGAGGCCCTATGTCCCGTAAGGGAAACATCACGGACGTAATAGGTCCGAGGACCTAAGTAAGTAAGTAAGTGCAGCAGTAAGCAATTGCCTTTTGTTTGAGTTTGGAACATTCTTATTCGATGGTGTGCTTTTCTTAAACACGGCAGAGCCTTTTGGCTCATATTTGATAATTTTAACACTCCAGCTGCATGTATGTAGGCGCTGTTTGTATGAAAATCCGTGAAGTTCGTCTAAAAAGATCTTTGGTTTGCGGAAATAATACTTCTAGGGACGGACGCTTTGTAGTACCACGATGACTGAAAACCATTCATCTTGGTACTTTCAACAACCAAGTTTATCATTTCATAACGGATATTGCTCCGGAATTATTACCCCTTCTTCCCTGTTATGATGACAGTTCAGAAATTGCTCCTCTTTCCTCAACAAGATGGTTGTAACAATTTTTTCAACGATGAAGAGTAATTTCTGAATAGTCTTCACATAGGGAGGAGTGAAGTCGAGAGCAATATCCTATTACCTATTATGATATGATAAACTTGGTTGTTGAAAGTACCAGGATGAATGGTTTCCAGTCATCGTGGTCAGAGGCGGCGAAGGGGTGTGCGGAGTGTGCCACCGCACACGGCCCCGCGCTTCAAGGGGCCCCGCGCGTGCCACATTAAAATGTAACCGAGTCTTAAAATAATAAAATCCGGAAAATCAATTCTATTTTCTTCATTCATAAAAATCAAACAAAAAACTAATTAAAATTGGCTTGATTTGACTCGATTTCGCTGACTGGGTTGAGTTGAGTAGAAACCTGGGGTCTCATCACGTAATACGAAAACGATAGGACGATATCGTTTTCAATATTGCTATCTCTATCATTTCAGTAGAGAAAAATAAAGACAGCTATCTCCAAAACGATATCGTTCGATCGTTTTTGTTTTACGTAATGAAGCACCTGGTTATACTTTTCTTCACTTTTTAACCTTTATCTAATGCAGAATGAATATAAACGTCTACTGTACCTATGAACGTAAAGGTATACTTATTATTTTAAGCCGGGAGCAAAAAGAAAGAGACCCACTCTGAGTAAATGATTGATAAAGGGAATTGAATTTTGGCACACACTTGATTCATCGATATAAAATTGTAACAAATACAAATTTGCCTAGACATTGAAACACAGATATTTTTTTTTATTTAATTTTAATTTTAATTTTAATAAATGTTTTAAAATTTTTGTTTATTATTTTTTGTGTGACTGCATGTGTGCCAAAATTCAATTTTAATTAATAATCATCACCAAAATAATGAATTTTTAAAGTTGGATTTACAATAATACATAAGTAACTGCTCAACTATACTGTGATAATTTTTGTTTGTCCTTTGAATTATTTAGTCTCTTTTTTAAAAAATTTGTTTCAATCTTAATTTATTAAAAATATTTTTATTTCTTAAATTTTAGAAGTACAAACACAACATTTTAAAATATAAATGAACATTTATCAAAAAAACTAAAAAATCCAATAAAAACCCCTAAAGAAGTCGTGGATAGCGACAAAATGTTGGGATAAGATGGAATAAAGTTTTTTATTTGAATTTTAGTTCAAATTGACCAAAAAAGCCTCCATACAAATATATATAAATATACGACAGATAATTGGTCACATAAAACATTAACATAAACATTGTACATAGCCATGTACATTTCCCATATAAAACTTTAGAAGCAAGAATTTTAAAGGATTTTTTTTATTTTATTTAGAACAAATTAGCGGGGTGCATCATTCAAAATAAGACAGTGAGCTGTATAAGGACTACCCTAATGTACACATTGAATCTAAGTAATTTGTTTCAATGTTTGTAATTTGCTCGTACACAACGTATGTATTAAGTATGTTAAGTAATTGGAATCATTTTATAGATACATCATAACATTAGTTATTTTATTTACCTAAATACACATCTAAGCGGAGGGAAATAGATTCGCCTAAATTTAAGTTAAGTAATTCGAGCTCAAGCGGATTAAGGTTGTATCAGACCATAGCAGAAACAGAGATTCTGGACGAAAATATATATCGAAAAAATAGCTGAAATAGTTGCCTCGAATGAAGATTTTAGACCTGTTGTGTTGAAATTCCTAAAAAAAATTCAGTCTCCAAAAACTGAAACAATTGGTTCGATTGGTTACAATTTCATCCGAGATTCAGTTTAACTCAGAAAGTAATTCATCAGACGATCATAAACATATAATCATTCGAAATTCTAAAATACAGGAAGGATGCCTATCAGACAAATTACAACATTGACTTCGGAAGATTTGATGACATGTTGTGTGTTCCATAATGAAGCAGCCTAAAATAATTTTCCCAGGGGCCCCACAAATTTAATCTCGCAAACGACTCATTTTAGTCTAGCGCCGCCTCTGATCGTGGTACTACAAAGCGTCGCTAGAAGTACTATTTCCGCCAACCAAAGATCTTTTTAGACGAACTTCACTTTACGGATTTTATATAAACAGTGCCTCTATTCATGCAGCTTGAGTGTTAAAATCATTAAATATGAGCCAAAATGCTCTATTGCTCCCTTAACCTCTATGGACCTGATTTGAAGATAACATTAAATGTTAGGGGGCTCACACGAAAAGTATACGAAGAAGGGAAGCAATACGATGACTGCCTCACGCCATTGGCCTTGAGTGAAATTTCACTTGACTATTTGGAATCACTGCATTGTATATAAATGTCTATAATACTATCAAAAAACCAAAACGACGGTGGCGGTGCCACTGGCCTGGGAGGGCATTTGCCCTGAAAATAATGTAGAGTTAAAAATACATTGAAAATCTCATTAAATTAAAAAACACATTGAAACCATAATTTTTCGTCATTTTTTGTATGTGCTTCTAACCTTATGAAACGATAAAATTACTTAAAAAAAGTGACTCGGCTAACATTTATTCTCTTATCTGCCGTTAACTTTTTTCTTGGAGCTCAAACATAAGTTGTTCTATGGTACATTTAACAGTCTCTCTTGTGTTATACCAAATTTTGAACTCTTTCGCATACAAAAGGAGATATTTCAGATTAACTTTTCACAATTGCCTGCTTCTAACCTTATGTTAAGTCACGTTATAGCTTTAAACTGCAAGAGCGATTTCATGCGATGCAATTTTTTTTTTTTTTGTAATTCACTATATTTGTGTTAAAAAAGAAAGAGTTGTCTTCCACAATGTTGCAGATAGAGGCAGATTGATTAAAATTTAGATAAACTTGTAAATGCATGTTGAATAATTACTTTAATAGGTAATACAAAAAAAAAAAAATCGAAACAAAATAACGCAAGTAATAAAAGAAAGAAAATAAGAAACACCACCTTAAGTCCAACAAGAAATTAAGTAAGGCCTATTTTCATCTTTGTACACCAACTGATGTCGGTCTTCTCCTTCCTCTCCTTTCAGTGTTAGATAAGATTAAAATCATGAAGAAATGGTAAATGACTTGACCGTTGTAATGTTACTTTACTTAAGTGGTTTTCGTTCGTGATCAAGTCAAGTCTGTTTCGTATTATCAGGAAGACACATCTTGAAAAAAAAAAAAAATTATTTCTTTCTTTTAAGTTGCTACTAACTGCTAACCGATGTTGTAGTATGTATGGATCCGAAAAGCAATTAAACTCAATTAAAATGAGTCAAAAAAGTTTTCAAAGCAACGGATTACAAATTAAATGTAATTGTAAATACACATCATTATTTATAACCAATAAATCTTTAAACTCAAGGCTAAGCTTACGTTGAAAATTCTAATAAATTAAACCTGTTTCAAAATAAAAGGACTAACATAGTTGTTAATTTTTTTTTTTTTTTATATATTCCACGAGCGCAAAATGGGTTATGGCTACCCTTAAAATGTTTTTAACACAGCATGAGCGATAAGGTAAGTTGGAGAGGATCTAGAAGGAGATACCGATGCACATTGGTTTTGAATGTTTGCACATCGTAATGGGAGGGGAAAGTAGCGTCGGGTAAAGCATTCCACATTCTTGTGGTGCGACTGAAGAACATTACATTACAGTACGTCCGAAGTTGGGCTCGAGGGTGAACTGATGGGCATTCCTAGAAGCGCGAGTATTAAGGTTGAATTTTTTAAGGGGAGGAATGCAACTGGCTATTTCACTAGAACATTGATTATAATAATAGCGATAAAATAGAGAAAGACACGAAACATTACGGCGGTGTTGGGAGATGTAATTGTTTTTGTTATAGATCTTTCGCTTATCATTTTTAAAGCTCTCCTTTGAATTCTGTCCAACAAACTCAAGTGAGTTTTTGGAGCTCCTGCCCAAACATGAGAATTGTACTCAAGTTTTGGACGAATAAAGGCTTTGTAGATCACAGCCAGATCAGAAGGGGAGAAAAATTTCTTGCATCGCCGAAGAAAACCTAAACACTTAGCAGCGTTTTTGGCGATATCAAATATGTGGTCATTACACAAAAGGTGGTCTGTGACACACATACCGAGAACTGAGAGCTGTTCGGTTTCCCCGATGCAAGTGCCGTGCATGGATAGCGGCATTGGGGGTGGGTTTTCCTTTAACGACAGGAGACAGCATTGAGTTTTAGAAGCATTAAATTCTACGCGGTTTTTGATTCCCTATTGGACAATGCTGTCGAGATCAGAATTTAATGAGCTTATCATACGCTGCCGTTCAAGTTCCACATCCGAAGGACATGGATGAGAATCTGTAAACGAATGTGAGAAGTTGAGGGTACCATCGTCAGCGAAACAACTTAATGAATTAGATGTTTCAGACAGAAGATCGTTTATAAAAATAAGGAAGAGAGTCGGAGACAAAACGGAGCCCTGGGGCACACTAGCATTTATTTTGTGGATTTCAGACTTGAAACAGTTCAATACAACTTGTATTGAACAGTCCGAAAGGTAATCCAACGAAGAAGAGATTCATCGAAAACAAATGCGCGCATTTTCGATAAGAGAGCTTGGTGCCAAACTCCATCAAACGCTTTTGAATTATCAAGTGCAATAATCTTACTTTCTCCAAAACGATGTAAGGATTTGTTCCACTGTTCGGTGAGATATACCATTAAATCACCAGTGGACCAATTGCTACGAAAGCCGTACTGCCGGTCATTAAGAAGCTTTCGTTCCTCGAGATATTTCTTGAGCTGGAAATTAATCAGCGTTTCCATGACCTTGGAAAGAAGGGACTGGTCGATAGTTAGAGGGTGAAGAAGATACGCCTTTTTTAGGGACAGGCTGGACAAATGTGTTTCCATGCACTCGCAAAGAGACCAGTAGAGTAGGACAGGTGGAAAAGCTTACGCAGTGGTTTTGCCAGCGTTGAAGAACACCTCTTCAGAACGATGGGAGGGATACTATCTGGGCCAGCGGATTTGTGTACATCGGGATCTTTTAGAAATCTAGCTACTGCACGAGTGCGAAAGAAGATTTGTCCCATAAAATAATTTACGCTCTCAAGTACAGGAGGAGTCATAACACTTTCTGGCAGCGTTGAATTAACAGCAAACTGTGCTGCAAGCAAATTGGCTTTATCTTGCGAGCTGACAAAAGGGGTATCATTGAAGACGAGCAATGGAACCGAGAACGAGGTGGTGTTTCGTATGTTTTTTACAAATGACAAACATTTTTACTACCTTTAGGACATTGCAGTATTTTTTGCCGTAATTTTTGATCATATAAAAATTTGGTTCTTCGAATATGAACGTTACAGGTCTTTCTAGCTTGTTGAAACTTTTTGCGGTTTTCCTCAGTAGGGTTGGCTTTATAACATCGGAAGCTTACTTCTCTTACCCTAAAAACCTCTTTACAGCTCGAATCAAACCATGAGTTTTCTTTGGGCTTGATAGATTTCACCCTATTCAGAATAAAATTTCTCATTCCACAAAGAATCAAGTTTGTAATCATAAATGCACTGGCGTCAACATCATTATCGAGGAAGCATAGTGACCAGTTAAAGCTCTTGAAGAAATTATTGAAACCGTCCCAGTTGGCTTTCTCGTATTGCCAAACGGTTCTCTTTGGAATTTTTTCTTTAACTGTGATTTGGTGGCATGAGAAATTCGCAGATATGACACAATGGTCTAATGAGCCTAGAGGAGATAATACACTAAAAGTGTATTTGAATCGGTGATTGTTAAAACAACATAAGTAACAGAATTTTCGAAATCACTTTTATTATGGTTTTGCACTGCTTAGGGGTAGACCTTTAGGTTGAGAACATAAAAAATATAAATTTATACCTGTAACACACAAAAATTCGATCGCGAAATCAGCATTTAGTGTTAAAACAACATATCTGTTCTGCCATTTTGACAAATGAGTGCTAAAACACATTTAGTGTATGCATTTAATTTCTTTTTACACCCACGCTGGAAAAACGTAGTAGGCTAACGGTTGTTTTTTGCAGTTTCTTTCATAATAATATTCTTGTCAGTCAGTTGTTCGCGGTTTTTCGAGTTGTTGGTCTCAAAAAAGTTAAATTGATTAAATTATGAATAACAATATTGATTCTTGTTTGGAGATAAGGCCAAGAAAAAGATCAAACAATGCGAGCTCATACAAAAGAAAGATTATTAAAAAGTCACGTTTATGTGAAGCGGAGTACACCAGTCACAAAGGGAAGGTTCAGATTGCAGGTATTTTTTTCTTTTGTTTTTGCAATGGCTACCTATTGCAATTATTTTTCCCAATAAATATGTAAACGTCAATTACAATCTAATTGATGACGACGAGGCAATGGAATTGTTCAAAAATTATCTTCAACTAGAAACGAAAAACGAGCAGGACTTGTTTCTTCAGCAGAACATTGAGAAAGTTAACGTAGTTCGCCGGTCCAAGCAGCAGCAACCTGTATGTGTGGAAGGACAACCACATGCTAAACCAGCCAATACAACTTGTATTGAACAGTCCGAAAGGTAATCCAACGAAGAAGAGATTCATCGAAAACAAATGCGCGCATTTTCGATAAGAGAGCTTGGTGCCAAACTCCATCAAACGCTTTTGAATTATCAAGTGCAATAATCTTACTTTCTCCAAAACGATGTAAGGATTTGTTCCACTGTTCGGTGAGATATACCATTAAATCACCAGTGGACCAATTGCTACGAAAGCCGTACTGCCGGTCATTAAGAAGCTTTCGTTCCTCGAGATATTTCTTGAGCTGGAAATTAATCAGCGTTTCCATGACCTTGGAAAGAAGGGACTGGTCGATAGTTAGAGGGTGAAGAAGATACGCCTTTTTTAGGGACAGGCTGGACAAATGTGTTTCCATGCACTCGCAAAGAGACCAGTAGAGTAGGACAGGTGGAAAAGCTTACGCAGTGGTTTTGCCAGCGTTGAAGAACACCTCTTCAGAACGATGGGAGGGATACTATCTGGGCCAGCGGATTTGTGTACATCGGGATCTTTTAGAAATCTAGCTACTGCACGAGTGCGAAAGAAGATTTGTCCCATAAAATAATTTACGCTCTCAAGTACAGGAGGAGTCATAACACTTTCTGGCAGCGTTGAATTAACAGCAAACTGTGCTGCAAGCAAATTGGCTTTATCTTGCGAGCTGACAAAAGGGGTATCATTGAAGACGAGCAATGGAACCGAGAACGAGGTGGTGTTTCGTATGTTTTTTACAAATGACAAACATTTTTACTACCTTTAGGACATTGCAGTATTTTTTGCCGTAATTTTTGATCATATAAAAATTTGGTTCTTCGAATATGAACGTTACAGGTCTTTCTAGCTTGTTGAAACTTTTTGCGGTTTTCCTCAGTAGGGTTGGCTTTATAACATCGGAAGCTTACTTCTCTTACCCTAAAAACCTCTTTACAGCTCGAATCAAACCATGAGTTTTCTTTGGGCTTGATAGATTTCACCCTATTCAGAATAAAATTTCTCATTCCACAAAGAATCAAGTTTGTAATCATAAATGCACTGGCGTCAACATCATTATCGAGGAAGCATAGTGACCAGTTAAAGCTCTTGAAGAAATTATTGAAACCGTCCCAGTTGGCTTTCTCGTATTGCCAAACGGTTCTCTTTGGAATTTTTTCTTTAACTGTGATTTGGTGGCATGAGAAATTCGCAGATATGACACAATGGTCTAATGAGCCTAGAGGAGATAATACACTAAAAGTGTATTTGAATCGGTGATTGTTAAAACAACATAAGTAACAGAATTTTCGAAATCACTTTTATTATGGTTTTGCACTGCTTAGGGGTAGACCTTTAGGTTGAGAACATAAAAAATATAAATTTATACCTGTAACACACAAAAATTCGATCGCGAAATCAGCATTTAGTGTTAAAACAACATATCTGTTCTGCCATTTTGACAAATGAGTGCTAAAACACATTTAGTGTATGCATTTAATTTCTTTTTACACCCACGCTGGAAAAACGTAGTAGGCTAACGGTTGTTTTTTGCAGTTTCTTTCATAATAATATTCTTGTCAGTCAGTTGTTCGCGGTTTTTCGAGTTGTTGGTCTCAAAAAAGTTAAATTGATTAAATTATGAATAACAATATTGATTCTTGTTTGGAGATAAGGCCAAGAAAAAGATCAAACAATGCGAGCTCATACAAAAGAAAGATTATTAAAAAGTCACGTTTATGTGAAGCGGAGTACACCAGTCACAAAGGGAAGGTTCAGATTGCAGGTATTTTTTTCTTTTGTTTTTGCAATGGCTACCTATTGCAATTATTTTTCCCAATAAATATGTAAACGTCAATTACAATCTAATTGATGACGACGAGGCAATGGAATTGTTCAAAAATTATCTTCAACTAGAAACGAAAAACGAGCAGGACTTGTTTCTTCAGCAGAACATTGAGAAAGTTAACGTAGTTCGCCGGTCCAAGCAGCAGCAACCTGTATGTGTGGAAGGACAACCACATGCTAAACCAGATTCTAATTCAAGGCCTAATACTCCCACCCCATCTGCAGGCCCTTCTGATTAAATTGACCAGAATTCGTGCAGCTACTTACCACTATTTTTTACCTACTAAGGATGCTGGTAAACTAAAGGTTTGTATGTCAACATTTTTAAGTCTGTTATTTAACCAGAACACACATAATACATTGTAAGGTTTGCAAGACTGCATTTCAAAACATTTTTGCAGTAACGTCTGAAAGACTGCGAAGACTTTGCAAATTATTGAAGGAACGTCAACTGCCTAATGATAAGAGAGGAAAACATCCAAGCAAAAACGCGATAACTGGTGAAGTTTGCCTACAAATCGAAGACCATATAAATTCTTTTCCACAGAAAGTTAGCCATTATTCGTCAAAAGAAGTTCGATATTTGGATGCCAAACTCGATGTAAAGAAGATGCACAACTTGTTTAAGGAAAAATATCCAGACACTATTGTGAAATATGAGTTCTACTTAAAAATCTTTAATGAACGATTTAATCTCAGTTTTGGAAGGCCACAGGTTGACACCTGCTGTACCTGTGAATCACTAGATGTTAAAATCAAATCTCCATTGAATCAAAATGCAAAAAGATGTGCAGAAGCAGAACTGATGATTCATAAGAGAAGAAGCAAGAAATTTTATAATAAGCTTCAAGAAGTCACAAAATTGTGTGATCAAAAAAATTCAAAATATGATGACTCTGTCCTAGGTATTGCAATTGACTATATGATGAATTTTTCGTTTCCTCAGATACCTTTTCAAGAGCTATTTTATCTACGTCAGCTTACCGTTAATATTTTTTGCATCACTAATCTTAAGACAAAGTCATCAAAATTGTACATCTACCACGAAGGTATAGCCGGTAAATCTCCCAATGAAGTCGCTTCTTTCCTTGATGACTACATAAACAATCACGTGCCTGAATGTGTTCAAAATCTTTTCATATTCAGCGATGGATGCGGAGGACAAAATAAAAATAACACCTTACTGCGGTATTTTGATGCGCTTGTAGAGATTGGGAGATTTTTAAAAATTGAGCAGATTTATCCAATAAGAAAGCATTCGTTTCTGCCATGTGACCGAATGTCCCTAAAGACAAAAAGTTATCTTTCCAGATTTCAAAGTATACCCATTTCATACATAGCATGCAAGGACTTCGTTGATGGATTGTCAACGTTCTGTTTTTGCTTAAGGCTACCTAAAAAAAATCTGTGACCAAGAACTCCTACAATTTCCAACAGGAAAGGCTTACACGGGCAAGAGACCGATAAACGAAAAAAAGATAGCGGATATCTTAAGACTTTTACCTTATGTTCCTGAAGAGAACCAAACGTTTTATGAGGATACTAAAAACTGGCCCACATGTACTGGCATGGAAAGTGATGATGAAACTATTACTTTTGACTGATATAGTTTTAGTTGTTAAAGTAAGAATAGATTTTATATTTTTTGTTATTTTGTATTTTTATGAATTTCTGGCTCTAAGCTGTGTTTTGTTTATTTTTTGTACTTGTTCTTTTTTAATAAAATAATGAACTCTTAATAATGTGTTATTTTATTAATTTTCAGTAAATTGTCCTATGACTTACGTCGCAAATTGAGTGTTAAAACAACATAACCTAAAGTATTTGAGCTGTTTTGGCTCTCAACAAAACGTTTGGTGTTAAAACAACATACAAAATAAAGTTAGTTTTTTAAAATCTCCTTTGCTAAAAAGATTTTTTTAAAACTTTTAACTTTTTACAACTCGCAGAACTACCCCTAATCAGATTTTGAAGTTAAAGTTGTCAATGCGTCCGTGTCGTCAAAAATATAAGGTTTTTTGTCTCTCCTGTAAAAAAAAAAATAGCAGAGGTAAGGAACAAGTCTAGAGTGTTGGCGATTTGACCTGCAACGTCAGGAATCCGAGTAGGCTCGTCAACAAGCTGAGTCAGGTGGTTTAACTCAGCAAAAATCTCGACATACCTTCCTTCGGGTGTTGTCTGACCAGAATAGCGTAGCAACGAAGAATTGTGTACATTGAAATCGCCCGTAACAACGATTTCACTGTACGGATAATGGGGAACAATTCTCAGCATTGAGTCGGACAGCACATCGAATTCGTTAGAAGTCGAATTACTATCCAAACTTGGGCTACGATAAATGAAACATGTATGTATGATGTGCTTATTGACGGTGAATTTTAACCACATGAAGTTAAAGTTTGTATTTAAACAAGGGCCATATTGTGGTTGAAGCTGATTAGCCACATCATTACGCACATATATTGCGAGACCATGTGTAAGAAAAATAGAGGCACTAAGCTATAACCAGGTAGGCTAAATTTGGAGTAATCAGAATTTTCACCTACTTGGGTTTCAATAAGTGCCAATACTGCCGGCTTGTTTTGTACAGTATGTACGTACACTGCACAGAAATTCTATCTCAGCCCCCGAATGTTGTTGATATCGACTTTAAATTCACCTACCATAACGAAAAAACAAACATACAAAACCAAATCAGACAGTTATCTACGCTGATATTGAGTTTGGGCCCCAATAGAACTTCACAATACAAAATACTATCAGTGTTATGCCTTAATAGTTTGTATTGATCCGCCCCTGAAAACCCAAAACCAATAACAGCAATTTATCTGATTTGCTTCGACTCAATCAATTACTTACATTGCATTAGATGAGCCAGATGACAAAGCAATGTGAATGATGAGGGAAGGAGAGATATGGAAAATTTACAGCTTGCTGGCTTTAATTTTGTGTAGCATCAGATTCATGGGCAAGGTGCACTTTTGTTGTTTTTTTTTTTTTTGTTCACAAGCACAAGCACTGGCACTGACACTGGCACTTTTTTTTCAATTTACTTTTGCTAATTGAATAGATTTATTTAGGCTATTGATTTTCTTTTTTTTTTCGTACGTTGGGTTCGCGGGAATTTATTAGAATATATTATTTGGTTATGCACTTTGATAAAAGGTGATGGAGACAGATAGGTTTATTTTTTTGATTTTCTAGTTTGTTTGTTCTCAACTCCCGACACGTCTGCTCGCGGTGGGGTGCGGATCGGTTCTGATAATATTTTTTTTTTTTTTAATTTTGGTAGACAAAATTATTAAGGAAGTAATTTTGTTTATATCCAGTGGCAGACTAAGCTCGTTGGACAGTTTGAGGACTATAAAGCGTAATAGGTCCCGAATGTGATTAGAAATCGTTGTAGGTACGTATATTTGTTGTCAACAAAAAACAAATTATGTATAGGTATATGTATATGTATGTACACTGCAGTTCAAAAGTTTAAGTCCAACCTGGCTTACTGACTTCATGCATGACTGGGAGTTGGTTTTTGTGAATTAAAAGTTGGGTTTTTTACCTTACGTTTTTAACTGAACAGTACACAACACGTTCTGGTAGTCAAAGTTGAATTTTTAATCCACATTAAAAGGTGTTTTGTTATAAAAGTGAGAAAACTGCTTTAATTGATTATTGGGATTATAATTATTAATTTGTATGACCTTCGGTTGTTAATTTAGCACTTTTTCATGAATGCTTACATAAAAAAAATTCTCAAAACACAATTTTTTTTAGACCTGGGTTGCAAGATTTTTATATAAAAGGCACACTTTGCAGTCAAAGGAATTTATTTGTTAATCATTACGTTTTGTGTAAACAACTAGTCTTAAATGGGAAAAGTCGCGGAAACCACCATTGAAAAACGATCTGCATTCATTACCCTTCTTAAAGAAGGCAAATCAGAGCGGAAAGTTGCTTCGCAGTTAAAAATATCAAAGGACTATGTTCAACGTACCATTGAACGCCACGCTCAAACCGGAAGTCTTGAAGATAAACTACGGTCCGGATCAGGGTTGCCGTTCTAGGATCCAGCGACATTTCAATTTGTTCCGCGACAAAAAATATTTTGATGTCGCCAGATTATTTCTAGCGACATTTGAAGGAAATCATCTGTGATATTCGGCCCTGGTAATTTTACAATGCTGGCATTTAAATTAATTTCAACAATAATTGTGCACTAGAAACTAAAATTCACCACAAACAGACACACAGTGTGAGTGTGAGCGCAGTAGTTTTATTTAAGAAAATTAATGTGTTTCCAATTTCTGATAGACCAAAGATTTTTTTAAATTTACTTTAAGTTTTGAAAAAAAAAGTTAATCAAAGGAAACATTTTTTTAACATTTATCATCCAATTTTCATCTAGCGACTTCTAGCGACTATTTGTCTCCCAAATTTCAGCCAATCTAGCGACTTTTGGAGGTTGGGCTTGCGACTTTTAATTTCAACTTGCGGCAACACTGGTCAGTATGGCCTAGAGCTACAAAAAAACATGAGGATTTGCTAATAGGGATAACTAGCAAACGAAGTAGGTGAAAAACAGCACCTTAAATACGTGCCGAAGTAAATCAGACACGGAGTAAGCCGCTGTCCTTATCAACAGTCAAACGGAGGCTAAGAGATGCTGGACTATTTGGCGAGTTGCGGTTCGAAAACGCCTTCTTCGACCCCAAAATAAGCTGACACGGTTAGATTGGGCCAAAAGACATAGAGACTGGACCAAAAAAAGTTTTTAAAATAGTTTGATGGAGCAACGAATCCAAGTTCGATGTATTTGGAACCAAAACGAAGAGTTTTCGTTTGATGCAGTGCTGAACAGAAGATGCCAACGGACTTTCTGGTTCCTTCAGTGACAGTCAAGTATGGAGGTAGTTCTATAATGGACTGGGGATATTTCTCTCCAAGTGGAGTGGGATATCTGACTCGGGTGACTGGAAAAATGAACAAGGAGGCTTATTAAACGATATTAGAAGAAAGCGCTGTGACCTCTGACATTAGATTGAATGGCGGAGTATTCGTATTTCAGCAAGACAACGACCCAAACACACGTCAAAACTTTGTCAGGAATACCTCAAACAAAACGAGGATCAAGAAATATTAAAAATTATGACATGACCGCCACAATCACCAGATATTAAACTTATATGTTGTGGGAGGAGCTGTATAGAAGGGTCCGTGATCAATGCCCATCATCGGAATCTGCGTTATGGAATACACTCCTGGATTTCTGGAACAACATATCACATGAAACAATTAAAAAACTTATAGCTAGAATGCCAAGAATTGTTAAAAAAAGTAATCGAATGCAAAGAGGGATTCTTCGACGAAAAATCGGTTTAAGCCATTTTCCCTTCATTTTAGTAAATTTCCATGTATTAAAAACACAATAGAAATACTTGCCTCTTTACTTTGATTTTATATATGTTCCCCATTAATTTCGCATGTTTATTTTTCTATTAAAAAAGGGTTTTCGATAATAGAATTTGGTTTGCCTTCGAAAACAGAGGGTGGACTCAAACTCTTGGCCTGCAGTGTATATAATATAATATACATATAATGGTTGACAAAAAAAAACAAGCATTTATAGACCTAATGGTAGTACTCTCCAGTCTCTACTCTAGAAATTATCGGAAAATGCATACCTGCACACAAATCAGTGGCGTACGCTGGGGGGTTCTAAGGGGCTTGAAAAAACAAGCCAGAATGAAATCACGAATGCAATTTACTCATAAGCATAATACACTCTTTTAGAATCTTCTCTTTTTGTATTACTTTTCAGTGCATCAAATGCTTTGATTATGCTTTAACCAGTATCTTCGAACCCAGTGAAAGTTTTGGAACCTCAAAATATTCATAAAATATTTTTAAATATCTGTCAACTGCATACTTTTTTTGCCGAATGGTATTATTAATGGTACGACATAAGGCATTAAGAAAGCTGTAGAGTCAATTGATGACATTTCGAAAAGCTGCCTTTTTACTAGTCAAAGACTTTTTTAAAGTTAATTTAAAATTTAAGTTAAAATTTTTTGATGTCCAATAATATAATAAACTTCTATTTTAATAAATACATCTATCGAATTGGAATAAATTGTTATAATTGATCTTATATAAACTGTACTTAAGTAAAACATAAGCTTAGCGAAACCACTATGAAAACGCCCCAAAAATAATTTGTATTAAAAGGATTTTTCTTTGAAAAATGTTACCATTTTTGCATTGATTTTGCTACTGCTTGTGCTATTTTAAATTATAATGTTATTATAACACAGCTATGAGCTTACTTAAAGAAAAACGGAACTTTTATTTATTTTAATGTGAATACCTACACTTTTCACCTACCCCTATTACCGTTGACGTTGTTTAAATCGAGTCGATAAAAGTGGATTTTTATGATTTAAGAATATTTGACAGTTAAAGTTCCAATCATACAAAAAACAGCTGTGATAAATGTTAAGACAATATTGGTGAAAGGCAGGGTAACACGCATTGCATTCAATATCAATATTTAGGTATGGAAACAATATTGTGAAAAGATGAAACCGATATTACAATACTCGAAATAGTCTTAGTTTCGCTTCCATTTTGCAATCCGGATATGGATATGAGACTTTTAAAATGTCAAATAAAAATGACAACAACTGAAACCGGGCTTAACGGTTGGAGAATGAATAAATTTGCAAATAAAAAAGAAGAACGGATCTAATTTTTTTCTAATTCTAATTCTAATTCTAATTCTAATTCTAATTCTAATTCTAATTCTAATTCTAATTCTAATTCTAATAGTGTGGGAGCCCGTGACAGATTTTGGTGACCAATAGAAGCAAAGCTTATCTTTTGGTAGATGGTTAATTTGACGTTATAATGAAGCCTAGTGAAAGTCAGCTGGCGGTAGGGCTGGCAACGAGACGAAAAAAGTCTCGGTCTCGTCTTGCGAGACCGAGACGAAACGAGACGAGACTGCCTTCTTAGCAACCGAGACGAGACTGTATATATGAACCGACATTTACGGGGAGTCTAATATATTAAAAAAATCCAATTTCAGTTAAATATTTATTTTCTTCTGCACATATTCAAACTATAATCAAAAATATTTCGTTTAAATAATCAACAGGTTGTCCGGAAATCGTTTTTTTCGGAGACGAGACCGGGACGAGCCTTAATTACACGAGACTGACACGAGACCGAGACGAAACTGAACATTTTGGATTTTAACGAGACCGAGACGAGACTTACAAAAGTCCCGCCGAGTCTCGTCTCGTGGCCAGCCCTAGCTGGCGGACCATGGGTGGGTGTGGCTACAGCAGCCCCCCAAACATGTAAAAAAAAAAGTTGGGTTGCGACTCCACCAAAGTTGAAATTTGGTTATATGATAGTTAACACCTTTGTATATAAAAACTATAGTACTATTATGGAATCGATTTTTCTGTTACTGGGAGTGTTCTCGTGAGGGCGCAAACATCGTGCCACGTTGGTTTGGAGAGATGTGAATGAGGATAGGAAGAGGAATAAAAGCTGGTAGTAAGAAGGAGAGGAGTATATTTTGTTGATTCTGACAGTTGCTGACAACAATTACCTGGTGTGAGTGAGATAGTTTTTCGTCATGGCAACTAAGGGGATTATTCGCACAAAATAAAAAAAATGTTCTCGTTGTCATGGTGAATTTGAATTTGCGAACAGATTTTTTTGTTGTTTTCTATCAAAGTCTATGATAATACACAATATACATACATATGTCTATAGATAGGTTAATTATAATTTGATTTGCTTTTAATTTGTTGAAAATTTTCAATTTCAGCTGAAAATCATATTATCTAGACTACACCGTCGCTAATTTTCACAATTCTTAGGCAAACATAGTCTTACAACGATGCTATATTTCTTTATGAGGCATTCAAGAACAAACATTTGTTTCGAAAAAAAAATCCAGAAACATTTTTCTGAGGTTTATTTTTTTGAAAAAAAAAAACTAGAAAAAAACACTTTAAAAGTAATTTTTGTACAGGTAAATTTATCAAAAGTTTGATTACTTTAAATGTAAAAAAATTGATACAAACACAGAATTTGTTTTAACTACCTTTCAAAAAAATACTTTTACAGGAAAACAAATTTTGATAAAATTAAAAAAAAAAGTATTTTACATTTAAAAAACTCTTGATAAATTTAAGAAAAAATAGGCTTAACTTTAAAAAATATACTTTTAAAAGTAAAGAAATTTTGATAAAATTTAAAAAAGAATAACTTTACCTTAAAAAAAAACTTTTTAAGGTAAACAAAATTCGAAAATATTCAAAAAAAAAAAAACAATTTAAATAAAAATTTTGGGAAAATTTAAAAAAACAAATATTTTTTTACCTTTAAAAAATACCTACTTAAGATAAAAATAAAAAAAACTATTTTACCCCAAAAAAAATATTTTTAAGAGTAGAGAAATTTAAAAAATAAATTAATAAACAAAAATGGAAAAAATTAAAGAAAAGTATTTAATTATAAAAAATTAAATATTTTTACTTTTAAAAAATACTTAAGATAAAACAAATTGAAAACAAATTTAAAAAATTTATTTAACCTTTAAAAAAAAGTATTTTTAAGGGTAGAGACATTTTGGCGAAATTTAAAAAATAAATATCTTTTTATCTTTAAAAGAAAATAAGATAAAACCAATTGAAAAAATTAAAAAAAAAATATTTTGTCCATAAAAAAATGTTTTTAAAAGAGAAATTTTACAAAAATTTAAAAAATAAAAATCTTTTGTCTTTTTAAGATAAGCACTTTGTTAATTTTTTAGTAAATTTTAATTTTACTTAAGGTTGTTAATTTTTTAACTTTGTTAAATTTTTACTTAACAAAATTCAAATTGCATTAAGTAATTTTAATAAATTCTATAAACTAAAGAAATTTTACTTTACGAAGTATTTTTTTTAGTTCACGTAAAAAAATTCAATTTAGCTCACCTAGTTTAAAAATGCGTATTCAAATTTTCAAAAACCAAATTTCAACTTTATGAAATAATATTGAAAAATTCACGTGAAAAATTCAATTGTGAATATTTTAACAATAACTATTAGGCAATGTTCAAATTTCAATTATGAAAATTGTATGAAGTAATTTCAATAAATTCGCATTTTGTAAGGTGTTTGAAATGAAATTTGAACTTTATTAAGTAATTTTTAAATAATTCACGTGAGAAAATCAAATTAAGTATTCTTTTTTCAAAATTCCCGTGAAAATTTAGACACTACTTATTCAACAAAAAAATTTCCAAATCTTGTTTTTTTAATTCCCGCGAAAAGTAGTGTGTGGAATTTTTAGTAGGTAATTGGAAAATATGCAGATTAAATTTAATTTAAATCAAATTTTGTTTGAAAATTGTTATTTAGAGAACTTTTAAAAATTACTTATTAAATTCAAATTTCATTTTTGAAACTTTTTTCGCACGAATTTTCACATGGTGAACTATAAAATTTTTAAAAACGTTATAATCTAGGATATTTTAAAAAATAATCTTATAAAGTTAGAATTTCACTTTTAGAAATGTTATAATTCCCACGGAAAAAATCCCCGTGAATTTTTAAACATAGCTCGTTTCATTTTTGAAAACTTTATAGAAATTATTTATAATACTTTAAAAATTCATTCTTGGACATTTTAAACTGATTGTGAAAAATCTTTAATTTTTTTAAGAAATTACGCACAAAATTTAAAATTTCGCTTGAGAAAATATTAAAATCATTTTTAAATTCGGGTTTCTTTCGAAAGAAATTTGACTTTCCCTCGTCACCCAAACAAATGCATATAATTTTCTTATATTTTTCACGCCTAATAATTTTCATTTTTGTCAACGAAAAGTTCACTTCACTTGGATGTATATGAAAAACTTTAGTTAAAAAGGTTTCGTACCGAAATTGTATAAATTATTAAATTTTATTTTGTTTACCATTTATATACATATGTATATGTATATTTATAATAGATAATATAAAATAATAAGTACCTACCTACTAAATGGCGTTCACCATCTAATATCATATATTTGTCATATCTCCTTAAATATGCACGAAAATATCAACCTACAAAATAAAAACAATTTCTTCCTATCCCTACTTGATATAAGAAATTCTTGTACAACTTAAAGTGGCAACATTACTCAACTTGCTACAGCATATCTCACACACAACGAAAGAAAAAATATAAACATTATTTCCTTTTAAAATTATCTTTATTATCCTACTTCCTCCTCAAATTTAGCAAAAAAAAGCTTCAGTCTTCCCCTACGTAAACAAAATTGTAAAAAAGTAGAGCTTAGTAGGCAAAGACAGCTTGAAAATTAAACGATTGTTCGAGTATTCCCAGTAATTGTTCTATTAAAAATGCATTTTATGACATTTTAAAGAACAGTTACCTGTGCTACTTTATTATAAGCATCCTTATAGAGACAAAACAAATAATTTTAAAAAGGTGTAACTACTTACTGAAGGAAATATCTTGAACATTTGTTTGATTTTTGAAAAAAATGAGCTGCAGAATCTAAAAATATAATTTTGAAAAATGTCCCAGAAGAAAAGTCACTTGTTTGTATATCCTCTACAAGACCCACCATACCAATTTTAAATATCTAACAAAAAAACATTATCCGATATTCTTATTTTAGGTACATAACATTATTTTTTAAATTAAATTAATAGGTATGTATGTATGTATTATTAATTATTTTGAATTGAATAAAAGAAACTGTGCATATAAGCGGGTTTTACTATAAATAGTTTTGAACTTTTTTATTAAAAATTACTATTAAATAGATATATATTATTAAATATTACCTACTATTAATATTTTTGTTATTACTATTTATTATTTTAATTGCAAATAAAAATATAAGCTGGTTTTACTGTACTAAGCTTTGAAATGTATATTAAATACAAAATAAAAAATATTTTATAAACATTTCAATTGTTTTGTACTTAATTTATACATTTTTACAAATAATATTACAAAATAACCGGAGCAGGTTCCCCGGGTTCTTGAATAAAATGCTATCTAGGCTCCACTATTATTTGATTTTTAGCTTTACCATTTTGTCTTGCCTACGCAATTTTTTCAAATTTCAATGAATAAAATGGGTTTTTTATTTTGTGTTCATTTAATTTGTATGTTAACTATAAAGCCCTTTGATTGCAGTCAATAAAATAAAGTTTAAATCTGAGAAATTCTGCTAAATAAATAAAATGCGTCATACACAAAATCTATAGATTACGATTTAATTATATTATGCAAAAACAAAAGTCAGCTAGCTGTATGTGGGTGGAAAGACCGTCAGCTGACGTAGTGAATTGTGAGCATGGCTTCTTACCGTGGTTCTATGCGTTCATACTTCACTACGTCGTGACGGTCTTTCCACCCGCATACAGCCAGCTGACTTTATAAGTAATTGGCACGATTAGTTTGAAAGATTTGAAGTGTCTGGTTCACGTTAGGTCCCACTGTAGATGTCTGGCAAGTGTCAAATAAATTAAATGGCACCATCATCTAACAAATATCAAAAATTCAGCTTTGATAAAAGAACGCAATGTTGCAACATTTGTATGCAACTTTAACACTCGCTACCTCTTGATTGCGCCCGGATTGAAGATTATTAGTATCCATTTGTTCTTAGCTACCTTAGTACCTGTTCGCAGAAAAAATCTTAGCTTTGATAAGACGACGTATGTCTAGCGGCCCGGGGCTCTTAGTCTAAGTCACTTATTACTAATATTCAAGGAAATCAATGAAACCCATTTTTTTTAAATTCAGGATTCACAACACCAAAGCTTCACAATATATATATTTATAGAATATTTGTATAGAATCACAGAAAAATAACTCCGGATCCGGACAGTTTTTTAATTGTCAGGTTTCATTGAAATAATTTAAATCAAATATTTAGTTAAACTGTTAACTGTACGTCCATAAAATGTAACAAAATGCAATATACTAGAAATAGATTTGACTTTTCACACAAAATTGACGTTTGGACAGCGATTTCTATCATGAGAGTTATGCATAGCTTAGTAGATAGTCTATCCCCTTTCAATGAATAAAATGGGTTTTTTATTTTGTGTTCATTTAATTTGTATGTTCACTATAAAGCCCTTTGAGTGCAGTCAATAAAATAAAGTTTAAATATGAGAAATTCCGCTAAATAAATAAAATGCGTCATACACAAAATCTATAGATTACGATTTAATTATATTATGCAAAAACAAAAGTCAGCTAGCTGTATGTGGGTGGAAAGACCGTCAGCTGACGTAGTGAATTGTGAGCATGGCTTCTTACCGTGGTTCTATGCGTGCATACTTCACTACGTCAGCTGACGGTCTTTCCACCCACATACAGCCAGCTGACTTTATAAGTAATTGGCACGATTAGTTTGACAGATTTGAAGTGTCTGGCTCACGTTAGGTCCCACTGTAGATGTCTGGCAAGTGTCAAATAAATTTAATGGCACCATCATCTAACAAATATCAAAAATTCAGCTTTGATAAAAGAACGCAATGTTGCAACATTTGTATGTAACTTTAACTCTCGCTACCTCTTGATTGCGCCCAGATTGAAGATTATTAGTATCCATTTGTTCTTAGCTACCTTAGTACCTGTTCGCAGAAAAAATCTTAGCTTTGATAAAACGACGTATGTCTAGCGGCCCGGGGCTTTTAGTCTAAGTCACTTATTACTAATATTCAAGGAAATCATTGAAACCCATTTTTTTTAAATTCAGGATTCACAACACCAAAGCTTCACAATATATATATTTATAGAATATTTGTATAGAATCACAGAAAAATAACTTCGGATCCGGACAGTTTTTTAATTGTCAGGTTTCATTGAAATAATTTAAATCAAATATTTAGTTAAACTGTTAACCGTACGTCCATAAAATGTAACAAAATGCAATATACTAGAAATAGATTTGACTTTTCACACAAAATTGACGTTTGGACAGCGATTTCTATCATGAGAGTTATGCATAGCTTAGTAGATAGTCTATCCCCCTGCTATACGATAGATAGCTTCTACAAAAAATAAATTAAAATTTTTTTAGAAATCTTTAACAATAATAAAAAAATGTTGCCTATATGAAATTTGTTTTTTTGTTTTTTATTAATATCTTTTTAATTAACAGTCGTAGAGATTTGCAATGTACCAATGAATTATAGCTAGAGGTCCTATGAACTTGTATTAATTAAATTAAATTCTTTTTGTACTGTTGAGCTGAGAAATTCACAATATAATGTTGTTCACACAAATTACTTAATAACATGTGGGTGTGTTCATGGATTGATTTAGTTTTTTCTTATATTTAATCTCAATAGAATAGCCATTAATTTGATACCTCACTTTTAAATCTACCTCCTATAGTAGCGTCACAATTGAAATTGATTTTTTAAAATTCATAAAAAATCGAATAAAATCCATAGAAATGCTCCGCTTAGTTCATTGTCAACAATCGTCTACCAGTGGAGAGCACCGTTATCTCAATTGAATTTCTAATTGGAGTTCTTTTAATATAAAAAATCATAATTTTCTACTCAGACGATTATTAAAGTTTTGATCTCAGAATTTAGCTATGAGATGTGGTTAAATTTGTGTTTAAAAATTATTGAGGGGGGGGCTGAAAAATTTCATACTAAAAGGGTGTGTAAATGACCAGTCAAATTTATATTACATATATTAAATTCAAAACTTGATGAAATTTTTTTTAATTTCAACAAGCTAATGATGCACGTTTATATGTGTAATCTTCTTCTATAAATATGTACATAATTTTGTATTTCTAAATCTAACGGGAAAAAAAGTAGGGGTAATTTAATAAATAAATCACAAAAAAGCTAGATTTAGACAAATTAAGAGGTTTCAAAATTGAGCAAACCTTAATAGTTCATAATAAATGATACATGAAATTTGTATAGAAATTTATAGATTAAATTTGTGTGTAAAAATTATTGCAAAATATTAAAAAAATGTGTACTAAAAATGCGTTTTAATGAAAAATCAACTTATTTTTTCGTACTTTAAACTCAAAAGTTAATCAAAAATGTATATATTTAAAAAAAAAAACAAAGGATGCACATTTATTGATGTTACTTTCTTCTACAAACATGTGATAATTTTGTATTTGTAAATCTAACGTGAAAAAAGGAGTGGCAATTTAATAAAATAAATCACATTAAAGCTCCATTTAGCCAAATTAAGAGGTTTCAAACTTGAGTAATACTTAATAGTTAATAACAAATGATAATATAAATTTCTGTCTTAAAATTTTTGCAAAATCTTAAAAAAATTCGTACTAAAAATGTGATTTAGTGAAAAATCAATTCGATTTTTGGTACTTTAAATGCAAAAGTTAATAAAAAATTGCTAAATTTTGAAAAACAAAACTAACACACCAATTGCTCTAATCCTCTTCTAAAATATTGTTAATAAATGTTTAGTGATTATTTCAACAAAAACCACTCTAAAATTAGTTTTATTGATTTATTTACCAAAAAATCACTCTTTTTCAACGAATTTTATTTTTATAATTTGACCACGGCCATAAAATATTTTCAAATTTAAAAATTATAAAACCTGAAAATCTGGTAAAAATTTTGATATATAAAACATAACTGCGCATTGCTCACAAGCTTCAGAAAATAATTTCAAATATTAAAATTTTACATTAAAAATATTTTTTACAGATAAAATCCAGAATAAAATTTAAAATTGTCAGTTAGTCTGCATAAAATTGGCTAAAAATCGAAAAGTACTTATCCGAATTTCAAAATTTAGATGTTTAAACTCAAAAGTTAATCAAAAATTTATATATTTAAAAAAAAAACAAAGGATGCACATTTATTGGTGTTACTTTCTTCTACAAACATGTGATAATTTTGTATTTGTAAATCTAACGGGAAAAAAGTAGGGGCAATTTAATAAAATAAATCACAAAAAAGCTCCATTTAGCCAAATTAAGAGGTTTTAAACTTGAGTAATACTTAATAGTTCATTACAAATGATACATGAATTTGAGGTAAAAATTTATAATATAAATTTCTGTGTTAAAATTTTTGCGAAATCTTAAAAAAATTCGTACTAAAAATGTGATTTAGTGAAAAATCAATTCGATTTTTGGTACTTTAAATGCAAAAGTTAATAAAAAATTGCTAAATTTTGAAAAACAAAACTAATACACCAATTGCTCTTATCCTCTTCTAAAATATTGTTAATAAATGTTTAGTGATTATTTCAACAAAAACCACTCTAAAATTAGTTCTATTGATTTATTTACCAAAAAATCATCCTTTTTCAAAGAACTTTATTTTTATAATTTGACCACGCTCATAACTGCGCATTGCTCACAAGCTTCAGAAAATAATTTCAAATATTAAAATTTTACATTAAAAATATTTTTTACAGATAAAATCCAGAATAAAATTTAAAATTGTCAGTTAGTCTGCATAAAATTGGCTAAAAATCGAAAAGTACTTATCCGAATTTCAAAATTTAGATGTCGATGGAAATGTCATTGTCTCACTGTTTAAATACATGCAAAACATTAATAGACGACGTCCATACAATTTTAAAGACTATTACGCTTAAACAGATAAAATAGCATCATTTTGACTAAATAGTGAATATTGTTACTTTTTATTTAACCGATTATCAAAATTTAAATTTTGTAATAATCTAAACAAATCAACAATTGTTTTGGTATATAAAACATATTTCTACGATAACCTAAAGCTTTAATATGGATTTTTAAACATAACTGAAAGAAAAATTTTGCAAAAATCCAGTCCATTTTTTCTTTTTGCTAAAATATAAATACAATACCTGTAAATATAAAAATAAAAAATAATTCACTTTTATGACAAAATAAATTGTTAAGAGAGAAAGAATTTGCCATAATGCGAAAAATTCATACCTTTTGAGTGTAGTTACTTAGAAAATTGTAAAAAGTTAATGAAAAATTTATAAAGTTTGAAAAACTAATGACACACAATTATAGGCGTTACATTCTTCTACAAATATTTTAGTAATTTTATATTTGTAAATCTAAAGGGAAAAAAAGTAGGGGCAATTTAATGAGATAAATCACATTAAAGCTCAATTTAGCCAAATTTAGAGGCTTAAAACTTTAGTAATGCCTAATAGTTCATAGCAAATGATACTAACAAATGATATAGACTACGGTTGAAATTTAAAATCTAAATTTTTGTGTTAAAATTTTTGCAAAATCTTAAAAAAATTCATACTAAAAATGTGATTTAGTGAAAAATTAATTCTATTTTTGGTACTTTAAATGCAAAAGTTAATACAAAATTGATAAATTTTGAAAAACAAAACTAACACATCAATTGCTCTTATCCTCTTCTAAAATATTGCTAATAAATATTAAGTGATCATTTCAACAAAAGCCACTCCAGAATTAGCTTTATTGATTTATTTACCAAAAAAAATGCAAAATAGATCATGGATACAAAACATAACTGTGTGTTGCTCACAAAATAATTTCAAATATTAAAATTTTACATTAGAAATATTTTTTACAGATAAAATCCAGAAAAAATTTTAAAATTGTCAATTTATCTGCATAAAATGGGCTATAAATCAGAAAGTACTTATTCTAATTTTAAAATTTAGATTTCTTTGCAAAGGCCATTGTCTCACCATTTAAATACATACAAAATATTAATAGCCAACCATACAATTTTAAAGACTAATACGCTTAAACAGTTAGCAGGATTATGAACATGTCCAGAAAAAATCCAATGGAGTGCAAAAAATCTATGGCCATGCAGCGACATGGCGAAAAATATAACTTTTTGAACAAGACATGAGCGTTGCACAAAGCTTAGCTATGAGATTTGACGTTGCAAGTTCATATGAGTTTTTTGCCTGGTTTTTGTTGAATGTGTAAGTGAATGTTATTGGAAAATATAATAAGTAGTGGTGAAAGGCTAATGAATGGCATGATATAATTCTCAAGTAAGTAAAAATGCGCTGGTTGTTGATTGGATTGTGGTGGAAGCTAAAACGTTAACCAATCATGTTTGATTTACATGGTCGGTGAAAATTTGGGTATGTTGAAATCAACACGGCGAACACTTTTACAATCTCGTAATCAGTGAGAAACATTCGCTCCGTAGAGTAAATCATTCACAATGATAACAAAAATGGTAACAGCAATGCTATAAGAGCAAAAACTGCCGTATTACAGCTCCTCTCTTCTGTGCGTTGCAGGTCGAGTGTCGAAATGTCAAAATCTAAGGGCACCAATCGATTAAGGAGGGTGTTATTAGCTAATGTCCCGGCCAGCACTTTAGCACCAACAGAGAATAAGAAATTTCACTTTTCAATTTGACAGGTGTCGAAATGTCAAGATCTGAGAGCGCCAATCGATTAAGGAGGTGGATTTTGCACTCTAAGTCCAGTGGAAATCAAAAAAATCGCACTTGACAGTGATGGTGGTTAAATGTCAAAAATCCGAAAAATCACACCTTTTGCTTTAACAGTTGATAGTTGGGGGCGAGATAGCAAACCATACAAAATTTTTCAAATATTTTCTTACAAGTAGGTGTCCTTAGCATAGATATTTAGAAGTACGTGAATATATAGTTAAGCTTTTATATTAATAATAATTAACACTTGCGCAATATTTCTATCCTTTGAAAATTGGATCATGAATGATGTTGAAAATTTATTGATGTCGGGAATAAGTTGTCCTGTGGAATTGGGCGGTCAATTCATCAAATTTATTTTAGAGATATTCACGATAGCAGAAATATTTTCAAGGAAAACTATTTTCCACGAGAAATTTTTTTTCAAGATTTGTTAACAAACTATCCTTTAACAAAAGGGACCCGGGCAACGTCGGGTGTTTCCGCTAGTATATTATATATTCATGTAGGTAAACACTGAAAACCGGGTGATTGTAGGACTAAGGCATACACAGCACTATGAATCTAAAGATTAAAAAAAATGTGTGAGTACCGGGACTCAAGGGGATGATGTGTAAACATCAGTGTAGTATATAGTTTATATTATAGCATACAGTATACAGGGTGTCCCTTAATTCGTCAATAGTATTTTAGGGTATGATTCTTGGATATATTTTAAGAAAAAAATCGTTCATTTAGACGCAATTGTAAAGGCTGGCATTACTTCTAAAAAAAGAGGCCTAAACGAAGTTTCTACCATAAGTACTTACAGCGCAATTACCGGTAACATGAATCAGGGTTCCCCAATGTAAAACTTTTCATAAATTTCCGATGAATGATATCAAACTTGGAGATATGCCCTTATACTACGTTTTCATTGAATCCGAATTGATGTAATTTCGAAATTAGCGCATTCGGAACGTCAAAATTGAATAGGAAATGACGTTCCAAATGAGCTAATTTCGAAATTACCTCATTTCGTCACCAATGAAAACGTAGTTTTACTGTACAACAATTTTTTTCTTAGAATATACCCCGGAATCATACTCAAAATACTATTGACGAATTAAGGGACACCCTGTATAGTAAACTGATAGGTTGCCAAAGGGAAAGGCGCCCGTCGAACATGTTATGTTATTTCATGTGATTCAGGGCTGAGCGTAAATATGTATTTAATTTAGTTTATAACCTCACCCTCCACTTTCAAAACAAGTTACTTTTAGAGAATGTGGCAACCTTTAAAATCATACCCAATTTAGGCCTATTTATGGCCCATCTTCGTACATATTGCCTGTATTTTTTCGATTTTTCGTTTAGGTGCAGGAGGCTGTTTTCCGTTGGCTTCTTTGTTGGGTGTCAACCCAGACCAGGTCAAGACACTTGGTACCAACTCACTTCAACCCGCACGGTTGGTCCCAAGACTAATCCCATCCCGAGACACTTCATCACGGAAGCCAAATCTCATCCCAAGAAAATCATACCGGAAATTAAAAAACACTCCGAAATTTAATGGTTGGTGTATTTGCTTCGCTTTTTTTTTAAAACGGTTCGTGAATTTGATTGAGAGAATTTGTTCAGCGCCAGCGGATTCAGAAGCAATATTTGAATTCTGCCTTATGCTCCGCTTACATTATTTGGTTAATTATAATTGCTTTCTATCGTCGAATCAATAAATGTTGACGTTTTTCCTTTTTGGGCATTTAGCGATGCAATTTATTGCCTCAAATATTGCCAATAGAGCCGTTGGGTAAGGCATGATACAACTTTTATGGCTTTCTGGTGTGTTTTGTAGCGCGTTTTCTTCTAAGACGGTAAGATAGAACTGTAATTGTGGGAAAAGTAACTTGCGTAAACGTACAAAAACAAGCGAATATAGCAGAAAATACACTACAGAACAATTATTATTGTTGGTTAGTACAGAATTTTGATGACGTGGACGATGATTGCGATGAAGATAACAACCTATAGCTTCAGCCGCTGAAGCGATTTCATTCAAATTTTGAACTTGACCTTTTAAGGTCTTAGCGGATTTTATTAAGAAAAAAAAAATACTATTAAAAATCATTTTACTTACAATATTAACAACTTTTTTATACAAAAAAATCAATAATTTTGCGCTTTACAGAAAGAAAGAAGAACCTTCCGCAAGACGTTGACATGAACACTGCCTTAAAAATATTTGTGAAAACACCGAAATAATCAAATTAAGGTAAGACTGCACTCAGCGGAACTGCGCGGTGCTTAGCTTAGCCGCAAATTGCATTTAAAGACCCCTTTCACACAAGGAAACAGAGTTGTCGGCGATTTTTGTTTTGTAGGCGAGAAGGGCGTAAGACGAAGATAAAAAATCTCCCCTCACACCCTTCTCGCCTTCAAAACACTCAGTTTCCTTGTGTGAAAGCAGTCAAACATAAAATAATTCGATTTTAAGAAATTGATTTTTCGTAAAGTGCGATACATCGTTTGAAAGGTGGCACTTCCTAGATTACAAATACGCTTTTTTTAAGTCGCTAGGGCGGTTAGTGCCAACTTTGGTGGGTCTACGACGTTTAGTTTGGCCAGAAATCGCGTTTAAAGATAAAAGTCGGTTTTTAATATCATGCGATACATAGATTGAAAGGTGGCACTCCCTAGATTTCAAATATGCTTTTTATAAGTCACTAGGGCGCTTAGTTTAACCGTAAATCAAGTTTGAAGGTGCCAAATTTGGTGCGTCTACGACGTTTAGTTTGGCCAGAAATCGCGTTTAAAGATAGAAGTCGGTTTTTAATACCAAGCGATACGTCGATTGAAAGGTGGCACTCCCTAGATTACGAATATGCATTTTTTTAAGTCACTAGGGCGCTTAGCTTAGCCGCAAATCAAGTTTGAAGCTGCCAACTTTGGTGGGTCTACGAAGTTTAGTTTGGCCAGAAATCGCGTTTAAAGATAAAAATCGGTTTTCAATATCATGCGATACATAGATTGAAAGGTGGCACTCCTTGGATTACGAATATGCAGTTTTTAAGTCACTAAATAGCTTAGTTTAGCCGCAAATCAAGTTTGAAGGTTTCAACTTTGTTAGGTCTACGACGTTTAGTTTGGCCAGAAATCGCGTTTAAAGATAAAAGTTGGATTTTCGTATCGGGCTTAGTGCGATATATCTCCAACAATTTCCTACAAATAATATTTTGCCGTGTCGACGTTCGTAAAATCATTTCGTTTTCTAACTCTAGATGTTTTGAATGATACTTCTCGTTTTCAATACAAGAAGGAAATCAGAACAGGGGTGAATTTTAAAAATCATCATTCACAGAAACAGCAACAAAATTCAATTGCCTTGCATTTCGCCGGCTGAATACTTAAGTGCCCCATATACAAAATAATTATTCCTCAGAAAACGAATTTTAAGGTTTGAAAAATAATTCCGTTATTTTTTACTTGACAATTTCGACTGTTGAGTTTTTATATACATTAATTCTAAAATCATTTTTTGTATTTTGAAGTCCTGATATCAAAAAACGTGGTTGTTTAAAAAAAAAATTAAGTTTGAAAAAAGTCAAAAATGGATATAGAACCCTCTTCCATACGAATACGAAATCTATGAAAACCAAACTTCAAATTTCCTATGAATATAGGACTTTTATGCACTGGACATTCGGAAATCAACGAAATCAAAAATAATAAAAAAAAGTCAAAATTTCTAGCATTATTAATTTTTATAATTTTAATTTAAGTGATAAAAACATAAAACCAAAAGTAATATAAATTTAGTGGCTGTGCCTTCCTCTATACCAGATTGTATTATTTTTAAGTCGATAAGAAACGTACGAAAATGATAAAGCATTTTAACACTTAATTATGAAAAATACTGAAAATGAACTTTGGCCCATAAAATTTCCTAGCAAAATCGTTCAATTTTATTCGGAATTAGTTTTGAAAATATTTCAATATTTTTAGGAGTAAGTTTTGGTATTTTTGTCACCCTTTTTTTAAATTCAATTGCTTTTTTACCTTTTTTGTTTTTATCCATTTTAGTTAAAAAAAAATATGCTTAATTATCATCGTACAAACTTTATTAAGAATACATTAAACGCAGTTATTTAGTTTGTCAACCTGAAGATATATACATAGTGTTACTTAAAATATTTTTTTTCCCCATTTCTACCTCGTTTTTATTTTTTTTTCTTATTCAGCCCTGAAAAAGATCCAAACCAAATTTGAAACGTCGGTAAATAATCAATAAATATTGAATTAAAACAGAGACAGTATTTTTGGATTTAAATTAAGGATTTTATATTGTTTATTTAGTCGGCGAAAATGTTACTTCTTATTTATACTTTTCCAGCTGACTGCACTTTTGTCCATGCATATAGAGCACATAAGCACCAAAAATCTCACATTTTTTAATATATTGTGAGTACTTAAATGCTCTATATCCCATCTCCCGCGCTTATGGGGCAATTAAGTATCAAGCGTTTTTTTTTTTCAAACTTTCCTACACAAATTGTCCCACATAGTATTAATTTTGGATATACGGCAAATAAGCATCAAAATAACCCAAAAATGTGTAGTTTATAGAGCAAAAGTGCTTTCGTAACTTCGTTAACAATTGAGATAGAGCAACGGGGATAGCGCCAAACGATAGAGAATATTCGAATTAGTATAACTGCATCTATAACTCAGTATCGCGAAAAAGTGGTCTATGGGGCACTTAAGTATTCGGCCGGCGATTTAACAAAATGGTAGCCCTGCTTCAATTTTTATAGCAAAGTAAAGGTATTATATGAAAGTCTTTGTGAGTTGGGGATCGAAATTTCTTTGATTTGGCATTCAATGTATTTATAAAACCAAGAAGCCTCTCTCTCTCTCTCTCTCTCTCTCTCTCTCTCGCTCTGAAAAACATTAGCTTTACGAATTAATTTTATATGAACGGGTAATAATAGGTGAGTTTTATTGGTTTTGTGAGTGAAAATAAGAACGCCCATATTTCAGATATTTAATCGGATATGTCAATGACTTTTGATGATGCATTTGAGTTTTTGTTTTTGAATCGCGATTTGCTGCTAAACTAAGCGTCCAAAAGACCTTAAACTTAACACCATTTTTCTCTTTAAATGGGATTTGCGGCTAAACTAAGCATCGTAGGGAATTACATATTCGTGATTAAGGAAGTGCCCTTTTTCTATCAATAATGCACGACAAAAAAAAAAAACTTTTGAAAATCGATATGATTTTTCTCTTTAAATTCAATTTGCGGATAATTTAAGCATTGCAGCGACATATTGTACCATGTTCTAGAAGTGTCACCTTCCCATCGATGTATTGCACTATATGAAAAACCAATTTCTTAAAATCGACTAATTTTCTCTTTAAATGCGATTGGCGGCTAAACTAAGCGCCCTAGCGACTTAAAAGAAGCATATATTCCTAATCTCAGAAGATACACCTTTCAATCGATGTATCGCATGATATGAAAACCCGACTTTTATCTCTAAACGCGATTGCTGGCCAAACTAAACTTCGTAGACCTACCAAAGTTGGAACCTTCAAACTTGATTTGCGGCTAAACAAAGCGCCCTAGCGACTTAAAAAAAACATATTCGAAATCTAGGAGTACCACCTTTCAATCGATGTATCGCACGATATTAAAACCCGACTTTTATCCTAAACGCGATTTCTGGCAAAACTAAACGACGTAGCTCACCAAAGTTGGCACCTTAAAACTTGATTTACGGTTAAACTAAGCGCCCTAGTGACTTATAAAAAGCATATTTGAAATCTAGGAGTACCACCTTTCAATCGATGTATCGCATGATATGAAAACCCGACTTTTATCTTTAAACGCGATTTCTGGCCAAACTAAACTTCGTAGACCTACCAAAGTTGGAACCTTCAAGCTTGATTTGCGGCTAAGCTAAGCACCCTAGCAACTTAAGAAAAGCATATTCGTAATCTAGGAAGAGCCACCTTTCAATCGATGTATCGCATGATATGAGAAACCGACTTTTATCTTTAAACGCGATTTCTGGCTAAACTAAACGTCGTAGACCTACCAAAGTTGGAACCTTCAAACTTGATTTGCGCTTAGCTAAGCGCCCTAGCGACTTTAAATATTCGTAATCTAGGGAGTGCCACCTTTCAATCGATGTATCGCATGATATGATTTTTCGTTTAGAAGCAGGAGGCTATTTTCTGATTTTAATTTACTATCTTACTTCTAGAAAAGTGCCAACCTTAAATATATTAGGCCTATTCAAGGCCTACCTTCCGACACATCACCTGTATTTTTCGGATTTTTCCTTTAGGAGCAGTAAACGTTTTTCTGATTTTTGCTTATTATCCCAGCAGCGTTAGCCAGTCAGTAAGTCAGGGATGAGCGTAGAGAAATATAATTAATAGTAAAAAAATAAACCATAATTGAAAATTTTTCATCACTTTTTAATGTTTAAGCAAGTCAGAAAAGATTTATTTTTACATGAAAATGTTTTTTTTTCTGCAAACAAATGTTTTTTATTTTGTAAGAAAGTAATTTTTTTTTTTGTAAAAAAGTTAGTTTTTTCTTTATAAAAAGTTAATTTTTTTTGTGTGTATAAAAGTTAACTTTTTTTGTAAAAAAAAGTTATTTTTTTTTGTGTAAAGTTAAAGTTATTTTTTTTTGTAAAAAAATTAATTTTTTTTTGTAAAAAAGTTATTTTTTTTTCATTTTTGATTGATTTTTTTTTTGTTAAAAGTTCATTTTTTTTTTGTAAAATAGTTTTTTTTTTTGTAAAAAAGTTATTTTCTTTTGTAAAAAAGTTAGTTAGTGCTAGCAAACCCTTAACAGAAATTACCTGCTGGCAGCATTGTATATATATATATATAGTACTATCAAAAAACCAAAACGACGGTGGCGGTGCCACTAGCCAGGGAGAGCATTTGCTCTGAAGATAATGTAGAGTTAAAAATACTTTCTACCTTTCTACAAGGGTTCTACTCATCTTCTATCTCACACGCAGGCGGCGAGGTTGGTGTATTACTATACCCACCACATTACCGACATTTACCACATTAATTCAATATACTCTATTCAATGCACGAACCATTCGCATCCATTAGTTAAAAATCTAATGGCTTTCCATGTTCCGGTAAAATGGAATGTCTTACATTCTGTCTTTCCTCTTTCAAGTTTACCCATACCGAGAGTTTGTTTTTTCTTACACATCAAAAAAAACTTTCAAAAATGACTTATTTTCTTTTTTTCAAAAACCATGGATATTCTTTAAATCGGTCAAAGAATTACCTAGTTAAAAATCTTTGAATATTATAAGATAAGATTTAAAAAAAATCCATATTTTTGGTTTCAATTTTTTTTTGAAAATCCAATATTTACATCTCGAAGGGCCAATTTTTCAAAAGTCATTTAAAATTTAGATAGTTCTTATTTTTCCGATAGAACAAACATTTGTTCGTGTTGCTTTAGTATTTATTCCTTTGATAGCTTAACTGATAATTGAAAAAAATTAATTGAATAACAACAAAATCAGCTTTAAGGAAAAAAAGTGGATTCATTTGCATACAATAAAATGCATGACTCGCTTTCCAGCTGACACTCATTAATATTCATTATGGTGTAATAATCTGTATGTGATTCACGTCATAATCTCAACCTTTCCAGTTTAATTTGTTGTTGTGAATAAAATATTCGTTTAATGTATTTGTATTGTAATTAAAAAGTCTTTGACTTTATCCGATGTTTTTTTTCTGTTGACAATTTGCAGTAAAAATGATCAGCTTAAGTACACAACATGAAAACAACTTTGTTTCCCTAGAAAAACTTTGGTTAAAAAAAGCAATTATCTTCTCGCTCTTAGGTACCTATATGAAAACATCGTTAACCACTAATGACGCCACCGACCGACGACGCCGACAGACGCTTTACATTACAACCATGTAGAGTGCAGCAATATATTCAACAGTAAGTGTTAACTATTGGACATTGTATTGGAGCTACCTACGGCATGAACTTCCGAGCTCACAATTCAATGTTGATTGTCGTTATATATTATAATAATCTGTTTGTTTTTAATGACATAAGTTGGTTAATTTGAGATCCCATGCTTTGATTATATTTTTTTATTAAACCTTAACTTTCTCTTGGATTGATTTGACAATTTATACCGCCTTCTTGAGCCAAATGAAATATATTTGTTTCAATTTTATAGTTTTATTCTTAAGTCATTCAGTGCATATGAAACATTTTTCTTTCTTTTTTGTTCCTTTTAAAGTTGCAGACCTCGAAAAGTAATGTTGTGCAAATAATTTCTTAGGGGCGATGTCCGTACCTTTTTTTTTAATTTTATCCCGTTATACTTTTTTTAAATTAATTTTTACACTTTGAAAATTTAGAATTTTTTTACGTGCAGATAGACCAAACTAACTAAAAAAATGGTACTGTGTAGAGAATACCTTATTCTAGAGGCGATGTTTCTTATTTTTTTTTACTAAGCCTTTTTAACAAAGAAACTTAAAAAAAAAAATCTACAGACCCTAACTTCGGATCAACGAATGGTTCGTAAAAAAAAGTACACGGAAAAATTTAGTCTTTTTTAAATTCACGTTCTAATTTCTAAAGCCATTTGATTCGCAAAAATAAAAATATTTACATAAGGTAAATATATTGGAACTCAGATAATATTCAATTATGCAGGGTGATTCAAGGTGTGACAAAAAGCTTAAGCGTGTAGGTTTAAACGAGGCAAGAAAAAAAATCGCATAAGAGGGGGATTCCCCCTCGTTTAGGGCGGAGGGACAATTTTCTAAAAAATTACTTAAAACAGAAAATAAATTATAAAATAAATAAACGTCACACTTATAATAACTTGATAGGCGTGTTTTGTTGAGTTCCTAATGTGAACATTAAGAAATGCTTCACATTAGGCCAAATTTTTACACACAATACCAACAACAACAAGTTAACACGACATTGAATCTTCAGTAACACTAATGTGAACATTAACGTTCCAATTATTTTCAAGGAAACGTTCGTTGAGTATGGTAGTTTTGAGCAGATTTTGAAAACAAAAATTTTATACGAAGATTTAAAACTGTACAACAAATTATTTCATGAAAAAATAACAACATACATTTTGATGATATAGATACAATTATTTTATTAAAAATTATGCTCCCCAATTGCTTAGAAATTACATGACGACATTCTTACAGCATAGAAGAAGCATTGGTTGATAACCATTTTTAATGAACACATCCCTTTGGTCTTTTGCCATTTAAATATTGCACTTCTCGAACAGCTTGTAGAAAATATTATTTCTTTGTGGGAAATCGCCACTTACCTATTAGTTTATACAAAATAGCATTAAAATATATAAATTTACTTAAATTGATTGTATTTAATCCTTTTCTGAGATGGCGTCCATTTTCTTCGAGAAAAAAACAGGTCCTTATGAGTTTTTATGTAAAAATAACAGCAAGTTGTGCCAACATTCAAAATCAAAATTCCTTAATGTGACTGGAAAGTCAGGGTTGTTTTCTTGAACCAGTTCCTAATGTTAACATTAGGTAGCTCAACAAAAAACACCTATTATAATATCTTGCAAAGCCAGAAATCTCTTATTTTAGTATCTTTTTAAAAAAAAATTGTTTCAATGAACAGTTTTCGAAAAATTAATTTTCAGACTCAAAATATTGAAAAAAAATCCGCCTACTTATATCAACAATTCAGCTTTGATAAAATAACGCAATGTTGCAACTTTTGAATGCAACTTTAACACTCGTTACCTCTTAATTGCACTCGGGTTGAAGATTCTTAGTATCCATTTGTTCTTACCTACCATAGTATCTGTTCGCAGAAAAAATCTAAGCTTTGATAAAATGACGTATGTCTGGCGGCCCTGGGCTCTTAGTCCGTAGGTATACTTTAACTTTTTCCTATAGTTTCGGATATATAGAAATAAAATTATAATTCCACTTTCATCACTTTCATTCAATTTCCACATGATGAAATAACAGTGAATAAATGTGTATTTACCTTTTTTTTTTTTTTTTTTTTTTTTTTTTTGCAGGTAAATTGGTCAGAAAACAATCAATATCGAAGACATTAACAGTTTTTTCAGATTTCTTGACTTTTCTACCTCCCGCATCTCCCTTATTATTGATCCTAGCAAAAATATGAACATATTTTTTTATGGACAACGGTTTTTTATGGACGACGGTGGCGGTGCCACTGGCCTGGGAGGGCATTTGCCCTGTAGATAATGTAATCTCATTATTATTTCATTACATTGAAAATCTCATTAAATAAAAAAAAAAAAACATTAAAACCATAATTTTTCGTCATTTTTGTATATGCTTCTAACCTTATGAAACGATAAAATTACTTAAAAAAAGTGACTCGGCTAACATTTATTCTATTATCTGCCGTTAACTTTTTTCTTGGAGCTCAAACATAAGCTGTTCTATGGTACATTTAACAGTCTCTCTTGTGTCATACCAAATTTTGAACTCTTTCGCATACAAAAGGAGATATTTCAGATTTACTTTTCACAAATGCCTGCTTCTAACCTTATTTTAAGTCACGTAATAGCTTTAAACTGCAAGAGCGATTTCATGCGATGCTATTTTTTTTTTTGTAATTCACTATATTTGTGGAAAAAAAGAAAGAGTTGCCTTCCACAATGCTGTAGATGATTAATATTTAAATAAACTTGTAAATGCATGTTGAATAATTACTTTTATAGGTAATACAACAAAAAAACGAAACAAAATAACGGAAGTAATAAAAGAAAGAAAATAAGAAACAACCACCTTAAGTCCAACAAGAAATTAAGTAAGGCCTATTTTCATCTTTGTACACCAACTGATGTCGGTCTTCTCCTTCCTCTCCTTTCAGCGTTAGATAAGATTCCATTGAAATCATGAAGAAATGGTAAATGACTTGACCGTTGTGATGTTACTATACTTAAGTGGTTTTCGTTCGTGATCAAGTCAAGTCTGTTTCGTATTATCAGGAAGACACATCTTGCAAAAAAAATTATTTCTCTCTTTTAAGTTGCTACTAACTGCTAACCGATGTTGTAGTATGTATGGATCCGAAAAGCAATTAAACTCAATTAAAATGAGTCAACATAGTTTTCAAAGCAACGGATTACATATTAAATGTAATTGTAAATACACATTATTATTTATAACCAATAAATCTTAAGACTCAAGGCTAAGCTTATGTTGAAGATTCTAATAAATTAAACCTGTTTCAAAATAAAAGGACTAACATAGTTGTTAATATTTTTTTTTTAAATTTTGGTAGACAAAATTATTAAGGTAGTAATTTTGTTTATATCCAGTGGCAGACTAAGTTCGTTGGACAGTTTGAGGACTAAAAAGTGTAATAGGTCCCCAATGTGATATTTGTTGTCAACAAAAAAAAAATATGTATAGGTATATGAATATGTATGTACATTGCAGTCCAAAAGTTTGAGTCCAACCTGGCTTACTGACTTCATGCATGACTGGGAGTATGTTTTATGAATTCAAAGTTGGGTTTTTTACCTATCGTTTTTACCTGAGCAGTACACAGCACGTTCTGGTAGTCAAAGTTGATTTTTTAAACCACATTTTTTTTTTTAAAAAGGGTGTTTTGTTATAAAAGTGGGAAAACTGCTTTTATTGATTACTGGGATTATAATTATTAATTTGTATGACTTTCGGTTGTTGATTAAGCACTTGTTTATGAATGCTTACATAAAACGAATTCTCAAAACCCAATTGAAAGATTGACTTTACAGTCAAAGGAATTTATTTGTTAATCCTTACGTTTTGTGTAAACAACTAGTCTAAAATGGGAAAAGTCGCAGAAACCACCATTGAAAAACGATCTGCATTCATTACCCTTCTTAAAGAAGGCAATTCGAGGCGGGAAGTTGCTTCGCAGTTAAAAATATCAAAGGACTATGTTCAACGTACCATTGAACGCCACGCTCAAACCGGAAGTCTTGAAGATAAACTACGGTCCGGATCAGGGTTGCCGTTCTAGGATCTAGCGACATTTCAATATGTTCCGCGACAAAAAATATTTTGATGTCGCTAGATTATTTCTAGCGACATTTGAAGGAAAGCATCTGTGATATTCGGCCCTGGTAATTTTACAATGCTGGCATTTAAATTAATTTCAACAATAATTGTGCACTAGAAACAAAAATTCACCACAAACAGACACACAGTGTGAGTGTGAGCGCAGTAGTTTTATTTAAGAAAATTAATCTGTTTCCAGTTTCTGATAGACCAAAGTTTTTTTTAAATTTACTTTAAGTTTTGAAAAAAAAAAGTTGTTTTTGTTTGTTTTTTCATCTAGCGACTTCTAGCGACTTTTTGTCTCCCAAATTTCAGCCAACCTAGCGACTTTTGAAGGTTGGGCTTGCGACTTTTCATTTCAGCTTGCGGCAACACTGGTCAGTATGGCCTAGAGCTACAACAAAACATGAGGATTTGCTAATAGGGATAACAACCAAACGAAGTAGGTGAAAAACAGCACCTTAAATACGTGCCGAAGTAAATCAGACACGGAGTAAGCCGCTGTCCTTATCAACAGTCAAACGGAGGCTAAGAGAAGCTGGACTATTTGGCGAGTTGCGGTTCGAAAACCCCTTCTTCGACCCCAAAATAAGCTGACACGGTTAGATTGGGCCAAAAGACATAGAGACTGGACCAAAAAAGATTTTAAAATAGTTTGATAGAGCAACGAATCCAAGTTCGATGTATTGGGAACCAAAACGAAGAGTTTTCGTTTGATGCAGTGCTGAACAGAAGATGCCAACGGACTTTCTGGTTCCTTCAGTGACAGTCAAGTATGGAGGTAGTTCTATAATGGACTGGGGATATTTCTCTCCAAGTGGAGTGGGATATCTGACTCGGGTGACTGGAAAAAAGAACAAGGTGGCGTATTAAACGATATTAGAAGAAAGCGCTGTGACCTCTGACATCAGATTGATTGGCGAAGGATTCGTATTTCAGCAAGACAACGACCCAAACACACGTCAAAACTTTTTCAGGAATACCTCAAACAAAACGAGGATCAAGAAATATTAAAAATTATGACATGACCGCCACAATCACCAGATATTAACCTTATATGTTGTGGGAGGAGCTGGATAGAAGGGTGATCAATGCTCATCATCGGAATCTGCGTTATGGAATACACTCCTGGATTTCTGGAACAACATATCACATGAAACAATTAAAAAACTTATAGCTAGAATGCCAAGAATAGTTAAAAAAAAAAAATCGGTTTAAGCCATTTTCCCTTAATTTTAGTAAATTTCCATGTATTAAAAACACAATAGAAATACTTGTCTCTTTACTTTGGTTTTATATATGTTCCCCATTGATTTCGCATGTTTATTTTTCTATTAAAAAAGGGTTTGCCTTCGAAAACAGAGGGTGGACTCAAACTCTTGGCCTGCAGTGTATATAATATAATATACATATAATGGTTGACAAAAAAAAAACAAGCATTTATAGACCTAATGGTAGTACTCTCCAGTCTCTACTCTAGAAATTATCGGAAAATGCATACCTGCACACAAATCAGTGGCGTACGCTGGGGGGTTCTAAGGGGCTTGAAAAAACAAGCCAGAATGAAATCACGAATGCAATTTACTCATAAGCATAATACACTCTTTTAGAATCTTCTCTTTTTGTATTACTTTTCAGTGCATCAAATGCTTTGATTATGCTTTAACCAGTATCTTTGAACCCAGTGAAAGTTTTGGAACCTCAAAATATTCATAAAATATTTTTAAATATCTGTCAACTGCATACTTTTTTTGCCGAATGGTATTATTAATGGTACGACATAAGGCATTAAGAAAGCTGTAGAGTCAATTGATGACATTTCGAAAAGCTGCCTTTTTACTAGTCAAAGACTTTTTTAAAGTTAATTTAAAATTTAAGTTAAAATTTTTTGATGTCCAATAATATAATAAACTTCTATTTTAATAAATACATCTATCGAATTGGAATAAATTGTTATAATTGATCTTATTTAAACTGTACTTAAGTAAAACATAAGCTTAGCGAAACCACTATGAAAACGCCCCAAAAATAATTTGTATTAAAAGGATTTTTCTTTGAAAAATGTTACCATTTTTGCATTGATTTTGCTACTGCTTATGCTATTTTAAATTATAATGTTATTATAACACAGCTATGAGCTTACTTAAAGAAAAACGGAACTTTTATTTATTTTAATGTGAATACCTACACTTTTCACATACCCCTATTACCGTTGACGTTGTTTAAATCGAGTCGATAAAAGTGGATTTTTATGATTTAAGAATATTTGACAGTTAAAATTCCATTCATACAAAAAACAGCTGTGATAAATGTTAAGACAATATTGGTGAAAGGCAGGGTAACACGCATTGCTTTCAATATCAATATTTAGGTATGGAAACAATATTGTGAAAAGATGAAACCGATATTACAATACTCGAAATAGTTTTAGTTTCGCTTCTATTTTGCAATCCGGATATGGATATGAGACTGTTAAAATGTCAAATAAAAATGACAACAACTGATACCGGGCTTAACGGTTAGAGAATGAATAAATTTGAGAGTGAATAAATTTGCAAATAAAAAAGAAGAACGGATCTAATTTTTTCACCAAATTCTAATAGTGTGGGAGCCCGTGACAGATTTTGGTGACCAATAGAAGCAAAGCTTATCTTTTGGTAGATGGTTAATTTGACGTTATAATGAAGCCTAGTGAAAGTCAGCTGGCGGTAGGGCTGGCAACGAGACGAGAAAAGTCTCGGTCTCGATCTCGAAACGAGACGAGACTGCCTTCTAAGCAACTGAGACGAGACCGAGACGAGACAGTATATTTGGACCGACATTTACGGGGAGTCTAATATATTTAAAAAAAATCCAATTTCAGTTAAATATTTATTTTCTTCTGCACATTTTCAAACTATAATCAAAAATATTTCGTTCAAATAATCAACAGGTTGTCCGGAAATCGTATTTTTCGGAGACGAGACCGGGACGAGACTTTATTACACGAGACTGACACAAGACCAAGACGAGACTGAACATTTTGGATTTTAACGAAACCGAGACGAGACTTACAAAAGTCCCGCCGAGTTTCGTCTCGTGGCCAGCCCTAGATGGCGGACCATGGGTGGGTGTGGCTGCAGCAGCCCCCCAAACATGTAAAAAAAAAAGTTGGGTTGCGACTCCACCAAAGTTGAAATTTGGTTATATGATAGTTAACACCTTATATTATGCAAAAACAAAAGTCAGCTGGTTGTATGCGGGTGGAAACAACGGCGTATACAGGGGGGGTCACGGGGTCATGTCCTCCCCCGAGAACTCAAGATAATTTTGTTGATCTGAAATAATTATTTAGTAACCACATACAAAAAAAAGCAAGTTGGTTACCTAGAAGGCTAATATGATTTTCGATTGGTAAATTCAGAATTCAATAGAAAATTGGAATGATGGTAACTTGGATTTCAATAAGAAATTTAATTTTCATGGCAATGAAATACCTACCTACCATATTTTGTATTCAATTGAGGCAACTTAGATTTTCTTCCTCGTACCTCAAATTTAAGATAATAACAAACTTCTCATATAAAAATACATTCAAATCTTAAAATATATGCATAAACAATCATAATTAATGTTTTAATATTGGAGGACTATGTGACGGTACATAAAGTTGATATAAAAGATCGAACAACCACCTTTTTGTCACATAAAGATTAATTTTTTTTTTATTTAAGAACAATTGTTTAGACGCTCACTGCGACAACATCAGCTGTTAGAATTCGACTTATAAATAAGTACATCAATGTAAAGGGGTTAGAGAAGCACAAAATGTAATACATAATTTTAATTATAAAATGTTAAAAAGGGATGACCAATGTGCTCCTTCATCTCTATTTATATTAACATATTAACATATTAACATATTGCATATACGCAAAGACTCTAGAATATTGAGACGCGTATATTGATTCTCTCGTTCCAATAATTTAAAACTGTCAAGTGTGAAGGTGTGTTGAGATTCAAGTGCATGTTCGGCTATTGCACTTCTGTGTGGATCATTATTTTTTATGCAATTTAAATGCTCTTTGGCTATTACGCAGCTCTCGCCTGGTTTGTCCTATGTATATAGAGCTGCATTGTTCAGACTTAGCCGAATAAACGCCAGGTTTCTCAATAGAAGGTGTCACGTCTTTTGTAGTTTTAAGAAGGTTTTTAATTTTGTTGTTGCTTTTCCAAGATGGAGAAAGACCGAACTTAGTCAAGCATTTTTTAAGCTCATTTTGGATAGGAGCATACAAATTAATTGACACTCGTTTAGGAAGTTCTTTTATCGGAGCAAGGGAAGTGATGTTATTTTTCCACTTTTTATTCATATGTTTCTTTATAAGTGAGTCTACTGGCAATTTTGAATACCCATTCTTTTTAGCGATTTCATATATACGATTAGTTTCATTTTTAATTGTTTTGTCTGAGAGAGGGACATTGCACATTCTGTGTACCATTGAATTAAATGCTGCGTGTTTATGTGATGTACAATGGTTTGATTCAATAGTTAAAAAGCGATCTGTGGACGTAAGCTTTCGGTATATGTCAAACTCAATCATCCCATTTTCACCATGTGAAAAAGATGAAAGATCCAGAAATGCAAGAGCTTTGTTTTGTTCACGCTCCAGAGTGAATTGAATGTTTACATCGGCACTGTTAATAAAGTTTAATACTTCTTGTACTTTGATCTCATGGACGATTGCTAGTAAGTCATCAACATACCTGAACCAAGTTTTGGGAAACGAATCATTTTTGGCTAATAATTCCTCGACGCTTATCACAAATAAATTACACAAAAACGGAGATAAACTATTTCCCATAGCCATGCCTTGGGTTCCGTTTTAAGATGACAGCCAAAACCTGTTTAACCAAACAGAAATTAAAGACTGTAGTTGTTTCCAAATGTTCACTCAGAGGCGTATACAGCTTTAGTTCTTGGGAGGGGTCATGCCAAAAAAAAATAACAAAAACTAATATTCGTTAAAAGTCAAGTGCCTTATATTTTTTTTCTTCATATTTTACTGCGCGTTGCTATATAAAAGAAAAGGGAAACAATCTTAATTGACTATATACTAAAGGGTTTTCCAATAGGGATTGATTGATTTTGACAGCTCGTTACGGCCATATTGTTTCTTTTACTTTCGGTCAAAATATCGTCTTTTAATCAGTTACTACAGACAAATCATCATGGTGAGTTACAGCGTCGAGCAACACGTGCAAATGATGTTTTAGAGCAGTTAGAAGTTTATCCCAATTTTGGTCGAAAAATCATCTTTAGCTATGAGGCCCATCTTTGGATGAATGGGTACGTGAATAAGCAAAATTGCTGGATTTTGGACGACACTAATCCACGCGAGATTCACGAGGTGCCAATGCATCCAAATAAAGTTACTGTTTTGTGTAGATTTTGGGCTGGATGCCTGGAGGCGTCATCGGTCCGTACTTCTTGGAAAATGATGCTGGCCAGGCCATCACCGTCAACGGCGATCGCATTAGGTCGATGACCACCAACTTCTTGTGGCCTAAATTGTATGATATGGACACTGAAGATATATGGTTTCAACAGGATGGCGCTACGTGTCACACAGCTTAAGACACAATCGATATTCTTCACGAGCGGTTTCATGGCATGGTTATCTCGCTCCAAAGCGACGTGAATTGGCCACCAAGATCGTGTGATTTGACCCCTTTGGACTTTTTCTTGTGGGGCTTTCTTAAGTCGCAGGTCTATGCAAATAAGCTGCAAACCACCTCGACCCTCAAAGACAACATAATCGATGCCATCGGTCAAATTCAGCCTGAGTTATGCGCCGAAGTCATCGAAACCTGGACCTTTCGAATCCGCCCCACCCAGCGAAGCCGGGGCGTCCATTTGAACGATGTTATATTACTATAATAGGGCTCTCAAATAAAGATAAATCCTTATTGATATCTTGTTTTATTCAATTTTAAAATCGACCCGCCCTTACCTAATGGGAAACCCTATAATACATTACCTTTGTTAAAAATAAGTTAAAATAATTTAAAATCTTTCATATCCTGGAAAAAGATATCGTACCTTTACTCATTTAATTTCAAGATAGTTAAGAATCAAAAGTCGGCGTGAAATAGCAGACTACGAATGTAATGCTAAATTTTCACTACGCCAAGTTAGGCAATTTCGTTGAAAATATATATTTCGAACTGCCAAAGCCAATTCAAAATGAAATGAGCTACCTATACGAAAAAATTAACAAATTTAAGACGAAAACACTTTTTTGGTATTTGCAAAGTTACCTCATTTTTGGTTCCAAAGAAAATTAAAATAAACAACTGAGTCGAACGAACCTTTATTAGCTGGACCAGTGACCGCGCTCTTCGTTTTTATTCCTGACTGTTACATTTTTTATGTCGGAGAGCCTCAGCAACAGCATACAGCAATCTCCAGTTGCCTGACCAAAAAAAATCAGTTTAGCTAGCTGTCAAAATACTGAGGAAAAAAATTTTTGGATGCACTTGATCATTTGTTTTGAATTTTATTCAGAATTTATTTTAATCCTTTCAAAGTTTTATTTCAGCGAATTGAAGTTGCAGGAAAAATTAATAAAATATCATAGGTACTGTGCACTGTTTTCTGTTTCTTAATTTTAGTAAATAAATATAAATATTCACTACTGAAAATGAAAACAATAGCTCTGATTTTCAAAAATGGCCACTTGTGTAAATTGCTCTTTTTACAATAGTGGAAAAACTAAAATACATTACATATTCGTATTATAAGGAATACGAAGATTCGTTTTCGTTGCGTTTCAAGAAAAGTGCGAACAAAGTTCACGAGTGATTTTGATATGCCTCTGATTTGAAAAAAAATGTATGTCTCTAAGACTGCCACCGATGGAAAAGTGAAAGGCACCTTACAAAATAAATATGTACATCAAATATACCTAATCTTTTTATCTTTCTTACCAGTAAGCCTTTCTAAAAAAAATAATGGACAAAGTTGTCGCTTTTCGTCAATAATTCCATCCAACTGGTCAAACGGTTCACCGCAAGGAGTTCCAAAATATCTCCTTTACCATAGCTATTGGCTTTTGCATTATCGGATTCATAGGTTACTTTGTATAAGTAATCCACATCGAAATCAAAAACAATATTGTTCGATCGTTAATGTTGAATAAGTGCAAACAAAATCCTTTCATAAGAGGTTTTCATCATAGTTTTATATATTTATGTCTTTTATCGTTAACATTAATATTTTTTGGTTAGAATAACTATAAATCGAAAGTTATCACTTTTTTTGCTTTTAAAAATAATCTGTCATACAGAAATCAAACAAAACAATTTCTGTATGTGTTCTATAATGTGTTTAAAGATTTAATTTTCAGAAAAAAAAATTTTCTTTTTTTGAAAATCTTATTAGTTTTTACTTTACTGAGTGAACATTTGGTAACAACTCCGCACTTTTATTTCTGTTTGGTTTAACAGGTTTTGGCTGTCATCTCAAAACGGAAACTAGCCTATGCATATATTTTAAGATTTTAATGTATTATCACATGAGAAGCTTGTTGTTATGTTAAATTTGAAGTACGAGGAAGAAAATCAAAGTATCATCGATTGACTACAATATAATGTAGGTATTCCATTGCCATGAAAATTAAATTTCTTATTGAATTGAAGTTACCAACATTCAAATTCTCTATTGAATTCTAAATTAACAATTGAAAATCCTACTAGCTTTCTAAGTAACCAACTTTCTTTTGTTTTTCTATGTGGTTATGAAATAATTATTTCAGATCAACAGAATAATCTTGAGTTCTCGGGGGGGGGGGACATGACCCCGTGACCCCCCCCCCCCTGTATACGCCGTTGTGTTCACTCAGTAAAGTAAAACCAATAGGATTTTGAAAAAGAACATTTTATATTTCTGAAAATAAAATCTTTAAACACATTATAGAACACCATATAGAAATTGTTTTATTTGATTTCTGTATGACAGAGTAGATTATTTTTAAAAGCAAACAAAAATATCTACATAATGTGAGTGACAACTTTCGATTTATTGTTATTCTAACCAAAAAATGTTAATGTGAACGAGGAATAGTCATAAATATATAAAACTATGATGAAAACCTATTATGATAGGATTTTGTTTGCACTTATCCAACATTTATGATCGAAAAATAATGTTGTTAATATGCATGTGGATTATTTTTACAAAGGAACCTATGAATCCCGTAATGCAAAAGTTTATAGCTATGGTAAAGGCGATTTATTGGAACTCCTCCTTGGTGACCGTTTGACCAGTCAAATGGAATCCTTGACAAAAACGCGTCAAGGTTCACAGAATTTAACAACTTTGTCAATTATTTTTATCAGAAAGGCTTTACTGGTAAGAAAGATAAAAAGATTAGTTATATTTGTTGTACATATTTATTTTGCCTTTCACTTTGCCATCCTGGCAGTCTTAAGCTGGCCATACACGACCGAGCCGAACAGCTCGGAGCTATTTGGTTCCGGTCTCTCATGGAGAAGATGAGACAGTTAGATGTTTTTTGTGAAAATTGTATTCTGCAATTTAATGAGAAGAGTGAGAAAATAGGATTTTATTATTTAGTAACGGTGCGGTGGAGCGATTGGAAAGTTGGAAGCAAACATAACTGCTAGGCTTGCTGATTCCCCGCAGACGATAGAGCCGAACATTCGAAGGTTCATGTTCGTGGATTTTGGACTGGCTGAAAATCCAAATTCTTCGGCCGAACCAAACGAAGCCATCTAAGTTTTCCCACTCACGGTTCGGTCACGTATGGCCAGCTTAGAAACAAAATTTTTTTTTTTTCAAATCAGAAGCATATACAAATCACTCCTGAACTTTTTTCACACTTTTATTGAAAAGCAACGAAAACGAATCTTTGTGTTCAATTAAAATACGAATTTGTAATGTATTTTAATTTTTCCACTATTGTAATTGTATAAGCAATTTTCTCAAGTGGTCATTTTTGAAAATCAGAACTATTGTTTTCATTTTCAGTAGTGAATATTTATATTTAACTGTTTACTTAAATTTCAGAAACAGAAAAGAGAGTACCTAATGTTATTTTACTAATATTTCCTGCAACTTCAATTCAAATTAGAACTAGCTGAAATAAAATAAATTCTGAACAAAATTCAAAACAAATGACCCAGCGAATCCAATATTTTTTCCTCAGTATTTTGATTGCTAAACTCAGATTTGTTGTTCAGGCAACTGGAGACTGCTGTATGCTGTTGCTGAGGTCCTCCAAAACAAAAAATGTAGGGCTGGCCACGAGACGAGACTCTGAGAGACTTTTGTAAGTCTCGGTCTCGTTAAAATCGAAAATTTTCTGTCTCGTCTCGGTCTCGTATAACTAAGTCTCTTCTCGGTCTCGTCTCCAAAAAATACGATTTCCGGACAAACTGTTGATTATTGGAACGAAATATTTTCAATTATCGTTTGAATATGTGCAGAAGAAAATAAATATTTAACTGAAATTGGATTTTTTTTAACTTATTAGACTCTCTGTAAATGTCGGTCTAAATATACAGTCTCGTCTCGGTTGCTTTAAAGGCAGTCTCGCCTCGTCTAGTCTCGGTCTCGTCATGTGAGATCGAGACCGAGACTTTTCTAGTCTCGTGGCCAGCCCTAAAAAAATGTTAAATTAAGGTATAGAAACGAATAGCCCGTTATACTAATACTATACGTTTTCACTGGGCCAAATGAGGTAATTTCGTTGAAAATTTCCAAATGAGATCCGAAATTACATCATTTCCCATACAAATTCTTATTTCCAAATGAGCTAATTTCAACCAATAGCGTAATGGTTAGTGCGTTGGACTTTCACGCTAGAGATCTAAGTTCACTTCCCAGCCTCGTCCAAACTAAAAACTTCAGGGCTACTGTCTCTTTGGACGCATTGACAAATCCTCCAAGAGTTATCGCTTGTCATGAATAAGAGCTTCTCATCTAACTGTTCGGATTCGGCATAAAATTGTAGGACCCTCTCATTCCTGTCGACACGTGCACACAGGAATGTTTGCGAGTTTTTAGTCACTAGGCCTGGTTCCTCACGAGCCGTTGTGCCACCCAATTTATTTTTTATATAAATCTATTATAGTATAGTTAATTAAGACTTTTTCCCTATTCTTGTATACCCACAGTAAAATATAAAACAAAAAAATATATGGCACTTGACTTTTTATAAATAGTGCTTTGCATAAGTATAAACGCACCTGTAAAAAAGCATTTTATAGAAAAATGGAAATGGAAGCGACACTTTACTATTTTTTTATTTTAAGGGATCAGTAAATAAGTGAATTGAGCAAAAAAAAAGGACCGTTATTTTCCCTAGCGTTGTTTAGAAAATAAAAACAGGTTGTTTCGTATTGCAGAAGTATAAACGCACTATGCTAATTTCGTTTAAGCTTCATTTACTTTTGAGTTTCGAGATGACAAACAACGAAGCCGCGTGGTATACATTTAAGCGATACGGAAAAGGCCAAAATTCAAGACTTTCGTGCAAGTATCCTAAGATGTAGGCCTATTCTTAGGAAAATTTTGAGATTGGGTCGTTTTTCCCTAATTTTATACAAGACCCAGAATCTTATGGAACGAAAATAAAACCCGCGGGTCCGCAGATGATGACACGTCGCGATAATAACCGAAAAATCAATGTTACATATAATTAATATGGTACGAAAAACTGTCGAAAATGAAAAGCCTAACCCCAATTCGTAACGAATTGCACTCAAAAATTGCACCCCATTAGATGCAACATTGATTGTTCGGCTTTATCGCAACGTGTCAGCATCTGCGGACCCCCGGGTCTTATTTTCGTTCCATAAGATTCTGGATCTGGTATGAAATTACGGAAAAACGACCCAATCTCGAAATTTTCCTAAGAATAGCCCTACATCTTAGGATACTTGAACGAAAGTCTTGAATTTTGGCCTTTTTCGTATTTCTTAAATGTATACCACGCGGCTACGTTGTTTGTCATCTCGAAACTTATAATTAAATGAAGCTTAATTGAGATTTACATAGTGCGTTTATACTTCTGCAATACGAAAAAATCTGTTTTTATTTTCTAAACAACGCTAGGGAAAATAGCGGGACTTTTTTTTTTTGTTCAATTGACTTGTTTACTGATGCCATTAAATAAAAAAATAGTGAGGTGTCGCGTCAATTTCCTGTTTTCTATAAAATGCATTTTTACAAGTGCGTTTATACTTATGCAAAGCACTGTATAAGTCTGTGTATTTTTTTTTCGGCGTGACCCCCTCCCCCCCAAGAAGTAAGGCTGTATACGCCCTTGGGTGGAAAGACTGTCAGCTGAAGTAGTGAAGTATGCACGCATACTTTTGCATAATATAAGGTGTTAACTATCATGTAACCAAATTTCAGCTTCGGTGATATTATCTTTCTAAAGTTATTCTGCAAAACGTGTATTATGCGTGCAGTTTAAATCGTAATCTATAGATTTTGTGTATGGCGCATTTTATTTATTTAGCGGAATTTCTCAGATTTAAACTTTATTTTATTGACTGCACTCAAAGGGCTTTATAGTCAACATACAAATTAAATGAACACAAAATAAAAAACCCATTTTATTCATTGAAATTTGAAAAAAATTGAGTAGACAAGACAAAATGGTAAAGCTAAAAATCAAATATTAGTGGAGACTAGATAGCATTTTATTCAAGAACCCGGGGAACCTGCTCCGATTTGGATGATTTTTTTTTTGAAATTTAGGAAATAAAATTGTAAAAAAGTTGACAATTAAAAAATTGACGCTCTTAGCTCAAATTTTTTTAAATATCAAAAAACCAACATTTTTCAAAAAAAAAAAGTTATTTTGTAATATTATTTGTAAAAATATATAAATTAAGTACAAAACAATTGAAATGTTTATAAAATATTTTTTTATTTTGTATTTAATATACATTTTAAAAATTTAGTATAGTAAAACCAGCTTATATTCACGGGCAGATGTTAGATTTTTTTTATTTGCAATTTAAATAATAAATAGTAATAACAATAATATTAATAGTAGGTAATATTTAATAATATATATCTATTTAATAGTAATATTTATTATAAAAGTTCAAAACTATTTATCGTAAAACCCACTTATATGCACAGTTTCTTTTATTCAATTCAAAATAATTAATAATATATACATACATACCTATTAATTTAATTTAAAAAATATTGTTATGTACCTACAATAAGAACATCGGATAATTTTTTTTTTGTCAGATATTTAAAATTGGTATGGTGGATCTTGTAGAGGATATACAAACAAAGTGACTTTTCTTCTGGGACATTTTTCAAAATTATATTTTTAGATTCTGCAGCTCATTTTTTTCAAAAATCAAACAAATGTTCAAGTATTTCCTTCAGTAAGTAGTTACACCTTCTTAAAATTATTTGTTTTGTCTCTATAAGGATGGTTATAATAAAGAAGCACAGGTAACTGTTTTTTAAAATGTCATAAAATGCATTTTTAATAGAACAATTACTGGATATACTCAAAAATCGTTTAATTATCAAGCTCTCTTCGACTACACAGCTCTAAAAGGGTTTGAGAACGAGCAAGTAATTGTCGTTCTTTGGGGCATTATTACTAAATCTGTCATCTGTTCTTTTCTATCTGCTCCAGTTTTTGGGATATTCCAATCTGAAATTGGAGTTAATCCGTTTTTCCCTTTTTTTGTGGTTATATAAAAATTCAAAGTGCTTGGTTTTCAAAAAAATTGCATCGATTTCTGAAAGTACTTATATTTATCTTGAAATTCAGTTTAATCATTCAAATATCCCTTTTAGTTTTCCAATTATCTAACAAAATAGTTCCAAAAATAGTGAAAAACCTTTTTTTTTTTCAAAATTCAAAATTTTAAAAATCGGAGCAGATGGCAAAAACGGATGATGGATTTGAGTTCAGCATAAAATAATGTCCCTGAAATGACTCTTATTGGCTCATTTTCAAACCCTTGTAGAGCTTAGTAGTCGAAGACAGCTTGAAAATTAAACGATTGTTCGAGTATTTCCAGTAATTGTTCTATTAAAAATGCATTTTATGACATTTTAAAGAACAGTTACCTGTGCTACTTTATTATAAGCATCCTTATAGAGACAAAACAAATAATTTTAAGAAGGTGTAACTACTTACTGAAGGAAATATCTTGAACATTTGTTTGATTTTTGAAAAAAATGAGCTGCAGAATCTAAAAATATAATTTTGAAAAATGTCCCAAAAGAAAAGTCACTTGTTTGTATATCCTCTACAAGATCCACCATACCAATTTTAAATATTTAACAAAAAAAAATTATCTGATATTCTTATTTTAGGTACATAACATAATTTTTGAAATTAAATTAATAGGTATGTATGTATGTATGTATTATTAATTATTTTGAATTGAATAAAAGAAACTGTGCATATAAGCGGGTTTTACTATAAATAGTTTTGAACTTTTATATTAAATATTACTATTAAATAGATAGTAGTAGCCCGTAGCGTTATGGTTAGTGCGTTCGACTGTCACGCTGGAGGTCTGGGATCGTTTCTCAGCCTCGTCCACCTAAAAACTAAAAAAGTTTTTTTCAGGGCTACTGCCTCTTGCGAGGAATTGACAAATCCTCCAAGAGTATCACTTGTCGCGAATAAGTGCTTCTCGTCTAGCCGTTCGGATTCGGCATAAAATTGTAGGTCCCTTCCATTCCTGTCGAAAGGCGCACACAGGAATGGTTGCGAGTTGTTAGTCACTAGGCCCTGGTTCTTCATGAGCCGTTATGCCACCCGATTTATTTGTTTATTTATTAAATAGATATATATTATTAACTACTACCTTCTATTAATATTATTGTTATTACTATTTATTATTTTAATTGCAAATAAAAAAAATGTAAAATCTCCCCGTGAATACAAGCTGGTTTTACTGTACTAAGCTTTGAAATGTATATTAAATACAAAATAAAAAAATATTTTATAAGCATTTCAATTGTTTTGTACTTAATTTATATATTTTTACAAATACTATTACAAAATAACCGGAGCAGGTTCCCCGGGTTCTTGAATAAAATGCTATCTAGCCTGCACTAATATTTGATTTTTAGCTTTACCATTTTGTCTTGCCTATGCAATTTTTTCAAATTTTAATGAATAAAATGGGTTTTTTTATTTGTGTTCATTTAATTTGTATGTTCACTATAAAGCCCTTTGAGTGCAGTCAATAAAATAAAGTTTAAATCTGAGAAATTCAGCTAAATAAATAAAATGCGTCATACACAAAATCTACGATATAAACTGATTACGATTTAAACTGCACGCATCTAATACACGTTTTGCAGAATAACTTTAGAAAGGTAATACCACCGAAGCTGAAATTTGGTTACATGATAGTTAACACCTTATATTATGCAAAAACAAAAGTCAGCTGGCTGTATGTGGGTGGAAAGACCGTCAGCTGACGTAGTGAATTGTGAGCATGGCTTCTTACCGTGGTTCTATGCGTGCATACTTCACTACGTCAGCTGACGGCCTTTCCAGCCGCATACAGCCAGCTGACTTTTGTTTTTGCATAGTATTTATAAGGTGTTAACTATCATATAACCAAATTTCAGCTTTGGTGGAGTCGCAACTCAACTTTTTTTTTTACATATTTGGGAGGCTGCTGTAGCCAAATCCACCCGTGCTCAGCCAGCTGATTTTCACTAGGCTTCATTATGACACCAAATTAACCATATCCCAGCAAAATTATCTTTGGTGGAGTAACTGACTAAAATATGTCATGGGCTCCCGGGCTATAATACCCAAAATTTGTTGTTTCAAACCAAAAAAAAATTACAAAAAATATTTATTTATAAAGAAAGAAAAATAAAGTTCATTTTATAACTATAAGGAGTATTGTTTGTGTTTTTTATTTTGTTTTATTTTTTTTTTTCTTATTGAAATTTAACTTCTTATAAATATATATAAGGGGTTGGATGATAGGAAAGGTTTTAATTTTGTTTGCTATTTTGTATTATTAAAAAAAAAATTAATAAAATTGATAATGACCTTACAACCGTGCAATCGTGCAATTTACATAACAGAATCAAATCAAGATTTTATTTATTCTTTTGGCAAATATTCTACAATATTTTCTTATCAGCAAGGCACCTACAGCGGGGCCTTACATCACCGAAAAACTGTCAAAATAATAATTCTTTGTTACTAAAACGTGATTTTTTCGTTTATTTTAGCTGTTTTTAAATGTCTGGCTGATGAATACGTCCCACTGTTGCCCATAAAACATATAAATATTAGCTTTAAAACTTCAACGTAAATGGCACGATTAGTTCGACATATTTTAAGTGTCTGGCTCACGTTAGGCCCCACTGTAAATGTCTGGCAAGTATCCAATAAAGTGAATGACTCCATCCCCTAAGACATATCAAAAATTTAGCTTTGATAAAATAACGCAATGTTGTATCATTTGTATGCAACTTTAACACTCGCTACATCTTAATTGCACCCGGATTGAAGATTCTTAGTATCCATTTGTTCTTAGCTACCACAGTATCTGTTCGCAGAAAAAATCTTAGCTTTGATAAAATGAGGCACACTCCCTGTCACTTGTTTGAGGCCACTATTTTCATAAAAGTTTTTTCTCGATAAATACCTGTAAGCAATATTTTTCCTGAAAATTTTTGATACGTGTGAGTAGGTATATATATTTTGCAATAAAAAAGGATAAAGTTAAAGAGTTAACTTGGAAAATCCATAGAAATTTCACAAATTATGTGAATGGACTGCAAAAAAATGGATATAAAAAGTTGCGTCACTTGATTGAGGCCATTCCAAAAATTGCTTGGCAAAAGTTAACATCGCCGATTTTTTTCAAACAATAGTATTAATTATTTAAGAAAGGATAGAAAACTATATTTGATATTAAATTTCAAGTTAAAATGGGCTCTGGAAACACGTCGACAGTAGCAGAAAGAGGATCAATAGATGCTTTAAAGAAACTGGGATTCTCAAGCCGAGAAATAGCTAGGAGACCGAACAGAAGTAAGACCATTGTCAGCAACTATTTAGCAGACACTATGGAAAAAATGAAAAGGACACACATCTCAAGCAACAACAATCCAAGGAAAGCGACTCATTCAGCGGCTAGCTTCAAATTCCACACTATTGCGCCTTAAAAAAGGTCAAAAAGTGGGGTATCAGCCAGTATTTCGACGGTTTTTACGGTTATTAAAACCAGTGGTAACATGAAGAGTATGAAAATCAAAAGGAAATCGGTTCTACGGCAGCTACACAAGAACTGCGGATGAATTTCGCCAGGGAGCATGTTGCCTGTAGCAACGCATGGAATTATGTTGTCTTTTCAGATGAAAAAAAAGTTTAATCTGGACGGACCCGATGGTTACAACTTATATTTTCCCGATTAAAGAAAAGAAGAACTTATTTTGTCAAGACATCACAGTCATACATAAGATGTTATGGTGTGGGGAGCTTTCTTCTATTATGGAACAATTGAATTGGAGTTTATAACTACAACAATGAACGGGAATAGTTACAAATGCTTGCTGTAACGGATATTTCCAAAGCTGAAGAATATTCTTGAACCTCTACCTCTACCTCTACCCTCTACCAACAAGACAACGCCCCTATCCATACCTCCAGGGTAGCTAGAAGCTCAATTCAGTTAATAAACGTTGGACTTCTATCATAGCCACCCTATTCACCGGACTCAAATATCATCGAACACGTTTGGGCCTGGCTATCTCTAAAAGTTTCTGATACTGGTAGACAGTTTGGAGATAAGGACGTCTTGGTCGAAGCTAACTGCGTTGCCTGGAGCCAGATTTCACTGAATTATTCGAAAAAACTGTATGATTAATTTCCAAACCGTCTAATAGAGCTTATTTCAGAAAATGGCGGACATACTCATTATTAATTGATAAAAACACAATACATTAATGTTTAAAAACAAACAAAATTTTTATAGTTTTGTTCTTTTTTTATAAGACTCAGTTTTGTATACCCATTTTTGAGGTCCATTATTATAATTTGTGAAAATCCTATGGAATTTCCAAGTAACCCCTTTAAATTTATACTTTTTTATTGCAAAATATAATATCCTACTCACACGTTTCAAAAATTTCCAGGAAAAATATTTCCTACAGGTATTTATCGAGAAAAAACTCTTGTGAAAATAGTGGCCTGAAACAAGTGACAGGGAGTGTATGTCTGGCGGCACTTGGTTCTTACTCTAGTATATCGCAAGTAAAAATGCAAGATACATAATGGAACTACAATAGTCTTAGGCTCAAGGTAATGGTCGGACGAAAATGAGCGAATACAAAATAATTCTATCGTGCGCCCATAATATCGGTTTCTTTATTTGGGTAAACTATTGCTTTCCAGGCGCGAACGCTGAGAGGGGGTTGGGGAACTGGTCTCAGAGGTAATTTTGTGTGCTGAAACTCAAATCCGTCATTTATTTTCCGCCATCGATCGGCTCTAGTTTGAGATATACCAGTCTGAAAATGGAAAATAAAAATTTCTTCCCCTATTTTTTGAGATTTCTTAAAAAATCGAAATGCTTTTTTAAAAAACAAATGCACCGATTCATCAAAGAATTGCACTATAACTCATGTTCATGGATGAAACCGTGCATTTTATTTGAAAAAGAGCATATCGAATTTTTACTTAATCTCAAAAACAGGGGAAAAATGGTTATATTCCCTTTTCAGACCGGAATATCTCGGCACACGAATCCGTTTACGCCTTTAAAATCGATAAAAGCTTAAATACTAACCGATTTTTTGGGGGTTCTCAGCCAGCTTTCTAGTAAAAAAGGCATTTTTTGACATTTTAAGGGGCAGTAACTTTTGCTATTTTATTATTAACATCACTAGAGATTTGTTAAAACCACGTTTGATACGCGAATTTCTTGATCATTTGTTGACTTTGTAAGAAAATCGTTTTTTTTTTAATATCAAGCATATGCTCCACGTTCACATTTTTCCCCGGAATATAAAAAAAATTAACAAATTTTCAATGATTAGGAATGAAATTCAGAAATATCAAATGATTGTGTTGGATTAAGGTTTGATTTTCGACAATGGAATACAATTGACTATGGAATGGAATACAAAAGTGACTAAAAAGAGAACTATGTGTATACAGAAGAGGACACAAAAAGAATTTTATGAAAACGAGAGTGTAAAAAAAAAAACGGAGTCGAAAAAGAGAACTTGTTCTCTTTAAAAGAGATATTCTGGAAACCCTAGGTCAGGGCATACAGATACAACCATTCTATTTTTGAATGCACCCGTTTGCAAATATATGCAGTGGGTATGGGGCACATGACACCCATGCTCCAAGATAACAAAACATACTAATATTTGGAGTCCAAGAATAGTCTGAGTTCAAAAAATGCATCAGATGCGCATTTGATGCAAAGTAATAAGTTCCAAAACTCAAACAAGAAAAAGTTTACGAAGCAGCAAGTTTTCAAACGCATCCAATACATTGGATGCAAATTAAGTGAGCAAACTGCGCATCAATAATTTTCTGAAAGCTTTTATTTGACGAAGAAGATAAACAATAACAATAGAATAAATTGTTTTTGTTTTTTGTTAAGTGCACTTTTATTTAGATATAAATTTGGAAGGTTTTTGCGACCTATAGTGCAGATGCACTATAGGTCGCAAAAACCTTCCAAATTAATATCTAAATAAAAGTGCACTTAACAAAAAACAAAAACAATTTATTCTATTGTTATTGTTTATCTTCTTCTTTATATAATGCCAGACCACGGGCAATTACAACAACTCTCTAGGTGCAAGAATTTAACCAAATTCCCCTGGAAATTATATAATTTGCAGCACATCAGTGCAGCTTATTTTATAAATACGTCGGTAGCCATCGACTAAAATTATGTGTCTAAGAAAGGCAACAACAATTCTTACTGAAGAGCTCAATTGTTGTTGTCAGAGCGAAACACATCTGCACTATAGGTCGCAAAAACCTTCCAAATTAATATCTAAATAAAAGTGCAGTTAACAAAAAACAAAAACAATTTATTCTTTTGTTATTGTTTATCTTCTTCTTTATATAATGCCAGACCACGGGCAATTACAACAACTCTCTAGGTGCAAGAATTTAACCAAATTCGCCTGGAAATTACATAATTTGCAGCACATCAGTGCAGCTTATTTTATAAATACGTCGGTAGCCATCGACTAAAATTATGTGTCTAAGAAAGGCAACAACAATTCTTACTGAAGAGCTCAATTGTTGTTGTCAGAGCGAAACACATCTGCACTATAGGTCGCAAAAACCTTCCAAATTAATAGCTTTTATTTGACATTTGTGTTAAAAAAAAAAAGTTGCCTTAGCAGCAAGCAGAAGTGTTTTGTATTGTTAGGAATAGGAGTTCTTTAGTTTTATAATTGCAGTATTTTTTATTGAAACAAAGTGAAAAGTATAATGCTCCATGTCTGCTTATTCAAGTTTTGAGAATTTGTCTTTCTTCGCTAAACTGTTGCGTACACACATTTGTTTGTGGTTCAAATAAGTGAATATTTAACAAATAAATTTTGTTTAATAGCTGCTCTCCGAAATATGTGCGTTCCGAATTGCCAAACTTATACAAAGCAAAATGTTTACAAGGCAGCAGGTATGCGTAGCTGATGCGTATCAATAGGGTATTTACATTTTTGTTTTACATTTTGGAACTCAGCCATACTTATGCACAGTTTTTAAATGAATTTCAATGTATTTATTCAAGGAGGGGAATTAAGTCATGAGACCCAAGCCTCGCCAATTTTGGGCTCCTAACCTTTAGCACCTCATATATAGGATATTGGTAAACAAAATCATGCCATCTAAAAGGTCAGTTATTGGTCAAAAAAGGTCAACTAGTTTCAGAAATTGGTCAGCCATAGGAAATAGTTTTTCAAGGTCACCAACTATTTTTGGCACCTCATTTATGGTATATTCCCGAAAAAAGTGAACCATTCAAAAGGCCACTGACTTGTGATAAAAGGTCAGCTAGTTTCAGTAATTGGTCAGCCATAGATTTTTTTTAATATTTGTTTTTTTAATTTTCAAGGTCAAAACTATTTTTTCAGCACCTCATTTATGGGATATTCGAAAAAAATATACACAATGGGCGAGTTCGTAATCGCAGAAATCTGCGACAGATCTGCCGCATGTCTGCTTAGCTTCTGCGTATCGATTTTATTTTTCGTCTGCCTGCAGAAAGTAAGCAGGCGGCAGTTGTTTTTGAAAAAAAATTGTATTCGTAAACATCGCAGCGCAGAAAATTATTTGTAAAAAATCGCGATTATTAAACAAAAAAAAATTTTTTGAGATTAAAATTTCGCGCGGTAAAAGGTGATTTAAGGGCTTTTGGGTGAAATTTGGAAAAAAATATGCTATGATAGACAAATCTCTTGATGATATATGTACATGGCTATGTAACGACCAGCATCATTTGCAAAGAAAAATGGTCCAATGATGACCCACCCTCTACCTATGAACATAAATGTTTTCCTGTTTTAATTAAAATTTTCGTTCTGCAGAATTTTTTTTTCCTGCACAATCTGCCCGACGCCGAATTCACCCAATCTGAAAGGTTACCTAGACCTTATAAAAGGTCAACTAATTTCAGTAATTGGTATAGTTTTTGTTTAAGTCAAATTTTAAGATTTATTTTTTCAAGGTTGTATAAGACTTTTAGCACCTCATTTGTGGGTTATTCGCAAAAGAAGTATACCATGGCTGACCAATTACTGAAACTAGCTGACTTTTTATCATGATTCACTGGCATTTCAATTGGTATACTTTATTTGCGAATATCCCACAAATGAAGTGCAAAAAGTCTTATACGGCCTTGAAAAACAAAAAAAAATGAGTGCTGCTTATGATAGCGTTCCACGAGGTGATATACTTATGGTGATGGGAGACTTAAATGCCAAGATTGGCCATGACAACACTGGGATAAGGCATGTCATGGGAAAACATGGTGTTGGTAACCGAAACGACAATGGCGAACGATTTGTCAATTTCTGCAACGCCACCGGCCTTGTTATTGGAGGGACCATGTTCGAGCATAAGACGTGCCACAAAGTCAGTTGGGTGTCGATTGACAGACAAGCAACTTCCAACCAAATTGACCACTTTGCGATCAGCCGGCGTTTTAGAAGCAGTCTCCAGGACGTCCGTAACAGAAGAGGTGCTGACATGGGAATGGCCCGGGACCACCATCTGATGGTTGCTACCGTTAGATTGCGTACAGCTGAAGTTCGAAGATCCCAAGGAATCACTCGAATGCCCAAGTTTAATTCAGATAGACTAAAGGATCCCGCAGTGCGCCAACAACTAGGGGACCACCTTTCACAAGGATTGAACGCAATCAGCAGCATGGAAACCACATCCATCGAAAATCATTGGTGTGCTGTGAAAAATGTGTTCATATCCGGTGCTGAAAGTATAGTCGGCCGGGCGCAAGGAAGAAATAGTGCTTGGCTTTCCGACGAAACTTGGACAAGGATCGAAGAAAGGAAACACCTTAAAGCTCGCATCGCAGCTACCCCAGCAGCAGGGAGAAACGAGAAACAAACAGGTTTCCGCACTGGATCTTCCTGTGTGGATCACATCAACACCTTGCGGATCATTATCGAACAGTGCGTTGAATATCGATCACCACTTCACCTGCTGTTCATCGATTTTGAAAAGGCGTTCGACAGTGTCAATAGACAATTTATGTGGCTTGCTTGGCGCAGGAGGGGCATCCCAGATAAATTGATTGCTATTATCAAGGCTACATATGATGGATCCAAGTGTCACGTTTTGCACAAAGGTAGGCTGTCAGAGGAAAACATCTGGACTACGCGGACGACGTATGCTTACTCTCTCATAGGATCATGGATCTCCATCAAATGACAACAAGGGTGGAGAGAGAAGCAGAAATCGTAGGGCTTAAGATCAACTCGGCAAAGACTTAAACGATCAGCGTTGGAACTTCCTCAGCAATCCAAGTAAATATTTCTGGACAACCGGTAGAGATGGTAGAGGATTTCCAATATCTTGGGAGTATTATCTCTACGGGTGGCGGAACTGAACTGGACGTAAACAGCCGAATCAGAAAAGCAAATGCTGCGTTTGGAATGCTGTCCTAAATATGGAGAAACAACTCTTTTAGCTTAAAGACCAAGCTACGACTGTTCCGCTCCAATGTTGAATCCGTTCTGCTTTACGGATGCAGCACTTTGAAAGTCACTGACACTGTCACTAGAAAGCTGCAAACCTTCGTTAATAGATGTCTACGAAACATCTTGAGGATTTTCTGGCCCAACCGTATCTCCAATGCCGAACTTCATGCGAGAACGGGTCAGAAGCCCATAGACTCCATTATACGAAGAAGAAAGTGGCAGGCCATATGCTTCGAAAAGGCGATCGGTGCATTGCATCTCAAGCAATGCAGTGCAACCCGCTCACACAGGAGGGAAGACAAGTGGACCGGCCTAGAAGTACATGGCGAAGAACGGTCGAACAGGAATCGGCACGACTGGGGAAAAGTTGGAGAGAGCTGAAATATATTTTAAGAAATCGTACACGATGGCGCGAAGGTATAGTGGAGACCCTTAGTCCCGTAAGGGAAACATCACGGACGTAATAGGTCCGAGGACCTATGTAAGTAAGTAAGTATGGCTGACCAATTACTGCAAATAGCTGACCTTTAATCACGAGTCATTGGCCTTTCAATTGGTATACTTTATTTGCGAATATCCCACAAGTAGGGTGCTAAAAGTCTTATACGACCTTAAAAAAATAAATCAATTTAAAAAATTCAATTAAACAAAAACTATGGCTGACCAATTACTTAAATTAGTTGACCTTTTATGAGGTCTAGGTAAGCTTTCAGATGGTGTATATTTTTTTCGAATATCCCATAAATGAGGTGCTAAAACTAGTTTTGACCTTGAAAATTTTTAAAAAAATTATTAAAAAAAATCTATGGCTGACCAATTACTGAAAGTAGCTGACCTTTTTTGACCAATTACTGACCTTGAAACAAACTTTAAAAAGTCATTAATAAAAACCTATGGCTGACCAATTACTGAAACTAGCTGACCTTTTATCACAAGTGGGTGGCCTTTTGAATGGTACACTTTTTTTGGGTAAATAGTTGGTGACCTTGAAAAACTTTAACCATTGATAAAAAGTTTCTTATGGCTGACCAATTTCTGAAACTAGTTGACCTTTTTTGACCAATTGCTGACCTTTTAGATGGCATAATGTTTTTTGCGAATATCCGATATATGAGGTGCCAAAGGTTAGGAGCCCCGATTTTGACTATGTGTTCACTGGTACATCATAATCCTGCCCCACATACACCCCGCTTTGAGTGTTGAATTAGTGCGTATTTCCTGGTGGAAGTTTCTCCATTGATTTAGTATCTGACAAAACAGTAAACAGCTCCTTCCTGATACATCAGTCACATTGTCCGAATTACTTTTATTTTCTATACAATATTATGGTGAAGCGTTTCGTTCTAGTTTTTAAAATGTCCAATGTACGTTAAGGTTTGTGTCACCTGCGGCTGCGGATAACAATTCCATGCCTCCCACGTAGATTTCTTGCCTCTTTCGAAAAATTATGATTTCGTATCACATCCCGTGAAACTGTAGAATGCCGGGGAGGGCCAAGAATTTATCTACGCCAAGTTTCTAGTAAATAGCATTAATGTAATCTTCAGATCTGCAGACAAAGCCATCAAGTGATGGAACTTGTCAATGAGGATTACCAACACGTCCGTGTCAACGGTACGAATTATAGACCTACTAGCCTAACGACTACAATTATTGGCACCCCTATGGAAATTTCAACTTTGATTTACTATAACATATTTATTTGTATAGTAATTTGAGTATTTTGTATACTATAGTATACTTTGTTAAATTCCGCGTTGATTAAGTTTTATAAATAAATATTTAATTATTTGGATTATATTTATAATGCCAATTTAAAAAAAGCTTACCAAAAACTACAATTATTGGCACCCTGATATAATTATTGGTTCCCAGGCACTACAATTATTGGCACTCTTTAAAATACAAGAACATGATGTTTTAATCAATGTTTTATAATTTAATTTTAATGATTTAGGAACACTTTATTTTAAATTAAAAACAATAAATAAATATAGTATCGACCTGCATCGTGCCTGATCGGGAAACTATTGATTGCTCAGATTTTGGTCTGGGCCAGTAGCGCAACAATCAGTCACGATGAAGTGCTTGTTTTACCTCCTCGCGGTGGTCCCCGGGCAACTATTTGTGTATCCCAATATACATAAATAGGCCAAAATTACAAGTGCGAAAAGGCCTAGCTTTCTAGGATAGGTTACGGAGGTTAGCATTCTCCGTAACTGAAATCAACCCGCTACCGAAACCAACACTACGCCTCGGATAATTAATGATAACTCGTTGACGACTTTTGGCTATTGTACCCGGACAAAGATTGGTTTCTGGAATGTGAAGACGCTTCTTGACAATGGAAAAGAAGGTCCTCAGAATGCCAGATTCCTGCAACTAGAGAAGGAATTCATGCGGTATAGGATGGACATCTTAGGGATAAGTGAAGTTAGATGGCTGGGATCAGGGAAATTTAAGTCACCAACCCGTAACACTGTACTATTCTATTCCGGAAAAACACCTGGAAGCGCTCGGGAATCTGGCGTTGGATTGCTGCTTTCCAAAACAGCTCTCAAAAGCTTAATTTCCTGGGAGCCTTTAGGTGACAGGATCCTGAAAGCCAGGTTCCGGTCTAGAGTACGTCGAGTCACCATCATACAGTGTTACACCCCAACTTTGCTCTCTTCTGACGAGGAGAAGGAGGCCTTTTATAACCGGCTGAGTGCTGCTTATGATAGCGTTCCACGAGGTGATATAATTATGGTGATGGGAGACTTAAATGCCAAGGTTGGCAATGACAACACTGGGCTAAGGCATGTCATGGGAAAACATGGTGTTGGTAACCGAAACGACAATGGCGAACGATTTGTCGATTTCTGCAACGCCAACGGCCTTGTTATTGGAGGGACCATGTTCGAGCATAAGACGTGCCACAAAGTCAGTTGGGTGTCGACTGACAGACAAGTAACTTCCAACCAAATTGACCACTTCGCGATCAGCCGGCGTTTTAGAAGCAGTCTCCAGGACGTCCGTTACAGAAGAGGTGCTGACATGGGAATGGCCCGGGACCATTTGCTACCGTTAGATTGCGTACAGCTGCAGTTCGGAGATCCCAAGGAAACACTCGAATGCACAAGTTTAATTCAGATAGACTAAAGGATTCCGCAGTGCGCCAACAACTAGGGGACCACCTTTCACAAGGATTGAACGCAATCAGCAGCATGGAAACCACATCCATCGAAAATCATTGGTGTGCTGTGAAAAATGTGTTCATATCCGGTGCTGAAAGTATAGTCGGCCGGGCGCAAGGGAGAAATAGTGCTTGGCTTTCCGACGAAACTTGGGCAAGGATCGAAGAAAGGAAACACCTTAAAGCTCGCATCGCAGCTACCCCAGCAGCAGGGAGAAATGAGCTTGAGTCTACGTACCGCATGAAGATGAGGGAAGTTCACCGTACTGTGCGACGTGATAAGCGTAACAACATCAACGCATTGGCTACAGAAGCAGAAGCAGCCGCTAGTAGGTGTGACAGTAGGACCGTCTACAGAATTACCAAAGAGCTCACTGGTTTCCAGAGCTCTTAACAATACCTGGTTAAAGACACAAACGGATCCCTGCTAATTTCGGATGAGGACCAGCTCATAAGGTGGAGGGAACACTTTTCTGCGGTTTTAAACCGCGTTTTCGCCAGTGAAGTGAACCCTATTCCCACTGAGCTACCCGAAGTAACAATTTCCCGAATACGCACCGTACCCACCAGTAAAGAAGAAATTATCACCGCCATCAAAGCACTGAAGAACAACAAAGCGGTTGGACTTGACAGTATTCCTGCAGAGCTCTTAGGAGCAGTCCCAACGATATCGAGCGAGCTACTGCACACACTTATTAAGAGAGCTTGGGAAACAGAGAGCTTTCCTGAAGAGTGGAAAAAAGGAATGATTGTCAAGCTCCCAAAGAAAGGAGATCTCACACAGTGCGAAAACTGGAGAGGAATATGCGTTCTGCCTGCAGTAGCCAAGATAATAGCAAGGGTAGTTTTGGACCGAATTAAAGACCACCTCGAAGACACACTCGACGCCGAACAAGCAGGTTTCCGCACTGGATCTTCCTGTGTGGATCACATCAACATCTTGCGGATCATCATCGAACAGTGCGTTGAATATCGATCACCACTTCACCTGCTGTTCATCGATTTTGAAAAGGCGTTCGACAGTGTCAATAGACAATTTATGTGGCTTGCTTGGCGCAGGAGGGTCATCCCAGATAAATTAATTGCTATTATCAAGGCTACATATGATGGATCCAAGTGTCACGTTTTGCACAAAGGTAGGCTGTCAGAGGAGTTTGAAATCCAAAGTGGAGTTAGGCAAGGCTGTATACTGTCACCAATACTGTTCCTGTTGGTGATAAGTGACGTACTGCACGCAGCTTTGTCAAGTGGAAATGGAGGAATTCAGTGGACTCTGCAATCTCACCTCAAACGTCTGGACTACGCGGACGACGTATGCTTACTCTCTCATAGGATCATGGACCTCCATTAAATGACAACAAGGGTGGAGAGAGAAGCAGAAATCGTAGGGCTTAAGATCAACTCGGCAAAAACTAAAAGGATCAGCCCTAGAACTTCCTCATGAATCCAAGTAAATATTTCTGGACAACCGGTAGAGATGGTAGAGGATTTCCAATATCTTGGGAGTTTTGTCTCTACGGGTGGCGGAACTAACCTGAACGTAAACAGCCGAATAAGAAAAGCAAAGGCTGCGTTTGGAATGCTGTCCAAAATATGGAGAAACAACTCTTTTAGCTTAAAGACCAAGTAACGACTGTTCCGCTCCAATGTTGAATTCGTTCTGCTTTACGGCTGCAGCACTTGGAAAGTCACTGACACTGTCACTAGAATGCTGCAAACCTTCGTTAATAGATGTCTACGAAACATCTTGACGATTTTTTGGCCCAACCGTATCTCCAATGCCGAACTTCATGCGAGAAAGGGTCAGGAGCCCATAGACTTCATTATACGAAGAAGAAAGTGGCAGTGGATTGGCCATACGCTTCGAAAAGGCGATCGGTGCATTGCATCTCAAGCAATGCAGTGGAACCCGCTCACACAGGAGGGAAGACAAGTGGGCCGGCCTAGAAGTACATGGCGAAGAACGGTCGAACAGGAATCGGCACGACTGGGGAAAAGTTGGAGAGAGCTGAAATATATTTCAAGAAATCGTACACGATGGCGCGTAGATGTAGTGGAGGCCCTATGTCCCGTAAGGGAAACATCACGGACGTAATAGGTCCGAGGACCTAAGTAAGTAAGTAAGTAATTTGTAATCTTTAGGCTACATTATATTTTTTTTTAACAAAAACATCCATTTCAAATTATTAAAACTAAAAAAGGAAATTGAAGAAAATTTGAATGTTGGATTCTTATTCAGTTTATTATTTTTTTAAACGTTCGATCTTTTTAGCACTCAGTAGCTTAGACGTAGTTTTTATTCCGTTTAAGCAAATATTCAAACTTTTCTGAATTTCCTTTTTTCGTTTTATTTTGTTTAGAATTTTGAACTTATTTTTTGTCAACAAAATAATATAAGCTGTGTTTTAGAGAACAAATAAGTTTTTCAAAAGAAATCGGTACTTAATAATAACATGTTTTTGTAAAAAAAAAATGATATCAAAGTCAATATAAATAGCGGAAAGCCCGCTATCGGCATAAAAGTTGTACACCCGCGGGTGTTAGTTCCCAAAAAAAAGGAATTAATCCCCGTGGGTGTTAATTCCTTCTAAAATTAGGAACGAACAACCACGGGGTTTAATTTCTTTTTCTGGTAGGTTTTAATTCCAATTTAAAATGGAAAATTTGCAAAATTACCTCATTTTCGGTTCCAAAGAAAATTAAAATAAACAACTGAGTCGAAAGAACCTTCATTAGCTGGACCAGTGAACACGCTATTCATTTTTATTCCTGACTGTTACATTTTTTATTTCGGAGGGCCTCAGCAACAGCATACAGCAATCTCCAGTTGCCTGACCAAAGACAATCAGTTAAGCTAGCTGTGAAAATACTGAGGAAAAATTTTTTTGGATTCGCTTGATCATTTGTTTTGAATTTTATTCAGAATTTATTTTAATCCTATCAAAGTTTTTATTTCAGCGAATTGAAGTTGCAGGAAAAATAAGTAAAATATCATAGGTACTGTGTACTGTTTTCTGTTTCTTAATTTTAGTAAATAGATATAAATATTCACTACTGAAAATGAAAACAATAGCTCTGATTTTCAAAAATGACCACTTGTGCAAATTGCTCTTTTTACAATAGTGGAAAAACTAAAATACATTACTTACTTACTTTACTTTTGATGGCGCTCACAGCCCAGTATGGGCTTCGGCCTCAACTAACAAGCCCCTCCAGCCAGCTCTGTCCCTATCTAGCCGCTTCCAGTTGCGCACACCGAGTGCTTTGATGTCGTCATTCACTTGATTGCACCACCTGTTACGGGTTCTTCCTCTGCTGCGTACCCCATCGGGGTTGGATTCGAAGACTCGTCGGGCAGGTCCGTTGCTGTCCATACGCTCCACGTGCCCCAGCCATCTCAGCCGCTGTATTTGCAGCTTTTTGACCAGGTCAACGTCGCTGTATAGCCCGTATAGCTCGTCGTTGAATCTTCTCCCCCATACTTCTTCGATACACACCGGACCGAAAATCACACGAAGAATCTTCCTCTCAAAGCACGCTAGCTGATTTTTATCCGAATCTTTCAGTGTCCATGCTTCTGACCCATAAAGCAGGACCGGGATGATAAGGGTTTTGTATAAAGTCTCCTTGGTTGTCTGAGAGAGGGCCTTACTACTTGAATGCCTTCTTAGACCGAAGAAACAGCGGTTGGCAAGAGTAATTCTTCGCTTGATCTCTGCACTGATGTCATTCTGCGATGTAATAGTGGACCCGTAGACAAAGTCCTTGACAACTTCGAAGTTATATCTGTCCATCGTGATATTTTGCCCGAGTTGACGATGTTGAGATTCCTCTCTCGATGACAGCATATACTTCGCCTTGTCCTCATTAACCGCCAATCCCATTCTAGCCGCCTCCGATTCAATGCTCGCAAATGCCCCTGCCACAGCTCGCTTCGTTCTGCCGACAATGTCTATGTCATTCACATATGCAAGCAATTGAACGAACTTTTGATAGATTGTACCGCTGGTGTTGATATGTGCGTTGCGTACAATGGCTTCAAGAACGATGTTGAATAGGTTGCATGATAACGCGTCGCATTGCCTCAATCCTTTCTCAACATCAAAGGAATCGGTGGTCTTCTTACCAATTTTGAGGGAGCAGCGAGATTTCTCCATCGTCATCCTGCACAGGCAGACGAGTTTGGCAGGGATGCCGAGACTCGACATGGTTTTGTGTAATTCGTCCCTTGATACAGGTGGTGTGTATCGATCTGGAATTCCCGGGATTTTTCTAAAATCTGTCGGAGTGTGAACATTTGATCGACGGTTGACTTGCCTGGCCTAAAACCGCACTGATAGGGGCCGATCAGATCGTTGAAAAAAGGTTTTAAGCGGTCACACAGGATGGCCGACAAGATTTTATAAGCGACGTTTAGGAGACTAATTCCTCTGTAGTTGGTACATTTCAGAACATCTCCCTTTTTATGGATGGGGCACACTATACCGAGGTTCCATTCATCGGGCATACTTTCCTGCGACCAAATTTTGCAGATAAGCTGGTGTATGCTCCTAGCCAATTTATCTCCCGCTGATGAAAATACATTACATATTCGTATTATAATTGAATACAAAGATTCTTTTTCGTTGCGTTTCAAGAATAGTGTGAACAAAGTTCACGAGTGATTTCGATATGCCTCTGATTTGGAAAAAATGTATGTCACTAAGACTGCCACCGATGGAAAAGTGAAAGGCACCTTCCAAAATAAATATGTACATCAAATATACCTAATCTTTCTTACCAGTAAGCCTTTCTGATAAAAATAATGGACAAAATTGTTAAATTCTACGAGCCTAGTCGCTTTTCGTCAATAATTCCATCCGACTGGTCAAACGGTTCACCACAAGGAGTTCCAAAAAATCTCCTTTACCATAGCTATTGGTTTTTGCATTATGGGATTCATAGGTTACTTTGTAAAAGTAATCCACATCCAAATCAATAACAATATTTTTCGATCGTAAATATTGAATAAGAGCAAACAAAATCCTTTCGTAATAGGTTTTAATCATAGTTTTATATATTTATGTCTTTTATCGTTAACATTAATATTTTTTGGTTAGAATAACTATAAATCGAAAGTTATCACTTTTTTGTTTTTAAAAATAATTTGTCATACAGAAATCAAACAAAACAATTTCTGTATGTGATCTATAATGTGTTTAAAGATTTTATTTTCGGAAAAAAAATGTTCTTTTTTTGAAAATCCTATTAGTTTTTACTTTACTGAGTAAAAATTTGGTAACAACTCCGCACTTTGATTTCTGTTTGGTTTAACAGGTTTTGGCTGTCATCTCAAAACGGAAACTAGCCTATGCATATATTTTAAGATTTGAATGTATTATCATATGAGAAGTTTGTTGTTGTGTTAAATTTCTTATTGAATTGAAGTTACCAACATTCAAATTCTCTATTGAATTCTAAATTAACAATCAAAAATCCTACTAGCTTTCTAAGTAACCAACTTTCATTTTTTTTTCTATGTGGTTACTAAATAATTATTTCAGATCAACAAAATAATCTTGAGTTCTCGGGGGGGGACATGACCCCGTGACCCCCCCCCCCTGTATACGCCGTTGAGTACGAACATAAATTCGTAAATTTTAAAATAAACATAGGTGTCAACGCGCAATGTTAAATATTTTTCAAAGATTGTTTGAAACCGAATAATTTGATTTATTATTTATAGTTTTTGGTGTCATATCAACACTTATGTTGACTTTTAATCAAAATGTTGACCCCAAACAAAAGTTTTTTAATTTTAAACATAAATCATAAATTTAGGTGTCGAATCAACACTAATGTTGATTTTTAATTAAAACGTTTGCCGCAAACAAAAGTTTTTTTAATTTTAAACAGAAATGTTGAAATTATTAGGTGTCAAATCAACACTTATGTTGACTTTTAATCAAAACGTTGACCGCAAATAAAAGTTTTTTTAATTTTAATCATAAATGGTTAAATTTAAGTGTCGAATCAACACTTATGTTGATTTTTAATCAAAACATTTGCCGCAAACAAAAGTTTTTAAATTTTAAACAGAAACGTTGAAACTATTAGGTGTCAACGCGCCATGTTAAATATTTTTTGAAACCGTATAATTTGATTTATTATTTTTAGTTTTTGGTGTCAAATCAACACTTATGTTGATTTTTAATCAAAACGTTGACCCCAAACAATTTTTTTTTTTTAATTCTAAAAAGAAATGCTTAATATTAGGTGTCAAAGATTGTTGAAAATCGAATAATTTGCTTTATTATTTACTTTTTGGTGTTGAATCAACACTAATGTTAATTTTTAATCAAAACGTTTGCCGCAAGCAAAAGTTTTTTTAATTTTAAACAGAACTGTTGAAATTATTAGGTTTCAACGCGTAATGTTAAATATTTTTCAAAGGTTGTTTGAAACCGAACAATTTGATTTATTATTTATAGTTTTTGGTGTCAAATCAACACTTATGTTGATTTTTAATCAAAACGTTGACCCCAAACAAAAGTTTTTTAAAAGTTTAAAAACAGAAATGGTTTAATTTAGACACCTAATGTCTAATCAACACTTATGTTCATTTTTAATCAAAACGTTTGCCGCAAACAAATTTTTTTTAATTTTAAACAGAACTGTTGAAATTATTGAATGTTGGATTGCAAAGAGTTTTTGTTTTTTTTTTTTTGTGAACAAACGTTGTAACAAAGGGATTTGGCAAAAACTGTTAAATATTCAGCAAACTGCTGAATTGAATATAACACAGCATTTAAAACAACTTAAGTTGCAATTTACCGAAACCAAATATGTATGTAGATATAATATAAAACTATAATATAATAAATAAGGTATAATAATAAAACTTACCTAAATACTTGTAATTTATAAATGCTTTTTTTAATTATTTTGGATAGTTTTAATATTTTAATCACTCGATTTAACTATCACGGACACTCGGACTAAAATGTGCACACTTGCTTGAACAAACACTTCGATGTGACTGTTTTTTTATTATTTTGTTTTCCTCTGGGGCGCATCATCACGTACATCACGTATCACCTGCACTACAACTACTCGTACTCCTTCAAGAGAAAAGAAGAAAGGAGATACAACTGAATGAGATGGATTAATTATTTTTCTTCGCTCTTACATTTCAGCACTCTGCTTACTCACAAATGGTGAAGTAAATTTCAACAATTACTGTTACTTTTTAATAAATAATGTTGTATGAGAGATAATTACGATATACCCACTCAAGAGTGAATTACACAGACGCAATAAGGATATGCTGAAAATGTTTTTCTCTCTCTCTCTTTTCAGCACTCTGTTGAGTATTGGGAGGGATGTGGACTATTAGTGTAGCAACGCTCTTCCTGAAAGAGAGAAAGGTTTGACCTAAAATATGGCCTTAGCACCCTAACTACAGTCGACTCCGCTTAACTAGAACACCATAATTGCAGACCATTTGTTTCAGTTAAGCGGAGTTTTCAGTTTACCGAACTTTGGATAATTGAAACTTGTTTCAAATAAGCGAAGTGTAACTACATGAGTCTGGCAACTCTGCATTCGATGTTTTCTATATAATAAGAAAGATATATATATACAGGGTGTCCCTTAATTCGTCAAGAGTACTTGAGGGTATGGTTCTAGGGTATATTCTAAGAAAAAAATTGTTCTACAGTAAGGGTCTATCTTCAATTTGGATATCATTTATCGGGAATTTAAGAAAAGTCTTACTTTGGGGTACCCTTATCCATGTTACCGGTAATTGCGCCGTAAGTACTTATGATACAAACTTCGTTTAGGCCTTTGTTTTTAGAACAAATACCAGCCTTTGTAATTGCGTTTAAATAAATTGTTACATACATTCAAAAAAATTATTAAAACATCATGTTGATTACGCATTTTTTGGAGAAAACTGACTCCAAAGTCAAAAAATTAGCATCGCAAGAAAAATGAAACTGGCTAAAAACTGGATATCTTAAGACTGAGACAAGGTATCAAGTCTCAGTCTTAAGATATCCAGTTTTTAGCCAGTTTCATTTTTCTTGCCGATGCTAATTTTTTTACTTTGGGGTCAGTTTTCTCCAAAAAATGCGTAATCAACATGATGTTTTAATAATTTTTTTGAATGTATGTAACAATACTCAAAATAAAATTCAGCAACAAGTTCGGCGAAAACCCGTAGATTTTATGATAATTTGGAAAAGCAGCGGCAGGTAAAATTTAATAAAAACGTTTTTTTTTTTTGGTTAACGCTCGTATGGCTATGAATAAAAAATGATATGTGTGCTTATCGATAATTTTTATTTTAATTGTGAACTAAAACAGTTATAACAGGTGTAAAAATGAGTCCTCTTTGATATTGTATGCTTGCTTTAGCCAGTTTTTGTATTTCACTGATATTGATATTAATGATCCTAGCTACTACATCACTTCGGAGAACGCTTTGAGCATGCGCTCTTCTAATTCACTTTAAGTTGTTATTTTGGTTGAATAAAAGATTTATTTCATTTTTCCCCATTCGAAAACATCCAAAATTGTAGGTTCAGGAGATCTTGCAGGCCATTGAACTGCTCCAACTTTTTCCTATCCAACGATAACCGCTCACTCTTCATTTTTTCAATTTTAAACCTCTCAAGCAAAGTGGGCGGAAGCACCATCAAGTTATGAATAAGATGAAGCTAGTTCAACCTATGGAATGTCCTTCAATAGTTCTGATAAATCATTTTGCAACAACTGCAGATAGTTTGTAGAATTCAACTTAAATGGCTACTAAAATTAGCATGTATTCAAACCAAAAAATGTCAAAGTGCGCCCGTTATAACTGTTTTAGTAAAAAACATACTTAAAAAATTATCTAAAACCACACAAATAATATTTATTCATAGCTTTTCGAGCTTAAAGCTAAAAAAACATTTTTTTTTTGTAATTTAACCTGCCGCTGTTTTTCCAAATTATCACAAAATCTGTTGGTTTTTCGGCAAACTTGTTGCTTAATTTTATTTTTAGTATTGTTACATACATTCAAAAAAATTATTAAAACATCATGAAGATTACGCATTTTTTGGATAAAATTGACCCCAAATTGAAAAAAATTAGCATTGGCAAGAAAAATGAAACAGGCTAAAAACTGGATATCTTAAGACTGAGACCAGGTATCAAATTTATTTGAACGCAATTACAAAAACTAGTATTTCTTCTAAAAATAAAGGCCTAAACGAAGTTTCTATCTTAAGTACTTACGGCGCAATCACCGGTAACATGGATCAGGGTACCCCGAAGTAAGACTTTTCTTAAATTCCCGATAAATGATATCAAAATTGGAGATAGGTCCCAACTGTACAACAATTTTTTTCTTAGAATATACCCCAGAATCACACTCAAAAATACTACTGACGAATTAAGGGACACCCTGTATAGAAAGAAGATAGAGCCAATAAGAAAGATTGTAAAAAGAAGGAAAGTTAGAACTTAGATAGATTTTGACCAAGATGGTTGATCTTAAATAAAACGGAAAGAATAGTGGTTTTCGATATAAATTTTCCACTTTAAAATAATTGACTTTTATTTCATATAGAAGTTGGATAGTTCGAATAGAGCTCACCACTGAGCCATCGATACACGGAGTTTAGTCAAAACAAATTAAATTTCATTTAGCCTGAAAATCAACAAAAAAAAAATGTAGGTATGAGTTTTTGTGTTCTGTAAAAATAGTTATTTTTCCATATTAGCCCAGTCAACGAAGACTGAAAATTATAAAATAAATGCAAAGAAGAAGGCCCTCTGGATTATTTTTTTATATGGTAGGGGTAACCCACAGGCATAACATACCCAAAGTCCCCAGCTCAGGGCCACGAGCTAATCTGAGGAGGGGGGGTTAAAGGTACTCCTCTTTAGATTTTCGTGATTATTGGCACAACCTAACATGTTAAATGAAAAGTCTATTCAACTTAATTAGAGACAATTAAATTAACTATAAAATGATATATTCACATCTTTTCTAGTAATAATAATAAAGGAGATGCGGGGGATAGAAAAGTCAACAAATCTGAAAAACCTGTTATTGTCTCAGATATTGAATGTTTTCTGACCACTCACACAGCACCGTGGGTGGCTTGCTTCGTAGGTTCAAAGAATTTATACATTCTTTAACCTCAAGCTCAAAGAAACACTACTATCGCATACTACTATAATAATAATAAAAATTATACAAAAAAAAAAACATCAAACAAATTGTCGTCGCAACTTTCAATTTCCTCAAAAACTAGGAGACATAAAACCATTTAGTTTTCAGTTTTCAATTAAGAGTTATTAGGGGTAGTGAATAATAAAAGCCAATTCAGCATCTTATTTCCCATTTTAAAAAGAAAAATCAAAAACAAAATTTTCAATTTTTTTTTTAATAATTTTGAGTTTGTAAGTTATTTTTACAAAAACTACGGACATCAATAACTTGATTTAAAAATAAAATAAAAGAATGGAGTTCTGGCTTTCAAAAAAGGTAAATTTTTTTGTTGTAAGTATTGCCGTTGTTTTTTAATATTATTTAAAAAAAATGACCCTCCTCTCTAAAGGAGGGGACAAAGAACCCCCCTCTATGGCCAATAAATTTTGTATTGAGTTCCTTTAAAAAAACGTTATCATTTTTTGGCGCCATATGAAAACAACTCTTGCTAATAAAATTTTAACTAATTTAGTATACATCTACTTTTTCGTATAGTTTCGGATATATAGAAATAGAATGGTATTAAAACCCCTTCTTAGCCCCACGTCATGATAAAATAACAGTGAATGAATTTGTATTTAGATTTTTTTGTTTTTTTTCCAGGTAAATTGGTCAGAAAACATTCAATATCTAAGACAATAACAGGTTTTTCAGGTTTGTTGACTTTTCTACCCCCCGCATCTCCTCTATTATTGACACTAGACAAAATGTGAATATATCAATTTATAGACAATTTAATTGTCTCTAAATAAGTAGAATAGACTTTTCATCTAGTATGTTATGTTGTGCCAATATTCACGAAAATCTAAAGAGGGGTACCTTTAAGCCCCCCTCCTCAGATAAGCTCGTGGCCCTGGGCTGGGGACTTTGGGTATGTTATACCTGGGGGTTACCCTTACCATATCCAGAGGGCCTTATTTTTTGCAAGCAAAATTCCTCCGTTGACTGTACTAGAAACGATTCAAACAACAAAGCTTTTTACATTTTTAATCACAAAACGAATTTGAATACAACGTATTCAAAAAACAAAAAATGGTCGTTTCATGTATACGGAGTTGAATAAGTGAAAAATGTTCATTTGAGGCAAATAATTTTGATTCAAATGCGCGGGAGAATGCAATTAAGAGGAGTTCAGTTACGCGAAGCAATTTGTGTGAACAATTCTCAAAAAGCCTCCAGAATAAGTTTCTTGTTTCAGATAACCGATGTTTTCAGTTAAGCGGAGTTGACTGCATATTATTTACATGTGAAATAAAGTAAAAATAAGTGTATAATAAAATGTAAAGAATATTCAATATCTAATAAATATTTCGAACAGGCCTGAAGAAAGACGTAAACACGTCCGAATCGTCGCAACTGAATAAAATTTGGGACATGTACCTACAATTTGGGACATGTACAAACAAATAAAAAAAGGTCAGACAAACTCCTTAAATTTATTTGCAGTATTTATTTAGATATATGTATGTATGCACATGTACATATAAAAAAAATAGGGTACCTTACCTACACAGAGAAAAAAAACGAGCTGAAATGAAGAATATCGGTCTCAAAACAAGCCGATCCGTTGACGAAAGTATGGTAATCTCGGAAATTCTTAATTCAAACCGAAAATTCTTGTTCTTATCTTATTTTTTATAAGCTTAGAATTCTTGTTTTAAGACTAAATTAGGCTTAAGTTAAGTATGCAATCAACTCATTTCAAGAATACAAAATCTTATTTCAAGATCACGTATTCTTAATTATACCAAATTAATAAGTACAAACATACTTAAATCAAGGTTATTTAGTCTTAAATTAAGAATAAACGAACTTAAAATAAAATCGAAAATTCTTGTTTTTAAGTATACTTCGGATTGTTTCTAGCTCATTTAATCTTAAATCAAGTTTTTTTATTCTTAAATTAAGAATAAACGAACTTTAAATAAAAACGAAAATTCTTATATTTAAGTATACTTCGGATTGTTTAAAGCTCATTTAATATTAAATCAAGTTTATTTAATCTAAAATTAAGAATAAACGAACTTTAAATAAGAACGAAAATTCTTGCATTTAAGTTTATTTTGGATTGATCTAAGCTCATTTGATCTTGATTTTAAATTGAGTGGTCTTACCTTCACAATCAATTTGCTCCCATCCCCCTTTCTCTACCACGATACCAAAATGAAAAAAAGCATTAATAATTTTAATTTAGGTACTTTTATTTATTATTATTTACATATATTGTTACAAAAAAACACTTAAATATACTTAATTCTAAAATAAGGTTTTCCATTATTTAATGGATACAAATGCAGTGGTGGACTTAAAAAATCGGTTATTGTTTTAATTTCAATACAAGTTGCATTTAAAGAACCAACTTCAAAAGCTTGATAATGGGAATCAAATCCAAGGATTTGAATTTGTTGGCATAGAACAGAAATGGTTTCATTTTGAAATACAAAAGATGGGATATAAGCAAAGTAGGGCTTGGAATTTCTTTTAGGCATTTAAAACAAATATACATATTCAAAGTCTATTATTTCAATTATTTAAGAAGTTTATAAGTGAGCTTATATTAGCAGATTTAGAATCATAAATTGTATTGATTTCAAAGCAATACTTTTGTATAAAAAGCCAAGGTTCAAAGCAGGCTTGTGGATATTTTAATGACAGTGTTTGAAAAATTTTGAATGCTATATCTAAGGTTTCCAGAAATGAGTTAAATTTGAGTAAGTTACTATCAAAATATAGGTAAAAACCTTTAATTTCGGATTCAGTTGGTCCTTCCACTATTAAAATGGGCTACACCGTGAGTCCAGCAGAGTAATATTTGTTTATAACGCCGTCGATTTGCCTTTTGTAGTCGTTGATTGTGTTGAGTCGCAAGACAAAGCTTTCTTGCGCATCGACTATCGTTGGTTTTTTATTTTTCTTACCGGAGTCGTCTTTAAACTTGGCGGCTGGTGGTAGTATTGCATTAAGGAGTATAGTAAAGATGTAATCTTGGGCATCTGAATGGAGAACAAAAACACTGCATTAAAAACAATTGATATAATTATTAAAATTATAGATGTTTACCCTGATTTGTGCACGATTTAGCTATTAAGTATATTTGCTTACAGTACTCGTTATGAATTTTAGCTTCATAAAACGTTGGAATTTTTGTTTTGAAAGTTTCCCATTTTGAGAACAGAAGATGTTGTTTCGATGGATATAATATATCAAAGTCAATTTTTATCTATAATGTTAATGTTTAAAAAGTTGAGAACTAAAAATTTGAAAAAATTGATTCATACCGAGTCTGCAGCTTTAGCTTGTTTAAGCGTCGACCAAGCATTTAGGAACTCCAAGCTTTTCATCATTTTTAAGTCTTTTTGACGCATTTGAAAATTTTTTCTCCACTTTGCGCAAACTTCTATCCAATCAGCACAATTGCGGTTTAGTGATGTTTTTAGCGCTTTGGCAACTTCTTCATCTATTTCGACTAAAGTATTTTGATCGGAAATGGAATTTTCGCTAAGAGAACTACACACTGGATCTGATTTGAGTTTTTTGCTTCTTTTATTTTTTGTATTTTGAAAAGAGTTTTCCACTCGGATTGTTTTTTTGTTTCCTTGGAATAAAATAGTATTCCTATGCATAAAAGATATAGACATGTACGATAATTTAACTATTATAATCATTCACTTAAAATTTATCTGCGCTTAATTACCTGCATTTCCCTTTCACTTGGGAAATCAGAACAAATTTCATTTACCAACAGAGAAAAATCTTGTGTCTTGAGCACAACATTATTGCTCAGTATTTCTTCAATAAGAATGTTTATTAAGTCATCTCTGTGGCTACTTGCAAGCATTGAATTTTCTTTGGAGTATTTTATTACGGCCCTGCCTTTTGCCGTTCCGTTGAACAAAGTAGTTAAGTCCTAAGAAAGAGAAAATTAATCATTATTAATTGAACTATGCATTTAAATTGAGACCTACGAAATATTACCTTAAGAAGGACTTTTCTGTCACTTAAACATGTTGACTTTGGGCGTTTTGGAGCCAGTTTTCTACTTTTGTCTGTGACATTGTTTCATCATCTATTCCAAACTGAAAATAATGTATGTATATATAAATTATAGGAATTGAATACAGTATTAAGAAACTCAAGGTTAATTACCTCAGCTTTTCTCCACAAAAACAATTTTTCCCTGAATTCTATCCTGAGACCGAGATGAGGTATTGCTTTTTTGAGGTCTTCTGCCTTTATATACTGCAGACATCTGTATGTAACATTTGCAGCTAAAGATAATTAAAATTAGATCATAAAAGAAAAGCGTATTAAAAACTATTTTTCTTTGCAAACATAAAATGGAGATACCTTTGTTAATTTCGGCACGAGTGCGATAACTTTGGCGCCAAAAATTGACAACGGTTTTTTTCAGAGGGGTCAATCCATATGCCAATTTTTAAATCAAGTGAAATTAATGTATAATTTTTAGAAAAATGAGTTTCAAACTCAAAATTTGGGGAAAAAACATAAAAAAAAGTTTAAAGTGTAATTTCTCAAAACTTAAAGATTTTGTATAATATTTTGTTATGAAATTCGTTGCTCTTATTCCTAATCAAATACTGAAAACTAGATGATTTTATGTCTTCTAGTTTTTGAGAAAACTAGAACAGAGTATTGGCTTTAAAAAAAAGATTAAACTCAATTTCAAGTATTACCGTTATTTTTAAATAATGTTTTTCCACTTTTAGTACTTTTTTCATGAAATTGCCCCTGCCGCCCAAACGGGGCAAGATAGACCCTCCTCTAATAGTAAAAAATGCTTTTTTTTGACCCCTCTAAAAAAATCGTTACCAATTTTTGGCGCCAAAGTTATCGTACTCTGCCCCTAATTTGAACTATGATCCAATTCTTTCTTTAATTTTTCATTATTGTAAAATTTAAAGATTTTAAAAATGCTCTATGTTTACAAATAATTGAGTTACTTTTATATTTAAAAAAAAAAAATATATTTTAATGATATAAATTTTAATTTTTAGTCAATCAACAAGGCTTAAAGTGTTGATCATTACCTATAATTTCTTATTTATTACAACTATAGTGAGGAAGGGCGAAAAATAATGAATTTGTCGTTGTCGTGGAATTAGTAAACAATCCTTCGATCACCTAGTTTTTCTCTTAGTCTGACTTGTTTTTTATTTTTTTAAATTCTGTTTTGAAATGAAATTGATATAATTAATGGACTAACCGAAGTGTTTTTTTTTTCTTTTTTAAATCATTTATATGAAAAATATCTACGAATCTGAAGATTTTTACCTTGACCTCGTGAAAATTTGTAACTTTTTTAATTTTCAAAAAAATTCTTTAAAACAAAAAGACTAAGTAAACATTGTTTTTTGCCCCTTTTCAATTTCACTTGTAATAAATAAGAAATTGACCAACACTTTGTTTATAAAAAAATATTCACAAAACTTTTCCACCTTCCAATTGCGTCGCCACCAATGCGTCGTCGTCTGGTCTATTTCAACATACCAAAGTATAAATGTAAAAAAAACTCACCCTTAAGAACATCAAACAGGCGCTCCAGATCAAATTTTTTAAGTAGTTCTAAAAGTTTTGCCTCCTCTGTGCTGTCGGTGGTGTGGGTAGTAACGGTAGTGTTTGTGGTTGGAGAGCAAGTTGAATTACTGGGAACGGTGCTGGAAGTGGCGCTGGCGCCGCTGCCGTTGATGTCGGCTGAGAAGGCAGTGTCTAGTCCAGTCAACACAAAATTTCCAGCACTGTTTTTATATACGAATATTTCACTGTTAACTGTTTCTTCTAAATTTATCACATTTATGTTATTTTCACTTTCTTCTGCACTTTCCGCCATTGTTCACTTTTAATTTTTCACTTCTAACACGTCCGTACTTGAAAGTTGCGCAAATAAAATGAAACAAAGATCTAATTTTTTTTGCAATTAAAATCATTAAGACCGTTTCGGCTTCATTTAAGATTTTTTCGGCTCGTTTTAACATTGTTTCGGCTTTCATTAAGCTTGTTTCGGCTAGATTTAAGAATAAGAAATCTTGATTATGATTGTTTCGACTTAATTTAAGAAGGTAAAATTCTTTCGGTTTTTTTAAAGATTTTTTCGGCTTAATTTAAGAACATAAATCTTGTAATAAGATTAAAATATCTTATTTTAAAATTGCGATTCTCAAATCAAGATTTTTTGCGCTTAATTTTGCATACAAAATATGTTTTAAGAATAAAATCTTGAATCAAGAATAAATGGTGTCGATTTTAGGGTAAAAATATAACATTTGTATGTACGTGTACTGTATTTACATATGTATTATATAGCCCAGGCAAAATGTACAAAAAAATGGCCAATCTGCAAAAAAAGTCCAATTAAAGATTTTTAAACGCAATATGTCTGTATTTTGGGATAAAAAATACTGTCGCAAAAGTCTTACCAAAACGTGTGCGCATCAGTAGTTACCTATACAAGGTTAAATGTCGAAAATATCAGTTTTTCGCATAAAACTCAGTAACGGTAAATGCTATCGAAAAGTGTTTCATACAAAACTTGTAGATTATGTCATTAGCCAATTTTTATCTTACGACCCACCGTTAAGAAGATATCGACTTTTCAATAAACGTAAAAATGTCGAAAATGGTCGTTTTTCACCTATAACTCCTAAACGGTTAAAATTTCTGAAAACATCTGGGTGAAAAGTTTGTACATTATCTAACACCATACAAGAAAAAAATTATTATTTTTTTTCTTAAAAACAACCGTTTTAAAGATATAATTTTTTTAAAAGTTTGACAAAAAGTTCAAATTTCTGGTTTTTTGCTTTTTACTCTTAAGAGCACAAGTTGTCGACAAAAAAGTCTTAAGCTCAGTTTAAAGACCATAATATTCCCTTCAAAAAAAAACATGACAATTTTTTCCATACGAATCACAAGTCGCACGATATTGTGACTTCAATAGTGTCAACTGCCAAAAAAAACGGTTTTTCGGATATTTTTTTTAAACTGTAAGATTAATCGAAAAAATATCTTAACAAAATTTATACATTATGTAACTTTATATAAGCATGCGTTAACAGTTTTTTTCTAGAAGCCATATTTTTTATGATATCAATATTTAAAAAAAAATCCCCAAAAGTCGAATACACTGGTTTTTGTCTCTTTACTCTTAAATGACGAATTTAAAATATTATACTTATTTTGTTGATTTTAATATTCCCTAGAGGAAATATTACCAGATTTTGTTACGTATAACAAGATATTGCGACCTTAAAAATGGTCAAAAATGGTAAAATTTCGAAAATTTTTGAATAAAAAAAAGATATTGTTGAAAATGACGTTATAAATAGTATTTGATTACGAATACATACATACAATTATAAATATGAAGAAGGTAACGTGTATTAGTACAAAATAAGTTCCTTACAATATTTAAGTATGCCAATAGCATACAAGACATATAGAGCTGAGGAAAGTTTGTCGCTATTGTACATTATCTTGTCGATGATTATTTGACTATAACCATTCACTGTAGCTGAGTTTCTTATGTAATTGTATTCGTTAGTGTAGTTACTCGTTGTTAGTGGTAGACCTACTAAACTACGGTGGGCCAAAGAGCTAAACGCGGCTAATTTGTGTTGTATGGGGGTTATATAAATTACTTGGGATGAAGCGTAAGGTATTGGTGTTTCTTATGATGTAAACTGAATCAGCGATGCCACTTTGCTGCCACCAAATCCAATCTAGTAGCCCGTAGCGTAATGGTTAGTGCGTTCGACTGTCACGCTGGAGGTCTGGGTTCGCTTCCCAGCCTCGTCCACCTAAAAACTAAAAAGTTTTTATCAGGGCTACTGCCTCTTGTGAGGAATTGACAAATCCTCCAAGAGTATCACTTGTCACGAATAAGTGCTTCTCGTCTAGCCGTTCGGATTCGGCATACAATTGTAGGTTCCTTCCATTCCTGTCGACAGGCGCACACAGGAATGGTTGCGAGTTGTTAGTCACTAGGCCCTGGTTCTTCATGAGCCGCTGTGCCACCCGATTTATTTATTTTTTAAATCCAATCTAAGGCAGTTTTTTGTTTGATAGCCTTCTATTGAATAGCTGAAACAAAACTCCTGCATACAAATAACCACTGTATAGGAGGAGCGGCACCCTGTGGCAGTGTAACCGCAGGTTTAAAATTTAATGAGCACCCGAGGCTGACAAAAATGAGTCATTTTGAAGACATATGAGTCCCAATAACAAATTTCTTTTAGGTTTAAGATACGATTTTAATTTTTAATAATAAATATAAATACGTTGAAATTAAAAAAAAAAAATATTTGATTCATAAATATTATTAAACTATTTACATTTATGTAGTTCATTTTACTTACACTTTTTCTGCAACATGAAATAAAAGTACATGAACTTAAAAATGGAGGCAAACGCACATTAAGTGTTTATTTGTTATCTTAAAAAATTAGTAAGATCTAAAAAAGATTATCAAGCTCTAGACTCTAGAATGTGATTTTAGTGTGAATTATTTTTGATACTGTTCGGCATAATTTTTCTCTTCGCAACTTTGTTTTTCAAAAGGCTTTTGGTAATCTCAATTAGAATCTGAGCTCCGAATTTTTACATGACATCAGGGGCCTATTTCTCCGCTGCTACATCAGCTACAATGTAGTAGTATAGCAGTTGTATTACATCATTTCTGTTTCAAACATACATTGGTTTTTCAGGTGTAGTACATCAATGTAGCATTGGAGAATCGACTGGAAATATTGGAAAAAAGTATGATTCTGTTTCACAGCTTTTGATACTACATTGTTGTAGTACAACTTACTGTAATTTTTTGTTACATTTTCACAATAAAAATATTTGCTGTGATTGCTGTAACAGAATAAAATTGCTGCATTTAAAAGAAAATATACGAATGTAAGTATTTTTTTTTTGTATTTAAACATAAGAAATTCAAAAAATGTATGAATTACCTTTTGATTTTTTGTATAGTCGGTGAAAATTGACTCGTTGTAAATACACTTTCGGTCTTCTTTCAATTCTTATGTTGAATTCAAAATCTTCGTCGAAAATATTTATATCGAAATCCATTTTTGATTTGTTTTTTTTTTATTTGTGTCTCTTCAAAGTTCAAATATCTCACTTCTAAAAAAAAAAACAATATAAATGGCCTCGTTCACTTTGCACTGAGATATGTTATCTCGAACAATTCAACGTAAAATGTAAATTTGAAGTCAGCTGTTTTTGACATTTCTCTTCAGACGTTCTTAATATATATTTTGCCTTCTTTGAACTCTTAAGGCAAGACCGCACTCAACTTCAGCGGAACTACACTTCACGTATCTTCAGAATAGATATTTATTTCTCACTTTTGTTCTTTTGTACAAAAGTAGGCCTATGTAGTTAAGCCTTTATTTTGAATTATTAATTTTCTTTCGTTATTTTGACGTTCATGGATTTTGGGGTTATTTTGTGATAAAACAAAAAGTTTTTTAATCACTTCATTCTCAAAGACCCTGTTTAGATTGGGAAGTTTGTGCACGGACTTACACCAGTTTGTAGGAAAGAGACGTGCGGAGTAAGTGGTCTCGTGAGGCATGTAGAAAATATAAACACCGGACTCACGAGTCTGCTTTGTTGTTCTTTCAATATGGAAGTTGTTGTTGTTTCAATGCATTTTGAGGCACCTCACAGTTTGTAATGTAAACACGGTGGTACTCACCAGTCCGTACTCAATCTTCCCAATCTAAACAGGGTCAAATATACTCGTATATAAATTATACTCAATTACGAAAAACTATTATCCAATTCAATCATTTGTATCCAAATCGTATCTTGCTAACTTATGGTGGATTTACATGTATTTGCATCTGTATAATGCAGAAAGTAGAGCAGGACAGATGCATACAAAAAATCCGAGCGAGTGAAAGGGAACCATTAAGAACATGAACATGTTCTTCTTCATTTCAGCGTTATGGCACTTTCCTATCATGCAGAAACAAAGTTCTTCAGCATTTTGATCTTTTCTCTCTATCTAACAAATATACATTTAGTATTTGGCATCCCTTTTTTTGTGCAGAAACCAAATGCAGATACATGTAAATCCACCATTAAAGACGAAAGACAAAACAACCGAAAAAAAGAATGGTGTAGTCGGGGTCTAGGTCTACATCATCCAGCTACATCATACAACACTTCCAGTGGGATATGTGAAACAGAAAAATGTAGCTGGTGTAGTTGTAGAAAGTAGTTGTATGATGTAGTTGATGTAACTGATGTAGTAGCGCTGAAATAGGCCCCAGGGCCTCTAAAAGTCCCGTTAGAAAATGGAAACGTTTCTTATTTCCACTCAGGTTACACGTTCTAGCATCTTATACGCGTAAGTGTATCCAGACATGCCAATTTATAAAAGTTATTTGACTAACCAAGTTAAAATTTGAAAAAGCTCGAGTCTTGTTTTTGTCTTATCTATGCGTCCAATAATAGGTTATATATAAGGTGTCCCAACGTCACCGGCCCAGACGAAAACTATATCCGGTTTCCTGAGGTGATTTTAATTCGAAAAACCTAACGGATAATTTTCTCGTTTTTGTTTTCTTTTCAATTTACATATAACAGTTTTTTTAATTTTTGGTCTCGTTTCCTTAGCTAACTTTAACTTTGCCAAAATACAACAATTTCTTGATTTTTTGTTTGTTGTAACACAAGAACACCTAGCAGTTTTCTACAATTGTTTCTATTTTTTCCCGCAATTTATTATCAAACCCATTTTTATTCCGTGTTTGCTATAATTTTGTTTACAAAAACACATTAATATGTAGGTACCTACAATTTTTTTCTATTTTACTATAAGAGCCCAACTTGTTTTCTTTAAAATACCTTACCTATCTTTTTTAACAACAAAATACATCTAAAATTAATAAGAAATTAAAATAAACAAAAAGAAATTCAAGAAAATTTAATTATTTGAATAAAAAAGAATAAAATCTGATTCTAACGGTTTCCATTCCTGTCGACAGGCACACACAGGAATGGTTGCGAGTTGTTAAGTCACTTGGCCCTGGCTCTTCACGAGCCGTTGTGCCACCCAATTTATTTTTTTTTTGTAACGGTTTCACCATTTTTTTTTTCAACTTTTGGCTACTTCTAACCCTGCTGCACGAGCAAGTACTGGCAAGCTAGTTGGCTACATATGTTAATTGACTGTCAAATTCCTATACGTGAATATGCTGTGACGTAGGCGGCAAGCAACTTGCCAGGCAAGTTGCTTTCAAGTTATTATTGGCTACGTTCTGCTTTTAAAAGGATAGCCTTTTCTCGGGTTCTGAACTTGTATTTTAATTAAAATAATGCAAATCGTACTTCAATGACGAATATGTAAATACAACGACAAAATCGCAATCTCACATGGGTAGACCCGTAGCTGAATCATAAATTTGAGTTCTTTAATTTAAAAATTGAATCTAAAAAAATTCGATTTTTTTAATAATAATTAAAAAAAACGGATTTTTTTGATGTTTTTAAATCCATCATCATCGTAGCCGTCCTTTAATGGAATTTGAAAGTTCGAAAGTTGACAGATAGGTAAGAAACTAAATTATGTCGGGCAAGGAATATTTCGTTCCAAATGTCGCCCAAAAGCCCTAAAATCGCCCTTTCCCGCGATTTCCTAAAGTGTCTTTCAATACATCATGTGAGAGGTACAGCCGACCTGTTCCATGACGATTGTACCCTTCAGTCTCACATGATTACAACAACAAGAAAAAATCGGCTCTGGGAAAATCAGTCAATGTAGATCGGGGTTTTGTAGCAATCGTTCAATTTAATTTGACAGTCTATAGCTTGACAAATCAGTAACAGAATGTTCCAAATGTCATCCGAAATCCCCAAAACTCACATTTTTCCCAAGCAAAAAAAAATGCTCTCAAAAAATTGTGATTTTTAACAGCTGTTACACTGAACCAAAAAGGTACATGATTTTCATGAATTATTGCCTATTTTTCATGTATAAATACATAAAAAACGAGCTAAAAATCGCGTTCATGTGATTTAGGTATCATTCATTCATTCATTCATTCATTCATACGAGTATGAACGATTCCTGTGATTTATGATTCATTCATAAAATGTAGGTATTTGATGTTCATAAATCCAATGTTTTTATACCTAAGTTACATGAATTAATTTCATTTAATGTAATTTTTTTGCAGTTGCTATACATAGAACTTATGAATATGTCCCTAGATTTTATGAATGTATTCCTAAAAACTATGTACAGCATTCATGATAAATATGAATCGGTCTTTATTTTTATGAATACCTATTCATAAAACGCATGAATTTTTCATAAAATTTATGAAATTATACATAAAACCCAAAATTCTGTCTCTAGATTTTATGAATGTATTCCTAAAAACTATGTACAGCATTCATGAAAAATATGAATCGGTCTTTATTTTTATGAATACATATTCATAAAAGACAAGAATTTTTCATAATATTTATGAAATCTATACATAAAACCCAAAATTCTGTCCCTAGATTTTATGAATGTATTCCTACAAACTATGTACAGCATTCATGAAAAATATGTATCGGTCTTTATTTTTATGAATACCTATTCATAAAACACATGAATTTTTCATAATATTTATGAAATCTATACATAAAACCCAAAATTCTGTCCCTAGATTTTATGAATGTATTCCTAAAAACTATGTACAGCATTCATGAAAAATATGAATCGGTCTTTATTTGTATGAATATCTATTCATAAAACATATGAATTTTTCATAAAATTTATGAAATCTATACATAAAACCCAAAATTATGTCCCTAGATTTTATGAATGTATTCCTAAAAACTATGTACAGCATTCATGAAAAATATGAATCGGTCTTTATTTTTATGAATACCTATTCATAAAACACATGAATTTTTCATAAAATTTATGAAATCTATACATAAAACCCAAAATTCTGTCCCTAGATTTTATGAATGTATTCCTAAACACTATGTACAGCATTCATGAAAAATATGAATTGGTCTTTATTTTTATGAATACCTATTCATAGAACGCATGAATTTTTCATAAAATTTATGAAACCTCTACATAAAACCTAAATTTCTGTCCCTAGATTTTATGACTGCATTCCTTAAAACTATGTACAGCTTTCATGAAACATATGCATCGGTCATTATTTTTCTGAATACCTTGTCATAAAACGCATATGAATTTTTCATAAAGCTTAAGTTTTATGACTAAATATTCATGAAAATAAAGAAAGATTTATATTATTCATAAAATGCTTACATAGCAATAATGACTGTTGACACAAAAGCTAAGAAAAAATATTTTAGGTTTCATAAAAGTTATAAGAAGTTTCATAACATTTATAAAAATGCATGCGCTAAATATTTATAAAAAATAAAGAAAAATTTATATTATTCATAAGCTACTTACATAGCATTAATGGATGCATCAAATGTTCCTATATTTCCTTAAAGTTTTGTACCAAGAAGCTGGAGTCATCTAAAATTGAAAGCAGAATTTCGTTTCATTGTTAATAAACTATAACATTATTTCAAAGAGCATTGTCGAAATGTATAATAAATTGCTCAAGGTTTTTGAAATCTTAAGTGGATTTCTTTCAAAAACTATACTTACTTTTGTTCCTCAAATAAATATATGTTGTACCTTACGTCATTCAGAAGGTATATAATAGATTCTTGCCACACCTGAAATATTTTCTAAAATAATTTTAGTTCAATAAAAAGAAAATATTTAACATTTTACACTTATGGAAACCATGATATATTTTATAATAAAATAATTTAAAATAAAAAGAAAACATTTAACAATTTACACTTAAGCTATGAAATATTTTATAATAAAATAATGAATAGAATAATAATGAATGAATCAAATTTAACAATTAAGGGCCCAGTTATAGCTATCATTGGAAACTATCATTGAAATTATTAATTTTCAATTTTGAGAGATTTTGAAGAAAAAATATATGATTATTTTGATTCTAAAGTAAAGCTTATCGAATTAATATTTATTTCTAGGTAAATCAGAATTCAATTTTGCACAACTTTTCTCATAAAATGACTTTTTCATTTCATTTTGACCCATATCTTCTCCATAACGTAACTTTTAATTTTTTCAATGATCATGGGTAAGGTAGTTCATCATTGAAAAAATTAAAAGTTACGTTATGGAGAAGATATGGGTCAAAATGAATTTTATTTGGAGTAGAAATTATTTTGAAGACGTAAGCTATATTTCTACATTAAAATATTCGATGATTAAACTTTCCTAACTTTTTCAATGATGGTTTACAGTGATAGCTATAACTGGGCCCTAACCAATATTAATATACATAAAACTTAATTAAATACGTCCAAAGTTAAGACGCCGCCGGCTTCTGAATCTGCAACTTCATCACCATGAGTTTGAGCGCTGTTATAATGAAAAGAAAAACAAAAGAATTCAATTTGTATTTTAAATAGTAATTTTATTTGAAGTTGTTTTATTTAAAAAAAAAACAAGTGCTCATTAATAAAAACGTGGAGCTTGAAATATGTAATTTATACATATAAACATTTAATAAAACTTATTGTCCATCATAACTCAATAATGTTTGCAAGGATTTTGTTTTAGGATTGTTTCGAACTATAGAATGATACTGAGATTTACATCTGGATCAAGAGAAAACGAAAATCGTTGTTTCTTCACTGTGTTCTTAAGCTTTTGAGCAATTTTAAGAAGAAGACGTTATAGAACATATGGGGCAAAAGCGGGAGATATGGCACCCTTCTTTTGTGTTTCTTATAACTTTAAAAGTATAAAGGATAATCAAAAATAGATTTATATATTCTGTCGCTAATTTATAAACAAAAACAAATTAATTACTAGGGGATTTCACAATGCAAAACGTATTTTTTTCAATAACAAAATACATTACAAAAATATCAAGTGAAAAAAATGGCGGGTGATATGGCACCTACTGGCGGGTGATATGGAACTTTACTTTTTAAGTGATTTTTTCCACAGTTGTTGTTTATATACGTAAAATACAATGGGACTTGATAAATTGTGTACTTTATGCACTCGAAAGTTACCAAAAAAAACTGTTCTAAAATTAAAAGCAAAAATTTATTAGAATCAGGAAGGGGTGATATAGCACCAGTGTAAATGTACTGAATTTTGGGGGGTGCCATATCACCCTTCGGACATTGCCAGTGTTATTCGAAATGAAAAGAACACTTACGTATGTGCAGTGAGAGCGGTAAAAATAAACAAACAACACGATTCACTCTTTTTTTTTAGTTAAAGGGAAGACCTGATACCGAATACTTTTGTTTCTACACTAAATTTATAAAACTACAAAGAAATAATCTCACAAAAAAATCAATTTTTTTTGTATTTTCGGTTGTAGTTTAACATTTAACAAGCTTCTTGGATTTCAACTGCACCCGTTAGAAGCTTGTGTAAAACTTAATCATATTCTGAAGTCATTGTAAAAAAAAAAGTCGTTAAGTGGGAAATATTGAAAGGGTGCCATATCAGTGGCGATTCCTCCCAGTTAGCAGGTTTATCGCCGCTAAACCAAGAATTTAAATGAATAAATTGTATGATGTACTTTTTATTTTCAAAAAGTAACAAATGGCAATGTTGAAATAATGATAATGATTTCATACAATAATCAATACTATAAATACAAAAAACTACCCACCTACCCACCTACCTACCTACCTACCTATTTTCAAATCATATTTTCCTTCACACAACACAAAACTCCCATCTTCCTATCTGCCTCAGCGTTACAATATGCGATACAAAACCAAATTCTCTACAAAGAGCATTGAAATAATTAAAAAAAAAATAGATACCTACCTAACCTACCCCCATATTGTTCTCAATTATATTTTCCTGCAGACACACAACATAAAACTCTCATAGAACAAGTCTCCCTTGAAACATTTTAGCTTGCAACATCTGCGCTGCACAATTTCATTCAATTTTTAATAATATCTATACAAATTACAAATAGAAGCACAAATACAATACAATCTAGAATACAAGAGCGTTTTACTACAGAATGTCCTAAGCAAAGCCCAGCTAAATAAATGAAAGCGTAAGCGTAAGTATGATGCGATAAGGCACGATACATTAGGTATGCAAGCAGCTCCAGGTACATTTTGGGTACGTTTTTTTTTGTCATTCTCTTTTTTGCTTTCGTATATGTTTCTGGGAAAATGCGGTAGGAAGGATGAATGCATTGATTTGTTATTAGTGATCTTTGATTGATATGAGTAAACATTGAGATTGAGTTCTTTTAGCACAGTGAATAATTACACAAAAAAAAGTGCTAAATTCGCAAAGCGCGATGTAGTTCTGCGTTTTTGATATGTTGTTGGGGCATGTTAGAGTAGTATATAGCCAAGTTTGCAGCAACAGTGAAAAAAACGCTAAAATCACCCCTTTTTTCCGACAATTTCCTTTATAACTTTGGAAATATGCAAGTTATGAAAAAACCGTCCATTATAAACTTGTTTTTTATAAAATTTTCTACAAAACAACATCAATTTTAAATGCATGTTATATTTGTGTTGCTATCTAACCATGAATTAAAAAAAAATCTGAAAAAACTAAGTAAATTTGAAGCACTCAAAAAATATGTCAAAAATTGTCCAATTCTTCTAAAAATTTGGAATCAAATAGTTTAGACTCTAGAGTATCACAAGACGAAATTCGATCCAAATCGGTGAAATAGTTTTGGCAAGAAATATGATGTTAACTAAGTGCAACACAATTATGATGCAAACATTGCGGTGGTCAAAGTAGGACACTTAAGTTGGCACTGATTTTTGTACACGTACTTAGAACCATAAAATCATGAAATATAGTTATAATAGATGTTTACATCTTTTTTTAAGCCAAGTGAACAGTTTTTGGAACTTTTAAATTCAGTACCAAAGTTGCTTAAAAAAAGATATAAATATTATAACTATATTTTATGATAATAATTCTTCGTGACTTAGCAGCATATATGGTCAACTCATTGAAAGGCAATAAACTAAAACTTAGAATTTATATTTAACTTGTTTTGTAGGTTAGAATTATTTAAAATATTTTGAATTATTATTCAAAATATAATAAATATAGTTTGAAATATTTATTATTATTCGAACTTTTGATTTAAAAAAAATGTCTTTTTCAAGACATTTCTTAATATTAAAAAGAATAATAGTTGCGTTCAAAACCCAAAATACAACCAAAAGAGGATTAAACGTTGATATTATTTTTATAAGAAAAAAAATTGGAAGTACATATTTTATAATTTTTAAAAAATTGAAGCTATAAAATATTAATAACTATGTTTTTGAGACCTGAAGAAAAACGTAACCACGTTTGAAACGTCGTCTGATTTAGATACTTAGCTACAAATATAGACCTAAAGCATAAACATTATATTTTATGTATAAGGGTTCAAAGTACGTGTACAAAAATCAGTGCCAACTTAAGTGTCCTACTTTGACCACAACAAAGTCGGCGAAAATTTTTTTTCCGTCAAACGACGCGACGAAGCGAATTTATGTATCGATACATTTTTGAACTTTTATTTTATACCTATAATTTATTAACGTTTTTTTATTAATTTTCGTTATCAATCAAATTAAAAAAAAGTATGATTTTTTTTTTATTTTAACCTGCCCAGACCACCTAGCTCAACCAATACTAAGGACCAGGAATCGCCACTGTGCCATATCTCTCGTTTTGCCATATCACCCGACTTTACCCTGTATGCATATTAATATCACAACAAATTGCCGAACGAAAAAGGATTGACTTGCTTTTAAAAAAAGTAAGCTCGTAAGTAAGTAAGTAAGTCGAGCTCTTGTTCGCTCGAGCTCGACCCATTGAACATTAAAACCTCTCGAGAATTTTAATAGTGAATTAAAACTCTTGCCAGAATTAAGAAATATTATTTTTTGTTAAGTCTAATCAATTATGAGCCATACAAAAAAAAAATGAAGAACATTTAGCTTCATCATGAGTAACTTGATATTTTTCATTTTTCTCTCTTTGCTAACTATAATAATTTTGGATAAATAATTTTTCGTTTGTTCTCATAAACAAAATTAGGATTAAAAACATACAAATTATAAATATAAGAAATGGCTCATAATCTTAAAGTGAAAAATTATTTTCAAGAAGTTGAAGTGAAAAATTAATTCATAAATAAATTAAAAATTGCTCACCTTTTTCTTAACGCTTCTGTGAGTAAAAACATTTTAGGGGATTTTGTTTTAGAGACGTTGATCTCGTAGAAGTAGTGCTCAATAAATGTCCATAATTGTGAGCACGCTAAGGGATACTCCAAATTAAACAAGTTGAAGCACTTGAAACATATATCAAGTGCTCTCAAAAAATTTGTAAACATGAACTTAATGCCATCAAGGTAAACGAAGTAGCTCGAAAAATTTTCAAAATCCTTTTCACCAACGGCAAGTATAAATGGTTGTATGTTTTCTGACTTGCTTTTCAATAATGTTATATGGTCATCGAGCTCTTGTACGCTTGACCCAATAAATAGGAAAGCCTCTTGAGAGCTTTTAATAGTGAATCTAACAGTGCTACTCTTGCCAGAGTTATCTTTTCGGCTGCCCCTTTGGGTTGGTATCAAATACCCGTGGAGACACCAAAATAATTTAACTGCAGCACTATCTATAAAAAAATGAAAAAAAAAAAACATTAAATCTTAAACCAAGGGCAAAGATAACTCAAAGTTTATCTAAGGATTTCGTAGAAAACAAAAGATATTTAAAGGGTTTCAACTGAATTTATTAGAAGGTTAAAAGTTTGATGAATAATTATAAAAAATTACTTAAAAGAATATTTCTGAGTTGGAGTTCAAAGGAAGGTAAGGTAAGGAACTTTTAATTTACAGCACATTATCTTTGTTGGCGTATAAATAAGTTTTTTTTTGTGAAACGGAAATGAGCCGATCTATCGGTACTTCAATCCATTATCTTCCAGCTCACAGCAGCTCAGAAAAAGGAATTACTTAGTTACCGGAATTTGATTGGAAATCCCCAAACAATATTTAAAAAAAACAACAACTGAATGAATGTCTCGCTTTACGGAAACGTAAAGCATGTAAGTAAGTACATACTGCCGTTGTTGTTTAATACCTATTAAACCTCTAAAAATCTTACCAGTTTTAATATCATTTTCATCAATTTGGTTCACCATATTTCGTAAATTTTTGTCCCGCAGGTGCTCTTCATCTAATAAAAACTTTCTTATATTGTCAGCCTGCTCTGGATACTTCAAAAGAACTCCTGGGCAATTTCGGAAAACAACCCCAAAATCCTTGTCAATCTTAAGATTATGAATTTTTTTAGGTTCGAAGCTTATAAATATAATTTCTTGAAATTAAAGCTTACCAAACGATAACCTCTGGCTTCTTGTAATCCGGCCATTCCTCAAAAATGTTGTGTAATGTTGTCTCCTTATATATTTGATCCAGTCTAAATTGGCTACAAGCTTGCCAACAGCTGTCGAACTCTGAAGTTGACAAGTTATCATACTTGATGCTCCTAATACACTCTTCTGCATCAATTTCCGGAGCTGATGACAAAATGAAGGTGAAGAAAAGATAATTAAAAAAAATTTAAAGAAAATCTGATAAACTTAAGCTAGCTTTAAATTTATGTGGAAGTGAAAGTGTAATATTCAATTTCGGTATGATTTTAAAATCATCCCGAAAGCTTAAGAGTGTTTCGGAGTTAATAAAACCAGTCATTTGCTAACTCTTTCTGTACATATACAGTGACGGACAAAGCAATAAGACAAGTAACAATAACAATAAGCTCTCTCTTTCTTGAAAATAAAATAGTTATAATTTTTTACCAGAGAGCAGCATCTCTTCGGAAGAAATCCTAGGTAGGTACCATTGCTTACAAATAAACACCGAAAAAATCCATTTTTCCAAACAACATTTGGATTGGGTAGGCCCCGATAATAGAAATAAATGGCGGAACATTCTATGGTCTGACGAAACCAAAGTAAATTTGCAAGATGCAAGAGGTGGGTAAGACGTCCAAAGAATGATGCACATCATTCACAGTACACAACCAAAAATTGTAAAAAATATTTAAAAAATTGTTTTTTTTTTCCACATAATTGAGAGCTATAAAAATGGTCCTATTGTTTTGTCCATCACTGTATAAGACCGTTTTTTCAATTTTTTAAAATAATTTCTTAAAAAGAAATAGAAATAAAAACACTTACTGAATTCCCTCAAATTTTTTTTCTTTGATTTCTCAGTTACTTCAGAATTAGGAAAGACGGATCTTTTAACAGCCAATCTAGAGGAGTTCTTCGAATTGCAAAACTTGGCGTATATTTTACCTCTTTTACCAGTGCGGTAAAACTCAAGCCTTTCCCCTTTGAATCTTTGCAATACTTGTTCCTCTAGCATGTAGCTATTATATAAATTCAAATGATGATTGTTGTCGATGAAATAGTCACATATTAATGTGATCAATGATTGTCGATGTATATCCTGAAGCCTGGAGTTTTGTTCATAGAATTTTTCTATGTCTCTCGCCTTTGGTGAGTTTTTTAAAATTAAAGAAAGAGATATAGCAGGCACAGATGGATCTTCTCTTATTGAAGACGTTGGCGACGGTGAAAATGATGGGCTGCATGAATTTTCCCGCAAGGTAATGTTATCAATTTGCTCCTCTCCGATACCTAGAGAGGATCTCCACTCCGCCAGCTTGTGTTCAAACATTGCCAGATCTCCAACTGAACTGTTTTTGAAAAGCATAGGAAAATGTTTTTCCTTTATAATTTTAAGCACTTCAACTGTTATTCGCTCAGCTGTTGAAAAATCAATACCTAAAAGTCATTCAGTTTCTTTAAGCATATGTTATTAAAAAAATCATTATATAATCGAAATTTCACCAAAAATGAATGTGTTACATGAAAACACATGTGTTTGTGCTACAAGACACCAATAAGACAGGTCAATGTGCATGGGGCAAAATGTTATTTTCTTTTTCCTTACATAGCACTTTTTAAGTAATATCTCATATCTCATACATTGCAAAATATCTATTGGAAAATTGATCAAGATCATAATAAATCAAATTTTTGTGAATGTGGGTAGGTATTATTCTTACGATATCGGATCGAAAAATCGCAAAATTTTGTAGGCCTCCAGTTTATTTAATCATTGTAGATTAAGTATAATCTTGGTTTTTTACTCCCAAGGAAAGCTTTTTTGGCATTGGTTATCATATTTATAATATAATGCATATAACAGATAGAAAATCGGTTTTTAAAATTTTAACATTGAAAATGTTTTTTTTTAAAGGAACTACTAACTAGGCTATAATTGAGAAAAAAATGTTTGACTTACAGATGAACAAATCTGACAGGTGTCCAAGATTCCAACTGCTCAGAAGTTCTTTGATTTCCAACTGGGACTGCGACTCATTTGACATAGTTGCTGTTTCTTGAACTATTGTATAAACTATTTGTCCGACCCCAGCTTCCGCAGAAGTTGAGGGTTGTCCCAATGTTACATAATTGTTAGTATCCATTCTGAAACCTAAAGTATTTTTCAGAAAATATATTCAGAACTAATGATATAGAAATGTATATATCCTTTTGTAGTATAGTTCAATTAATCTTTGTAGAATTGCAATTATAAATTTTAAAACATTCTCAATACGAATTTATTTTTAAGTAATTTTTTTTAATATTATTTTAGATTTTTTGTTTAAGGGAACAACTAAAGAAGGGGATATACATAATGTTCATATCATGATATGTTATATTAAGTTTTTTTGGCAGTAAAAACACTTAAAAGCCAGCGTTACGACTTTCGGAAAAAATTGAAGTAGATTAGAGGAAAAAAGGGAAGTAGATTGAGAAAAGTCGATGAGGATTTCAAAAGTATTTTTTTTTTTTTAATAAGTCTATGTTTGTTTTTAAATTTTGAGATTAATTAAATTCTTTTAGACTCCATATTTACATATATATTTCAACATATTGCTTAATAACACTTGGCATTAGTTTAACAATATATTATTTTATTTTTTTTTGTACATGTATATTGTATATACCTATGATTTTATTTTAACAAATAAAATTTGATGTTTAGCTACTTAAGTTATTTTTTTTATAAAAAAACAAAATATTAAATTTAATATAATTTTAAAAAAGTTCAAATTTACATGTGTATATAATATTGCCAGTTGCTTAATAACATTTTTTAAATTAACTAACAAAACAAAGTTTAAATTATTTTTAAAAGTACATATTGTATGTATGTAATATCAATAGTTAATTTTTATTAACAGAAACAAATATCTCAGACTTCATGTTGTTAACATTAAAATTATTTTATATTGAATTAAAATATAAATTAAATTATAAAATAAAAAGAAAACAAAATGAGTCTTTGAAAAGTTCTTAGGCACAAAAAAAACTTGGTATTGATTTTTCATTTGAAATATATAGAAAAGGGAAGTAGATTTGGTATTTTCTTTGTAAGAGTAGTTTCAAACACAGAGATTTTTAAAATGAAATAGATGTCAATAATTTGATAATAGTGTGAAGTAGGAAGACTTCAATCGAAGTAAAGTGGTACCACTGATCCTTACAGTTTGATATTCATATAGAGTGCTTCCGAACCTTTTGAAAATGTTCGACTTGCCTGCACAGTGGAATTGTTGTTCTAAAAAGATTAAACTGCACCTGGATTTAATTTCAGTATCAAAAACTGCAGTGGCCTTATTTTTGTCTATCTATTGTAAAGTGTAATTTTTTATTCGAATCATAGTTCTACCTTTAGCTGTTTTTATAGCTGTTATTGGCGGCCCAACAATTTCATCGGGTTCAATAATAGAATATTCTCCTAAAATAGAAGGATTTATATCATATGCAGTAAAATGGGGATCATAGAGTACTTCATTTACTTCCTGACAAAAAAGAAAAATTTTTTTTAGATGTTGGACTAAACTTACTATGGCAAAAATTTTATAATCATTTAAGAGTTTAGATACGTAAAAGCCAGTTTGAAATTTATAGCCATTGATTTCAGTCTTACTTAAATATTCTAAGTTTTCTTCCTGGATACCCATTTTTTTGCTTATTAAAGAAGAAAGACCAGTTTTAATTTAGTTTTCTTTAAGAAATGCATGTTTGTCGTCATCATCATTAGAATTTAAAATCCTGTTTGCAAAACCTAGTTGAAATTTTTTGGCCAATGTTAGACAAATATTTTTTCTGGAAGTAATAGCACGTGAGTAAATTTTGAAATTTTTATGCTTGGCCTCATATTTAAAGCACCAAAAATTTCTAGGTGGACCTGATTTTTTTAAAATCGTAGGATAATGAGTGAGAATATGAAACTTAGGTTTTAAACTATCTTGGAAAAGTAAAAGGTACTGCTCATGATGTATTTGTATTTTGTTCTTTAAAGAAGAAATAGAAGAGTCATTTATTTCAAAGCATAACGTTAAATCAATTATTTCTATTAAATTCAATAAAAAATGCCAAACATCATCTTCTAATGGAACTAAATCGCCAACCATGATTGGAAGGTATTGAATAAAAGTAAGCATTTCCCTTGCAGACATGCGTAAATGTCGCTTCTGGAGATGTGTCTGTGATATTTCATTTGATATATTGCCTATTTCATGAGGACCGTATTCAAACGTTTGTTTCCGTTTTTTTAACATTTCCAACGAAAAGTATTTCTTTATTTGTATAAAATTTAATAAAATATGGCAAAGATCATAGTGGCATATACCCTCAAACAAGTCATGCATAACATCAACACTGTAGTTTTCAATGGCATGAAATGAAGGAATTACATTAAATGGACAGCTGCTTGATATGCCAGTTATTTGGTTATTACTTTTTAGGACATCTTCATCATAATTACGTTTATTTCGCATTTTATTGGGATCCTCAAAACACATTGTTTTACATTTATCTTTTTCCAATCGACAAAACCTGCAAAATACGCCAGAAAACGATTTGTTAAAACCCATTAATGAGTTAAGTCCTAAGTTATCACCTAAAACCAAGCCTAAAATAAAATGAACGCGATATACTTGACCATCAGATGCCTCAATAAGAAGCCCTTCTTGTTCAAGAAATTTTAACTCATTTACTAAAGGGACTAAGCATTTACTATTACCAAATGTTTTCATATCTCTTGTTTTTATTACAGCAGCTAAAAATACATTATCCAATTTAGACTCTTTAATAGGCATACACGCAAAGGAATAATAAAAGTTACATACTGAATGAACTGAAGAATGGGATCCAAGAGGATTATTTATTTCAAAATCATCTCCATATAAGAAGTAAGGAACTAATAACTTGTTTGGGTACATTTTGACCTTTTCTTTCCATAACTCCCCATTGATAAAGCTTCTAATTCTATCACTTTTTTCCAACATTTCCATGTGCTGTAACATGGTTTTAAGAAAATTGTTTGTCTCAAACAAAAGTTTAAACTGGGATCGTAATGGAAGAACGACGCCTTTAGTTAAGTTTTCGTCCAAAGATAACTCTCCGCAATGAAAAACCGTTTCCATTTCGTTATTTATAACAAAGTCGTTAACATCATTCATGTATCCACTCTTTTTAAGTTTTTGTAATAAGAGATAATCGGATGCACAGTCCTCAAACAGGTGTTTACAAGAACTAATTATAGTTGAAATTTCATTTAAAGCCTCATGGTCATGGCAAATTCTAGTTCTAGAGAAGCTATCAAAGATTTGGAGCAAGGGTGCGACTATCTGTGTGGATACACTTTTTTGAATGTTGACTACATCTTTTCTAGAAAAATTGTCATTTGTATGTAATGATAAAGAAAATTTAAACGCATTTTCGAGCAAATTTTGTATTTCTTCGTCGAAATTCTCTTTTTTGGTGTAAGACTTTTGACATGATGACAATGACGATGGGAGACCTAGTTTCTCTTCGACGTTTGTATCTTTAACGTTGATACAACTAGATTCTGCTGAGGAAGTAGTTACTTTATTTGAATCTTCTGAATTAATACTACACGCTTGTGCTTGAAATTCGTTAGAATTTGAAATGTTTGAAGTGGTATGTAATCGTAGCATATGTCTTTTATAACTTGAGGAGTTATTAAACAATAAATTACATTCAAGGCAACGATAAGTACTAGAACAATTAAGATTATGTCTCTTTTTAAGGTGATGCATGAGCAATGTAAAATTTGTACACTTATTGTGGCAGACAAAACAAAGCATTTTGACGAAGCAGCTAAAGAAATATATTAATATAAACTAAATGATGAAAAAATTCCTTAAGTTTCTGACAGTTTGATATAGCTAATGAACCTGATTACAGCTCCCAACTTATTAAAGCGATAACCTGTTAGAATAAAGAAAATGTAAGCTAATTTCGAAGCATTTTTATAATTTAAAGTTATGTAACTTTTTCATCAGATTTTTCAAAATTGTCTAAAAAAAATGTTGATAAACTATGAAATAATTTTTTTTCGGTAAAATCTGCATGACGGCAGTAAATATGCACTTTTTTAAATTTTGAAAAATGTGATACTTAATTTTTTTAACAATATCTGTTTTGGAAAAACTTATGTGTGCAACATACCTTCATATAAATCAACAGCTCCCAATAAACAAAAGCAACAACCTTGTAGCAGCTTAAAGTAACCAACTTATTAAAGAGACAACCTGTTAGAATAAAGAAAATGTAAGCGAATTTCGAAGCATTTCTATATTTTAAAGTTATGTAATTTTTTCATCAGATTTTTGAAAATTGTCTAAAAAAATGTTGATATACTATGAAATAATTTTTTTTCGGTAAAATCTGCATGACGGCAGTAAATATGCACTTTTTTAAATTTTGAAAAATGTGATACTTAATTTTTTTAACAATATCTGTTTTGGAAAAAATTATGTGTGCAACATACCTTCATATAAATCAACAGCTCCCAATAAACAAAAGCAACAACCTTGTAGCAGCTTAAAGTAACCAACTTATTAAAGAGACAACCTGTTAGAATAAAGAAAATGTAAGCGAATTTCGAAGCATTTCTATATTTTAAAGTTATGTAATTTTTTCATCAGATTTTTGAAAATTGTCTAAAAAAAATGTTGATATACTATGAAATAATTTTTTTTCGGTAAAATCTGCATGACGGCAGTAAATATGCACTTTTTTAATTTTTGAAAAATGTGATACTTAATTTTTTTAATAATATCTGTTTTGGAATATATATATATATATATATATATGTACATATGTGTGCAACATACCTTCATATAAATCAACAGCTCCCAATAAACAAAAGCAACAACCTTGTAGCAGCTTAAAGTAACCAACTTATTAAAGAGACAACCTGTTAGAATAAAGAAAATGTGAGGGTATTTTGGAACATTTCTATATTTTAAGGTTATTCAATTTTTTATCAGATTTTTCAAAATTCTCGAAAACAGAGCTATTGATGTGCGATGAAAACAATTTGTCATTGGAAAATCTCTATAACGACAGTAAATATCTATTTTTGAAAATTTTGAAAAAATTTTAAATTTCACTCATACAGTAAGAATGGGGTCATTGAAAATGACTTGCATTTGCTAGATAAAACAAAAGCATGACTAATTGTTTGCAGTTAAGCAAATTTAAATTAATTAAAATTAAGTTGAAGCAAGATATGTTATATAAGAAAACGATAATGTTAATTGAATAGAAGAACTCCTTATTTTAACATAAATACACAATAAAAGTAAATAATTCCATATCTTTTTGAATTTTGAAATTCTTGTAAGGAGGAGATGTTGACAACATATCGTGATGCAATAAAGTACATTATAATTATTTTAATTTGGTAAGCTTTTCATTTGTGAAAGCTACAAAAATAGTTGTAGGTAACTGATGGCTGAACACAAGACTGTAACTTCAACCAAAAGTGCTCAACTTTGTGTCATATCATACATTTCTTGCAACAACTTAAACGTTCTCCTCATTATTTTCGTATCTTTTTACTTTGACAGTGATATACAAGCATAGATACTTACACCATAATGCTTAACCATTTCCCAATGTGATTGGAAGGTCGAAGATCCAAGCTAGAATCATCATTACTAATTTTTTGGCAAATATCATCTTGCCTGAATCTGTTACTCTACTTTTACTGACTCAGGACTTTTTCTGACTTAATTAACTGCCTAACCTACTTGTACTATTGTAAATAGTATGAAAATACATACGGAAATCTATACTCAAGCGGCCGACTTCTGCATATCAGTGGACCGACTACTCAAGAATCACACTGTCATCAACATAATGTTAAATAATTTTGTTCAGGTTGAAAATCAACTTAATGCTCTTAAAATTTCTTAATCTACACATTTTAACTCGTGATATAAACTCTGATAACTCTATTAAAAACATAAGTTCCTGATTTTTAAATGCCAATCGAACTTAAAAAAAAAAAGTTAAGGGGCCGACCACTAGTGCCATCACACATGGCCAACTAATGAGTATTTGATAACAGCTCACAATAAATTAAAGTACCCTAGGAAAATGTCATGCCTAGATTCTAATAAGAATCGGCTTATGCATCGTTTGAGAAAGTTGATCAAAATTTGACTTTAGTCGAATGAATGATCGTATCGAGAATATGAAGAAAATTGCATTTTGTTTTCGCATAACCTCATTTTGTGAAGTCCTAGATTCTGATTAGAAAATTCAAACAAATTCTAAATGAAGTAAAATCAGCAAAAAAATTTGACATATTAATATTTGTTACGTACTTAAAATGCATTAAAATATCTGTTTTCAAAAAACTGTTCACAAAATAACTTACCTGAATCTGTAGTAGGTACGTATTCTCAACAAAAATCCTTTTTCGTTTTTTTTTTTTAATTTAATTTAACAAGGAAGATGGTTTAGCAAAGGGTTAAATAAGAAAAGTAAAAATACGTTTTAATTCACGATTTATCTCTTAATCCATGCTTACACGAGGGCTCAAAAGTTATGTTACGATGTTTTTATTAATATGGCTGTAAGGGTATAGTATAATACTACTGAACATTTTTCTAATTCTTTAACTTTACTAAAATTTTTTAATTTTTAAATACTTTTTAACTAGTATCGTACTAAACCATTTTGCTTCATAAACTTAAGCTGAACACGTCCAAGAAAGGGATAGCTCGTACAAAAATGCCCAAACATCCCTAATTTTGACATGCATAAACTTTATAAGGATTTAGTTAGTATGATACTTAAAGATAAAATAGCCATTTGGTGATTTTAACTTTAGTAATATGTATATGTATTAGGAAATAGAACGATGCTAAACTTGTTTTGAATTAGCAAAATACACTTTTTAACCTAGCATAACACTAAAAACGATTTAACATGGTGCTAAAACGACTAAAATTTTGCGCTACTGTTTTTTAAGTGTGTTTTGTTGTTTTAAATTAAAATTTAGTGTTTAAAAATGATTAATTTTGACTCAAATACATGTTCCTATTTAACTTAAATTGTGGGTTGCTTATTATGAAAAGTTTAAATTGTTGTTATATACTTTTTACTATTGTAAATAGTATGAAAATGCATACGGCCGACTACTGGATACTCAAGCGGCCGACTTCTGCAGATCAGAGGGCCGACTACTCAAGAATCACACTTTCATCAACATAATGTTAAATAATAATGCAAAATAATTTATAAATTAAAATTGGAACTATAGACTAAGCACCACTAAAGGAATCAGATGATTGGTGTGACAGCCATGAAATTGCAATAATTCCAGCCAAAACGTAATACTCGGTGGAAGCCAACACAAGTGGTTGTTGTTCATTCAAAACCATCAATGTTAAATAATTTTGTTCAGGTCGAAAATCAACTATATGCTCTTAAAATTTCTTAATATACACATTTTAACTCGTCATATAAACTCTGATAACTCTATGAAAAACATAAGTTCCAGATTTTTAAATGCCAGTCGAACTTAAAAAAAAAGTTAAGGGGCCGACCACTAGTGCCATCACACATGTCCAACTAATGAGTATTTGATAACATCTCACAATTAATTAAAGTATCCTAGAAAAATGTCATGCCTAGATTGTAATAAGAATCGCCTAAAATGCATCGTTTTAGCAAGTGGATCAAAATTTGACTTTAGTCGAATGAATAATCGTATCGAGACTATGAAGAAAATTGCATTTTGTTTTCGCATAATCTCCTTTTGTGAAGTCCTAGATCTGATTAGAAAATTCAAACAAATTCTAAATGAAGTAAAATCAGCAAAAATATTGGACATATGTATGTATCTACATATATATAAATAGCCTTAAAAAAAATTTGTGGTACCATTTGCTCAAAAAGTATCAAACCAATTTCGATAAATTGTATATGGTTGGAAAGCCATAGGTGCGTAGATGTGCAGAATATACCTGAGATACGCATTAACACACTGTGGGCCATTTTTGGTTATGCACTACCGATCAATGTGCGTATTTATAAAAAAAATTAAAACTAAAAAAAATATTTTGTGATTTAATTTTCAAACAATTTGTCTGACTCTAGAGTCTGTGAGTTTTGGGTGGACGAATTTCGGCCAGTATACTAGTTAATATATACATATATCTGATTAGAAAATTCAAACAAATTCTAAATGAAGTAAATTCAGCAAAAAAATTTTACGTATTAATATTTGTTACCTATTTAAAATGCATTAAAATCTTTTTTTTCAAAAAAATGTTCACAAAATAACTTACCTGAATATGTATTTTTAAACAAAAATCCTTTTTCGTTTTTTTTTTATTTAATTTAATTTATTTCACTTTAAACCGATAACAACGACCGACAACTTTAACAACGACGACGACCAAATGCTATTGCTACGGTAAATCATAAGAAACTGGGAAGAACACGATATCGCGTCCTAAAAAAAACGGGAATTTCATAATAATACATGCAAAATATGCACATATTCATGAAAAACATGTATCGATACATACGCGAAATGTTTTTCATGTATGCATTCTTGCACTCAATGTTCTATTCATGCGGTTTAAGACTGGAACATAAGAGTGTATGTATGCGTTCTTACGTTCTATGTATGAGATACATACTCTCCACAAAAATTCCAAACTCACCACAGTGAATTGGGCCTGTCAGAAACAATAATTTTTTCGTTTATTAGACCCTGTTTAGATGGTGACTGCTCACTTATGCCCAATCCATGCAACAATCATGATTTAAGTAATATCACTACTTGGACATGCGTATTTTTGCAAGATATGTTCATAAACCGAGCAATACTACATTAATGGTGGATTTACATGTATCTGCGTTTGGTTTCTGCAAAAAAAGAGGGATGCCAAATACAAAATGTATATTTGTTAGATAGAGAGAAAAGATCAAAATGCAGAAGAACTTCGTTTCTGCCTTTAATGCAGAAACGAAGTTCTTCCATAATGCAGAAATTAATACGACCATGTTCATCTTCCTGATGGTTCTCTTTCACTCGCTGGGATTTTTTGTATACATCTGTCCTGCTCTACTTTTCTATATTATGGCAGACGAAGATACATGTAAATCCAGCATAATTTTTAATTTCAGAGGGAAAATCAATGCTCCCGAGCGCATTTCATCAAATTGAAAATGAAGTGATTATGAAAATAGAAAGAAAAAAGAGATAGATGATTCTATGTAGGTATTCGCATTGTTTTTTCCGTATACTTTAGTGGCTATAATAGACTATTTTTACCAAAGTGAAGGGAACTGCTGTTAATCTGATGGACAGATCGCATTTATTGGCGCTTTGTAAGATTTTCATGTATTTGCTTGTTTTCTTCCATTCACTTTAGTGCCCCTCTCTGAATATCAGTTTTATACCTTGAATCATGAAAACAGCTCCTTTTACTGAGACTGCATTTCAAAACTAATAAATATTGCTCATTTACAATTTTGTACTAGAAATAACACAGTTACGTATTTTCTTAAAAAAATAACAATAATTTTTATAAAATTAATTGTAATTTCTTCTCATATTCTCGTTCACATTAATTTGTATTTCAGGCCGACCCTTCAAATTCAATTACATTATGATACTTTACCCTCAGGCCACACGAGCCAGTACTGGCTTAAGGCTTAACTACATAGGCCAACTTTTGTACAAAAGTGAGAAATTAATATCTATTCTGAAGACACCTGCTTGCAAAAAAACAATGGAAAATTGTGCATGGTGGTTTAATTTATGTATCAGTACAATTTTCGTATGTTTTTTTGCAAGCATGTCTCCTTAGCGAGCATTTTAATTTCTCACTTTTGTACTTTTGTACAAAAGTAGGTCTATGTAGTTAAGGCTTTACAAGTAACAATACATTTAAATTTTCTTACTAAAACATACAAACCTGAGCAACTTTCTCGACAGTGGCCACGTTCAGACTTATATATAAAGCGATATAGATAGCATTTCGTTGAAAATTTAATGAAAATTAGATATTCTTTCTACAACTTTTAATGAGAGTAGGGACCAAGAAATTTTAACATTTCCAAAATAGGCAACTGTCAAATATGATTGAAGGATAGCTATGATTATGGTGATAGAAAATCTCTAAAAAATACTAAATTTTTGAGATTATATTTTTTAGTTGGGAAAAGTGAGACTTCTGGGGACTTCGGTGACGTTGGAGCATTCTGTTACCGGTTTGTCAAGCCATAGACTGTCAAATTAAATTGAATGATTGCTACGGAGATGATGCATTGAACAACTTAAAGATATCTGAGTTTTTTGAGTTTAAATTTTTTGCGCGGGAAAAAGCGATTTTAGCGCCTTTGGGTGACATTTTGGAACGAAATATTCCTTGTAAGACGTAACTTAGTTTTATACCTATCTGCCAACGTATGAACTGTTAAATTCCATCAAAGGATGGCTACGATTATGATGGATTAAAAACCCCCAAAAATCAATTTTTCGTTTTAATCGAAATTTTTGAATTAGATGAAAATCAATCCATGTTACTTTGACGCGACAGAAAATTCTGTCAATTCATCCGTCATCGCATTGGCAATATTATGCGTTGAACATCGCAAGACTTGATGCAGAATTCGACATCGTTTTTTGTTAAGTAAGAAAAAATCGAAGTCCGATGTCAAAGCAAATTCAATAAAAAAAAGTGTATTTAGAATCCTAGATAGGCTTTCCTAGTAAAAGCTGAACGTGACCGCAGAAAGCAACTTGCTTACAAGTTGCGTTCCGCCTACGTCACAGCATATTCATGTTTACGAACTTGGCAGTCAATCTATGTAGCCAACTGGCTTGCCAGTACTGGATCGTGTGGCCTCAGGCTTAAAAAGCCACGTGACTTTGAGACTATGCTAAAATTCATAGAAAATATGCAGCTATTCATATATAATATGATTAAGGGTTTGATTTTCTGAAGAATTCCATTCACGCATGGTTTGTTTCATATTTAATAAGAAACCTTACATATTCTGCATGTACGATTTCATATTTTTTAAGAACTTTATAAAAGAGAAAATTAAAATGGTGTTTTTGATTTCTCGAATCCTTAAGGCCCCATTCACATGGAGTCCACAATTAATATAATAATAATAATCCTTCCTTTTTCTGTGTTTTCCAATTTTCCAACACGTCAACGAAATGCTTATGGAAACCACGGCGAAAAAACACTATTGACAGTTTCTCACAGTTTTTTAAATTGTTTTTTGTTGACAGTTTTTTATATTGTTTAAATAAATTTAAGAGTATTTTGCGTACACTTTATTTTATTTTACAACTTTTGCAAATGCTCTACGGCATGCGTGATTTCAATCAAATTATAAAAAGAATCACCTTCATTACTTTCACGGGAAAATACAAATAAAATTTAAGCATTAACAAATAAGCACCACCCTTTTATTTTTCTACTCAACAAAAAGATCACGATGTGAGTGAATGGGATAAATAAAAAAACGACGTATTTTTTGTTTCAAATATTTTAAATTTTATTTGTGAAAGCAACTGCATAATTATTATAATAAAGAAATTAATAAAAAAAAACAAAAAACAAAAAGAATCCAATCGCCAGCTGAATTTTTTTATTGAATTTTCACACAACACACACACAGCTGATTCTCGTTTGTCAATTTTGAAAGAAAAACGTAATAGATTTCTCCTTTTTGGTACTATTTTTGACACCCGCTCATTATAACTATAATGGGTTGAAAAATATTTTAAGCATAGCAATTTATGCAACGTTGCATAGAGGCTACATAAATCCTTATGCACTTACTTACTTTACTTTACTTTACTTTTGATGGCGCTCACAGCCCAGGATGGGCTTCGGCCTCAACTAACAAGCCCCTCCAGCCAGCTCTGTCCCTAGCTAGCCGCTTCCAGTTGCGCACACCGAGTGCTTTGATGTCGTCATTCACTTGATTGCGCCACCTGTTACGGGTTCTTCCTCTGCTGCGTACCCCATCGGGGTTGGATTCGAAGACTCGTCGGGCAGGTGCGTTGCTGTCCATACGCTCCACGTGCCCCAGCCATCTAAGCCGCTGTATTTTCAGCTTTTTGACCAGGCCAACGTCGCTGTATAGCCCGTATAGCTCGTCGTTGAATCTTCTCCTCCATACTCCTTCGATACACACCGGACCGAAAATCACACGAAGAATCTTCCTCTCAAAGCACCCTAGCAGATTTTTATCCGAATCTTTCAGTGTCCATGCTTCTGACCCATAAAGCAGGACCGGGATGATTAGGGTTTTGTATAAAGTCTCCTTGGTTCTCTGAGAGAGGGCCTTACTACTTAAATGCCTTCTTAGACCGAAGAAACAGCGGTTGGCAAGAGTAATTCTTCGCTTGATCTCTGCACTGATGTCATTCTGCGATGTAATAGTGGAGCCCAGGTAGACAAAGTCCTTGACAACTTCGAAGTTATATCTGTCCATCGTGATATTTTGCCCGAGTCGACGATGTTGAGATTCCTCTCTCGATGACAGCATATACTTCGTCTTGTCCTCATTAACCGCCAATCCCATTCTGGCCGCCTCCGATTCAATGCTCGCAAATGCCCCTGCCACAGCTCGCTTCGTTCTGCCGACAATGTCTATGTCATCCGCATATGCAAGCAATTGAACGGACTTTTGATAGATTGTACCGCTGGTGTTGACATGTGCGTTGCGTACAATGGCTTCAAGAACGATGTTGAATAGGTTGCATGATAACGCGTCGCCTTGCCTCAATCCTTTCTCAACATCAAAGGAATCGGTGGTGTTCTTACCAATTTTGACGGAGCAGCGAGATTTCTCCATCGTCATCCTGCACAAGCGGACGAGTTTGGCAGGGATGCCGAGACTCGACATGGCTCTGTATAATTCGTCCCTTTTCACGCTATCATACGCGACTTTAAAATCGATAAAAAGGTGGTGTGTATCGATCTGGAATTCCCGGGATTTTTCTAAAATCTGTCGGAGTGTGAACATTTGATCGACGGTTGACTTGCCTGGCCTAAAACCGCACTGATAGGGGCCGATCAGATCGTTGACAAAAGGTTTTAAGCGGTCACACAGGATGGCCGACAAGATTTTATAAGCGACGTTTAGGAGACTAATTCCTCTGTAGTTGGTACATTTCAGAACATCTTCCTTTTTATGGATGGGGCACACTATACCGAGGTTCCATTCATCGGGCATACTTTCCTCCGACCAAATTTTGCAGATGAGCTGGTGTATGCTCCTAGCCAATTCATCTCCCGCTGATTTAAATAGTTCGGCTTGTAAGCCATCCGCACCTGCAGCCTTGTATGACTTAAGTTTGGATATCGCCAGCCAAACTTCGGTTAGGTCGGGTGGACGGAACTCTTGGCCATCATCGTCCAAGTTGAATGGAGCGTTCTGCCTATTAGCGGCATCTTGGCTGTCTTCGCCATTAAGCAGTCTAGAGAAGTGTTCTTTCCAGATCCTCAGCACTGACTGTGTGTCTACTACCATATTCCCACTCTCATCTCGGCAGGCTTCCGTTCTAGCCTTGAATCCTTGGGTGGATCGCTTCACCCTCTGATAAAATTTTCGAACATCTCCCCTACCGCTACAACCCTCAATAGACTCTACCGCCCGCTTCTCGTGCTCTCTCTTTTTCCTCCTGAGAAGTCGGCGTTCCTCTTTTCGTTTCAGCCCGTAGAGCTCCCGGGCCACTCTCTCAGCAGCTCTTGTTCGAGTCTGCAGCATTGCCTGGTAGGCCTCGTCCTTAGCTGCATGCGCTAGCCGGCACTCCTCATCGAACCAGGGGTTTCGTTGTATTCGCCTAGTGAAACCCAGCACATCAGAGGCGGCACTTCTAATGGCTTGTTGACAGTGTTCCCACTGGTCCTCTGCACTTGATGCTGGTAGCGGACCTCCTGAGAGATTAAGAGTTACGTGGTCTGCAAAAGTTCTGGCAGTCTCTTGCGATTTAAGCTTCTCGACATCGAATCTTTTCACAGCATCTGCTCTGCGTTGTCGCGTCATGGATATCCGCATACGTAGTCTAGCTACCACCAGGTAGTGATCCGAGTCAATGTTGGCCCCTCGGAACGTTCGGACCAAGATACTGGAAGCATGTCTCGCGTCTATCGCAACGTGGTCGATTTGGTTGACGGTTACTTGATCACGCGACCGCCAAGTCCCCTTGTGTATATTGAGGTGTGGGAAGTAGGTGCTTGAGATGATGACATTTCGCCCCGCCGCAAAGTCTGCCAGCCTGTGTCCGTTGCCGGAAGTTTCGTCGTGTAGGCTGTGTCCTCCGACTATCGAACCAAAGATGCCCTCCTTTCCGAATCTTGCGTTGAAGTCACCAAGAATGATCTTCACGTCGTACTTCGGGCACATATCATACGTTGTCTCCAAGAGATCGTAGAATGCTTCTTTGGTTGAGTCTTCTCTCCTTTCATGGGGGGCGTGAACACAAATCAGCGAAATGTTCTTAAATTTGCCTTTGATGCGGATTGTGACCAGGCGCTCGCTTACACTTCGGAAGCCCAAGACTTCTTGCCTAAGTCTTCCCCTTATCACAAAACCACAACCCAAGAGCCGCTGACCCTGTTCCTTCAAGCACCCGCCGTAGTAGATGTCACACGTTTTCAGTCTCCGTACGCCCTCTCCATCCCATCGCACTTCCTGGATGGCTGTTACGTCAGCCTTTAGCCTGTCCAGGTTCTCCACTAATTGTTCGGCTGCACGTGTTCTGTATAAGGACAGGACGTTCCACGTGCAGATCCGAAATTCATTGTCCTTGTTTCGTTTGCTGGGGTCGTCAACTTTAAAATCATCCATATCCGAGGCTTGTTGTTGTTTCGGAACAACTTTTTTTTACGTGGTAGGGAAGTTACCCCGACGCACAACCCCCGACCCGGAGGACCAGACTCTTCGTATAACTCCAAGGGTAGGGAGCCGGATAAACCGCTCCTTATAGGCCTGAGCTACAAATATGTCGTAGTAGCGCATATAAGGTGTTCACTAAGTAGTTCAACCTAACTGGAACTGTAGACGCCACCGTTGATTCCATCTAGAGAATTCGTCCGCTGCCGCCTCGATGAAAGGAGAAGTGCCTTAGTGGGAACACTCCTCCCCCCCCTCTCTCGTTGGCTGTCCCCAACAGCTTTCCACGGGGATTTAAACCCCGTCTCCAGCTGAGGTACTAGACACCCGGCGTAGGAGTAGGAGTTGGTAGACAGAGGTGGATTTTGAGAAAAACCTGTGGACGCTTGTGTCCTCTTGAATGCACATAACTACCCTTTTGAACATCCTTATGCAGTGCATAACTATTCATCTGTTCATCGGATTCTAGTAAATATGGCTGATACAATATAAATTGTACATACCTAATTATTATTTTTGTGTACATTTTAGCGTTGATTACATTTTCGAAATAAGAATCCTCCTGCTCATGCGCGTCGCGCCGTATTCATTTTCTTTTCTATTTAATGTCACTGATTAATGCGTGCATGTGTAAGAGGCCTTATTTTGCAGAATTGTTGGTGGGTAATTCATACATAAATCGTAGGAATGAATACATATATTTTATGTATCTTAGAACTAGAAAATTGAATTCATGCATAATATGTATTTCATACATAAATCGAAAGATCGAGTACATACATTATATGAAAGCTAAAAATATGCATGATATGCATTCAAGAAATAAATGTTTTTGATCGTTTAATTTATGTATGAAATACATATTTTGCATGAATTTAATTTACTGTTTGTAAAACCTGAACCACACTGTTCTTGTTTTGGTGTGCAAATATTGAGACTCCCTCAACCCCACGCGAAATTGCGGTGGCGACGAAAATAATAAATGCTCCCCAAACCAACACCAAACGAAAAATCCCTACAAAAATTACAATGAAATCGTAAAAGAGCAATTTCGTTCTGGTTTTCGTTGATCCCACACTACATTCACCACTCGTCCCTGGATCAATTTCTATGTGGATAGTTAGCAATGGTTAAAACGACTTAACTATATTGGCCAAAAAAGTGAAAAAGTACAAAAATGAAAATTTACAAACTTATTTTGGGATAATGATTCTGACTTTAAAACTTATAAAAATGATAGAAAGCTTATATTTTGATTAATAAATGTATATTCTTGTTCACAAAACAACCGCGCTAACGGGAACAAAATATTTTTAGTTTTGTAATTTAGCAAAAAGTGGCGTATGTAGAAAAGGTTATACAATCGTGAAAAAAACGTATTTAATACAAATACAAATTAAACGAAAAGCGATTCTTTCTCTTTTCATTAACGCGCTGATAAAAGTTATAATTTATTGCCTTTGGAGTCGGAATGTAAACGAACCTTTAGTTTTGGTGAATTAACCTACATAATTTATATTTAAACATGCATTTCATTTGGTGAATTTTGTGTGAAGTGGTGAAGGTGAAATTGATCAATGCAGAAACGTCATGGGCCAGGTGTCCAGTCCACAATAAAACTTTTGTCTGGTTCTACTTGTTTATGAAAAAATTAAACCTCAGGTCATATACACGAAAATAATCTTTTTAATTAAGTAAGAGTGCACAAGGACTGTGAATTAATAAAATAATTCTTTTGTTTTTCATATTAATATTTTCATATTCATATCAACAGCAAGCTTTAATTGATGGCGATATACTTTGATATACTTGTCACTGCCGGTCAGGTCGAATTTACTGCAATGCGTGATCAATACATGGTGAAAGGCTTATATAATTTGCTATTCTGTTAACGATCGTTATAGTTTTTAAGAAAAATCACAGTACCAACTCTAGTTCTCATTGCGAACAAATTAGATTTGAAAAATGCATAGAAAAGTAAGTAATTTGAAATAAAACGTAATAATAAAACTTAATAACTTATTTGTATGTTCAGGTATCAACGGAAGGAGGTTGAAACCATGCCTCACAATTTGGCTGTCCATTCTATAAGACGTCTGCTGTCCTTCAGCATTATATTGTACATTGTAAATCATTTGTATATAATAGCCGTGTTTTATTAGCCGTGAGTGACTAGCAACTCGGAAAATATTTACATTAAAAACAATAACAAAACAAATTATTACAAAGAATTTTGTTTGTGTTTTCCGTGTAAAACTAGTATTTAATTTGAAATAATTTGAATCAAGATACGTTTCCTATGGAAATAAGAAATAAGCATTTACCGTTTGACCTGCACATGAATTGGTCAGCGTAAATTTTTATAACAAAATGAGTTTTCTCGAAGAATCCATCGATAGCGAAGATTTTTCGGAAGATTGCGATGACAGTATTGTTGATGCAGATTTTATCATATTTTTTCATCAGAAATTGCTGAGGTATGTGCGATATTATTGTTTTTTGTGGCTTATCATGTTATCACGCTCAAATTATTTGATTCTTTTTGTCTTAACTTAAAACGCTATTATCTCGAGATTTTGAAAATGTTGCTTATCATACTTTTGCACTAAGCCATTCAATTCAAGAATCTGTTGCATTTTGGCAAAGTTAAAGCCAGTTAAAAAATTGAGACCAAAAATAATTAAAACAGTTATCGAAAAGAAAGCGAGAACGAGAAAATTATCTCTTAAGTTGTTCGACTTAAAATAATCTCAGGAACCCATGGTTTTCGTCCGGACCGTTATCGTTGTGAAACCCTGCATACCTTCCTATTTTTACTCTCTATACGTAGTATGTACGTAGTATAGCACAAGTTTTGAATTCGTAAAAAAAAATCGAAGTCGAGATAATAATTTTCCTCAAGATTACGATGATTGAGAACGCGAAAAAAATGGGTCCGGCAATTCTGTCTGTCTATCAGTCTGTCTGTCTATCTGTGCCTCGATCTGCAGCCCAAACCACTCAAGCGATTTTCTTAAAACTTTGGATTTAAAGTTCTTAGGTGATTCGCTAGAGGAAAAATTGAAATATTTTCTTAGCTCAAAAAATAACGGCACCTGCCATACAATCAATATACAAAAATTTATATTGATTGTATGGCAGGTGCCGGCTCTAACGATTTTGATAAAAAAATTTACGACATACCATAATTACTACAGTTTATATTTTGGTAGAAAAAAAAGTATAACGGTCATAGAACCGATTTTTTGGTTTTCAAATTTCTCGTTAACGGCTACATCGATTTCAACTAATTTTTTTATGTAAGAGGTCCTTTGCAATTTTAACAATTTTGCATATCCAATTTTTCAAAAAAAATATTTTTGGATTTTTAAAAAAATATAAATTTTTTTTTTTGAAAATTCAATATCTTGAAAACGGATTATTGATTTTTTTTTCATTTTGTGAATAATTGTATTTTATTTAATACTAAAAGTTGACATACCAAATTTAATTTTTGTTTGGAAAATATATTCAAACAAATACAGCCATATCAATAAACTTATTAAATAAGTAAAGAAAGTATACGCCCATCTATTTAAAACGTCTTCTTCAAGGCTTTTAAATAAACAACAAAAACCACACATAATAAGAATTTTTGTATAATTCCTGTTTTGTTCTCAGTTGCCTGAAGAAGGGTGTAGGTGGATTTTCATTTATTATTGAAGAAAGGTCACGAAAAAAGGGAAACATTTATGTTATTATTTATATATGAGTGTTTCTCATAATAAAAATTCTATATACCTACTACTAAAATAAATCAGCCAAGTAGAAGATTTGGCATTATTTAATTGGACTTGTTGAATATTCAATATAGCTTTTAACGGCTTTTAGTCCTTAAAAATTGGCGTTACGTCCCGGCGTTCTCACTTCACCTCACTGACCCCGGTTAAATTAGCGATTATGTACCATATAAGGAAGTTTTGTAACTTTTCTCAAACCCAAAGTAGCGTCGTCGCCGCCTGAAAGTGCATATTTTTAATTATGTAAACCGATTTCTATTTATCTCTACTTTAATACTTGTTGTCGCCCTAGTGACACAAGAACGTAACGACATTTTTTACGATTTTGGACTGGGTATGCCACCTTTCTTAAAATATATCATTCTATGTTGTGGCAAAAAATTGTGCCTCTAAGTGAAGTAGCTTAGAAGTTAGCACTTGCCGTATCAACATTTTTTTCAAAATACATCGAAGCAAACAAATGTATTTGGCATTACGTTTCTATGAACCAAACTCTAGAAATTTGAATCAAGATACGTTTCCTATGGAAATAAGAAATAAGCTTTTACCGTTTGACCTGCACATGAAATTCAATTATGTTTTTTTGTCAACAACTAATTTTCATGTCATAGCCCGATCATTTTAGACAAAATTTCACAATATATCTAAGTTAAACGAAGTACAAAATGTTTTGATGCAATTAGGTTGAAATGATGGAGTAGAACATAAAACCACAGTTTTAGACCAAAATTTGATATGGTGTATGGCCGGAATTTTGGATTTTGTGTTTTGTCGATTTGAAGGCGTATTTTGCATTTCTCGCATTTTGGTTATAACCAAATTTATAGATGATTAAATTTTCTACCTTTTTTATCTAAACAATTTTCTGTAAAATAATTATTTATTGCTAATAATAACCAAAAAGTGATACAAATTAGGAGATTTCCCCCCTGCTTCTTTGAACTGTTGGACCATTTTTTTTTTAAATAAGTGACACGTTTAAATGGCAAAGTTGTAGAAGACTACAACTTTTGTACGTACGACGAATAGATCACGGCCGGGAACTCGCTCAACACAAAAACATGACGGAAACGACTCAACACCACCGTAAAGTATTATACGTCTCGCACTTTTCTGCACCAACGTCTTTCACAATAATGGCAGCAGACTCGCGTAAGACTAATAATCTTTCTTCCTTCGGATCAGATTTATTTTGATTCATACCATGTTTTTGCAAGTACAAAGCAAACAATTATGGGAGCACTTCTTTTTCGATTCAAAAAGGACTATACAGTCCCCTACAAATAACATATATTTTAAGTATGACTAGGATCTGGGAGAGTTCAAAGCTGTACAAATAATTCTTCTTATTCATAAACTTATGCTACGTGAATAGAGGCAACATAAGCTAAACGCGTTTGGAGGTTGTATAGAGCCAACATTAGGATTGTTTAGTATCGGAATGTCACTTTGACTCACTCATATCACTCATATCTATCACAACAATAATGTAGATAGATATTAAAGGGGGCGCTTATTTTTGTAATCTTTGAGGTGTTGAAATCTGACTATCAAAATATTTTATAAAATTAAATACAACAATAAATAATGTTGGTTTTGTTAATTTACTGTACATTTTTGTTGTGATATTGTTTAAATAAAATTAAGAATATTTTTTTGTACACTTTATTTTATAGAATCTACTTAATAAATGTAAAAGATTTTCCATCAAATCTTACAATTTTTGCAAATGCTCGACGGCATGCGTGATTTAAATAAAATTATACAAAGATTCACCTTCATCACTTTCACGGGAAAATACAAATAAATTTTAAGCATTACAAAATAAGCACCACCCTTTTATTTTTCTCCTCAACAAAAACATCACGATGTGAGTGAATGGAACAATTCATGGAATAAATCAAAATCGACTTTTTTTTTTTTTTGTTTCAAATATTTTTAATTTGATTTGCAAACACAAAACACCAACAAAGTAACTGGCTAATTATAATAATATTAAAAGAAATTAATAAAAAAACAAAAAAAATCCAATCGCCAGCAGAATTACTTTTGTTGCACACACACAGCTGGGTCAGTCCTGGGTCCTTTGTCAGTTTGGAAAGTAAAACGTAATAGATTTCTCCTTTATGATACTAACAAGCTGACACAAGCTCATTATAACTATAATGGGATGAAAAATATTTTATGCATAACAATTTATGCAACGTTGTATAGTGGCTACATAAATCCTTATGCAGTGCATAACTATTCATCTGTTCAGCGGATTCTAATGAATACGGCTGATAGTGATTTGTTGGACATTTGTATCAGGGGTTTAATATACTCAATAGATGAGGGTCAACATATTGTCTAATTTAAATTAATAAAACATATATTAAAAGAAAACACTCTTGTTTTTTTCCACAAACTTAATTTTATTTATTTAGTTTTGCGATAGGCCAACGCGTTTCGTCTTTATGAGGAAATCATCATCACGAGTGCCCTGATGATGTCCTCATGAAGACGAAACGCGTAGGCCTATCGCAAAACTAAATATATAAAATTAGATTTGGGGACAAAATAAGTGTTTTCTTAAAATATATGTTTTATTAATTTTAATTAGACAATTTGTTGACTCAAAGGTATAATAATAATACTCTCGCACTATTACGATTTCTACAAATCTGATTTGGAAGAAAAAAATGATAAGTTGATTTAAATGCCTTATGTACTTATATTACAAGGAAAAAATTAATAATAAAATTAAATAAATGAGAAAGTTATTTTTGAAAATTATTATCTTATTGAAAAACGTAACCAAACAAAAAGTGTAAAAGTAAAAATTATCTTTGAGGCACATAAACGTAACAGTATACCTTTTCACTTTATTGAATAAAATATTTCTTAAACCACGAACAAAATGAAGACTATTTTATGTATTCTATAGCTAGCATTATCATCTTGAAGTTTTTAAAAGTTAACCTTATAAAAGTAAAATAAAAAATGATAAAAAAAAATCACAAAATCGTCTCTCCTGAAAAATAGCAAATATTGACATACGTTTTTGTGTCACTACGGCGACGTTGTGTGTCCATAAATTGTCGTTAAATCATTATCTATGAACTATGTGGGATAGGTAGGGTAGGTATACTCAGCTAATAACTTCTGTTTTAAAAGAATACTCTCTGAAGGTAAGATATTTTCTTATTATCTTTTATTTTTAAATGTAAAACGCATTCTTTTGTCAATTTGCAAACTAACTTAAGTTTGTTTCTTTGGAGTTTTCAAACGAAAAAGCATCAAATAAAACTTTGTCAAAGGTTGCATTACTTCCAATTAGATAAACCTAGATACTGTTTTCACTTTTGATGACCTTTTTTCCTGCACAAACGACTCAGTTTCGGTGATCCATTTTTTCTTTCTTTTTTTTTTTTTTTTAATTAGAAGGTATAGGAATAACCCAAAGGTTTCAACTTTACTGCGAGAATATATTCAGTTCATTTTCTTGGAAGGTCTCTTTGTTCATGCAGAAAAGTTTCACAATTATACTGAGTCTTTGTACGCTGCTTCTGTCTTTTATAACGTTTTCGTGTCCATTTTTATTAAACAGTGTCCAATACTAGATAGGTAATAAATCATAGGAGGGAGAAATAATCAATACTGCTAAACTAGAATACCTATACTATTTCTATTTTATTTTAACTTTTGAAGCATAAAATTGATTGGAGTATAAAAACTGCATTTCAAGATGACTCTCATCGCTTTATTTTGAAGTATTTAAAGTCTGTCTAATTGAGCTGTGTTGCCCATATACAATGTTTTTGAGTAAAATTCAAAGTGTGGTTTGATTATTCTATAAGAAATATAAAAACTGCATTTCAAGATGACTCTCATCGCTTTATTTTGAAGTATTTAAAGTCTGGCTATTTGAGCGGAGTTGCCCATATAACGGGTGGCGCACGAATCGTGCTACAAAAATAAAACGTAATAACTTTTTTTCTGTGTGAGTAATCGGCTTATTTTTTTTTTATTTTGTATGTTACTATTTAGATTTATAAAAATGGATGCTTGGGATACGGAGAAAAGAATTTGGATAGTGCAACGGTACCATGCTTTGCAGTCCGTCATTTCCATCCAAAGGGAATTTAGGCGGGAGTTTGGCGGTAATCCCCCGAGTAGATGGACCATTATGAGGTTTGTAAACATGTTTGCCGAATCTGGAAGCATCGCACGAAGGCCATACCATCGAGATGCCAATGTTCGGGTTCAGGATACAATCGCAGCAGTAGCATCTGCAATACCGGCAAATCCGAGCGTTTCGACCCGAAACTTATCGGGGCAAATTGGAGTTAGTAGACGGTCATTACAACGGATACTTCATGACGATTTAAACTTGTTCCGTACAAAGTCCAAATTACTAGCAAGTTAAACCCTCAGGATTTGCCTGTTCGCCTGGAATTTTTCCAAAAAATGATATCAATGGCCGAAGAAGACAACACATTGATCAATTGTTTGTTCATGTCTGATGAGGCCCATTTTGATCTTAACGGCAATGTAAACAAGCAAAATTGCCATATATGGAATGAGTCTAATCCAGAAATGCTCCATGAGACGGAACTGCACCCAGAACGAGTCACTGTGTGGTGCGCAGTTTCATCAAGGTGTATTGTCGGGCCGTACTTCTTTGAAGAAAACGGTGTAACCGTTACTGTCAACGGGGACCGTTATTTAAAGATGTTGAAGGAGTTTTTTTTACCCAGAACTGCGCTGAAGACGTATACCATTCAACAGCGTTTGGTTTCAGCAAGATGGAGCAACAGCACATATAGCCAGACCAGTTATGGCGGAGCTAAACAAAAAATTCGGAAACAAATTAATTTCTAGGAACTACACTCTTCGCTGGCCCCCAAGGTCACCTGACCTGACTGCACCAGACTTCTTTTTATGGGGTTATGTCAAGCAAGAGGTGTATAAAACGAAGCCCAGGAATTTAACTGAATTAAAGCAGTCCATAACGACAATAATTGAGGCGATCCCAACTTCAACTCTTCAGGCCGCAATGAATAATTTTTTGACCAGGTGCCGCATATGCGTGGGAGAGCGTGGAGGTCATTTGCGGTCTATAATCTTTAAAAACAACTAACTATTTAAAATAAAATTTAATCTTCTAACCAATAAAAAAAAAATAAATGAAATACATCAATTAAAAAAAAAGTTATTTGAATTTCTTATTGTACCACAATTGGTGCGCCACCCTGTACAATATTGTTGAGTAAAATTCAAAGTGTGGTTTGATTATTGTATAAGAAATATTTATTGCGCACGGATTAGATATGAATTTACGTAGTCTTTAGAAAAAAAAACTTTTTTCTATATTTTGTTCACAATGTACTCGAGGTGATTATTAAGTCAAGTTCACTGTGTGTCCGTTGGCTCGTTCAATACTAGTATTGTTAATTTGAATGGTTATTTGAAAGTCAGTGTTTATAGCCATGCATTTTGTTTTATTCACGTTAGTTTTAAGTTTATTCATGTCTACTGTCTAGCCATTCACAAATTTTCTTTATGTCATACTTAAAATAATTTAATAACAATTGATTTTCTTTGCCACAAACGAATAACAGAGCGTCGTCTGCAAACAATGAAATTGTGCACCATTTAAGAACTTTATTAATATCATTTACGTATATACAGTAAAAATAAAAGTGGGCCTAATATTGTTCCTTGAGGTAAAACGAATGTAGTATTTTCACTATTAGATAAACACTGCTTAACATTAGTTCGTTGAGTTCTATCATCTAAGTATGTCCGAAACCACTGCAATTCATTGTTTTTAATACAGTATAAAGAACCACCCATTATCATTCATTTTAAAACACCGTATGACCAAAATTTTGTTCTAAAGTCCATCGCGCAATTTCGTAACCAAATAATAGAGACCTTTGCTTGCAAGATATTGACTTAAACTCTACAAATGCTCTCCACATGCGGGAAGCCTTAACTGAAAACAACCAAACAATCTTTGAACATGCAATGGCCTTAATAAAAAACAAAAACAGTTGTCATTTGTATACGCATCAAGAGGAATTGTGTATGTAAAACCACTCATGAATCAAGCTACTGAACCGATCGACTGCATCGAGAGTTTGGAACAGGTTGCCTGCTCTGAAGATTAAAGTTATATATATTTTATTTTGATTTCATTTAATTAATTCTGGTAACTTTATATACATTTTTCTTTTTCCTTTATTTAAACAATTTTAACTTTCTTTTTAATTAATTTCAATTTCATTTACTTATTGTTGTAATTTTCTTTTATTTGATCATCACTTATTTTGATTTTTGTAATTATTTTAATTATTTATTTCTTTTTTCTTGTTTATAAAATAATAATTTGCTTTATCTTTTCAATTCTTCTCCTCTTTTGTCGTTCTTATTATTCTTGTTCCGATCCAGATTATTCTTAACAATGGCTAATTATAATTTGCGAACCATGGTTAAGGTACTGAGTTGTAATCAAACTGGCCTTCGAGTGTGCCACATTAATGCACAAAGTTTAATGTGTAAAATCGACGAATTTCGTTATACATTCGAAGATTCTAAGGTTGACGTGGTTTGCGTATCTGAAACTTGGCTTAATGTTTCGCTAAACGACCAGTTGTGCTCACTAGCGGGTTGTTAGTTGTATCGTTCAGATAGCGTGCGTTGCAGAGTCGGGGGCGTTGCCATGTATGTGAAGGAAGGGTTAAAATGCAAACTTAAGGTCTCTTCTGTAGAGGATAGTGAAATGGAGTATATTTTTGTCGAGTTAACTAATGGGGTGTGTGAAGTTAGTCCCCCTTTTTTCGAATTTACAATTTTTGAAAGTTGTTCCAGGTTGTTCCCGAGTTGTTCCGGATTGTTCCAAGTTTTTTTTGGAAAATATTCAAAAATGGGGGTTTTAGACCCAAAAAAAACGTTTTTGACCTAGCCCCCAGGTTCCAGATTCTCAAAGTTGTTCTTAACATTGTTCCAAGTTTTCGGATCTATGTTCACAATTTCAAAAGTTATGGGCAAAATGCGAATTAATTCAAGGCCCCCTTTTTTCGAAATTCCAACTTTTTATATTTTTTTCAGATTTCAAAAAAAGTTTTTACAATTTTTCCAAGAAATTAATGTTGAAAAGTGTGTATTTTTTCAGATATGACCTTCGAAACTTTTTTTTCAAAAATGCAAAATACGGCTCCCCAATTTTTTTTCTTTGTCTAAAAACATTCGAATCCAAATATCTGTCATTAAATACATGCCCTTAAAAAATTTTGTGTCTTAGAATTCTCTATATCAGCCTAAAAACGGTCTTTAAAAAAACATCTTCAAGTTTTTGCAAATTTAAGAAAATGTATTGGCCCCCCTTTTTCAAAAAACAAAAATCCAAAACTTGTTCCAAGTTGAACCTCATTTTGCCTAATAGCCTCCAAAATTTCATCCTAAAACATAAATAACTAAAGGCCTTAACACATAAAAACAAATGTCACTTTTTTTGCTCCCCTCTTTCAAAATTCCAAAATTTGAAAAACTAAACTTGGTTCATTTAAAAATTATCTACACACTTTTTATCCTGTGACTTTTAAGTATCTTATAACTTATCAAAATTCCAAAAAACACCCCCACGGCCCCCTTTCCAAAAAACGGAAATAGAAAAATGAATCCAAATAGACATACAACCAAATGTTATTGTTCCAAGATTTCATGTAAAAATAACCATAATCAAAGATTTTACAGCTAAAAAAGGAATTTTACAATATTAAACAATCGGAATCCTACAAAAGAAAAAATAAAAAAAGCTTTATTTAATATACGAACATGTTTACAATTCACCAATCAAAAATTTATGAAAAAACATAATTTAAAGCAAATTTATGCACCCCCCTCCTATTCTGTTCAAAAATTAGAAACCGTCTGAAATCTATAACTTTTCCTAATGTTGATTAATGCATACGAAAATGCCAGCAAGTATCATTAAAAAATCATAAGGAATAGAAGATCTTAAACCAAAACTAAATTTCTTACGATATTACATTAAAACTCTTGAATCAAGTTCCCCTCTTAAATTTAAAAATTCTAACAAGTGTGTAAGGGTTTTCTAGTACTCTTTTAAAAATGTCCCATCCAATATAACTAAAAAAAATTAACTTTAATTAATTGTAAATAATTTAAAAGAATGCTACTCTCTTGTCTTTTTTTTCAAAATGAAAACTTAGCAATATCTTCTAGATGGTAATGAAAATAAAACTCATTGTTTTATTATTTTATTAACAAAAATGAATTTAAAGCAAAAAAAATTTACGATCTAAAATTAAATTTTTTTTTCTGACCCTCTTTTATGAAATTCAAAATTCAAAAACTAGTTGCAGGTTGTTCTAGGGCTCTTCTAAATTGTTCCAAGCTTTCGTCTCTTAAAATTGATATTTAGTATCAGAAATTAAAAAAAATGCTCCCCCGGCCCCCCTTTTCTCTTCTAAAATTTTCCAAGCTTTCGTCTCTTAAAATTGATACTCAGTATCAGAAATTAAAAAAATGCTCCCCCGGCCCCCCTTTTCAGATATCCAAAATCTAAAACTTGTTCCAGGTTGTTCTAGGGCTCTTCTAAATTGTTCCAAGCTTTCGTTTCTTAGAATTGATACTTAGTATGATAAATTTTAAACAAATGCTCCCCCGGTCCCCCTTTTCAGATATCCAAAATCTAAAACTTGTTCAAGGTGCAGAATCACTCAAATGCAATTGTTCCAAAGATTCATGCAAAAATATTAAAAATTAAAGATTTTAATCCAAAACAACGATTTAAATGAAAAATTCAGAAACATTTTGCGTTGGCCCCCTTTTACGAAATTCAAAATTTAAAAACTTGTTCCAGGTTGTTCTAGGGCTCTTCTAAAATGTTCCAAGCTTTCGTCTCTTAAAATTGATATTTAGTATGAGCAATTTCAAAAAAATGATCCCCGGCCCCCTTTTCAGATATCCCAAATCTAAAACTTGTTCCAAGTGCAGAATCACTCAAATGCAATTGTTCCAAGGATTCATGCAAAAATATTAAAAATTAAAGATTTTATTCCAAAAAACGATCTAAATGAAAAATTCAGGAAAATTTTGCGCTGGCCCCCGTTTTACAAAATTCAAAAACACCCCCACGGCCCCCCTTTCCAAAAAACGGAAATAGAAAAATGGATCCAAATAGACATACAACCAAATGTTATTGTTCCAAGATTTCATGTAAAAATAACCGTAATCAAAGATTTTTACAGCTAAAAAAGGAATTTTACAATATTAAACAATCGGAATCCTACAAAAGAAAAAAGAAAAAAAGATTTATTTACTATACGAACATGTTTACAATTCACCAATCAAAAATTTATGAAAAAACATAATTTAAAGCAAATTTATGCACCCCCCTCCTATTCTGTTCAAAAATTAGAAACCGTCTGAAATCTATAACTTTTCCTAATGTTGATTAATGCATACGAAAATGCCAGCAAGTATCATTAAAAAAACATAAGGAATAGAAGATCTTAAACCAAAACTAAATTTCTTACGATATTACATTAAAACTCTTGAACTAAGTTCCCCTCTTAAATTTAAAAATTCTAACAAGTGTGTAAGGGTTATCTAGTACTCTTTTAAAAATGTCCCATCCAATATAACTAAAAAAAATTAACTTTAATTAATTTTAAATAATTTAAAAAAATGCTACACAGACCTCTCTTGTCTTTTTTTTCAAAATGAAATCTTAGCAATATCTTCTAGATGGTAATGAAAATAAAACTCATTGTTCTATTATTTTATTAACAAAAATGAATTTAAAGCAAAAAAAAATTTTTTTTTCTGACCCCCCTTTTATGAAATTCAAAATTCAAAAACTAGTTGCAGGTTGTTCTAGGGCACTTTAAAATTGTTCCAAGCTTTCGTCTCTTAAAATTGATAATTAGTATCAGAAATTTAAAAAAAAGCTCCCCCGGCCCCCCTTTTCTCTTCTAAAATTTTCCAAGCTTTCGTCTCTTAAAATTGATACTTAGTATGAGAAATTAAAAAAAATGCTCCCCCGGCCCCCCTTTTCAGATATCCAAAATCTAAAACTTGTTCCAGGTTGTTCTAGGGCTCTTCTAAATTGTTCCAAGCTTTCGTTTCTTAGAATTGATACTTAGTATGATAAATAAACAAATGCTCCCCCGGTCCCCCCTTTCAGATATCCAAAATCTAAAACTTGTTCCAGGTACAGAATCACTCAAATGCAATTGTTCCAAAAATTCATGCAAAAATATTAAAAATTAAAGATTTTAATCCAAAACAACGATTTAAATGAAAAATTCAGAAACATTTTGCGTTGGCCCCCTTTTACGAAATTCAAAATTTAAAAACTTGTTCCAGGTTGTTCTAGGGCTCTTCTAAAATGTTCCAAGCTTTCGTCTCTTAAAATTGATATTTAGTATGAGCAATTTCAAAAAAATGATCCCCGGCCCCCTTTTCAGATATCCCAAATCTCTAAAACTTGTTCCAGGTTGTTCTAGGGCTCTTCTAAAATTTTCCAAGCTTTCGTCTCTTAAAATTGATATTTAGTATGAGAAATTAAAACAAATGCTCCCCCGGCCCCCCTTTTCAGTTATCCAAAATCTAAAACTTGTTCCAGGCCTCTTCTAAATTGTTCCAAGTTTCCGTTTCTTAGAATTGATACTTAGTATGAGAAATTTTAAACAAATGCTCCCCCGGTCCCCCTTTTCAGATATCCAAAATCTAAAACTTGTTCCAGGTGCAGAATCACTCAAATGCAATTGTTCCAAGGATTCATGCAAAAATATTAAAAATTAAAGATTTTAATCCAAAAAAAAGATTTAAATGAAAAATTCAGGAACATTTTGCGCTGGCCCCCCTTTTACGAAATTCAAAAACTTGTTCCAGGTTGTTCTAAGTCTCTTCTAAAATTTTCCAAGCTTTTGTCTCTTAAAATTGATATTTAGTATGAGAAATTTCAAAAAAGTGCTCCCCCGGCCCCCTTTTCAGATATCCAAAATCTAAACCTTTTTCCAGGTTCAGAATCACTCAAATGCAAATGTTTCAAGGATTCATGCAAAAACATTAAAAATTAAAGACTTTTATCCAAAAAAACGATTTAAATGAAAAATTCAGGAACATTTTTCGCTGGCCCCCCTTTTACGAAATTAAAAATTCAAAAACTTGTTCTAGGTTGTTCTAGGAACAATTTAGAAGAGCCCTTGAACAACCTGCAACAAGTTTTTGAATTTTGAATTTCATAAAAAGGTCAGAAAAAAAATTTTGTTTCATTGTTTTTAATAAAATTATAGAACAATGAGTTTTATTTTCATTACCATCTAGAAGTTATTCTTAAGTTTTCATTTTAAAAAAAAAGACAAGTAGCATTTTTTTAAATTATTTAAAATTAATTAAAGTTAATTTTTTTTTAGTTATATTGGATGGGACATTTTTAAAAGACTACTAGAAAACCCTTACGCATTGTTAGAATTTTTAAATTTAAGAGGGGAGCATTATTCAAGAGTTTAAATGAAATATCGTAAGTTATTTAGTTTTGGTTTAAGATCTTCTATTCCTTATGTTTTTTAATGATACTTGCTGGCATTTTCGTATGGATTAATCAATATTTGAAGAAAATAGGAAGTGGGGGTGCATAATTTTTCATTAAATTATGTTTTTTTCATAAATTTTTGATTGGTGAATTGTAAACATGTTCTTATAGTAAATAAAGCTATTTTTCTTTTGTTGGATCCCCAAAAAGAGGGAGCAAAATAAGAATTGATGTTTAATATCGTAAAAATCCTTTTTTAGCTGTAAAATCTTTGGTTATGGTTATTTTTACATGAAATCTTGGAACAATAACATTTGGTTGTATGTCTATTTGGACCCATTTTTCTTTTTCAGTTTTTTGGAAAAGGGGGCCGTGGGGGTGTTTTTTGGAATTTTGATAAGTTATAAGATACTTGAAAGTCACAGAATTTTTGAAGCGTGTAGATAATTTTTAAATGAACCAAGTTAAGTTTTTCAAATTTTGGAATTTCGAAAGAGGCGAGCAGGGGAGCAAAAAAAGTGACATATTTGTTTTTATGTGTTAAGGCCTTCAATTATTTATATTTTGGTATGAAATTTTGGAAGCTATTAGGCAAAATGAGGTTCAACCTGGAACAAGTTTTAGAGTTTTGTTTTTTTAAAAAGGAGGGCCAATACATTTTTCTAAAGTTGTCGACGAAATATGAAAAACCAAAGGCTGAAGAAGATTTTTTGTATGAAGAACTCATTATTTTATTAAAATCATACAATAGATAAGGCATTATGAAAATAAGAATGTGATAAGTCTGACTGACTTAAAATTTAATAATTAACTACTTAAACATGTTCTTACTTAAAAATAGTTTGCTGTAAAAGTTCCTATTACTTTTTTACATACAAAGCTTTGAGTTTAGTTATTTTTGAGTTCATTTTGTTTTGTTTTCGTTTTTTTTTTGTTTTTTATATAAGTAGATATTCCTTTTGTATGTATGTAAGGTATTTATGAGAAAATAAGTATTTATTTTGCATTTTTATAAAATGTTTGTTTTTTAATCATTGATATGGACGTTTTTATAAGGATTTTGAAATCTAGCATTTTGTTTTTTGAGCTCCAATGCGATCTAGCATTATAAAATTTGAAATATAGCGTTATGAAATTTGAGATTATGGCAACACTCCGTAAGTAAGCAGAGGTAAAATAAGCGTTTTCACCAGCAGAATTCTAATTGTTAAAGGAATAAAGTGCTGTGTTGACCATATCATGCGTAGGACACCATACGATTTCCCAATTGTGTTGTTTATATGATGTGTCCAGGTAAGGCTGCAGTAGAAAACTACACCTAAATTTTTAGCTGAGTCGACGTAAGCAATAGGACAGTTATTTAAAAGGATTGCTGAAAAGTAAGACACATCAATTTTGTTTTTTGAAACCACGAGACACTTTGATTTCTTTGGGTTCAGAAAAAAGCAGTTATCAACCGACCAACGCTCAATCAAGCTAAGGTTCTTATTCATACAAGCTGCAGAGTGTTCAATAAGTCCCAAATGGCAGCTCAAATAGAGCTAGGTGTCATCAGCATACAGGCGTATTGAACATTGTCTTACAATTGTATGAAGTTCGTTAACATAGATTGAAAACAACAACGGGCCAAGAATCGAACCTTGGGGAACGCCCCTTATACGACAAATAGGAAGTTGGAAAGAGTTCTGTTAACCTCTACTGCTTGCACTCGGTCATTGAGGTATGAAAATAAGAGCTTGACTGCGGAGGAAGAAAAGTTAAAATAACCGAAGAGTTTTTCGCGAAGTACCATGTAATTTACCTTGTCAAACGCTTTCGAGAAATCGAGGAGTATTAAAAATATGACATTATCCTCGTCTATAGCTTTCCTTATATCTTCCGAGGCACTTAACAAAGCTGTAATGCAGCTGTTTTTCTTTCGAAAGCCTGATTGCTTGATTGAACAGGTTAAGAAACTCATTCATTTTTTTTGTATAATTTTCTCAAAAAATTTTGATAAAAATGGCAATATTGAAATTGACCTAAATTCATCTCCTTTTGAAGTTTTTGGAATGGGTAAAACTTTTGCCCTTTTCCATTGTGCTGGGAATTCATTTTGTATTAAAATGAAATTGAAATAACGGGTAATAACGGGCAAGAGCGTTGATAAAATAATTTTTAAAAACGAAGGATGCATATTATCAAGGCCTATAGCATTGGACTTAATAGAGAGGAGTGCTTCGACCACATCCTTCGCAGTTATTGGAGAAAACATAAATGAACTTGAGTTTGAGTTATGCGCTGAAAAAATCTTTTCAAAAAAATTGTAGAGGGTCTATAGATTGGTGGTTAACAATTGGATTAGAAACGAAAGATTTGTTGAGAGCGTTGATGTCTATGTCTTCAGGCAAACCAGAAGATACTTTTCCAACACCGATATTTTTCCAAATTTGCTTACTTCCTAAAGACGCATTGATGCGAATTGCATACAAAGCGTCTTTTGCTTTGTTGTTGCGCAAAGAGGTATATTTTTGGTGAAAGCTGTCAAGAAGAAAAAGTTTCCACCGTCTATAGGCTAGGTCACGCTGTCTCATCGAAGAATGTATGTCATTTGTGAACAAAGGTTTGTTGTGAGGAGCGCAGCTTTTGGTTTTAAGGGTACATGGCTCTCAAATAATCTATTCAATCTGCTATTAAGAAAATCTAGCTGCTCGCTGGGAGATGGGATTTCCAAGACATTATTCTAGTTTATGCTTCTAAGATCAATTTCAAGTGAAACATAGTTGATTTGTTTGAAATCACGGTATTCGATGGAATGAATATGAATCTCTACTTGAAAGTCGAAAGTTAAAAAAACTTAATCATGATTTGAAAAAGCTGGCACAGACAGCTGATCGTAAAGAATGACTTTGCTTTGATCGCTCACAAGAAATAAATCCAACAAAGTGGGGTCAAAATTAGAAAAATGGGTGGCATTACATGTGTTTAAGAAGTAAAGATTAAGAGAAAGAAATTCGTCCAGAAAGTTATTTTCATCAAAAAGGTTGCAATTGAAATCTCCACATAGAATTATATTAGGATATGAAACTGAAATTTGTTCTAAGGTAGAAATAAGTGGAGCGATACTAATGCTTCTGTTTGGTCTGTATATGGTACCTATAAGAATCTTTTCACTGTCATTAGTTAGTGTGTGAAGTTAGCCCCCTTTTTTCGAATTAACAATTTTTGAAAGTTGTTCCAGGTTGTTCCCGAGTTGGTCCGGATTGTTCCAAGTTTTTTTTGAAAAATATTCAAAAATGGGGGTTTTAGACCCAAAAAACCGTTTTTGAAAATCGAAATTTTAAAAGTTGTTCCAGATTCTCAAATTTCAAAAGTTATGGGCAAAATTCGAAAAAAATCTTTTTATATTTTGTTCAGGTTTCAAAAAGTGTTAATGGTGAAAAGTGTGTATTTTTAAAGATGACCTTCGACATTTTTTTTCAAAAATGCAAAACATGGCTCCCCAAATTTTTTTCTTTTTCTAAAAACCTTCGATTCCAAATATCTGTTATTAAATACATGTGCTTTTTCAGCAATACATTCTGTATATCAGCCTAAAAACGGTCTTTAAAAAAACATCTTCAAGTTTTCGACAACATTTTATAAAAATGCAAAATAAATACTTATTTTCTCATAAATACCTTACATACATACAAAAGGAATATCTACTTATATAAAAAACAAAAAAAAGCGAAAACAAAACAAAATGAACTCAAAAATAACTAAACTCAAAGCTTTGTATGTAAAAAAGTAATAGGAACTTTTACAGCAAACTATTTTTAAGTAAGAACATGTTTTAGTAGTTAATTATTAAATTTTAAGTCAGTCAGACTTATCACATTCTTATTTTCATAATGCCTTATCTATTGTATGATTTTAATAAAATAATGAGTTCTTCATACAAAAAATCTTCTTCAGCCTTTGGTTTTTCATATTTTGTCGAGGCTCCAATTTCCTCTATAAGACCCTCATTATGAACACCGAATCGAACGTTCGATTAGAATTCTTTTCCAATTTTATGACGAAATTTTGTTTTAATTATATTCGTTTGGCTGAACAGTCGCTCAGTCTCAGCATTTGAAATGGGAAGTGACGTTAGTCCAACGCCAGTCACAAATCGACCTAATTCCTTAAACATATTTTCCCCAGCTGCATCTTTAAAAGTTATTAGCTGGATCCAAAAGGCATTTGTGTTTTGTAAATTTCTATCTTTTGAAATATCATAGCAGATTTCTTTACAATTAAGCAGCCGAATAGCATATTATAATTCATAAAAGATTTTTTACCAGTTCAAAACTTTGTATTGAAATTGATAAAAGAATAGCAGAATAACAGAAAAAAATACTTAGCTGAATAGGCCCAAATAATTGACTTTCCAGATTCCACAGCAACAGATGCTTTAATTAATTAATTTCTATAAGAAAAAGTCATACATTTTGTGAACGTATGTGTAAATCTTAGTGATTTGCGACATTATTAAGGTTACATCAGAATTCTTTCTTTTTTTTTTAATATTTTTTTCCAAATATGATATCATCAAATAAATGATTCGAAATCATTTTTGGCATTCAAGAATGCAAAAACTAAAAACAAGAATGCCAGAAAAGCATTAAGCATCATTTTTACATTTCATAATGCTTTTCTCTTCTCTATAATGCTAGATCTAGTATTAATAATGCCGTTATGGGAACACTGCTCACGGCTGTGAAATTTTTTTGTAAGTTAGACTTCGAGAGTAAAAGGAAATTGACGGTTGCATTTAAGAGCGAAATAAGATACATTCACGGACTACGAAGCTTACGATAGAGTTCGCAGCATACATCCCAACTTCTTGGGATGTCGTTTGAGAATTTTATAAAACTCCGCAAACAATAACCTTGTTCTCTGACATACTTCTAACCCGCCAGCCTGTGGATCTTTACAATGAATTAAACTTTTTTAACTCTAATAGATGTCGTGATCTAGTAATTCCTCGTTTTCAGTGTCTGACATCCGAACGTGAGTTTTTTGTCAACTCTGTAAGAATTTGAAATTAAATATTTAAAAGGAATAATTAGAATTTGGAATTCATTGCCGCGAGGTATAAAAAGTATAAATAACACGAAACAAATGGGAAAAGAACTTAAACTTTACTTTAATAATGCATACTTACTTAGGTCCTCGGACCTGTTACGTCCGTGATGTTTCCCTTACGGGACATAGGGCCTCCACTACACCTACGCGCCATCGTGTACGATTTCTTGAAATATATTGCAGCTCTCTCCAACTTTTCCCCAGTCGTGCCGATTCCTGTTCGACCGTTCTTCGCCATGTACTTCTAGGCCGGCACATTTGTCTTCCCTCCTGTGTGAGTGGGTTTCACTGCATTGCTTGAGATGCAATGCACCGATCGCCTTTTCGAAGCGTATGGCCCATCCACTGCCACTTTCTTCTTCGTATAATGGAGTCTATGGGCTCCTGACCCGTTCTCGCATGAAGTTCGGCATTGGAGATACGGTTGGGCCAGAAAATCCTCAAGATGTTACGTAGACACCTATTAACGAAGGTTTGCAGTTTTCTAGTGACAGTGTCAGTGACTTTCCAAGTGCTGCAGCCGTAAAGCAGAACGAATTCAACATTGGAGCGGAACAGTCGTAGCTTGGTCTTTAAGGTAAAAGAGTTGTTTCTCCATATTTTGGACAGCATTCCGAACGCAGCCTTTGCTTTTCTGATTCAGCTGTTTACGTCCAGTTCAGTTCCGCCACCCGTAGAAACAATACTTCCAAGATATTGGAAATCCTCTACCATCTCTACCGGATGTCCAGAAATATTTACTTGGATTGATAAGGAAGTTCCAAGGCTGATCTTTTTAGTTTTTGCCGAGTTGATCTTAAGCCCTATGATTTCTGCTTCTCTCTCCACCCTTGTTGTCATTTGATGGAGTTCCATGATCCTATGAGAGAGTAAGCATACGTCGTCCGCGTAGTCCAGATGTTTGAGGTGAGATTGCAGAGTCCACTGAATTCCTCCATTTCCATTTGATAAAGCTGCGTGCAGTACTTCACTTATCACCAACAGCAACAGTATTGGTGACAGTATACAGTCTTGCCTAACTCCACTTTGGATTTCAAACTCCTCTGACAGCCTACCTTTGTGCAAAATAATGCATAGATTAAGTTATATTCGCAAATTTGCTAAAAAATATAAATATGTAAAACTTTAATTAAAATCAATTATGTATGTAGCTACTGTACATTTTACAAGCTACACTATAAATAAGATATTGTATCTTACAGTGTAAGCTAATTAAGAAATAAATAAATACTAAAAAATACTATTTGTTTAGTTTGAATAAAAGTAATGATCTATCAATTATTGTTTCGAACGCCCTTTGAAAATCTATCAACACGGAAAATATTTTTTTTTTCATGACGCTGCGTTTTTAAAGTCATCAACCAGTTAAGAACTGTTTCACAAAGCAGTCTGTTCAAATTAATAATGTGTGTTCCGTGGTGGGAATCGCAAGCGGGCAGATTAAAATTGTGTTTGCCACTTAACAATAACTTTCCGAATACAGCCAGTTCGAATTTGCCTGTTTCGATTCCTCCCGGTCCGAATACAATTCGAACATACGTTCGAAAATTTCTTTCTCATTATTCCATCGTCTACCACCGCCATCACCAAGTAAAGGCTAGTGAGAAGAAGGATAATTAAAAGAAATAAAACGAACTACAGTGGCGACCCGAACGCGTATTGCCAAACTGTATATCAGTACATAGCTCCGGCGTGCTCTACAATAGACTACAGCATAGATAAACAGTACCATAGATAAAAAATAAAGATACAAATCTTTGGCTGTCAATCCGGTTTGCCTACAAGCTAAAAGGTGGGTTTAGCCGTGGTGGAAATCAGAAGTTTTACTAGTGTGCTTTAAAACACGCATACTAATGCAACTTACTGATTTCCACCACCGTAACTTTGTTGTTAGATTTCACATTTATTCATGGACACAGAATTAAATTACAAAAACAACAATGTAAACAAGTGGGTTTTGGGGGGTAAAACGTACGAAAGATGTGTATCTTTATATTGTTTATCTATGACAATACCTAGATGGGAATCCACGGCTATCAATTCGGTTTGCCTACAAGTTCAAACGTCAAATGGCCGTGGTGAACATCGGATTTTTGCACTAGTGTACGTGCAGACGACCGTGGTGAAAATCGGGTTTTGAAAAAAATCAGAGTTTCACCTCGGTTCGTCAACAAAATGGCGGATAATTTAAAATTCCAAGGGTTCAATAAGACCTGAAATTCATAAGTCCTTTTATGTCGATTTCCTTTCAACGATTGCAGATCAAATCTTTTTTTTGTTGTAAAGAACTCGGAAAATTGTTCGTGTGTGCAAGCCGGTGTAAAGATTTGATTTTTGATCTTTTTTTTCCAAACAAATCAAATTTTTCCTTCACAGATTTGATTTTTTTGTTGGGGTTACAATTTCATACAATGTTTTTGTGCGTCGTCTTAAAGTGTAGTTCCGCTGCAGTTGTGTGCGGTTTAACCTTTAGCGCAGTATATAACTCATATAATTTCATACAATGTTTTGCCGCGTTGTGAAGTGTAGTTGCACTGAAATATAAGTGCGGCCTTGCCTTAATTTTTACTTTTCGTTTATACTTTGTTTAGATTTAAGTCTTTCCCAAACCAAAGCGGAACATTCGCTATGAAGGGCGAATTATTCACAATAATAACAAAAATGACAAATACAAAATGCTAAATAACAACAAAGACTGCCGTCGACGAATGTTCCGCGCCACTTTCGCGTTGGTTCGGGAGAACCTTTATGATATCTATGTGGAGTTTTTACTATACCAAAAAGATTAAAAAGATGAACAAATTTGGCTTAATTTCCTTATCGGCTTTATAGCTACAAGCGATGTTGTATTTGTAATACATGTAGGATTTTCCGCTTCTCAGTTAAACAAACACTTCTTGTTAAAGTTATTAACTATTTTTTATTAAATTTCAAGATTGACTTCTTACACAATTATATTTTAAAGGTGAGGGATTTATGACCGACCTCTTTTTTTTTCTAAAATCAAGAAAACCGATTCAGCATAAATAAAATGAAAATAAGGGGAAAGTGTTGGAGTGAAATAGGGACGCATATTCTCTACGTTGTCTCGTTCGTTGTAGTTAGTCTGTGTACGTCTAAGGTTCGTTGGGTAATATAAGCAAGAGTTGGCCCAATCCCACATTCGGCTGTCCTGACGATTCATTCGGCCTCGAATGGACGGCTCCACCTCTTCATAAACTCTGCTACGGTGGTAGTACAATTCAGTCCCTCATGGTCTCCCACTTTCGAGACTTCGTATCGGCCGTTAGACATTTTCCTGGTCACTTTATACGGTCCATAAAACCTCGGTCGTAACCTCAACCCTGTTCCATATTGCGTTCGCTTGATGGCGACTAGCTCATTGATATTGTAACTCCTCTCAGGAACTCTTGACAAGTCGTAGGTTCTCTTATTCTCTTGTTGGATCCTCCGAATATTCTCACAGACCTGGTCACGCATCTCGTCTCGTTCCTCGCTCACACCTTCCAAAATATCTTCGTCCATTAGCTCTCGTAACTCGACTGTATCTGGTGTTAAAGATAATTCTTTACTTTGTTATGCTTAATTTTTTATTTTACTTCAACGTTTTCTTTAAGTGTATTCAGTGTTTGTTATTTTGTTTCTTATTTTATTTGTTTTATTGCTAGACAATATTTGATTTTGTTATTTTTCCCAAACAACTTTCAATTAATTATTTTAGTTTAAAATATAGTTATTGTTATTCAACGTAAAATCCTGAAAGGGCGAGGACGCATAAAAGCGTAAGATCTTAAAAACTTGATTGTTATTTGTTTCTAACTTTTATTTTATTTAGGAAATAAAACCCTATTTATAACCTTTAAATGGATATGGTTGTTTTATTTAAGAGCCCTGGATTAAACATCTTTTATTTCGCTTTTTAATGGAAAGAATTTGCTGAGGAACCGTTAAAAGTCCAGATTTATAGATATTCAAGAAAACTATTTCTTGGTAAATTATTTAAACCTTATAGGAATTTGATTTTGGTTTTAGGGGCTAGTTTGGTCTGTGAGTAATGCCACCAAAAAGTACGCCAATAAGAAAGGCAAAGGCTTTAGAGAATACGCCTGTTGGTAAAGGTGGAGATGCTGAATCTTCAGAGGAATCTGAACAACAGGGAATATCGGAAGGCTCTTCCATGGAACTCAGACTTGCCGGATTGATGAAACAAATTCAAGATTTGCAGATGAAAGTTGCAGAGCAGCACCAACAGCTCGAGACTACAGAACAAATTTCAACATCCAGTGGTATGAATGAGGAAGCTGAATCGGCTCTTGTTACTGCACTCGATGCATTAAATAAAACGCTAGAGCAATCTTCTTCAAAATCATCTTCCAAGTCTCCCAAGCTTTATGATCTTCCGGATTTCGATGGACGTCCAGAAGATTGGCCGATGTTTAGAGAAGCTTTCGTTGCAACAACCGAAGAATACCAGTACACGGATCGGCAAAATATGATGCGACTTCAAAAGGCTGTTAAGGGAAAAGCTAGAGAAACAATCGAGTGCTTGCTTATTCATTCAGGTAATGTGAAACGAGTAATGCAAACTCTTGAGGATAGTTTTGGCAGGCCGGAACAACTAGTCAAAAGTCAAATCGAAAAAATTAGAAATGTTTCAAGGATACCTGAAGGAAGAATCGATTTGCTGGTGCCATTTGCAACTAAACTGCAAAATTTGTCATCATTTTTAGAAGCAGCCGATTGTGAACATCACTTGTGCAACCCTACATTGATGGATGAGTTGTTGCTTAAATTGCCAACAGAACGAAGAATGGACTGGGCAAAGCATGCGGTTACAATAAAGCCTCGTGCTAATATTCGCAACTTCAGTGATTGGCTTCAGGAAATTTTGAAAATAGTGAACATTGCCTTTGTGACGCACCAATCTCTTCCGGTAGCTTAAAATCGCAGGAATGGTAGTCAAACAAGATTTTTCCACGTGAATCAATCAACAGAGAAAATAAATAATGGTTCTTTGTGCAAATTGTGTTCTTTGAAACATGAGATCTCAAGTTGCATGCGCTCCATCAATATGGAAAGCAGTCAACGATGGCGAGTGGTTCGCCAACAGCGTCTATGCTTTAATTGTTTGAGAAGTGACCATCGGAGCAACATTTGTACTCATAAACATACTTGTGATGTAACTGGGTGTACAAAAAAGGTTCACAAGCTATAACACGAGCCTAGAGAAGATCAAGAATGCAACAATACCTGGCAAGATCCAAATAATCTTCAGAGGCAGGTCTTTACCAGCTCCATCGTTAGTTCACCATCATCTAAACTTCTTTTTAAAATAATCCCAGTAAAGTTGTATGCAGGTGAAAAGGTAGTAACGTGCTATGCATTTTTTGGTGAAGGATCTTCGGTATCATTAATCAACGAAAGTTTTTAAGTCAATTGGGTATCAATGGCACAAAGCCAAACCTAACTCTGCAATGGTTCGGTAGTTCAAGTGTAACTGAGCCATCTTGTTGTGTAAATATAAAGATATCAGGTATGGGACCTAGTTCGAAAAAGTTTAGTTTGGAAAATGTTAGGACTGTAAAAGATCTTAAACTTCCCACTCAAACTTTAGATATTAGTCAACTTCATCCTAAATTCCGTTCTAGAAAAAAGCTTCCTATTCATGGATACGAAGACGCTATCCCGGACTTACTTATTGGACTTGATAATGCTCATTTGGGAGTAGGTCAAAAAGTAGCAGCCGATGGGTGGAAAGGTCCAGCTGTGGTCTTGACTAAGCTTGATTGGGTAGTTTATGGACCCAATGATGGATTTGAAGTATCCCAAACTCAACATAGTTTCTATGTCAATGCGAGTGAGATCCCAATGGATAACCTGGACCAAATAATTAACGACTACATAGCCAATGATAATTTGGACGTTCGAGATGCTGAACATATTGAATCATCAGAAGTCACAAGAGCCAAATTATTGCTAGAAACAACAACCAAAAGAAAAGGTGACCGCTACGAAACTGGGTTATTGTGGAAAAATGACCAAATCACCACCAAGCCGATTACAAGCCGAAAAAAGAATGCTCACACTCGAGAAAAAGTTTCAACGAGATACAAATTATTGCAGTGAGTACACTCGAATCATGAAAGAATACGAAGAAAAAGGGTACATTAGAAGATTGACTGCAGCCGAAGCCTCAAAAAAGGGACCTAGAACATGGTATCTGCCCCACTTTGGTGTTTGTAATCCTAACAAGCCAGGGAAACTTCGAATAGTTTTTGATGCTGCTGCAGAGACGAACGGAACATCGTTAAACTTAGTTTTGCTTAATGGTCCCGATCAGTATCAAGATTTGGTTTCAGTTCTGATGAGGTTTAGACAAAGGTCAGTTGGTGTTTGCGCAGACATTGTGGAGATGTTTCACCAGGTGAGAATAATGGAAGATGACCAAGACGCGCAACGCTTTCTATGGACACCCAAACAAAGTGATGAGCCCTTATGCGAATACGTTATTAACGTGATGACGTTCGGAGCAACGTGCTCACCATGTTCTGCGCACTATGTCAAGAACCAAAACGCCTTGGAGTTCCGAAACCAATATCCGGATGCGGTAGATCCCATTCTAAAATATCATTATGTAGACGATTTGGTACACTGATTTGATAACGAAGATAACGCTGTGAAGATTTGTGAAGAAATTGTATGGATCCATAAAAAGGGAGGTTTTGATTTGAAGAGATTTGTCTCTAACTCGAAACTGGTAAATCAAAATTTCAATGGAAATCTGGATAATCCCTCAGTTCTTAACCTTGAAAGAGGTGATACTGGATACTTCCAGAAAGTACTTGGTATGCACTGGGATACCAAACAAGATTCTTTTCAGTTTCTTATGGCATTTGGAAAAGTGGATCATGTGTTGTTGGAAGGACAAAGAATGCCCACAAAGCGGGAAGCCCTGAGTGTCACGATGTCAGTATTCGATCCATTTTGTATAGCTGCGGAGTACTCCTTAACTGCGAAGGTGATGCTGCAAGAGATTTGGCGTCAACATAAAGGTTGGGATGAACACATTTTGGGTGAAGCTGGCAAACTCTGGATGCAATGGCTAAATAACCTAAAGGAGGTGAAAAAGAACAGTACTTTATGGAAGCTGACACCTAGTCTGAACGAGTCGAAAGTAATTTGCATCGATGGACGCATCAATGCCGCTGGAGCGGTATCCTCTCATACCCGAAGACCAATGATTCTACCGAAAGACCATCACTTGACCAATATAATCGTTGACTATTATCATTGGATTTGGAATCATCAAAATACCAACACCATTATAGCTGAGATTCGAAGACGTTATTGGATTCCAAACATTAGAGCTGTAGTGCGACGTAGAGCTAACAGGTGTCCGCAATGTAAGATCAACAATGCAAAACCGAAAGTTCCGTTTATGGGACAACTGCCTAAAGATTGTCTAACACCATTTGTGAGGCCCTTTACTTATGTCGGTCTAGACTATATGGGTCCATTTTTTATAACTATTGGCCGAAGCAGAGTAAAGCGATGGATTGCGTTGTTCACTTGTCTTACAACACGTGCTGTTCATTTGGAGATTGCAAAAGACCTTTCCACGGACACATGTCTCATGTGCATACGCAATTTCAGTTCTCGGCGAGGAACTCCTGTTCGAATCCGTTCAGATAGCGGTTCAAACTTTATAGGTGCGGATAGAGAACTCCGCAAGCAGCTCAGAGATTTTGACCACAGAAAAATTGCAGATGTACTAGCCAACAAAAAAATTGAGTGGCTATTCAATTGTCCCCTCAATCCACACGCTGGTGGCTGCTGGGAACGTTTGGTTCGAAGCGTGAAAAGAGCAATGGGTCATGCACTATATAATGAAAGTCTTCAGGAACATAGTCTCTATAGCCTGATGTGTGAGGCTGAAAACATCATTAACTCAAGGCCACTTACTCACATTCCTCTCGATAGTCCTTCTGATGAGCCCCTAACCCCGATTCATTTTCTTACTCCTCACCCACACGAAGAGCAGCTGATAGTAACCAGAAAGCAATGGCGTAAAGTTCAACAGATCCAACATCGATTTTGGAAGCAGTGGATTGCTGAATATCTTCCGGATTTGTGTCGAAGAACAAAATGGTTTTCGTCTGTTAAGCCTTTGTCAATCGGAGATTTGGTGTTACTGTGTGACAGTAACATTCATCGCTCTAAATGGCCAATGGGAAGAATAACTAAAGTTTTTCCTGGAAAAGTTCAACAAGTAAGATCCGCTGACGTGCAAACGAGTTCAGGTGTCGTCAGAAGACCAGTCTGTATTCTGGCAAAGTTAGATATTGGTGAATCTGATATGGTGTAGATTCACGGAGGTGGGAATGTTAAAGATAATTCTTTACTTTGTTATGCTTAATTTTTTATTTTACTTCAACGTTTTCTTTAAGTGTATTCAATGTTTGTTATTTTGTTTGTTATTTTGTTTCTTATTTTATTTGTTTTGTTGCTAGACAATATTTGATTTTGTTATTTTTTCCAAACAACTTTCAATTAATTATTTTAGTTTAAAATATAGTTATTGTTATTCAACGTAAAATCCTGACAGGGCGAGGACGCATAAAAGCGTAAGATCTTAAAAACTTGATTGTTATTTGTTTCTAACTTTTATTTTATTTAGGAAATAAAACCCTATTTATAACCTTTAAATGGATATGGTTGTTTTATTTAAGAGCCCTGGATTAAACATCTTTTATTCCGCTTTTTAATGGAAAGAATTTGCTGAGGAACCGTTAAAAGTCCAGATTTATAGATATTCAAGAAAACTATTTCTTGGTAAATTATTTAAACCTTATAGGAATTTGATTTTGGTTTTAGGGGCTAGTTTGGTCTGTGAGTAATGCCACCAAAAAGTACGCCAATAAGAAAGGCAAAGGCTTTAGAGAATACGCCTGTTGGTAAAGGTGGAGATGCTGAATCTTCAGAGGAATCTGAACAACAGGGAATATCGGAAGGCTCTTCCATGGAACTCAGACTTGCCGGATTGATGAATCAAATTCAAGATTTGCAGATGAGACTACAGAACAAATTTCAACATCCAGTGGTATGAATGAGGAAGCTGAATCGGCTCTTGTTACTGCACTCGATGCATTAAATAAAACGCTAGAGCAATCTTCTTCAAAATCATCTTCCAAGTCTCCCAAGCTTTATGATCTTCCGGATTTCGATGGACGTCCAGAAGATTGGCCGATGTTTAGAGAAGCTTTCGTTGCAACAACCGAAGAATACCAGTACACGGATCGGCAAAATATGATGCGACTTCAAAAGGCTGTTAAGGGAAAAGCTAGAGAAACAATCGAGTGCTTGCTTATTCATTCAGGTAATGTGAAACGAGTAATGCAAACTCTTGAGGATAGTTTTGGCAGGCCGGAACAACTAGTCAAAAGTCAAATCGAAAAAATTAGAAATGTTTCAAGGATACCTGAAGGAAGAATCGATTTGCTGGTGCCATTTGCAACTAAACTGCAAAATTTGTCATCATTTTTAGAAGCAGCCGATTGTGAACATCACTTGTGCAACCCTACATTGATGGATGAGTTGTTGCTTAAATTGCCAACAGAACGAAGAATGGACTGGGCAAAGCATGCGGTTACAATAAAGCCTCGTGCTAATATTCGCAACTTCAGTGATTGGCTTCAGGAAATTTTGAAAATAGTGAACATTGCCTTTGTGACGCACCAATCTCTTCCGGTAGCTCAAAATCGCAGGAATGGTAGTCAAACAAGATTTTTCCACGTGAATCAATCAACAGAGAAAATAAATAATGGTTCTTTGTGCAAATTGTGTTCTTTGAAACATGAGATCTCAAGTTGCATGCGCTCCATCAATATGGAAAGCAGTCAACGATGGCGAGTGGTTCGCCAACAGCGTCTATGCTTTAATTGTTTGAGAAGTGACCATCGGAGCAACAATTGTACTCATAAACATACTTGTGATGTAACTGGGTGTACAAAAAAGGTTCACAAGCTATAACACGAGCCTAGAGAAGATCAAGAATGCAACAATACCTGGCAAGATCCAAATAATCTTCAGAGGCAGGTCTTTACAAGCTCCATCGTTAGTTCACCATCTTCTAAACTTCTTTTTAAAATAATCCCAGTAAAGTTGTATGCAGGTGAAAAGGTAGTAACGTGCTATGCATTTTTTGGTGAAGGATCTTCGGTGTCATTAATCGACGAAAGTTTTTAAGTCAATTGGGTATCAATGGCACAAAGCCAAACCTAACTCTGCAATGGTTCGGTAGTTCAAGTGTAACTGAGCCATCTTGTTGTGTAAATATAAAGATATCAGGTATGGGACCTAGTTCGAAAAAGTTTAGTTTGGAAAATGTTAGGACTGTAAAAGATCTTAAACTTCCCACTCAAACTTTAGATATTAGTCAACTTCATCCTAAATTCCGTTCTAGAAAAAAGCTTCCTATTCATGGATACGAAGACGCTATCCCGGACTTACTTATTGGACTTGATAATGCTCATTTGGGAGTAGGTCAAAAAGTAGCAGCCGATGGGTGGAAAGGTCCAGCTGTGGTCTTGACTAAGCTTGATTGGGTAGTTTATGGACCCAATGATGGATTTGAAGTATCCCAAACTCAACATAGTTTCTATGTCAATGCGAGTGAGATCCCAATGGATAACCTGGACCAAATAATTAACGACTACATAGCCAATGATAATTTGGACGTTCGAGATGCTGAACATATTGAATCATCAGAAGTCACAAGAGCCAAATTATTGCTAGAAACAACAACCAAAAGAAAAGGTGACCGCTACGAAACTGGGTTATTGTGGAAAAATGACCAAATCATCCTTCCACCAAGCCGATTACAAGCCGAAAAAAGAATGCTCACACTCGAGAAAAAGTTTCAACGAGATACAAATTATTGCAGTGAGTACACTCGAATCATGAAAGAATACGAAGAAAAAGGGTACATTAGAAGATTGACTGCAGCCGAAGCCTCAAAAAAGGGACCTAGAACATGGTATCTGCCCCACTTTGGTGTTTGTAATCCTAACAAGCCAGGGAAACTTCGAATAGTTTTTGATGCTGCTGCAGAGACGAACGGGACATCGTTAAACTTAGTTTTGCTTAATGGTCCCGATCAGTATCAAGATTTGGTTTCAGTTCTGATGAGGTTTAGACAAAGGTCAGTTGGTGTTTGCGCAGACATTGTGGAGATGTTTCACCAGGTGAGAATAATGGAAGATGACCAAGACGCGCAACGCTTTCTATGGACACCCAAACAAAGTGATGAGCCCTTATGCGAATACGTTATTAACGTGATGACGTTCGGAGCAACGTGCTCACCATGTTCTGCGCACTATGTCAAGAACCAAAACGCCTTGGAGTTCCGAAACCAATATCCGGATGCGGTAGATGCCATTCTAAAATATCATTATGTAGACGATTTGGTACACTGATTTGATAACGAAGATAACGCTGTGAAGATTTGTGAAGAAATTGTATGGATCCATAAAAAGGGAGGTTTTGATTTGAAGAGATTTGTCTCTAACTCGAAACTGGTAAATCAAAATTTCAATGGCAATCTGGAGAATCCCTCAGTTCTTAACCTTGAAAGAGGTGATACTGGATACTTCCAGAAAGTACTTGGTATGCACTGGGATACCAAACAAGATTCTTTTCAGTTTGTTATGGCATTTGGAAAAGTGGATCATGTGTTGTTGGAAGGACAAAGAATGCCCACAAAGCGGGAAGCCCTGAGTGTCACGATGTCAGTATTCGATCCATTTTGTATAGCTGCGGAGTACTCCTTAACTGCGAAGGTGATGCTGCAAGAGATTTGGCGTCAACATAAAGGTTGGGATGAACACATTTTGGGTGAAGCTGGCAAACTCTGGATGCAATGGCTAAATAACCTAAAGGAGGTGAAAAATATGTCAATCCCTCGATGTTACAGCTCCTCGTTTTTCAATTCACCATTGGAACTTCATGTGTTTTCTGACGCCAGTGAAGTGGCGTATGCTGCTGTAGGTTATTGAAGGATTTCTGGGCGAAATGGTGGATGGCACTTAGCTTTCGTGATGGGAAAAACAAAATGCGCCCCTTTGAAGCTGACAACAATTCCACGCCTGGAGTTGCAATCGGCTGTTTTGGCTACACGTATTTGTCAAATAATATTACGGAACCATGACGTCAAGACATCCAGGGTAGTTATGAGGAGTGACTCGCGAACTGTCTTATCATGGATTAAGTCAGACCACAGACGGTATAAGCCATATGTTTCTCACAGAGTCAATGAAATCCTAGAAAACAGTACAGCGGAATGGAGGTGGGTCCCGAGTGCATTGAATCCTGCAGATTTTGGTACTCGATTGAAGGATGGCAAACGAGAATCGTTTTGGACTGATGGACCAAAGTTCTTAATGGGAGATGAGTCGATATGGCCCAATAATGCATCTTGTCCTCCAACCACTATAGAACTGCGACAAAAATGTACCGTTATGCATATACAAGACAAATGTGGAAATTTTTTTGAATTTTCAAATTTTCAGCGATTGAAAAGAGTTGTAGGATGGATCCTGCGTTTTAAAAGCAATGGTATACCAAGCAAATTTGAAAAAGTGTCAGGAGGATTAAAGGTATGGGAGCTCGAACAGGCAGAGATGAGTACCTGTCGCAGTGCACAGATAGATGCTTTTGCTGAAGAATACAATTCGTTGACAAATAAAGGAAGAGTTGAAAAGAACAGTACTTTATGGAAGCTGACACCTAGTCTGAACGAGTCGAAAGTAATTTGCATCGATGGACGCATCAATGCCGCTGGAGCGGTATCCTCTCATACCCGAAGACCAATGATTCTACCGAAAGACCATCACTTGACCAATATAATCGTTGACTATTATCATTGGATTTGGAATCATCAAAATACCAATTGGATTCCAAACATTAGAGCTGTAGTGCGACGTAGAGCTAACAGGTGTCCGCAATGTAAGATCAACAATGCAAAACCGAAAGTTCCGTTTATGGGACAACTGCCTAAAGATTGTCTAACACCATTTGTGAGGCCCTTTACTTATGTCGGTCTAGACTATATGGGTCCATTTTTTATAACTATTGGCCGAAGCAGAGTAAAGCGATGGATTGCGTTGTTCACTTGTCTTACAACACGTGCTGTTCATTTGGAGATTGCAAAAGACCTTTCCACGGACACATGTCTCATGTGCATACGCAATTTCAGTTCTCGGCGAGGAACTCCTGTTCGAATCCGTTCAGATAGCGGTTCAAACTTTATAGGCGCGGATAGAGAACTCCGCAAGCAGCTCAGAGATTTTGACCACAGAAAAATTGCAGATGTACTAGCCAACAAAAAAATTGAGTGGCTATTCAATTGTCCCCTCAATCCACACGCTGGTGGCTGCTGGGAACGTTTGGTTCGAAGCGTGAAAAGAGCAATGGGTCATGCACTATATAATGAAAGTCTTCAGGAACATAGTCTCTATAGCCTGATGTGTGAGGCTGAAAACATCATTAACTCAAGGCCACTTACTCACATTCCTCTCGATAGTCCTTCTGATGAGCCCCTAACCCCGATTCATTTTCTTACTCCTCACCCACACGAAGAGCAGCTGATAGTAACCAGAAAGCAATGGCGTAAAGTTCAACAGATCCAACATCGATTTTGGAAGCAGTGGATTGCTGAATATCTTCCGGATTTGTGTCGAAGAACAAAATGGTTTTCGTCTGTTAAGCCTTTGTCAATCGGAGATTTGGTGTTACTGTGTGACAGTAACATTCATCGCTCTAAATGGCCAATGGGAAGAATAACTAAAGTTTTTCCTGGAAAAGTTCAACAAGTAAGATCCGCTGACGTGCAAACGAGTTCAGGTGTCGTCAGAAGACCAGTCTGTATTCTGGCAAAGTTAGATATTGGTGAATCTGATATGGTGTAGATTCACGGAGGTGGGAATGTTAAAGATAATTCTTTACTTTGTTATGCTTAATTTTTTATTTTACTTCAACGTTTTCTTTAAGTGTATTCAATGTTTGTTATTTTGTTTGTTATTTTGTTTCTTATTTTATTTGTTTTGTTGCTAGACAATATTTGATTTTGTTATTTTTTCCAAACAACTTTCAATTAATTATCTTAGTTTAAAATATAGTTATTGTTATTCAACGTAAAATCCTGAAAGGGCGAGGACGCATAAAAGCGTAAGATCTTAAAAACTTGATTGTTATTTGTTTCTAACTTTTATTTTATTTAGGAAATAAAACCCTATTTATAACCTTTAAATGGATATGGTTGTTTTATTTAAAAGCCCTGGATTACACATCTGGTAATCGCATTTCTACTCCGGTTAAAATCCTAAAAGGACTAAATTTCGTACTTCGAGAAGGGGAGTTATTCAAAATTTGCTGCACCTTCTCAACTTGCTTGTACCAAGTATTCGTACTGCCCACACATGCTTTGGTTAACATAGGGATGACGATCTTATGGATTCTCTGCACTTGTCTATTTCCTCTTGGAACACCTGTAGCTATCAAGAGGTGTTGTATTTTTTCATCCCGACAATATTCGCTGAACACATTGGAGGTAAAGGCAGCTCCTTTGTCTGATATAATCCTCCACGGATTGCCGAAAATCGCAGCTTGTCTCTTCAACCTCTCAACAAACTTCACTAGTTCCCGTACTTTTCACCGAATAGAGCCAAGTGAATTGGAGAATGCATCAACAATTACTAACAGATAATTATACTGTTTCTTTGTCATTTCCATCGGGCCTACGTGATCCACGTGGTAAGTCCGCAACGGCTTATCTTCGTTATTGATTGGCGTCAATAGTCCTTCCCTTTTATCCGCTTTGGCTTCAGACACGATGCACTTGAGGCACCATCTGACCGCATCGGTAACCTTCTTGGTGAGTTTTGGAATATAAAAATCCCGTTCCACTATATCCTGAGTCTTCTTCGCCGCGAAATGTCCTTGCTGATGGGCTATGGTGATTATTTCTTGTTCTATTGAAGACGGTATCACAATAAGTTCCTTGGCTGGATCTTTGTGCACCACACCTGCTTTCAGGAAATAATCCTCATATGGTTCTCCTTCCTTTTCTTGACGGCTTTAATCCAAGGATCCGCCGATGGAGCTTCACTAATACGGTGATTCAAGAATTCTTCCATCATCATACAGGAAACTCGGCTTAACGCATCTACATGCTTCATCTCCGTCGCGGGACGATAATCTATTTTGTAATCAAAATCCTGTAAAAACATCGCCCAGCGCGACACCCCTATTGGAACATCTTTCTTCGTCATCGTCATAGTGAACGCATTGCAGTCCGTCACTATTTTGACCTTAATTCCCATCATATATATTCTCCACTTTTTGAGGGCTTCTATTATGGCTAACACCTCAAGTTCATACGAATGAAATTTTTCTTCCTGCGGCGTGGTCTTACGGCTCATGTACTGGACAGGATGGAATTGTTGATCTTCGGTATACTTTTGTAGAAGGACCGCTCCATACCCGTACATGCTCGCATCAGTGTGAATCTCAGTTAACGCCTTGGGATCAGACAACTTTATCACAGGCGCACTAATCAATGCCGCTTTCAACTGCTCGAACACCACTAGTTGTTCCACATCCATCTTGAATTCGATATTTTTCTTAAGTAAATCGGACAATGGTTTTGCTACCTTAGCGAACCCTTCGACAAATCTACGAAAGTATGATGTCAGACCAAGAAATCGTTAAAGCGATTTTTTGTCGACAGGCATTAGCTAGGTGCTTTCTTTTATCCCCATACAAATTAATCCTGGCAGATGAAGGTTTTGTTGGTATTACAAAATGTTCGCATTGCTGTAGGAGACCTTTTTTGTCACAACACAATTTGAATCGTATAAAGAATCTATCAAATCAACGTTCAATCGGAGCGAAACATTCACGACAACAAAGCTTCCACGGTTTAAAATTCATTTGTATGGCAAAAATTATTGAGAGTACCCACAATTAAAGCGGTGCGATTTCCGATTGGAACCCGATGGCTGACAAAAATGTTGTCAACGCATCGGTTTGGGAGACCTTAAATTAATTTCTAAAAATTAACGTCGAAATTTGACCATGATGCAGTCCAACCTTTAGGTATAAATTAAATTAATTTCATATATTAAGTGTGTTTGTACCCTAAGATTCTTAGGGTTGAAAAATTCTTATTCTTAGGCTAAGAATACGAATTTTTCAAACACATCCCGACAAACAGTAATTGAACTGTCAAACAAATCAAACTCACCGCATTAAATTGTTGTTGCAATTCACATCTATTCATTGACACGAAATGAAATTACAAAAACAACAATGTAAACAAATGGGTTTTGGGGGGTGATACGAACGAAAGATTCCCATCTAGGTATTGTTTATCTATTGCCTACAGAATGCTCATACAAATTAACTTACTTACTTACTTAGGTCCTCGGACCTATTACGTCCGTGATGTTTCCCTTACGGGACATAGGGCCTCCACTACACCTACGCGCCATCGTGTACGATTTCTTGAAATATATTTCAGCTCTCTCCAACTTTTCCCCAGTCGTGCCGATTCCTGTTCGACCGTTCTTCGCCATGTACTTCTAGGCCGGCCCACTTGTCTTCCCTCCTGTGTGAGCGGGTTCCACTGCATTGCTTGAGATGCAATGCACCGATCGCCTTTTCGAAGCGTATGGCCAATCCACTGCCACTTTCTTCTTCGTATAATGGAGTCTATGGGCTCCTGACCCGTTCTCGCATGAAGTTCGGCATTGGAGATACGGTTGGGCCAGAAAATCCTCAAGATGTTTCGTAGACATCTATTAACGAAGGTTTGCAGCTTTCTAGTGACAATTTCAGTGACTTTCCAAGTGCTGCAGCCGTAAAGCAGAACGGATTCAACATTGGAGCGGAACAGTCGTAGCTTGGTCTTTAAGCTAAAAGAGTTGTTTCTCCATATTTTGGACAGCATTCCGAACGCAGCCTTTGCTTTTCTGATTCGGCTGTTTACGTCCAGTTCAGTTCCGCCACCCGTAGAGATAATACTCCCAAGATATTGGAAATCCTCTACCATCTCTACCGGTTGTCCAGAAATATTTACTTGGATTGATGAGGAAGTTCCAAGGCTGATCCTTTTAGTTTTTGCCGAGTTGATCTTAAGCCCTACGATTTCTGCTTCTCTCTCCACCCTTGTTGTCATTTGATGGAGATCCATGATCCTATGAGAGAGTAAGCATACGTCATCCGCGTAGTCCAGATGTTTGAGGTGAGATTGCAGAGTCCACTGAATTCCTCCATTTCCATTTGACAAAGCTGCGTGCAGTACGTCACTTATCACCAACAGGAACAGTATTGGTGACAGTATACAGCCTTGCCTAACTTCACTTTGGATTTCAAACTCCTCTGACAGCCTACCTTTGTGCAAAACGTGACACCTGGATCCATCATATGTAGCCTTGATAATAGCAATCAATTTATCTGGGATGCCCCTCCTGTGCAAAGCAAGCCAAATAAATTCTCTATTGACACTGTCGAACGCCTTTTCAAAATCGATGAACAGCAGGTGAAGTGGTGATCGATATTCAACGCACTGTTCGATGATGATCCTCAAGGTGTTGATGTGATCAACACAGGAAGATCCAGTGCGGAAACCTGCTTGTTCGGCGTCGAGTGTGTCTTCGAGGTGGTCTTTAATTCGGTCCAATATTATCCTTGCTATTATCTTGGCTACTGCAGGCAGAACGCAAATTCCTCTCCAGTTTTCGCACTGTGTGAGATCTCCTTTCTTTGGGAGCTTGACAATCATTCCTTTTTTCCACTCTTCAGGAAAGCTCTCTGCTTACCAAGCTCTCTTAATAAGTGGGTGCAGTAGCTCGCTCGATGTCGTTGGGGCTGCTCCTAAGAGCTCTGCAGGAATACCGTCAAGTCCAACCGCTTTGTTGTTCTTCAGTGCTTTGATGGCGGTGATAATTTCTTCTTTACTGGGGGGTACGGTGCGTATTCGGGAAATTGTTACTTCGGGTAGCTCAGTGGGAATAGGGTTCACTTCACTTGCGAAAACGCGGTTTAAAACCGCAGAAAAGTGTTCCCTCCACCTTATGAGCTGGTCCTCATCCGAAATTAGCAGGGATCCGTTTGTGTCTTTAACCAGGTGTTGTTTAGAGCTCTGGACACCAGTGAGCTCTTTGGTAATTCTGTAGACGGTCCTACTGTCACACCTACTAGCGGCTTCTTCTGCTTCTGTAGCCAGTGCGTTGATGTAGTTACGCTTATCACGTCGCACACTACGGTGAACTTCCCTCATCTTCATGCGGTACGTAGACTCAAGCTCGTTTCTCCCTGCTGCTGGGGTAGCTGCGATGCGAGCTTTAAGGTGTTTCCTTTCTTCGATCCTTGCCCAAGTTTCGTCGGAAAGCCAAGCACTATTTCTTCCTTGCGCCCGGCCGACTATACTTTCAGCACCGGATATGAACACATTTTTCACAGCACACCAATGATTTTCGACGGATGTGGTTTCCGTGCTGCTGATTGCGTTCAATCCTTGTGAAAGGTGGTCCCCTAGTTGTTGGCGCACTGCAGCATCCTTTAGTCTATCTGTATTAAACTTGGGCATTCGAGTGTTTCCTTGGGATCTCCGAACTGCAGCTGTACGCAATCTTACGGTAGCAATTATCAGATGGTGGTCCCGGGCCATTCCCATGTCAGCACCTCTTCTGTTACGGACGTCCTGGAGACTGCTTCTAAAACGCCGGCTGATCGCGAAGTGGTCAATTTGGTTGGAAGTTGCTTGTCTGTCAGTCGACACCCAACTGACTTTGTGGCACGTCTTATGCTCGAACATGGTCCCTCCAATAACAAGGCCGTTGGCGTTGCAGAAATCGACAAATCGTTCGCCATTGTCGTTTCGGTTACCAACACCATGTTTTCCCATGACATGCCTTAGCCCAGTGTTGTCATTGCCAACCTTGGCATTTAAGTCTCCCATCACCATAACTATATCACCTCGTGGAACGCTATCATAAGCAGCACTCAGCCGGTTATAAAAGGCCTCCTCCTCCTCGTCAGAAGAGAGCAAAGTTGGGGCGTAACACTGTATGATGGTGACGCGACGTACTCTAGTCCGGAACCTGGCTTTCAGGATCCTGTCACCTAAAGGCTCCCAGGAAATTAGGCTTTTGAGAGCTGTTTTGGAAAGCAGCAATCCAACGCCAGATTCCCGAGCGCTTCCAGGTGTTTTTCCGGAATAGAATAGTACAGTGTTACGGGTTGGTGACTTGAACTTCCCCGAACCCAGCCATCTAACTTCACTTATCCCTAAGATGTCCATCCTATACCGCATGAATTCCTTCTCTAGTTGCAGGAATCTGGCATTCTGAGGACCTTCTTTTCCATTGTCAAGAAGCGTCCAATCTTTGTCCGGGTACAATAGCCAAAAGTCGTCAACGAGTTATCATTAATTATCCGAGGCGTAGTGTTGGTTTCGGTAGCGGGTTGATTTCAGTTACGGAGAATGCTAACCTCCGTAACCTATCCTAGAAAGCTAGGCCTTTTCGCACTTGTAATTTTAGCCTATTTATGTATATTGGGATACATAAATAGTTGCCCTGGGACCACCACGAGGAGGTAAAACAAGCACTTCATCGTGACTGATTGTTGCGCTACTGGTCCAGACCAAGTTCTGAGCAATCAATAGTTTCCCGATCAGGCACGATGCAGGTCGCCTCATACATACAAATTAAGAGCAAACTGTATTCTGTGTCAGATAAAAAGCATATTTTTCTGTGTTGGTACTCAGTTTGCTCAAGGAAACTAAGAGCAAAGTATCTGTGATTATAGAGCCACCGTTGACGTTGGTATAGTTTTTGTGTGCGGTGAGTTCTGTGTTGGTATACAGTTTGCTCAAGGAAACTAAGAGCAAAGTACCTGTGATTACAGAGCCATCGTTCACGTTGGTACAGTTATTGTGTGTGGTGAGTTCTGTGTTGGTATACAGTTTGCTCAAGGAAACTAAGAGCAAAGTATCTGTGATTACAGAGCCATCATTCACATTGTTTTAGTTATTGTATGTGGTGAGTTCTGGGTTGGTATACATTTTGTTCAGGAAACTAAGAGGAAAGTACCTGTGATTACAGAACTATCGTTCACGTTGGTATAGTTAGGTCAAAATTCTTGTCAGTCATCGGGTTCATATGGAAAATCACACCGCTTTAATTGTGGTTACTCTCAATAAATTTTGCCATACAAATGAATTTTAAACAGTGGAAGTTTTGTTGTCGTGAACGTTTCACTCCGATTGAACGTTGATTTGAAAGATTCTTTATACAATTTAAATTGTGTTGTGACAAAAAAGGTCTCTTACAGCAATGCGAACATTTTGGAATACCGACAAAACCTTCATCTGCCAGAATTAATTTGTATGTGGATAAAAGAAAGCACCCACAATGATGTGAATCTCGTCTGTTCTAAATTGCATAAACATTTCTTTCAATAGATGCAATTCTGATTGAGGAAAACACAATAGGAGTGTTTTATTGCAAAAGCCATCCATAGTACAGTAAGATTTTACATGTTTTACAAATACAACATCGCTTGAAGCTCTAAAGCCGATAAGAAGATAAGTCAAGTTTGTTCATCTTTTTAATCTTTTTGGTATGGTAAAAAACACCACATAGATTTCATAAAGGTTCTCCCAAACCAACGCGAAAGTGACGCGGAACATTCGTCGACGCAGTTTTTGTTTTTATTTAGCATGTTTTATTTGTCATTTTTGTTATTATTGTGAATAATTCGTCCTTCATAGCGAATGTTCCGCTTTGGTTTGGGAAAGACTTTAATCTAAACAAAGGATAAACGAAAAGTAAAAATTAAGGCGAGGCCGCACTTATATTTCAGTGCAACCACACTTTACAACGCTGCAAAACCTTGTATGAAATTATATGAGTTATATACTGCAAAGGTTAAACTGCACACAACTGCAGCGGAACTACACTTCAAGACGACGCACAAAAACATTATTTGCATGAAATTGTAACCCCAACAAAAAAAATGAGCACGGCTGATTCGCACAAAACTTGCTCTCGTAGCTTACAACTTTAACGTAGCTTGAAATAGTCAACGTACATTATGTATTGGTTCCATAATATTATGATATAATTAAAAAAAAAAGTTTTAAAAACACTAAATGATTACTAGGAATTATTATAAATTAGTTATTTTAATAGCTTAAACTGATACAGCTCAAATAAAGCACGCCATCTGATTTCTTTAATAAATATGAATTTATGAAAAAAAATATTCAAAAATCGTTAAAACCGTTTTTTTTTTTAAATTAATTTTTTATATATAAAAATTCTTAAACATTTTTTAAAATAAAATTTGGTATGCTTACTTTAAGTATTTAATAAAATACAATTTTTCACAAAATCAAAAAAAAATTCATTAGTCCGTTTTCAAGATATTGATATTAAAAAAAAAAAAACAATATTTTTTTAAAAATCCAAAAATTACGTTTTACTACGTATATCGCAAGTAAAAAGTAAAAGATCAAAAATCGAATCTTTACACCGTCTACAAGAATTTTTTTCCGAGTTCCTCACAACAAAAAAAAAAGATTTTATCTGCAATCGTTGAAAGGAAATCGACATAAAAGAACTTATGAACTTCAGCACTTATTGAACCCTTGGTATTTTAAATTACCCGCAATTTAGTTCACGAACCGAGGTGAAACTCGGATTTTTTTCAAAATCCGATTTTCACCACGGTCGCCTGCACGTACACTAGTGCAAAAATCCGATGTTCACCACGGCCATTTGACGTTTGAGCTTGTAGGCAAACCGAATTGATAGCCGTGGATTCTCAACTAGGTATTGTTTATCTATGCTGTAGTCTATTGTAGAGCGCCGCCGCGCGCCGGAGCTCTGTACTGATATACTGTTTGGCAATACGCGTTCGGGTCGCCACTGTAGTTCGTTTTATTTCTTTTAATTTTCCTTCTTCTCACTGGCTTTTACTTTAACTACCATAAAAAACTATTTCATTTGTTATTTTACTTTAATTTCTTTGATTTGTTACAAAAAATAAATTGTTGTACGTAGTTTATTACAATAGATTTAGGATGTTGGTGGCGGTGGTGGTTGTGGTAATGGTGATGGCGGTGGTAGACGATGGAATAATGAGAAAGAAATTTTTGTACATATGTTCGAATTGTATTCGGACCGGGAGGAATCGAAACAGGCAAATTCGAACTGGCTGTGTTCGGAAAGTTATTGTTAAGTGGCAAACACAATTTTAATCTGCCCGCTTGCGATTCCCACCACGGAACACACATTATTGATTTGAACAGGCTGCTTTGTGAAACAGTTCTTAACTGGTTGAAGACTTTAAAAACGCATCGTCATGAAAAAAAATATTTTCCGTTTTAATAGATTTTCAAAGGGCGTTTGAAACAATAATTGATAGATCATTACTTTTATTTAAACTAAACAAATAGTATTTTTTAGTATTTATTTATTTCTTGATTAGCTTACACTGTAAGATACAATATCTTATTTATAGTGTAGCTTGTAAAATGGGCAGTAGCTACCAGTGGCGTGGCGTCCATATAACACGATTCCTACCGTCTTTCCTTTTCAAAATTGCACGAAAAATACTATCAAATAAACATAAACATAAACTATGCAACCCTACCAATTTGAATTATAAAATTCGCACAAACATAAGCTATCGAATAAACACCGACAATTCATTCTTCTCTTCGCTCTTTGCTCAACTGCTGAACATACGCTCTCTTTGAAAGAACTAATTTAGAAATAAAACACATCTTTCCAGTCTTATAAAATTTGCTTTGTATCCCTTTCTTCCCTTAGCATTTCCGTTTCTAACGGGTGATTTTTTTGAGGTTAGGATTTTCATGCATTAGTATTTGACAGATCACGCGGGATTTCAGACATGGTGTCAAAGAGAAAGATGCTCAGTATGCTTTGACATTTCATCATGAATAGACTTACTAACGAGCAACGCTTGCAAATCATTGAATTTTATTACCAAAATCAGTGTTCGGTTCGAAATGTGTTTCGCGCTTTACGTCCGATTTATGGTCGGCATTTCGGCCGGAATAGCCCGAATTTCTTCGGAAATGTTGTCTTCCAAAGCTGGAATAGTTGCTGGCTTATTTGTGTAGACTTTAGACTTGACGTAGCCCCACAAAAAATAGTCTAAAGGCGTCAAATCGCATGATCTTGGTGGCCAACTTACCGGTCCATTCCTTGAGATGAATTGTTCTCCGAAGTTTTCCCTCAAAATGGCCATAGAATCGCGAGCTGTGTGGCATGTAGCGCCATCTTGTTGAAACCACATGTCAACCAAGTTCAGTTCTTCCATTTTTGGCAACAAAAAGTTTGTTAGCATTGAACGATAGCGATCGCCATTCACTTCACTTGGTCGATTATGTAGACCATAAATCGGACGTAAAGCGCGAAACACATTTCGAACCGAACACTGATTTTGGTAATAAAATTCAATGATTTGCAAGCGTTGCTCGTTAGTAAGTCTATTCATGATGAAATGTCAAAGCATACTGAGCATCTTTCTCTTTGACACCATGTCTGAAATCCCGCGTGATCTGTCAAATACTAATGCATGAAAATCCTAACCTCAAAAAAATCACCCGTTATATCCTCTTTGTCCAACACGCAACACCATAGGAAAAAATAAGACGCTGTTCCTCGTGTTATACTGGCACTTGGTATGTATGCAATGGAATGTTTTTTATTCCTTTGCTTGACTCCATTTCTCTTTATTCGTTCTGTTGGGTGAAAAATAACACGCTCTTCTTCGACTTATGGCCAAATCACAATCACGCGTTAAGTCGCTCCGACTTTGACAGGCTTTTTACCGACTTTACGATGTTATGTGTCATTAGGCGCGACCCTAAAATTTGCAAAACTGAATGTCGCGTCAGGCTTCGGGCTTTGACAAGATAGAAATTTGACCGAATAAAAGATCTGTTTCTTTAAATTAATTTCTCATAATTTCCTTTCGGAAAATGGAGAAGCAAGAGTGTCTCTGTTTTTATTTTATTTTTTGGTGTGTAGAAATTTGTCAAATGTTTGAGAAGAATAATGTAGGGTCAAACAGGAAAAGCCAAACAAAGATCAACAACTCCATGAAACGTAAGAACTGTTGTTGTGAAATGGAATCATGAATGGATCGATGTTCATGAGTATGTTTTTACACTTTTCCGGCGAAATCGTCGCCCACTACTTAAACATCACAAGACCAGCAAATCATTCCATATATAACATGGAACACAATACTGAAGTGATCTGTTCATGGAAATTGTACACTTGTTCTATTTTTGGTGGGGGAAAGGCACCATTTTTAAATGGACTGAAAAGTACTCATCATACACAGAACTTACTTTTTTCCCTGTCTATCATCGTATAGTGCATACCTAATAAACTATTATATCAAAATATCATTTCATTAAAATGCAAAACTTACCTTATTTATGTATCTACATTATAGTGTGCGTTTAGTTACTAGGTATGTATTGCAAGTAAATAAAATAGTGTCTTTTAATTTCTATTAAGAAAACCTACATTCAAGAATAAAAATACTCTGACATCAGAAGTACGCAAACCGGAGTGAATTTACTCTCCGGAACCTAAATTCATACTTAATCGAACTCGTCCAAGGAGGGTATAAATAAAAAAAAAATAAAGCGGGTGGCACAACGGCTCATGTAGAACCAGGGCCTAGTGACTAACAACTCACAACCATTCCTGTGTGCGCCTTTCGACAGGAATGGAAGGGACCTACAATTTTATGCCGAATCCAAACGGCTAGACGAGAAGCACTTATTCGTGACAAGTGATACTCTTGGAGGATTTGTCAATTCCTCGCAATAGGCAGTAGCCCTGAAAAAAAACTTTTTAGTTTTTTAGGTGGACGAGGCTGGGAAGCGATCCCAGACCTCCAGCGTGACAGTCGAACGCACCATTACCATTACGCTACGGGCTACTACTAGGCTGGGAAGCGATCCCAGACCTCCAGCGTGACAGTCGAACGCACCATTACCATTACGCTACGGGCTACTACGTCCAAGGAGGGTAGGTACTGACAAAACAGCTGTGAAGAATTAAACTTTTTTTTTTGCTTTTGAAATGAAACAAAATATAGAATAGATTTCACAGGAAATTGATTATTTTTATTGCTTTTGGTAAGTATAATAATATGTATTTTGATTCAATCAATACAACTTTAAAATGTAGGTATCTGCTGGAATAATTAAAATGAAAATACATAATTATGTATGCAATTTAGCTTGCAGAATCTCCATACGAAGTACTGGATATTTAACCACAATAAAAAAAACTCATATTAACTAGATAATTTCACTGCTGCTGTTTTTGCATTTATTAATCGAGTCACTCAGATAAATAAAATATTTAGTTTTTTATTGATACAAATTATTGAAAAAGTGTTTTTTAAATAAGAAATGCTAAATTGAATAAAAACTTTCGCACCCAAATTAAATCTTACCACAACAAAAATAAAATGAGAATTGTGAACTGTCAAAGCGAAGCCAGAATAGAAAATAGATCTATTCGGGCGTTGTGGCTCGCGCTTACGATATTTACGATCTGAAGCCACGCAACGCCTGAGGTAACATTTTGGTTTGTTTCATACGAATTCATTGTTTCTATTCAATATGTCAAAGTCGGAGCGACCTAACGCGTGATTGTGATTTGGCTATTATTTACTATGAAAGTTGTTAAATACATTTTCTTTTTTTGTTTGCTTGTTTTTTGGTTATGCTAAGTATAGTGCAGGAAAGATTTAAATGCGTAATTTAATATGGGTAAGCGGTGAAAAATGAATACATAAAATATTATTTTAGGCATATGTAATTGCAGAATTTCATCTTCTACAGTATATCAAAAATCTCGCAAAATCACAGCAGTGGTTTTTGATATAGAGGCATTTAAAGAGGGGCAAAGGGAAGAAGGTCAATCTGAAACATTTGGTATAGTTAAATGTAAGAATATGACACATGATTTAAGGGTACTTTTTAACGCTGGATCTAAAAAAAAAAAACTATTCTTTTTTATGGGACTTTTTTAGAACAACGAGTTAAATATTAAGAAAAAATGGTAGATTTGGAATAAAAGTTTCATTGGGGTGTTGATAAACAAGAATCAAAAGTGTTCCTAAAAATACTTGTAATGAAATAGTGTTTATTTGGTTAGTTGTGAAGTTGAAGGTTTTGTTCTTTATTTTTTGTTTGATAGCTATGTAAATACTTTAGAGCTAGGTTTTTAGTCTTGGGTTTTGATTGGTTTTTAATTTTTTTTAAAGCACAGATTGTTGCTTAACAGATTTTCCCTTGGAGGAATCAAATGAATTAATTAAAGTGTGTATGTATCTTTTATTAATAACAAATCGTTTTAATTAAAGGCCACTCTATGCGTCCTATTAAAATAGACTGCCAACGGAAGAGATGTTTTTTAACTAATTTTAATGTATCTGCTTGTTTTTTTTTTTTTTGTTCAAGATACAAAGAGGTAAGTTTTGTTTACTTTCGCTGATCAATCATTTTCGATACGTCTTCCCATTTCAAATTATTGACGCCACGCCACTGGTAGCTACATACATAATTGATTTTAATTAAAGTTTTACATACTTATATTTTTTAGCAAATTTGCGAATATAACTTAATCTATGCATTATTAAATTAAAGTTTAAGTTCTTTTCTCCATCTGTTTCGTGTTATTTATACTTTTTATTTCTCGCGGCAATGAATTCCAAATTCTAATTATTCCTTTTAAATATATAATTTCAAATTCTTACAGAGTTGACAAAAAACTGACGTTCGGATGTCAGACACTGAAAACGAGGAATTACTAGATCTCGGCTTCTATTAGAGTTGAAAAAGTTTAATTCATTGTAAAGATCCACAGGTTGGCGGGTTAGAAGTATGTCAGAGAACAAGGTTATTGTTTGCGGAGTTTTATAAAATTCTCAAACGACATCCCAAGAAGATGGGATGTATGCTGCGAAACTCTATCGTAACGTCGTAGTCCGTAAATATATCTTATTGCGCTATTAAATGCAACCGTCAATTTCCTTTTACTCTCGAAGTCTAATTTACAAAAAAATTTCACAGCCGTGAGCAGTGTTCCCATAACGGCATTATTAATACTAAATCTAGCATTATAGAGAAGAAAAAGCATTATGAAATGTAAAAATTATGCTTAATGCTTTTCTGACATTCAAACACAATTTTAATCTGCCCGCTTGCGATTCTCACCACGGAACACACATTATTGATTTGAACCTTACCGCCCGCCTTGCAACCTTGTTTGCAAAAAGTGAAAGAAATCACCACAAAAACCATAAGAGCACCGAATCAATTTAGTTAAATTACATTATTTAATTTTAATATTCGAAATTCATAATTCAAGATGTTAAGAAAATAATATAAGTATAGTACAAAAATCTTCTTGTTTCAAAATTTAAAGGCACGAGATATAAAACTTTACCCATTTGCTTGAGTATTAACATTAACAGGCACGAACGCAGGGGAGGTTTTGGATTTTCTGCGCTGCCATATTAACGAACACAAATTTATTAAAAAACACTGTTGGCTGCTTGCTTTCTGCGAGCAAAAGACAAATAAAATCGATATGCAGAAGCTAAGCAAATATTAGGCTTGCCGCAGATTTCTGCAACACGAACTCGCCCTAAGTTCTTAAGAATTGGAATCAAGCAATCTTTGAATACAAACCAGTCAATGAATGCTAATAGAAATTTGTTTATAAAAGGACCACAATACATAAACAATTTAAATGAAAGCAGACACCTTCTAACAGAAGGTACCTACCTCAAAAAGAATTATTTTTATTTTCGACTTTCTTAATTATACTGATTGAGATTTTTATGCCAATGATTATAAAATAATTAGTTTTTTTTTGTCGATTTAAAAAAAAATCTTGTGCTGCTCAGGCTGGCAAGGAATGTTTTAATTCAGAGAATTTTTTTTTTTTTAAATAACTTTTGTAATTTTCAAAATAGATGTTTTTATTTAAATCGGAGTCCTTCAAGTCAAGATTTCAACCCCCCCCCCCGAATTTTTTTTCTGCGTTCGCTCCTGAACATTAAAGTTACTTATAAACAATGTTAATATTTAATCATACAAATTCGGGAATAATTTTTCTAATTGTTTTTATTTTTTACGGATGGTCAGCAAGCTTCCTTTTCGCGAATTTGTTTTGATAATTTTCACAAAGTGACGGATTAGAGGAAAAACGATTTCATTTTACTTCTGATTAGAAGGATACAGAGTTTGGCAATCGAGCGCGTGACAATTCCCTTTCGGGTTCGAATTTCCGCGATACGAACTTTGTTATACCGTCCAGCGAACACGTTGATGACTCGCCCAAGGCGCCACTCGTTTGGGGGGCAAATTTTCATTAAAACTAGGTCGTTTATTTCAATATTTCTTTCAGGGTACTTCCATTTATACCGCTTATGGAGCTCCTTTAAATATTCTTCTTTCCAACGAGCGCTTAGTTGATGATGAAGAATTTGTAATTTTCTCCACCTATTAATGATACTTATTAACTGATTTATGTATGACGGTTCTGGCAAACCCCATCGGTGAGAAAATGACCAGGGGTCAAAGGGAGAATATCGGATATGTTCTCGGACATGGGTGACAAGGGAAGTGAATTCAAAATACACTCAATTTGGGTGAGCAAAGTTGTGAATTCTTCAAACGTAAACTTTTCATTACCTGCAACTTTCCGAAAATGCCTCTTGAAACTTTTCACTCCCGCTTCCCATAACCCACCCATGTGAGGTGAACCGGGAGGAACAAAATTCCATTATAACTGCGAAAAATTATGGGCACTAGCTGTGGGGCAATTAAAGAGCGATTTATGGAAGTCGGATAGCAGCACCTTTGAGGCACCTACGAAGTTTTGTTCCATGATCTGAGAACATCTTGTTTGGAGTTCCTCTCCGAGAAACAAAACGCGTAAATGAGGCAAGAAATGCTTGCGTTGTCAGATCACTAACAAGTTCTAGGTGTATGGCACGTGTTGCGAAACAAACAAAGATACATACGTACCCTTTGTCTAAGCGGCACTTTGGACTATAATAAGTTTGTTCATGCATATTGCAACTTGTTGTGCCTTTCCGCGCAACTCCGCGTTGCAAGGAGCCTGCGCGGAGGGCCAACATTAGCAATACGCACGCACGGTAGTCCTTAAAGGTTGTGCTTGCCGGTTCCACCATCTGAGCGCACCCGAAACCCAGTATTATTCATAATACTGGGTTGTGGAATGTGTTCAGCTGGCGGACCGCAACCAACTTCGCCTCGAATTCACTTCCTTGTGAGCTCTTCCTTCTTTTCAATGGCATTCTAAAATTATCACTTGGCCCATTCGGCCTCACCTTTCACTTTGCAATTAACTTAAATTTAAAATTATTCTTTCAAACTACCTAAATCTAACTTAAACTATTTAAAATAAAAGAAAAACTTTAATTAATTATATAAAAAAAAGGACAACACAGTGTTTCATTACCAATCATCGTGGGATTTTTTTGTTGGTGGCTGTGCACGGCCATACCCCCTTTTTTGCTGGGTCGCATTGCTGCATGGTGGTTGCTGCGGATTTCAACAAACCCGAATTGTCGCCCTCATCATTTGGCCCCATTTGTGCCGAAACATTTGGTCCTCAACGAACCGGATCTTTTTTGCTGCCTGTGCTGCCATCGCCTAGCGCCAATTTTCATCGTGACCACGCCATCGCCACAGAAATAACGGCTTACGGGAAAATTTCTCGACGCCATCGAAACTAACGGCGTACAGTTTTGTGCCGTTGGTCTGCTGGTGCGACATAGCTATAACCGCAACTTGCCACCGAAATATAACGGCGTTTACAAAATTTTGCTGGGCGCTGACATTTGTACGGGCACCACGTTTTTGTTGTGCCTACATGCAACTCGTTTTTTGTGTTGCTGACTTGCCTGTGCCACTCAACGTTTTTTTTGTGACGCCACTTTGTTGCTCCAGAACTACTACGTGCAATTTGCTATTGTTGCCGAACGCTGTTGCCTCGTGTTTTTTGTTGCTGTTGGCCGCCAATAAATTGAACCACGTTTCTGTGACCCCACTCTTTGCCTCCAGAACTACTACGTGCAACTTGCTATTGTTGCCGAACGCTGTCGCCTCGTGTTTTTTGTTGCTGTTTGCCGCCAATAAATTGCACCACGTTTTCGTGACGCCAGTCATCTGCTGCCCCAACCACTACGTGCAACCTCTTAGTTGCTGAAGCCTGCTGCCACGACGCTGCACGCAGTTTTTTTGTGCCACAGCGACGTCACTGCTGCAGTCTATAAAGCAGTCTTTTGCCTTAAACGCTGCCAGATTCGCATAGCCATTCATTTGCGCAACGCGGCATGCTGCTTGGTTTGTGACCAGCTACAAGTCACACAACCACACTTTTTGGACAACGTTTCTCAAGCATTTGAGACCAAAAAGGTGCTACCCGGAGCCACTTTATCACTGCTGATAGAAGTGGATATATTTATATAAAAAAAAACACCATTGCCTCGATTGGTGGAGGAGTACCACCATTGCTTCGATTGGTGTGTGAAAGAAGGAAGACCAGAAGAAGAAGAAACCAGCCAAATCAATTGTCACCAGATCCAAGAAGACATCATCTCATCAATCAACAGATTTCAAAAAAAAATTAAAACAATTTTGTACAGGTGAGTGTAAAGTTTTTATAATTGATTGGCATATCTTTGACATACATATTAGATAAGTATATATCACAAAGTTTCTGAAGTGTTTCTTTTTTAACGTAAAATTCAATTCGTCACTCTTTCTTTTCAACCGCGATCAATTTTTTCATTCTTCGCGTTCTTCACTGGATCACTTAAGTTGCTCCTCTAGTGGTAAATTATATTCGCCTAAAAAACATTTTTTTTGTTCTCAAAAACAATTACTTTTATAAAACTATCTTTTTGGATGTTTGTGCTTCCAACGACGGCGGTTAGTTTGGGCATTTGAACATTAAATTCAGTTCTGGTGCTCCGGTTTTTCATCAAAAAGTATCCTAGAGATTCTTTCTCATAAAATTTCATTCTATTTCACATTAGTTGTCCTTTTTTTTATCGCAAGTTAAAGCATATTTTATCTCGGTGCTTCGTACTGGCTCTCAGTGACTATTTGTATTTTAAGAATCACCTCAATCTCGTCAATGTGAAAAGTATTTGCCGAACCCTTTTCACACTTTGACTCGTTTTTAAGAAAACATTTTTTTCGGTTTTCAATTATCTATCGTCTACAAGAGCTTCTTATGCAATCTCGAAGCGATTTTTTTCCATCTTTATCAGAAGTCTTTTTTTTTGAATCGTTTGGCGTTTATATCGTTAACCATATCAGGAGATTCCCGCGTTTATCAGGAGTGATTTTTCCATAAGGCGAAAAAGTGAAACTCTTCTCTCGAACATTTTTTATATTTGATTTATTATATTATATTTGATTGTTTTGATAAATTTAATCGGGTAATTATTACTATAACTCTAAGGAAAAGTTTATCGCATGTGCTATTTGAACGATTATCCATTGATAAAAGTTTTTTGAGAATTTTCAAAACTTTTTTCAACAATTTTTTTCTCTTTTAGAGATTCTTCTGTAATCTCTAAGTTTATTTTTCCTCATTGGAAAAAGTTTTTTTGAACATTTTCAAAACTTTTTTCAACACTTTAGTCTCTGTTAGAGATTCCTCAGTAATCTCTAAGTTTATTTTTCCTCGTTTGAAAAAGTTTTTTGAGCATTTTCAAAACCTTTTTTCAACAATATTTTTACTCTCTTTTAGAGATTCTTCAGTAATCTCTAAGTTTATTATTCCTCATTGGAAAAAGTTTTTTGAGCATTTTCAAAACTTGTTTCAACAATTTTTTCTCTCTTTTAGAGATTCTTCAGTAATCTCTAAGTTTATTTTTCCTCGTTTGAAAAAGTTTTTTGAGCATTTTCAAAACTTTTTTTCAACAATTTTTTTTCTCTTTTAGAGATTCTTCAGTAATCTCTAAGTTTATTTTTCCTCATTGGAAAAAGTTTTTTGAACATTTTCAAAACTTTTATTCTCTGTTAGAGATTCCTCAGTAATCTCTAAGTTTATTTTTCCTCCTTTGAAAAAGTTTTTTGAGCATTTTCAAAAGTTTTTTTCAACAATTTTTTTTCTCTTTTAGAGATTCTTCAGTAATCTCTAAGTTTATTTTTCCTCGTTTGAAAAAGTTTTTTTTTGAGCATTTTCAAAACTTTTTTTTTCAACAAATTTTTTACTCTTTTAGAGATTCTTCAGTAATCTCTAAGCTTATAATTCCTCATTGGAAAAAGTTTTTTGAGCATTTTCAAAACTTTTTTCAACAATTTTTTCCTCTTTTAGAGATTCTTCAGTAATCTCTAAGTTTATTATTCCTCATTGGAAAAAGTTTTTTGAGAATTTTCAAAACTTTTTTCAACAATTGTTTCCTCTTTTAGAGATTCTTCAGTAATCTCTAAGTTTATTTTTCCTCATTGAAAAAAGTTTTTTGAGCATTTTCAAAACTTTTTTCAACAAATTTTTTTTCATTTAGAGATTCTTCAGTAATCTCTAAGTTTATTTTTCCTCATTGAAAAAAGTTTTTTGAGCATTTTCAAAACTTTTTTCAACAAATTTTTTCTCATTTAGAGATTTTTCAGTAATCTCTGAGTTTATTTTTCCTCATTGAAAAAATTTTTTTGAGCATTTTCAAAACTTTTTTCAACAAATTTTTTCTCATTTAGAGATTCTTCAGTAATCTCTTAGTTTATTTTTCCTCATTGAATAAAGTTTTTTGAGCATTTTCAAAACTTTTTTCAACAAATTTTTTCTCATTTAGAGATTCTTCAGTCTAAGTTTATTTTTCCTCATTGAAAAAAGTTTTTTGAGCATTTTCAAAACCTTTTTCAACATATTTTTTCTCTTTTAGAGATTTTCAATAATCTCTAAGTGTATTTTTCCTCATTGGAAAAAGTTTTTTTGAACATTTTCAAAACTTTTTTCAACACTTTATTCTCTTTTAGAGATTCTTCAGTAATCTCTAAGTTTATTTTTCCTCATTGGAAAAAGTTTTTTGAGCATTTTCAAAACTTTTTTCAACAATTTTTTCTCTCTTTTAGAGATTCTTCAGTAATCTCTAAGTTTATTTTTCCTCGTTTGAAAAAGTTTTTTGAGCATTTTCAAAACTTTTTTTCAACAATTTTTTTTCTCTTTTAGAGATTCTTCAGTAATCTCTAAATTTATTTTTCCTCATTGGAAAAAGTTTTTTGAACATTTTCAAAACTTTTTTTCAACACTTTATTCTCTGTTAGAGATTCCTCAGTAATCTCTAAGTTTATTTTTCCTCGTTTGAAAACGTTTTTTGAGCATTTCCCAAACTTTTTTTCAACAATTTTTTTTTTTTTAGAGATTCTTCAGTAATCTCTAAGTTTATTTTTCCTCGTTTGAAAAAGTTTTTTTTTGAGCATTTTCAAAACTTTTTTTTTCAACAAATTTTTTTCTCTTTTAGAGATTCTTCAGTAATCTCTAAGTTTATAATTCCTCATTGGAAAAAGTTTTCTGAGCATTTTCAAAACTTTTTTCAACAAATTTTTTCTCATTTAGAGATTCTTCAGTAATCTCTAAGTTTATAATTCCTCATTGAAAAAAGTTTTTTGAGCATTTTCAAAACTTTTTTCAACAAATTTTTACTCATTTAGAGATTCTTCAGTAATCTCTAAGTTTATTTTTCCTCATTGAAAAAAGTTTTTTGAGCATTTTCCAAACTTTTTTCAACAAATTTTTTCTCATTTAGAGATTCTTCAGTAATCTCTAAGTTTATTTTTCCTCATTGAAAAAAGTTTTTTGAGCATTTTCAAAACTTTTTTCAACAAATTTTTTCTCATTTAGAGATTCTTCAGTAATCTCTAAGTTTAATTTTGCTCATTGAAAAAAGTTTTTTGAGCATTTTCAAAACTTTTTTTCAACAAATTTTTTCTCATTTAGAGATTCTTTAGTAATCTCTAAGTTTATTTTTCCTCATTGAAAAAAGTTTTTTTGAGCATTTTCAAAACTTTTTTTCAACAAATTTTTTCTCATTTAGAGATTCTTCAGTAATCTCTTAGTTTATTTTTCCTCATTGAAAAAAGTTTTTTGAGCATTTTCAAAACTTTTTTCAACAAATTTTTTCTCATTTAGAGATTCTTCAGTAATCTCTAAGTTTGTTTTTCCTCATTGAAAAAAGTTTTTTGAGCATTTTCAAAACTTTTTTCAACAAATTTTTTCTCATTTAGAGATTCTTCAGTAATCTCTAAGTTTATTTTTCTTCATTGAAAAAAGTTTTTTGAGCATTTTCAAAATTTTTTTCAACAAATTTTTTCTCATTTAGAGATTCTTCAGTAATCTCTTAGTTTATTTTTCCTCATTGAAAAAAGTTTTTTGAGCATTTTCAAAACTTTTTTCAACAAATTTTTTCTCATTTAGAGATTCTTCAGTAATCTCTAAGTTTATTTTTTCCTCATTGAAAAAAGTTTTTTGAGCATTTTCAAAACTTTTTTCAACAATTTTTTTCTCATTTAGAGATTCTTCAGTAATCTCTAAGTTTATTTTTCCTCATTGAAAAAAGTTTTTTTGAGCATTTTCAAAACTTTTTTTCAACAAATTTTTTCTCATTTAGAGATTCTTCAGTAATCTCTAAGTTTATTTTTCCTCATTGGAAAAAGTTTTTTGAGCATTTCCAAAACTTTTTTCAACAATTTTTTCGCTCTTTTAGAGATTCTTCAGTAATCTCTAAGTTTATTTTTCCTCGTTGGAAAAAGTTTTTTGAGCATTTTCAAAACCTTTTTCAACGTATTTTTTATCTTTTAGAGATTTTCAGTAATCTCTAAGTGTATTTTTCCTCATTGGAAAAAGTTTTTTTGAACATTTTCAAAACTTGTTTCAACACTTTATTCTCTTTTAGAGATTCTTCAGTAATCTCTAAGTTTATTGTTCCTCATTGGGAAAAGTTTTTTGAGCACTTTTCAAAACTCATTTTCAACAAATTCAATCTCTTTATTTATTTTTCCTCATTGAAAAAAGTTTTTTGAGCATTTTCAAAACTTTTTTCAACAAATTTGATCTTTTTTCAAACTTTTTCAACAATTTGTTCTCGTTTAGAGATTCTTCTGTAATCTCTCTCTAAGTGGCTTAAGACGTCAGCACTCGTTCTCTGTATCTCGTGAATCTCTCTTTGAACTTTGTGTTCACCCGTCGTGTTGTTCTCACAATCACATCCTCGACTTCCTTTTAACTAAATTCCTCTCAAATACTTGCCCAGTCATGTCAATTCTAGAAGAATTGATTTTTGCCACAGATTTGTTGGTGAAATTCCATGCATCCGCAAAAGAGGTTCCTGAACAGAACCACACCAACATGTCTTTAGAAGCAAGAAAGACTGAGTTGAAAGATTTGTGGCAGGATGTTAAGGAAAAATACGCAGAATGTGCCCGTTTTAAGCCTTCCGTCAAGAAAGAACAACTTGATATGGAAGTAATAGAGTCAAAGTACAGAGATAGTAACGAAACATATGTGAGTTGCTTGGCTATGTTTTTAGAACTGCAAAACAAATTAAAGCCCGTTATTTCTTTGGAGAACAAAAATTCGTCTTCATCAAACAATCCCTCGCCAAAACCTGTGTCTTCTCATTGCATTAAGTTACCACCATGTGATACCGATATATTCCATGGTGACTACCTCTCTTGGCCAACATTTCGTGACATGTTTGATGCTGTGTACATTCAGCATCCCAAGCTTAGTGAGGTTGAAAAATTGTTTCACCTTCGATGCAAGACAAGAGGCGATGCAAGTAGGACTGTCAATCAGTTTCCTCTAACTCATGCTAGCTTTTCTTTAGCCTGGGAAGCATTGCGCGCCGCATTCTTGTTAACAATCAGGTTAAAAATATTTTCAATTTGCCCTTGGCACAAGACGAATCCGCAAAATCCATTCGAACACTTCAAGGCAAAGTGAATGATTCTTTAGCAGCACTTAAAGCACATCATGTTAACACCGAAAATTGGGATCCCATCCTTGTCTTCGCTTGTTCGAACAAATTGCCCAAAAACACATAAGCCCTCTGGGAACAATCTTTAGATGATCCAACTAAAGTTCCATCATGGAAACAGTTGGACAAATTTCTTAGTTCTCGGTTCCAAACACTTGAGTCCATTTCGGACACTACTTCCTCAACGCCTTTTATATATAATCCACAAACCTCTAGAAAAAATGTATCACAAAAGCCAAGTAAAGTAAATACGTTTCTTGCAAAGGCGGGAGGCTCTCCATGTAAAATCTGTTCAGCTGACCATTCTATAAACGAATGCCCCAAGTTTTCAACAATGCCTATCCCTACTCGAATCGAAAAAGTACGTCAATTCAAAATGTGCAATAATTGCTTAGGTACCGGCCATCAAAAGTCTTCTTGTTCTAGCAAATATTCCTGCAGTTATTGCAAGAAACGTCATCATACACTTTTGCATCTTGCAAATAGTCCTGTACCTCAAAATGACCTCAAGCAAAAAGATTCTTTTAGCAACGGCTTTAGTTAACATTGTTGGAAATGAGACAGTTCACACCGTTAAGGCTCTAGTTGACCCTGGGTCCGAAGTATCATTCATTTCGGCAGCGGTTCAAAAACGTCTTAATTTACCTTACACGGAAAGAGACACCACCATTTCAGGAATAAGTGGAAATCTCTCAATTACCTCCAAGAAACTGTGCTCCTTTTTGATAACATGTTTCAACACACCTCAAGTAACCATATCAGCTCAAGCTTTTGTGCTAAGAACCCTCACGAACAATCTTCCAAGCTCATCTTTTTCAGTAGTAGATCCTAACTTTTTCAAAGGTCTCACGCTGGCCGATCCTTCTTTCAATAAATCGTCTCAGGTAGATCTCCTTATAGCGGCAGATTTATATCCATCTATTATTCGCAAGTGAGTAAAACATATTTCAAATTCGCTCCTTGCACAAAATACAATGTTTGGATGGATATTGTCAGGGCCAGTTCCAGAGACTTTTCAATCCTTTAACACAACAGTAACATTCGAAAGTGATTCTAGCACTTTGGATACTCAATTGCGAAAAATTTCTGAGTATCTTTCCCTCAATCATATGCGTAAGATAACTCCATTGGAAAACGTTGAAAACAGCAAAGTTAAATCCTTCTATCTTCCGCATCAAGCTGTCATAAAGCCTGAAAGTACTTCCACCAAAGTACGCGTCGTGTTCAACGCCTCCAATGCCTCCTCAAACGGTATCAGTCTAAACGATATATTATATTCAGGCCTAAATTTGCAACAAGACCTTTCCTCATTAATAATTCGCTGGCGTTTCTATAAGTTTGTTTTTAATGCAGACATAGAGAAAATGTACCGTCAAATTTTGATCCACCCACGAGACACTCCTTTTCAAAGAATACTTTTTCGCATATCCCCTCACTTAGAAATCGAAGATTTCGAATTACTCACTGTCACTTTCGGCGTGAATTGCGCTCCCTATTTGGCCATTCGCACCCTCCTTGAACTGGCTAAAATGGGAAAAAACGAATTTCCTCTTGCTTCAAAAATTCTCCAGTCAGAGTTTTTCGTCGATGATGTCCTGTCTGGTGCTCATGTCATCATTGCAAAAATGCTAATGCAACGCGTTTGGTCAAAACAAACTGGTTGGGATGGTCCACTTAAAGCTGAAACTTTTCAAACGTGGAAAAACTTTGCGCAATCACTGACTGATATCAAATCTATAGAAATACCTCGCTGGGTAGAATACTCTCCGTCGACAGAAATACAATTTCATGGATTCTGCGACTCCTCTGAAAAGGCATGTGCTGCCACGTTATACATACGTGTCTGTCAACCTGACGGAACTCTCACTTCTCATTTGCTCTGTGCAAAATCAAAAGTCGCGCCCATAAAATCCGTTTCGCTTCCACGCCTTGAGTTGTGGGGAGCACTTTTACTCTCTAAACTGATTAAATCCTACATTTCAACTTTCCCTGTACACTCATATCAAACATTTTTATGGACTGATTCGTCATGTGTGTGGAAAACTTTTGTCGCTAATCGCACTAGCAAAATTTTAGACAATGTCGGTAATGTCCCATGGCGACATGTCAAGTCCGCTGACAATCCAGCAGATTTAGCCACTCGTGGTATAATGCCTTCAGACTTAAGGCTAAACACGTTTTGGTGGAAAGGCCCCTCATGGCTCTGCCAACCTTTGTCTCAGTGGCCAGAATCTCCTACAGTCGCCCCCTGTGTTGAAGATCTTGAACAAAAAACAGTAATCTCCTTAGTAGTTCAGCAAAGTCAAGAAGACATACTAGAGCGTTTTTCTACATTACCTCGCGCTATGCGCGTTATCTCCTATATCTTTCGTTTTTATTTTAAACTTTCAAAAAAGGGAAATCATCACTACGTCTCACGTAACATTACACCTCAAGAAATGGATTTTGTTAGAAATCGCCTAATAAGCGTATCCCAAGAGTCGTTCTTTTCACGGGAATATTCACTTTTGTCGGAAGGTAAATCCATTCCTTCAAAAAGCTCTATTATATCTTTCAATCTGTTCCTAGATTCAAATCAACTCCTTAGAGTTAACGGTCGATTATCTCAATCCGACCTGTCTTACAATGAACGACATCCTCTTATCCTGCCTCATAACTCTCGATTCTCAAGATTTCAAAAAAAAATTAAAACAATTTTGTACAGGTGAGTGTAAAGTTTTTATAATTGATTGGCATATCTTTTACATACATATTAGATAAGTATATATCACAAAGTTTCTGAAGTGTTTCTTTTTTAACGTAAAATTCAATTCGTCACTCTTTCTTTTCAACCGCGATCAATTTTTTCATTCTTCGCGTTCTTCACTGGATCACTTAAGTTGCTCCTCTAGTGGTAAATTATATTCGCCTAAAAAACATTTTTTTTTTTTGTTCTCAAAAACAATTACTTTTATAAAACTATCTTTTTGGATGTTTGTGCTTCCAACGACGGCGGTTAGTTTGGGCATTTGACCATTAAATTCAGTTCTGGTGCTCCGGTTTTTCATCAAAAAGTATCCTAGAGATTCTTTCTCATAAAATTTCATTCTATTTCACATTAGTTGTCCTTTTTTTATCGCAAGTTAAAGCATATTTTATCTCGGTGCTTCGTACTGGCTTTCAGTGACTATTTGTACTTTAAGGATCACCTCAATCTCGTCAATGTGAAAAGTATTTGCCGAACCCTTTTCACACTTTGACTCGTTTTTAAGAAAACATTTTTTTCGGTTTTCAATTATCTATCGTCTACAAGAGCTTCTTATGCAATCTCGAAGCGATTTTTTTCCATCTTTATCAGAAGTCTTTTTTTTTTCTTTCGTTAACCATATCAGGATTTTTTCTTTCGTTAACCATATCAGGAGATTCCCGCGTTTATCAGGAGTGATTTTTCCATAAGGCGAAAAAGTGAAACTCTTCTCTCGAACATTTTTTATATTTGATTTATTATATTATATTTGATTGTTTTGATAAATTTATTCGGGTAATTATTACTATTACTCTAAGGAGAAGTTAATCGCATGTGCTATTTGAACGATTATCCATTGATATAAGTTTTTTGAGAATTTTCAAAACTTTTTTCAACAATTTTTTTCTCTTTTAGAGATTCTTCAGTAATCTCTAAGTTTATTTTTCCTCATTGGAAAAAGTTTCTTTGAACATTTTCAAAACTTTTTTCAACACTTTATTCTCTGTTAGAGATTCCTCAGTAATCTCTAAGTTTATTTTTCCTCGTTTGAAAAAGTTTTTTGAGCATTTTCAAAACCTTTTTCAACAATATTTTTTCTCTCTTTTAGAGATTCTTCAGTAATCTCTAAGTTTATTTTTTCTCATTGGAAAAAGTTTTTTGAGCATTTTCAAAACTTGTTTCAACAATTTTTTCTCTCTTTTAGAGATTCTTCAGTAATCTCTAAGTTTATTTTTCCTCGTTTGAAAAAGTTTTTTGAGCATTTTCAAAACTTTTTTTCAACAATTTTTTTTCTCTTTTAGAGATTCTTCAGTAATCTCTAAGTTTATTTTTCCTCATTGGAAAAAGTTTTTTGAACATTTTCAAAACTTTTTTTCAACACTTTATTCTCTGTTAGAGATTCCTCAGTAATCTCTAAGTTTATTTTTCCTCCTTTGAAAAAGTTTTTTGAGCATTTCAAAACTTTTTTCAACAAATTTTTTCTCATTTAGAGATTCTTCAGTAATCTCTAAGTTTATTTTTCTTTATTGAAAAAAGTTTTTTGAGCATTTTCAAAACTTTTTTCAACAAATTTTTTCTCATTTAGAGATTTTTCAGTAATCTCTAAGTTTATTTTTCCTCATTGAAAAAAGTTTTTTGAGCATTTTCAAAACTTTTTTCAACAAATTTTTTCTCATTTAGAGATTCTTCAGTAATCTCTAAGTTTATTTTTCCTCATTGAAAAAAATTTTTTGAGCATTTTCAAAACTTTTTTCAACAAATTTTTTCTCATTTAGAGATTCTTCAGTAATCTCTTAGTTTATTTTTCCTCATTGAAAAAAGTTTTTTGAGCATTTTCAAAACCTTTTTCAACATATTTTTTCTCTTTTAGATATTTTCAGTAATCTCTAAGTGTATTTTTCCTCATTGGAAAAAGTTTTTTTTAACATTTTCAAAACTTTTTTCAACACTTTATTCTCTTTTGGAGATTCTTCAGTAATCTCTAAGTTTATTTTTCCTCATTGGAAAAAGTTTTTTGAGCATTTTCAAAACTTTTTTCAACAATTTTTTCTCTCTTTTAGAGATTCTTCAGTAATCTCTAAGTTTATTTTTCCTCGTTTGAAAAAGTTTTTTGAGCATTTTCAAAACTTTTTTTCAACAATTTTTTTTCTCTTTTAGAGATTCTTCAGTAATCTCTTAATTTATTTTTCCTCATTGGAAAAAGTTTTTTGAACATTTTCAAAACTTTTTTTCAACACTTTATTCTCTGTTAGAGATTCCTCAGTAATCTCTAAGTTTATTTTTCCTCGTTTGAAAACGTTTTTTGAGCATTTCCAAAACTTTTTTTCAACAATTTTTTTTCTCTTTTAGAGATTCTTCAGTAATCTCTAAGTTTATAATTCCTCATTGGAAAAAGTTTTCTGAGCATTTTCAAAACTTTTTTCAACAAATTTTTTCTCATTTAGAGATTCTTCAGTAATCTCTAAATTTATAATTCCTCATTGAAAAAAGTTTTTTGAGCATTTTCAAAACTTTTTTCAACAAATTTTTACTCATTTAGAGATTCTTCAGTAATCTCTAAGTTTATTTTTCCTCATTGAAAAAAGTTTTTTGAGCATTTTCAAAACTTTTTTCAACAAATTTTTTCTCATTTAGAGATTCTTCAGTAATCTCTAAGTTTATTTTTCCTCATTGAAAAAAGTTTTTTGAGCATTTTCAAAACTTTTTTCAACAATTTTTTTCTCATTTAGAGATTCTTCAGTAATCTCTAAGTTTAATTTTGCTCATTGAAAAAAGTTTTTTGAGCATTTTCAAAACTTTTTTTCAACAAATTTTTTCTCATTTAGAGATTCTTTAGTAATCTCTAAGTTTATTTTTCCTCATTGAAAAAAGTTTTTTGAGCATTTTCAAAACTTTTTTCAACAAATTTTTTCTCATTTAGAGATTCTTCAGTAATCTCTTAGTTTATTTTTCCTCATTGAAAAAAGTTTTTTGAGCATTTTCAAAACTTTTTTCAACAAATTTTTTCTCATTTAGAGATTCTTCAGTAATCTCTAAGTTTATTTTTCTTCATTGAAAAAAGTTTTTTGAGCATTTTCAAAATTTTTTCTCAATTAGAGATTCTTCAGTAATCTCTTAGTTTATTTTTCCTCATTGAAAAAAGTTTTTTGAGCATTTTCAAAACTTTTTTCAACAAATTTTTTCTCATTTAGAGATTCTTCAGTAATCTCTAAGTTTATTTTTTCCTCATTGAAAAAAGTTTTTTGAGCATTTTCAAAACTTTTTTCAACAAATTTTTTCTCATTTAGAGATTCTTCAGTAATCTCTAAGTTTATTTTTCCTCATTGAAAAAAGTTTTTTTGAGCATTTTCAAAACTTTTTTTCAACAAATTTTTTCTCATTTAGAGATTCTTCAGTAATCTCTAAGTTTATTTTTCCTCATTGGAAAAAGTTTTTTGAGCATTTCCAAAACTTTTTTCAACAATTTTTTCGCTCTTTTAGAGATTCTTCAGTAATCTCTAAGTTTATTTTTCCTCGTTGGAAAAAGTTTTTTGAGCATTTTCAAAACCTTTTTCAACGTATTTTTTATCTTTTAGAGATTTTCAGTAATCTCTAAGTGTATTTTTCCTCATTGGAAAAAGTTTTTTTGAACATTTTCAAAACTTGTTTCAACACTTTATTCTCTTTTAGAGATTCTTCAGTAATCTCTAAGTTTATTGTTCCTCATTGGAAAAGTTTTTTGAGCACTTTTCAAAACTCATTTTCAACAAATTCAATCTCTTTATTTATTTTTCCTCATTGAAAAAAGTTTTTTGAGCATTTTCAAAACTTTTTTCAACAAATTTGATCTTTTTTCAAACTTTTTCAACAATTTGTTCTCGTTTAGAGATTCTTCTGTAATCTCTCTCTAAGTGGCTTAAGACGTCAGCACTCGTTCTCTGTATCTCGTGAATCTCTCTTTGAACTTTGTGTTCACCCGTCGTGTTGTTCTCACAATCACATCCTCGACTTCCTTTTAACTAAATTCCTCTCAAATACTTGCCCAGTCATGTCAATTCTAGAAGAATTGATTTTTGCCACAGATTTGTTGGTGAAATTCCATGCATCCGCAAAAGAGGTTCCTGAACAGAACCACACCAACATGTCTTTAGAAGCAAGAAAGACTGAGTTGAAAGATTTGTGGCAGGATGTTAAGGAAAAATACGCAGAATGTGCCCGTTTTAAGCCTTCCGTCAAGAAAGAACAACTTGATATGGAAGTAATAGAGTCAAAGTACAGAGATAGTAACGAAACATATGTGAGTTGCTTGGCTATGTTTTTAGAACTGCAAAACAAATTAAAGCCCGTTATTTCTTTGGAGAACAAAAATTCGTCTTCATCAAACAATCCCTCGCCAAAACCTGTGTCTTCTCATTGCATTAAGTTACCACCATGTGATACCGATATATTCCATGGTGACTACCTCTCTTGGCCAACATTTCGTGACATGTTTGATGCTGTGTACATTCAGCATCCCAAGCTTAGTGAGGTTGAAAAATTGTTTCACCTTCGATGCAAGACAAGAGGCGATGCAAGTAGGACTGTCAATCAGTTTCCTCTAACTCATGCTAGCTTTTCTTTAGCCTGGGAAGCATTGCGCGCCGCATTCTTGTTAACAATCAGGTTAAAAATATTTTCAATTTGCCCTTGGCACAAGACGAATCCGCAAAATCCATTCGAACATTTCAAGGCAAAGTGAATGATTCTTTAGCAGCACTTAAAGCACATCATGTTAACACAGAAAATTGGGATCCCATCCTTGTCTTCGCTTGTTCGAAAAAATTGCCCAAAAACACATAAGCCCTCTGGGAACAATCTTTAGATGATCCAACTAAAGTTCCATCATGGAAACAGTTGGACAAATTTCTTAGTTCTCGGTTCCAAACACTTGAGTCCATTTCGGACACTACTTCCTCAACGCCTTTTATATATAATCCACAAACCTCTAGAAAAAATGTATCACAAAAGCCAAGTAAAGTAAATACGTTTCTTGCAAAGGCGGGAGGCTCTCCATGTAAAATCTGTTCAGCTGACCATTCTATAAACGAATGCCCCAAGTTTTCAACAATGCCTATCCCTACTCGAATCGAAAAAGTACGTCAATTCAAAATGTGCAATAATTGCTTAGGTACCGGCCATCAAAAGTCTTCTTGTTCTAGCAAATATTCCTGCAGTTATTGCAAGAAACGTCATCATACACTTTTGCATCTTGCAAATAGTCCTGTACCTCAAAATCCCAGCAATGTTGGGAATAACCAAAATATACAGTCCGCTTCTCAACCAACTGATATACAAATTCCCAAATTTCTGCTACTGCGCAGCCATTCACTCCTTAAACATCATATCAAAATTACATGGTGACCTCAAGCAAAAAGATTCTTTTAGCAACGGCTTTAGTTAACATTGTTGGAAATGAGACAGTTCACACCGTTAAGGCTCTAGTTGACCCTGGGTCCGAAGTATCATTCATTTCGGCAGCGGTTCAAAAACGTCTTAATTTACCTTACACGGAAAGAGACACCACCATTTCAGGAATAAGTGGAAATCTCTCAATTACCTCCAAGAAGCTGTGCTCCTTTTTGATAACATGTTTCAACACACCTCAAGTAACCATATCAGCTCAAGCTTTTGTGCTAAGAACCCTCACGAACAATCTTCCAAGCTCATCTTTTTCAGTAGTAGATCCTAACTTTTTCAAAGGTCTCACGCTGGCCGATCCTTCTTTCAATAAATCGTCTCAGGTAGATCTCCTTATAGAGGCAGATTTATATCCATCTATTATTTGCAAGTGAGTAAAACATATTTCAAATTCGCTCCTTGCACAAAATACAATGTTTGGATGGATATTGTCAGGGCCAGTTCCAGAGACTTTTCAATCCTTTAACACAACAGTAACATTCGAAAGTGATTCTAGCACTTTGGATACTCAATTGCGAAAAATTTCTGAGTATCTTTCCCTCAATCATATGCGTAAGATAACTCCATTGGAAAACGTTGAAAACAGCAAAGTTAAATCCTTCTATCTTCCGGATCAAGCTGTCATAAAGCCTGAAAGTACTTCCACCAAAGTACGCGTCGTGTTCAACGCCTCCAATGCCTCCTCAAACGGTATCAGTCTAAACGATATATTATATTCAGGCCCAATTTTGCAACAAGACCTTTCCTCATTAATAATTCGCTGGCGTTTCTATAAGTTTGTTTTTAATGCAGACATAGAGAAAATGTACCGTCAAATTTTGATCCACACACGAGACACTCCTTTTCAAAGAATACTTTTTCGCATATCCCCTCACTTAGAAATCGAAGATTTCGAATTACTCACTGTCACTTTCGGCGTGAATTGCGCTCCCTATTTGGCCATTCGCACCCTCCTTGAACTGGCTAAAATGGGAAAAAACGAATTTCCTCTTGCTTCAAAAATTCTCCAGTCAGAGTTTTTCGTCGATGATGTCCTGTCTGGTGCTCATGTCATCATTGCAAAAATGCTAATGCAACGCGTTTGGTCAAAACAAACTGGTTGGGATGGTCCACTTAAAGCTGAAACTTTTCAAACGTGGAAAAACTTTGCCGAATCACTGACTGATATCAAATCTATAGAAATACCTCGCTGGGTAGAATACTCTCCGTCGACAGAAATCCAATTTCATGGATTCTGCGACTCCTCTGAAAAGGCATGTGCTGCCACGTTATACATACGTGTCTGTCAACCTGACGGAACTCTCACTTCTCATTTGCTCTGTGCAAAATCAAAAGTCGCGCCCATAAAATCCGTTTCGCTTCCACGCCTTGAGTTGTGGGGAGCACTTTTACTCTCTAAACTGATTAAATCCTACATTTCAACTTTCCCTGTACACTCATATCAAACATTTTTATGGACTGATTCGTCATGTGTGTGGAAAACTTTTGTCGCTAATCGCACTAGCAAAATTTTAGACAATGTCGGTAATGTCCCATGGCGACATGTCAAGTCCGCTGACAATCCAGCAGATTTAGCCACTCGTGGTATAATGCCTTCAGACTTAAGGCTAAACACGTTTTGGTGGAAAGGCCCCTCATGGCTCTGCCAACCTTTGTCTCAGTGGCCAGAATCTCCTACAGTCGCCCCCTGTGTTGAAGATCTTGAACAAAAAACAGTAATCTCCTTAGTAGTTCAGCAAAGTCAAGAAGACATACTAGAGCGTTTTTCTACATTACCTCGCGCTATGCGCGTTATCTCCTATATCTTTCGTTTTTATTTTAAACTTTCAAAAAAGGGAAATCATCACTACGTCTCACGTAACATTACACCTCAAGAAATGGATTTTGTTAGAAATCGCCTAATAAGCGTATCCCAAGAGTCGTTCTTTTCACGGGAATATTCACTTTTGTCGGAAGGTAAATCCATTCCTTCAAAAAGCTCTATTATATCTTTCAATCCGTTCCTAGATTCAAATCAACTCCTTAGAGTTAACGGTCGATTATCTCAATCCGACCTGTCTTACAATGAACGACATCCTCTTATCCTGCCTCATAACTCTCGATTCTCAAGATTTCAAAAAAAAAATTAAAACAATTTTGTACAGGTGAGTGTAAAGTTTTTATAATTGATTGGCATATCTTTTACATACATATTAGATAAGTATATATCACAAAGTTTCTGAAGTGTTTCTTTTTTAACGTAAAATTCAATTCGTCACTCTTTCTTTTCAACCGCGATCAATTTTTCCATTCTTCGCGTTCTTCACTGGATCACTTAAGTTGCTCCTCTAGTGGTAAATTATATTCGCCTAAAAAACATTTTTTTTTTTGTTCTCAAAAACAATTACTTTTATAAAACTATCTTTTTGGATGTTTGTGCTTCCAACGACGGCGGTTAGTTTGGGCATTTGACCATTAAATTCAGTTCTGGTGCTCCGGTTTTTCATCAAAAAGTATCCTAGAGATTCTTTCTCATAAAATTTCATTCTATTTCACATTAGTTGTCCTTTTTTTTATCGCAAGTTAAAGCATATTTTATCTCGGTGCTTCGTACTGGCTTTCAGTGACTATTTGTACTTTAAGGATCACCTCAATCTCGTCAATGTGAAAAGTATTTGCCGAACCCTTTTCACACTTTGACTCGTTTTTAAGAAAACATTTTTTTCGGTTTTCAATTATCTATCGTCTACAAGAGCTTCTTATGCAATCTCGAAGCGATTTTTTTCCATCTTTATCAGAAGTCTTTTTTTTTTCTTTCGTTAACCATATCAGGAGATTCCCGCGTTTATCAGGAGTGATTTTTCCATAAGGCGAAAAAGTGAAACTCTTCTCTCGAACATTTTTTATATTTGATTTATTATATTATATTTGATTGTTTTGATAAATTTATTCCGGTAATTATTACTATTACTCTAAGGAGAAGTTAATCGCATGTGCTATTTGAACGATTATCCATTGATATAAGTTTTTTGAGAATTTTCAAAACTTTTTTCAACAATTTTTTTCTCTTTTAGAGATTCTTCAGTAATCTCTAAGTTTATTTTTCTTCATTGGAAAAAGTTTTTTTGAACATTTTCAAAACTTTTTTCAACACTTTATTCTCTGTTAGAGATTCCTCAGTAATCTCTAAGTTTATTTTTCCTCGTTTGAAAAAGGTTTTTGAGCATTTTCAAAATCTTTTTCAACAATATTTTTTCTCTCTTTTAGAGATTCTTCAGTAATCTCTAAGTTTATTTTTTCTCATTGGAAAAAGTTTTTTTGAGCATTTTCAAAACTTGTTTCAACAATTTTTTCTCTCTTTTAGAGATTCTTCAGTAATCTCTAAGTCTATTTTTCCTCGTTTGAAAAAGTTTTTTGAGCATTTTCAAAACTTTTTTTCAACAATTTTTTTTCTCTTTTAGAGATTCTTCAGTAATCTCTAAGTTTATTTTTCCTCATTGAAAAAAGTTTTTTGAACATTTTCAAAACTTTTTTTCAACACTTTATTCTCTGTTAGAGATTCCTCAGTAATCTCTAAGTTTATTTTTCCTCCTTTGAAAAAGTTTTTTGAGTATTTCAAAACTTTTTTCAACAAATTTTTTCTCATTTAGAGATTCTTCAGTAATCTCTAAGTTTATTTTTCTTCATTGAAAAAAGTTTTTTGAGCATTTTCAAAACTTTTTTCAACAAATTTTTTCTCATTTAGAGATTTTTCAGTAATCTCTAAGTTTATTTTTCCTCATTGAAAAAAGTTTTTTGAGCATTTTCAAAACTTTTTTCAACAAATTTTTTCTCATTTAGAGATTCTTCAGTAATCTCTAAGTTTATTTTTCCTCATTGAAAAAAGTTTTTTGAGCATTTTCAAAACTTTTTTCAACACTTTATTCTCTTTTAGAGATTCTTCAGTAATCTCTAAGTTTATTTTTCCTCATTGGAAAAAGTTTTTTGAGCATTTTCAAAACTTTTTTCAACAATTTTTTCTCTCTTTTAGAGATTCTTCAGTAATCTCTAAGTTTATTTTTCCTCGTTTGAAAAAGTTTTTTGAGCATTTTCAAAACTTTTTTTCAACAATTTTTTTTCTCTTTTAGAGATTCTTCAGTAATCTCTTAATTTATTTTTCCTCATTGGAAAAAGTTTTTTGAACATTTTCAAAACTTTTTTTCAACACTTTATTCTCTGTTAGAGATTCCTCAGTAATCTCTAAGTTTATTTTTCCTCGTTTGAAAACGTTTTTTGAGCATTTCCAAAACTTTTTTTCAACAATTTTTTTTCTCTTTTAGAGATTCTTCAGTAATCTCTAAGTTTATAATTCCTCATTGGAAAAAGTTTTCTGAGCATTTTCAAAACTTTTTTCAACAAATTTTTTCTCATTTAGAGATTCTTCAGTAATCTCTAAGTTTATAATTCCTCATTGAAAAAAGTTTTTTGAGCATTTTCAAAACTTTTTTCAACAAATTTTTACTCATTTAGAGATTCTTCAGTAATCTCTAAGTTTATTTTTCCTCATTGAAAAAAGTTTTTTGAGCATTTTCAAAACTTTTTTCAACAAATTTTTTCTCATTTAGAGATTCTTCAGTAATCTCTAAGTTTATTTTTCCTCATTGAAAAAAGTTTTTTGAGCATTTTCAAAACTTTTTTCAACAAATTTTTTCTCATTTAGAGATTCTTCAGTAATCTTAATCTTAAACTTAGAGTTTAATTTTGCTCATTGAAAAAAGTTTTTTGAGCATTTTCAAAACTTTTTTTCAACAAATTTTTTCTCATTTAGAGATTCTTTAGTAATCTCGAAGTTTATTTTTCCTCATTGAAAAAAGTTTTTTTGAGCATTTTCAAAACTTTTTTTCAACAAATTTTTTCTCATTTAGAGATTCTTCAGTAATCTCTAAGTTTATTTTTCCTCATTGAAAAAACTTTTTTGAGCATTTTCAAAACTTTTTTCAACAAATTTTTTCTCATTTAGAGATTCTTCAGTAATCTCTAAGTTTATTTTTCCTCATTGAAAAAAGTTTTTTGAGCATTTTCAAAACTTTTTTCAACAAATTTTTTCTCATTTAGAGATTCTTCAGTAATCTCTAAGTTTATTTTTCTTCATTGAAAAAAGTTTTTTGAGCATTTTCAAAATTTTTTTCAACAAATTTTTTCTCAATTAGAGATTCTTCAGTAATCTCTTAGTTTATTTTTCCTCATTGAAAAAAGTTTTTTGAGCATTTTCAAAACTTTTTTCAACAAATTTTTTCTCATTTAGAGATTCTTCAGTAATCTCTAAGTTTATTTTTTCCTCATTGAAAAAAGTTTTGAAAATGCTCAAAAAACTTTTTTCAACAAATTTTTTCTCATTTAGAGATTCCTCAGTAATCTCTAAGTTTATTTTTCCTCATTGAAAAAAGTTTTTTTGAGCATTTTCAAAACTTTTTTTCAACAAATTTTTTCTCTTTTAGAGATTCTTCAGTAATCTCTAAGTTTATTTTTCCTCATTGGAAAAAGTTTTTTGAGCATTTCCAAAACTTTTTTCAACAATTTTTTCGCTCTTTTAGAGATTCTTCAGTAATCTCTAAGTTTATTTTTCCTCGTTGGAAAAAGTTTTTTGAGCATTTTCAAAACCTTTTTCAACGTATTTTTTATCTTTTAGAGATTTTCAGTAATCTCTAAGTGTATTTTTCCTCATTGGAAAAAGTTTTTTTGAACAGTTTCAAAACTTGTTTCAACACTTTATTCTCTTTTAGAGATTCTTCAGTAATCTCTAAGTTTATTGTTCCTCATTGGGAAAAGTTTTTTGAGCACTTTTCAAAACTCATTTTCAACAAATTCAATCTCTTTATTTATTTTTCCTCATTGAAAAAAGTTTTTTGAGCATTTTCAAAACTTTTTTCAACAAATTTGATCTTTTTTCAAACTTTTTCAACAATTTGTTCTCGTTTAGAGATTCTTCATTAATCTCTCTCTAAGTGGCTTAAGACGTCAGCACTCGTTCTCTGTATCTCGTGAATCTCTCTTTGAACTTTGTGTTCACCCGTCGTGTTGTTCTCACAATCACATCCTCGACTTCCTTTTAACTGAATTCCTCTCAAATACTTGCCCAGTCATGTCAATTCTAGAAGAATTGATTTTTGCCACAGATTTGTTGGTGAAATTCCATGCATCCGCAAAAGAGGTTCCTGAACAGAACCACACCAACATGTCTTTAGAAGCAAGAAAGACTGAGTTGAAAGATTTGTGGCAGGATGTTAAGGAAAGATACGCAGAATGTGCCCGTTTTAAGCCTTCCGTCAAGAAAGAACAACTTGATATGGAAGTAATAGAGTCAAAGTACAGAGATAGTAACGAAACATATGTGAGTTGCTTGGCTATGTTTTTAGAACTGCAAAGCAAATTAAAGCCCGTTATTTCTTTGGAGAACAAAAATTCGTCTTCATCAAACAATCCCTCGCCAAAACCTGTGTCTTCTCATTGCATTAAGTTACCACCATGTGATACCGATATATTCCATGGTGACTACCTCTCTTGGCCAACATTTCGTGACATGTTTGATGCTGTGTACATTCAGCATCCCAAGCTTAGTGAGGTTGAAAAATTGTTTCACCTTCGATGCAAGACAAGAGGCGATGCAAGTAGGACTGTCAATCAGTTTCCTCTAACTCATGCTAGCTTTTCTTTAGCCTGGGAAGCATTGCGCGCCGCCTATGAAAATACCCGCATTCTTGTAAACAATCAGGTTAAAAATATTTTCAATTTGCCCTTGGCACAAGACGAATCCGCAAAATCCATTCGAACACTTCAAGGCAAAGTGAATGATTCTTTAGCAGCACTTAAAGCACATCATGTTAACACAGAAAATTGGGATCCCATCCTTGTCTTCGCTTGTTCGAACAAATTGCCCAAAAACACATAAGCCCTCTGGGAACAATCTTTAGATGATCCAACTAAAGTTCCATCATGGAAACAGTTGGACAAATTTCTTAGTTCTCGGTTCCAAACACTTGAGTCCATTTCGGACACTACTTCCTCAACGCCTTTTATATATAATCCACAAACCTCTAGAAAAAATGTATCACAAAAGCCAAGTAAAGTAAATACGTTTCTTGCAAAGGCGGGAGGCTCTCCATGTAAAATCTGTTCAGCTGACCATTCTATAAACGAATGCCCCAAGTTTTCAACAATGCCTATCCCTACTCGAATCGAAAAAGTACGTCAATTCAAAATGTGCAATAATTGCTTAGGTACCGGCCATCAAAAGTCTTCTTGTTCTAGCAAATATTCCTGCAGTTATTGCAAGAAACGTCATCATACACTTTTGCATCTTGCAAATAGTCCTGTACCTCAAAATCCCAGCAATGTTGGGAATAACCAAAATATACAGTCCGCTTCTCAACCAACTGATATACAAATTCCCAAATTTCTGCTACTGCGCAGCCATTCACTCCTAAAACATCATATCAAAATTACATGGTGACCTCAAGCAAAAAGATTCTTTTAGCAACGGCTTTAGTTAACATTGTTGGAAATGAGACAGTTCACACCGTTAAGGCTCTAGTTGACCCTGGGTCCGAAGTATCACTCATTTCGGCAGCGGTTCAAAAACGTCTTAATTTACCTTACACGGAAAGAGACACCACCATTTCAGGAATAAGTGGAAATCTCTCAATTACCTCCAAGAAACTATGCTCCTTTTTGATAACATGTTTCAACACACCTCAAGTAACCATATCAGCTCAAGCTTTTGTGCTAAGAACCCTCACGAACAATCTTCCAAGCTCATCTTTTTCAGTAGTAGATCCTAACTTTTTCAAAGGTCTCACGCTGGCCGATCCTTCTTTCAATAAATCGTCTCAGGTAGATCTCCTTATAGAGGCAGATTTATATCCATCTATTATTCGCAAGGGAGTAAAACATATTTCAAATTCGCTCCTTGCACAAAATACAATGTTTGGATGGATATTGTCAGGGCCAGTTGCAGAGACTTTTCAATCCTTTAACACAACAGTAACATTCGAAAGTGATTCTAGCACTTTGGATACTCAATTGCGAAAAATTTCTGAGTATCTTTCCCTCAATCATATGCGTAAGATAACTCCATTGGAAAACGTTGTCATAAAGCCTGAAAGTACTTCCACCAAAGTACGCGTCGTGTTCAACGCCTCCAATGCCTCCTCAAACGGTATCAGTCTAAACGATATATTATATTCAGGCCCAATTTTGCAACAAGACCTTTCCTCATTAATAATTCGCTGGCGTTTCTATAAGTTTGTTTTTAATGCAGACATAGAGAAAATGTACCGTCAAATTTTGATCCACCCACGAGACACTCCTTTTCAAAGAATACTTTTTCGCATATCCCCTCACTTAGAAATCGAAGATTTCGAATTACTCACTGTCACTTTCGGCGTGAATTGCGCTCCCTATTTGGCCATTCGCACCCTCCTTGAACTGGCTAAAATGGGAAAAAACGAATTTCCTCTTGCTTCAAAAATTCTCCAGTCAGAGTTTTTCGTCGATGATGTCATGTCTGGTGCTCATGTCATCATTCAGCTGAAACTTTTCAAACGTGGAAAAACTTTGCCGAATCACTGACTGATATCAAATCTATAGAAATACCTCGCTGGGTAGAATACTCTCCGTCGACAGAAATCCAATTTCATGGATTCTGCGACTCCTCTGAAAAGGCATGTGCTGCCACGTTATACATACGTGTCTGTCAACCTGACGGAACTCTCACTTCTCATTTGCTCTGTGCAAAATCAAAAGTCGCGCCCATAAAATCCGTTTCGCTTCCACGCCTTGAGTTGTGGGGAGCACTTTTACTCTCTAAACTGATTAAATCCTACATTTCAACTTTCCCTGCACACTCATATCAAACATTTTTATGGACTGATTCGTCATGTGTGTGAAAAACTTTTGTCGCTAATCGCACTAGCAAAATTTTAGACAATGTCGGTAATGTCCCATGGCGACATGTCAAGTCCGCTGACAATCCAGCAGACTTAGCCACTCGTGGTATAATGCCTTCAGACTTAAGGCTAAACACGTTTTGGTGGAAAGGCCCCTCATGGCTCTGCCAACCTTTGTCTCAGTGGCTAGAATCTCCTACAGTCGCCCCCTGTGTTGAAGATCTTGAACAAAAAACAGTAATCTCCTTAGTAGTTCAGCAAAGTCAAGAAGACATACTAGAGCGTTTTTCTACATTACCTCGCGCTATGCGCGTTATCTCCTATATCTTTCGTTTTTATTTTAAACTTTCAAAAAAGGGAAATCATCACTACGTCTCACGTAACATTACACCTCAAGAAATGGATTTTGTTAGAAATCGCCTAATAAGCATATCCCAAGAGTCGTTCTTTTCACGGGAATATTCACTTTTGTCGGAAGGTAAATCCATTCCTTCAAAAAGCTCTATTATATCTTTCAATCCGTTCCTAGATTCAAATCAACTCCTTAGAGTTAACGGTCCATTATCTCAATCCGACCTGTCTTACAATGAACGACATCCTCTTATCCTGCCTCATAACTCTCGATTCTCCTACCTTCTCATTCTGTTCATTCATGAAATTTCACTTCATGGTGGCAACTCTCTGATGCTTCGTCTCATTCGACAAAGTTTTTGGGTACCAAAACTAAAAAATCTGATAAGATTGTGTATTCGACAGTGTAAAATCTGCATTGTCCATAAAAAAGAATTCAGTAAGCAAATAATGGCTGCTTTACCCCCCTCTAGATGCACTTTTTCACCCCCATTCAGAGTCACAGGTATCGATTTCGCGGGACCCTTCGTGATAAATAGTTTTAATGCGCGAAATTGTCGAATGACTAAAGGCTATGCCTGTGTGTTTGTCTGCTTTTCTACAAAGGCTATATACCTTGAGGCCGTAAGTGATCTGTCTTCTGAAGCTTTTTTAGCAGCCTTTGCTAGGTTTACGGCAAGGCGAGGCTTGCCTCACGAATTGTACTCAGACAATGGTACGAACTTCGCTGGAGCTGATGCGATTTTACGAAAGGAATTCAAAACATTCCTCACCTCCATTCCCCAACAAACTAGTGTCATATACGGCGTTCAGCGACTCAAATGGCGTTTCATCCCTCCCGGTGCTCCTCACATGGGTGGCCTATGGGAGGCGGGTGTTAAATGTTTTAAAATTCATTTGAGGAAATTGGGAGCTAGTACGAAGTTAACTTTTGAAGAATTTTCCACTGTTCTAGCACGTATTGAAGCGTGTTTAAACTCATGTATAATCTCCTCGATGTCCAATAATCCTTTTGATATATTGGCCTTAACCCCCGGGCATTTCTTGCGCGGAGGCCCTCTTTTATCCTTTCCCGAACCTAATTTGGCAGATGCCAATTTGTCCCTTATTAACCGCTGGGAAAAAGTTAGATGCCTCCAACAGCAATTTTGTCGTCGTTGGAAAGATGAATATCTTAAAGAACTTAATCAACGCAATAAATGGCAATCGCCTAGTGAGGATATCAAGTTAAATGATCTAGTCGTTATTAAAAATGAAAACTTACCGTCTACGGAATGGCGCCTAGGGCGTGTTATAAATGTACACCCCGGCGTCGATGGAAGAGTGAGAGTGGCGACCCTTCGAACCCAGAATGGGGAAATTAGTAGACCAGTTGTTAAACTTTGTCTTTTGCCTATTAAGTAGGAAATTATATATCTATTATATTTAATACATGCCTTTCAATTATTATAAGAACTTTATACTTAACCTATTTTCATGCTTTAATTAATTTTTCTTATCAATTTTGTTTCTAAAGTAACTTCATAAATCTTTAAAAGTATAAATTCTTTTTTTGTGACCTCACTGTCCTTAATTTTTCATTAATTCATTTTTTTCTTTCAATTTTTTCATTTTTCTTCTTTGCTTTGGCGCATATCGCCAAGGGGGGCAGAATGTTCATGCGTATTGCAACTTGTTGTGCCTTTCCGCGCAACTCCGCGTTACAAGGAGTCTGCGCGGAGTGCCAACATTAGCAATACGCATGCACGGTAGTCCTTAAAGGCTGTGCTTGCCGGTTCCACCATCTGAGCGCACCCGAAATGTGTTCAGCTGGCGGACCGCAACCAACTTCGCCTCGAATTCACTTCCTTGTGAGGTCTTCCTTCTTTTCAATGGCATTCTAAAATTATCACTTGGCCCATTCGGCAACTTTTAATCTTTTTTTCATCTTTCACTTACAATTAACTTAAATTTAAAATTATTCTTACAAAGTACCTAAATCTAACTTAAACTATTAAAAATAAAAGAAAAACTTAAATTAATTATATAAAAAAAAGGACAACACAGTGTTTCATTACCAATCATCGTGGGATTTTTTTTGTTGGTGGCTGTGCACGGCCATACCCCCTTTTTTGCTGGGTCGCATTGCTGAATGGTGGTTGCTGCGGATTTCAACAAACCCGAATTATCACCCTCATCATTTGGCCCCAGTTGTGCCGAAACAAAGTTTTTATAAAAAAGGGTCCCGCAATATCCACTCCGATTCGTAAAAGGACGATCTAATACAGTTCTTTCTTGGGGTAACGCGCCCATTAACTGTGTTTGAACAAAGTTTTTATAGCGCTTTCACACTGTACATTCCTGAATACCTACATTTTTTAACAAGCCTTTTCATATTTGGTATCCAATATTCGGATCTGATCATGCGCATGATGAGTTGAATTTCACCATGTATTGAAAGCTCATGAACATGTTTAACGTACCGTTTCATAAAAAGACAACTAAAAGGAAGTAATATTGGGAACTTTTCGTTATACGATAAAGTTGATAACGATAATCTACCGCGCGCTTTTATTTTTGAAACTTTTTTTTATTATTCGCAGAATTTTTAACAAAAAGAATTTTGAAAAGCAGAATTAAAAAAAAAAGAAAAGCGCGCGCTTTTTTACATTTTTGGAATTTTTTTTTATTTTTCGCAAAATTTTATACCAACGTGAACGATAGCTCTGGAATCACAGGAACTGTGCTCTTAGTTTCCTGAACAAAATGTATACCAACCCAGAACTCACCACAAACAATAACTATATACCAACGTGAACGATGGCTCTGTAATCACAAGTACTTTGCTCTCTTAGTTTCCTTGGACAAAATGTATACCAACCCAGAACTCACCACGCACAATAACTATATCAACGTGAACGATGGCTCTGTAATCGCAGGTACATTGCTCGATCTGAACTAGCATACAGTTTGCTTCAGCTTTATTAATATTTTACAAGCAAACTGTATGTGACCACAGAGCTCTCTGTGGTAGCATACAGTTTGCTCTACAATAATTTCAAATTCGGTGAGCAGAAAATGGCTGAGCACAGACTATGGAGATCTGTGCTGATATACAGTTTGGCAATACGCGACCCGAACAAAGTCTAATATTATTTTAATGTTCATAACTAAGTATCGCTATTAAATAATTTGTCAAAAATCAAACTTGATATTTTTTTGATAAAATATTCGATAAATGAGGCGAAATCAGTGGAATAAAAGAGGTTCACTTTAAGTCGAAAGTTCGATTCGCTATTCATAATGAGGGCGTTAAGTCCGAAATTCCGACCATTATTTTGTTTGGGTTGCCGCTATTATGAATTAAAGTTGAGTTTGTCTTTCCCAAATTAACCAGTTTTGACAAGAAGAATCTTAAGAAGAATCAACTCTACAAAACTTATCATGTGATTTTTTTTTTATTTTTCGTACTTAACAAGTAATAAATAAACGGCAACGGTGGTCTGTTTGGTAGTTGTTGATAAAGTTTATGAGTGGAGTCCAGTCGAAAAAATTAACTATAGGGAAATTAGTTGAGAAGTGGATAATATAGAGCATAAGAACGCTGTCTAAAACGAAAATAAAAACAATTAAACTTCAGCAGCCTTATTTATTAACTCGGTTTAGCGGCGGTGCGCGTAGAGTTACTCCGACTTAACAACCGACGCCTCTAAAACTGGAAAGCTTATTTAAAAAAAAAATATGCCAGGAATAGAGGCGGAGTAAGCTAGAACTGGTTCCTAGGAGGTTTAAAGCCAGAGTAAAGGCATTTTAGTATCTAAATGTCATTTTGACATGACATTGTGTGAAATTTACAAAGAGGAGTGCCAACAATTTTTTTCTTTTTGTTACTACGATAAAATGGATATTTATTTTACATTAATAAATCATTTAAATTCTTTCAACGGTTTGACATTTAACAAAGAAGGAGAAAGCCAAAGCAGTACAAAACTCATTTAGATCCCATGACACTGAGGGATGGATTAGTTCATGGGAAAAATCTATGAACATAAACCAAAATATTTATTTTTATCTGTTGTAATTATATAAATATATTCACATGTCTTTTGAGAATCATCCCAGTTTTTCTGAACGTTTTCTTTTATTTTTATTTTATTATTAGAAATTAACAAATAATTTCTTTACCAAAATAAACCAAAAACAATGGAAATCAGCTGAGGTTTGTTTAAATTTATGATAACCAGAGTTTTAGATTGGCGATTTCTTGATAAAATATTTGACATAAGGCAGGCGTTACTAAAACGGCTAAGAATTTTTTTTTTTAAATAAGGATTAGTTCGACATGGCGTAAACCCGGGGTAAGTGCTTCGACTCGGTTTAACTATTCCGAGGTTTAACCGAGTATTAGTGAAATCTAATAAATATGGCTGCAGGTGTCTATTTATAAACCTAAGAATTTAAGTTGTAATGTGAAGAAACCAGTCTTATCAAAGTCTGAAAGCAAAACGTCAAATATTAAACAACAACAAAAAAGACAGAAAATATAAAGCTTTTTATTACCTACAACAAAATAACAGCCCGATTCTTCCCCTTGTGAGGAGTCACAAGTCATAAGCCCTTGTGACTCCTTAACAATATTGAATTCTCCCCCAATCCTCACAAGAAAACTCACAACAAAACTAACCACAGCAAAGGTGAATTGTTTAGTGTCATTATTCGAGCAGCTGATTATTAAAAACAAAACATTGGCCCAGTTGGGTTATTCACTTTATTATTAAAAATACATAAATAAATATATTAAGCAAGTGCCAGGTAACACATTGTATATTTTATATTTTGCTAAAAATTCAGTGCTGTTGTAAAACTCTTAGTTTTGTATTTTCGGATACAACTTCGTTAATAAAATATGCACCATTATCAAATCCACTTTTTTTTTATTTAATACAGACAAAATACCTAAGAATATTGAAAATTCGTTTTACAAAATAAATCCGAAGCGAAATAACAAAATTTAAACAATTTGTGAGTTGTGACCTGCTCTGAAGGAGATCACAATTTCGATTGTTTTTATGACTGTTGTGATTATGGGGGAGAATACGAAAAAGTCACGAAATTAATTTCACCTCTTGCTTTGACTTGTGATGTATCAGTGATGTTGGGGAGAATCGGGTTGTAAATCAAAGATATGTCACAAAAGTATGCAACATAAACATCGATCTAGAATAAATAAATTTAAGCTTCAAAATAATTAACATTTTTTTTCCAAAATTTAATAGATATTATATACACAAAATATGTCCTCTGCCAAAAACCAAGATAGAAAAAAAAAGTTATCAATTCCGAGCTTAAGGACATGATTGCGCTTATATATGTTTAAAAGTGTTGAGGAATCTAAGAAGGAAATTCGAACCGAAGTAAAGAATCAGGAATACAATGATCTGCCAAAAGATATGTTAGAAAAAAGAAAAAAAAAAACTGCAAGAATAGTCGAACGCTTTAAAAAATATTGATCGCAATTAAGTAGTTAGGTCTAAAAACAAAAAATTGATTGTAGATGGAAAAGAGTTAGGTAACAGAAGAGGAGGTAACTAGCATAAAATACATAAAATACATTGCTTTCAAAGTAAAAGAAAACTAGAACTAGCTACGTTGATGATGACTCTGATAAAGATTCTGAATCAGAAAAACATATAAGTTCGCAGCCAGGAACAATAAAGAAGAGCTATGATAGGACATCAGGAAAAACTAAACTTAATTCATCGTCATCAACATCCCCCTTAATGAAATATGTGGTAAAGAACACCGTTACAAATAATCATGTATTATATAACAAATATAAGTAACATCGCAAAAACACTCAAACAATAACAACTAAAAAACAATATCAAAATCAGCCCCAGCATGTCAATTAACAGCGAAAATAAATTTAAAATAGAAATAAAGTCAGATAAACCTCCAATTCAGGCAGCCACCACTGTGGAGGATTTCGGCCAAAAACCCCCCTTAAAAGATTTTGCGGAATGCATCCTTAACAAAAATTATAAAAATCAAAAAATCGACCTTAACAAAAACATTGAAAACAAGAATCTATTATATGGTGGCAGCACTAAATACGAGAACACTTCAATCAACATCAAAATTCAGAGAATTAGAAAAGGCCTTAGGTAAGACAAATTGTGATATAATATATAATCGAATTAGCAGAAGTAAGGCGACAAGGCGAAAGTATTAACAAATTCAACAATGGAAGTATATTTGCCTACTATGGAACGGTTAAAGATCTCTACGGCGCACAGTGGGCAGAAATCGTGGTTTTAGTGGTCAAAAATATTTTTTTTGCTTTCGGATCACATAAATTTAATTTTGATTAAATAAGAAAATATTTGTACGTAAAATATAAGAAATTTTTTTTACCTTAATATGCTGAGGTTAAGAGAAAAATGAATTCAAAGTGAGAAAAACTTATAAATCGATGTATGAAGCATTTTTTGGCATAATTTTTATTTCACGATTTTCATAAAAATCCTTTTGGAAAGTAATCGAATTCATTATAGCTAGTTATTGCACATATTTCTCATATTTCTGTTTTAATACGCACAAAAAAATAAAAAGAAACGTTTAGTGGATTAGTACCGTTTGCTTTTGAAATACCCACCTTAATTTTACCCAATTTATCCGGTTTATAAAGGCGATACAAAAATTGACAACTTTTGACAACTTTAATTTATTTACGAATTGAAAATTGAATATGTGCTCTATCGATACTCGAAAGATTCATATCCGCATGTATCCGCATTTACGAGTTATAACGAAAAAAACACCCTACATAGCGACTCTTCTGTATGCAAAATTTTACTTTGAGTATACCATGTTGTTTTTATTTAGTGCCCAAATTAGCTCGCACTTATTTTCTATGCCAAAAAAAAAAAACCGTTTGCTCTATTTATGTTGTTCTCATTAATTGTTCCGTTACATTTAATTAAATGATGGAAATGACAAAATTGATTTAAGGTTTTGGTAACTATTCTTAAACAAAGTGTTGGCTTTAAAGGGACAAAATGTGGAGCTACAAATTTCTTTTTGAATGTTTTTGTGCAGACCCAAAGGGCAAGCGCAAGGATTTCAAAAAAATAGTGACCAGTAAGTTGGATTTTCAAGAAAGTTCTTTTAGTATAAGTTTAGATGGGATATTCAACCAAATAAAGAAAAAATACAAATTGTGTTCATACAACAAAAAGAATTTTATGATAAAGCATTTGAATTGGCTGGAAAATTCTTTTTGGTTAAAAAATCTAGCGGATGAACAAATAACCACAAGAGGACGCGGACGTCCAAAAAAAATTTACGAAGAAAGCTCTGATAGGACGAAAACACGAAAAAGAAATGAGTTTGAAGCTAACTGTCCAAGATCCAAATTAAATGTATCAGAAATATACAAGCTTAGTTTGAAAAAAAATCACCAACATAAAAAGGCAGAAATCGTTAAAGCAGTAGAGAGAGCAACTAAAAAAGAAATTGATGGAATACATAGCTTTATATTTTCAAAAGACACCACAAGTTTTTCAGCAGAGGAAGCGTTGGCAATATTCTTGGACTTAGGACTTTCGAAAGATAAATACTTAACCTTGAAACAACATTTGAAAAACAAAAAAATTAATGTTCTTCCTCCTTATACCTCAATAAGTCAGGAAAAAAAAAGACTATGTACCAATAAATTGGAATGTTTCGGAAACTTAGGCTGAATCAAATCTCCAAGACATCCTAATATGGAAGAATCGTAAGCCATCATCACCTAATTTTTGTAGACCTATTGGATTCAAATATATATAAGAAGATCGGGAATAAATACAAAATGAGAATAGAAAACTAAAAGAAGAAATTAATAACTTAACAGCAACAACTATAAATAAATATGGTAAGGAAATAAAAATTGAACACAAACTATTTTTCACAATGGTGGACGGAAAAGTCGATCAGCATGCATCTGGTTCTACATAAAGTGTGAGGTGCGTAATATGTAGCCAAACAATGAGGGAATTCAATATGAGTGAAAACATAATTATTGAAAATAATGGTGAATTCGGCTTATCACATTTGCATGCGAGAATTCGTCTAATGGAATTTCTTTTAAGCCTAGCTTATGAAAAAATAATTTACTTTGAAAATGCTAAAAACACAGAACTAAAAGAAAAAAAGCAAATCGAAAAAAACAGAATTCAAAGAGAATTTTGGGAAAAAATGGGATTGATAATTGATACTCCTAAACAAGGTTTCGGGAACACCAATGACGGTAATACGGCAAGAAGTTTTTTGAGAATTTTGAAATAACTGCGGAAATATTTAATATTAAAGTGGAATTAGTAGTGAGATTGAGAAATATTTTAAATTTAATTAATAGTGGTTTAAAGCTTTAGACACTTAAGATGAGCTCAAAAAACATTACCCAACAAACTGTATTACACCAACTGTTCACAAAGTTCTCTGCCATGGAGAGTATATAATTAGTTCTCATATTTTGCCAATAGGAGAGCTATCTGAAGAGGCTCAAGAAACCAACCAAAAGCTGTATAGGAAGTACCGCTTAAACAACACATGCAAAATTTCAAGAACGAGGACAAACGAAGACCTATTTCGAATGATGTTGGTATCATCTGACCCCTTTATATCGTCACTCAGAAAATTTCAACAAAATAATGAAATTCAAGATAAATGGCCTGAAGAAATTCAAAATATATTTTTGAAACTTAGACCAATAATAATTATCCCGAGAGCTTGGTGAACATTTATTCAAAGTGTTTTACTGCTTCAAATTTGGTGGCCATGTCGTTTGTGTCGTTGTGCAAGCTACATGTCATCGGTCTGGCAGCGATATCGCGGCCCCAACACCACTAAAATGCACTTTCATCGTGCAACAACAAAAATAATTCCTCTAAAAGAGCTTTATACGGCTCCAAATTTTCATCGTTAAAGCCTTGTGCCTATACCTACTAACCAGATTCCATCGATAAACAGACCGATGAAATGTAGCTTGCACTGATACAAACGACATGGCCACAAAATTTGAAGCGGTATAAAACACTTTGAGTAAATGTTCACTAGCTCTCGGACTAAATGTTTATAGTTTTTAATTTTCTGAAAAAAACTGAAAATATCATACTACTACTCAAATAGTAGCTATAGTTTTGAAAACTTAATTTGATTTTTTTTTATAAAATAAAGCTATAATTAAATATTCTAATTTTGTCTGTTGGTAAATTATTTTGTATCCATTTTAAGTCAATGTTTTAAAAAATTTGTCCCCCCACGTTAACAACAACTTTTTTTTGTTATTTATTTTAAAATTCAAATAACTCATATTTGATAAATTAAACATTATACATTGATAGGTACTTAAATAAAGTTACAAATAAAAAAAAATTATAAAAAAATCTCAACTGGTTCAAAAGTAATGGATTTTTGACCACTAGATTAACGATTTTTGGCCACTGTGCGGCGGCGCGGGGCACGCGGCTCGTAGGTTTTCTTACTAAAAAAGAATTTACCCAACAAACTGTATTACACCAACTGTTCACAAAGTTCTCTGCCATGGAGAGTATATAATTAGTTCTCATATTTTGCCAATAGGAGAGCTATCTGAAGAGGCTCAAGAAACCAACCAAAAGCTGTATAGGAAGTACCGCTTAAACAACACATGCAAAATTTCAAGAACGAGGACAAACGAAGACCTATTTCGAATGATGTTGGTATCATCTGACCCCTTTATATCGTCACTCAGAAAATTTCAACAAAATAATGAAATTCAAGATAAATGGCCTGAAGAAATTCAAGATATTTTTGAAACTTAGACCAATAATAATTATCCCGAGAGCTTGGTGAACATTTATTCAAAGTGTTTTACTGCTTCAAATTTGGTGGCCATGTCGTTTGTGTCGTTGTGCAAGCTACATGTCATCGGTCTGGCAGCGATATCGCGGCCCCAACACCACTAAAATGCACTTTCATCGTGCAACAACAAAAATAATTCCTCTAAAAGAGCTTTATACGGCTCCAAATTTTCATCGTTAAAGCCTTGTGCCTATACCTACTAACCAGATTCCATCGATAAACAGACCGATGAAATGTAGCTTGCACTGATACAAACGACATGGCCACAAAATTTGAAGCGGTATAAAACACTTTGAGTAAATGTTCACTAGCTCTCGGACTAAATGTTTATAGTTTTTAATTTTCTGAAAAAAACTGAAAATATCATACTACTACTCAAATAGTAGCTATAGTTTTGAAAACTTAATTTGATTTTTTTTTATAAAATAAAGCTCTAATTAAATATTCTAATTTTGTCTGTTGGTAAATTATTTTGTATCCATTTTAAGTCAATGTTTTAAAAAATTTGTCCCCACACGTTAACAACAACTTTTTTTTGTTATTTATTTTAAAATTCAAATAACTCATATTTGATAAATTAAACATTATACATTGATAGGTACTTAAATAAAGTTACAAATAAAAAAAAATTATAAAAAAATCTCAACTGGTTCAAAAGTAATGGATTTTTGACCACTAGATTAACGATTTTTGGCCACTGTGCGGCGGCGCGGGGGCACGCGGCTCGTAGGTTTTCTTACTAAAAAAGAATTTAAGAAAACCTGCGCAGAAAAACATTCTAGTTTTCGACATGGCACTAGAGAGTTTTAAATAGAGTCTGGCAAGGCCCTAGCATGGCTGAGTAATGGCCAAAACTAGGGCCTTAACGATTATGAAACCTTTTGCCTCGTCAGAAAAACCACTCTAGGCCCCGAACCAGTAAAAACTAGATTTGTTCATATTTTTGCTAGAAACATTAGAAAGGGCATTTTAGTATCCGTTGTGATCCGATAGTAAAATAATTCAAATCAATATTACCAAAACCTTACAAAAAGTAAGCATAGCAATCAACATGCTCTACCCATTTATTAATAGGAAGTCATGTCTAAGCAAATCAAATAAAATAATAATTCATAAGGTTATCTTTCAAGCAGTCCTCTTGTATGGTTGTCAAGTATGGGGAAAATGTGCAAAATGCCATCTTAACAAATTGCAAGTATCGCAAAAGAAGATACTCAAAATGATGCTTAACCTCCCTCGATACCATTCTACTTCAGATTTACACGAAAGAGCGAATGTTGAAATGATTTATTTTAGAATAAATAAACTTAATGAAACTTTCTTACGAAACTGTGAAACCTCTGATAATCCTCTTATTAACCAACTGACTCCATAACCATACTTCTGATGTTTTTTTGTTTTATCTGTTTATTAATTTATTCAATGATTTGTTATATATGTAAATGTAAATATTTGTTATGACCATTAAATAATTGAGTTCTTATTCATCTTTATTTAAATGATGTTATTTATTTATTTATTTATATATATATATATATTTATTTATTCATTTATTTATTTATTTATTTATTTATTTATTTATTTATTAATTTAGTTAATTATTTATTTATTTATTTATTAACTCATTTATTTATTTATATAATTATTTATTTTGTTTTGATTTGTCAATTTATTTATCCATTTAAATTATTTATTTATTAAATTAATTATTTATCGACTAACTACTTTACTAACCTAAATTCTACTAACCTCTACTTCACAACTATTGTTTTGAAGTTTTATTAATATCTCTAGTCAAAATGTACCTGCTTTTTTTTTTTTTTTTTGTTTAAATTGAAGGTTTTTGTTTGTACTTTCCTTCATAAATTAATCCTTATCAAAGCCTAAACTCAATATAAATTAAAATACTTATTCAGTAGAAAGATATCAAATCTAGTATATCAAATCTCTGTATGTACCTAAACTGTGCGGTAGCTTACCAAATGTAAATCTGAATAACAAAAATAAAAATCTATCTATCTAATACAATATTAAAGCAAATTTAGTATGATACTGGGCATTTTTAAAAAATACTCTTATTATTATTATCATATTATTTGATTTAGTATCGTGTACAAAAATGCGCTTAATCTAAACTAAACTACATCCCGTCACAAAAACAACCGGATATGAACCACTAAATTAAGTATATAAATAAAGGCGTATTTTGTTCAAACAAATTATGAGTATACGAGGCTGATATCGAAAGTCTGACAGGATTTTAGTTCAGCCTTTGGCGGGGTGGGTGGTTGAAAATAGAGATTTTCGAAAGTAAATACCGATATGATTATCTTGGTAGGATTTTTTTGAAACCAAAACTGATATATTATAATAAGTTAAAATTTGTATTTTTCGATTCATCGATTCAATTAGTTTAGTTAAAATTTTGCATAAATGTATCAATAACGATAGTGCTTAGTCTGATAGAATGCGAAAACCTCACGAGAGTATGAAACATTTTCCTCGTCTAAATTTTACTTACTGAAAACATGCAAGGGCTTGACGTATATTTGACAAGTTTTTCTCGTCTAGATTTCCCTTAAAGAAAACTGACTAGTGCCATGTCGTTACTAGGCATTTTTCCAGCCGGGAAATATTCTAGAAATTAAAGGATTTAACGACCGTATAATAGGAATTAAAATAAGGTTAGGAAAGTGTAACTTATCCATTCTTCAAGTATATGCTCCAAATAAGAATGCAACTGATGAAGAATTAAGCAGCTTCTATAATCCAGCGGAGTTGTGGAGTCACCAACAATACACTTTTGGCAACAAAAACTCTTTATTGAAAACTCATAATTCAAAATGAAGGCAAAAATCAATGGACTCGGATAACACCAGATCGAAAATACAAAAATCAATATCACTATACCGTCCAGTCCCTACTATATCCTAGTCCAGGGATGGCGATATAGATAATTTCACAGTGCGCAAAATTTCATTTGTAAACATTTGGGTGGACAACAGTTTTCTTTTTTTCGTTTGTTTGACCCTAAAAACACTAGCAGTTTTTTTTCAGTTTTCTAAAAAAAAAGGATATTAAGTCGGACACCTGTCTCGTGTGTTATAATTTAAATGTTGAGGTTTAATTAATGTTTTTGGTTAAGGGCTGCCAGACGACCCGATTTTGGCGGGACAGTCCTGATATTTGAACCCTGTCCTGATATTTGAACCCTGTCCCGACATTTTGTAAATCTGTCCTGATTTACAAAATGTCCCGATTCTATCCCGACTTAAACTGCATCTGCTTTTCTTCGGTACACGGTTCTCAGCGTTAAATTTTAGTACTGTACCGTTAAATTCTGTTAAGGTGGTCACCTTATTCATACCTTTTGTGGTATTTTACTACATTCAAAGAGATTCTTATATATAAATAAAATATTTATACCTAGGTACATCAGAGTTGTGCGCTGACGAGACCTAGAATAAAACTCTTGATGTTGATTGTTACTAACACATGAGTGCATTTAAATTCCAAACATACACATACACACAATGTTAACCGTATTTCATTTTCTCGTACCGTTTAGAACACTTTACAATGTATGAGAAAAATATGGAAACCTTGAAATTAAATAACTACATTTACCAACATGGAGTTACCTACATGTAAAAAATGCTTGTTTATAAGATGTAATAACAGTTAAAGACATGCTGCCCAGTTTAAAATTTAAGATTCAATTTGGGTAATAAACGGGTACTTAGTTCTGTAAACAAAATTGTTTGAGAAAGAAGGTATATCAATTACGTACGTACCTTACCTACAGAGACCTAGCTAAATTATTTTTAATTTCAAAAACAACTTTTGTGATCAAACGACAAAAGAAGATCAGGGGAAAAGAAAGATGAGAAATGCCTGGAGGCTTCCAATAAACCTAACCAGAAACCAGCCAACGCCAGCGACCACATCGAGAAAGAAGCATGCAAATTATGTAACCTGGTAAAGGAGATAAGGTGGAGGAAAAGATTATTTTTTTTTTGTTTTATTTTTTAGGAATATTGCAATAGGAAATTACAAGACTGTAGGTGTATAAGTATTATTAAATTAGCAAAATCCTTCAACACGAAAAAGCTATAAAAATGTTAGCTAGCACACAAAGTATACTGGAAAATATTATAATCCCTGGAGGGTTTTTGGTTAGGTATGGTTGTGGGCTTATGGTATATATGTATGGGTGCGTATTTCTGCCAGTTAAACCATACACTAACCAAAATATCTTGCCTTTGGACACAACCGGTTCAATTGGTTATACCACTGGAGTGTTCCTCGATGAGTAACAATGGTGGCTTACATTTTGGTTAAAAGACAAAAATTGTATTTCTTGTAAGATATTATGTGAATAAAATAGGTATACATTTGGTGATTTATTACTTCCGTTATAAATGTATTATGGCTACTTCAGGTGAGATACATATAAGTTTTGAAAAAAATTAATTCGAGATTTCTATCAAAAGTTAAACGTACATTTATGACGATAGTATGAATCCTGAAATTATTCTGTATGCCTGGAAGCAACAGGGAAACACGCCAATAATGTGCACCATCTAACTATTTTACCAAATAATATTGTTGTTATTATATAGTGCAGTGTTTTTCAAACTGCAAAGAATTAGGTACTCGGAGCAGGCACGTAGCCGGGCTGGGGGACATGAGGGGCTGAAGCCCCTACCGAAATGATTTTGAATAAAAAAAAATAAAGAGTTTAAATTTTTTGGTATGAATTAAAATCTTTAAAAATAAGGAGACTATTTAGGTTAACTTTAATGTTTTAAAAACAAGAGACTATTAAGGTAAGTATATTAATTAATAAGTAATAACGCAGGCCCATAGCGTCCATTGGGGCAACCAGGGCAATGCCCCGGGGCCCCCGGTCAGGGGGGCCCCGAACGGAGATCTCCTGTTGTATCGTTTCAATCGATATTAACTTTGTTAAGTTAGCTTCGTTCAGCTCAATCCCATTTTTTGAGTCATTTGGCGTTTTTCTTTTTTAACTCTGAGCAGATCACGAAACTGTCAAACAAAAATTCTATGTTTTTTTATAGCTCGGACATATCAGAGCTCAAAAAGTGCGTTTCTTTTTTCCATTTGAGCTAGCTCAGAGCTTAATCGATTAGCTCAGAATAAAATGACCGAGCAAATCGAGCGAAACGCTGAGCGAAGCCAACTTCACTTTTTTTCAGTGATTTGACAGACGAAAGAAATACAAAAAAATTAAAAATCGATTCCCAGGACAGTCGCCCGTCTAAATCAGGTAAACAAAAATGTATTTTAGTAACACACCTATGAAATGACAGGTCAGTGCTCAAATGTGTTTCATAAATAAGTCTCAGGGCTCTGATCATAATCTGCTCAGAGCTCTGCTCTGATCGCTCAGCCTCTGCTCAGAGGTTTATTTAGAGCCAAAAAAGAAAAAATCCAATTTTGGAATAAAATCTAATAATAATCAACTCTAACTTTAGATCCTACATAGAAACTCACTGTATATTTAACTCAATTAAACGATGTATTGTAACAATTGTTAAATTATACACTAATATTAAAGTTTTCGTTGTTCCGTTTTGTGTATATGAAAATTTTAGTTGTAAAATAAAAATAAAAGAATTGGTCGAAAATTCTAAAAATTTGTGTTCATGGTTATCGAAAGATCATGCCAGCCAGATGGTGGAACTAGTACGGTGCATTTAGATTTCATTATACTCATATGGTGCTCTGGGAAAAAAGTCCGAGAAGAAGTTTCACTTCGGTATTTAAAAGGGTATCAGTACACTATCCAAAGACCATATTTTGCACTATCGTACCTAGTGTCGTTATGCCGCTATCTTGTTTTTTGATTAATTCTTTTTTCACACGTAATTCACGTTTTTTATCCCACACAAAAAATTTGTATCGCATACCTACTTGTAGCAAATTAAATTTTCTACAAATTATGTTTTGCAACTTTTTTCGCTAATTGCTATGGCTTAAAAGTTATACTCGTAGTAATGCATTATATGCGTCATATTTCTTTCTTTTTGCTTTCTATCAGCTCAACATTTTCGAATGAGATAAGTTCCACGAAAAATGGTGAAGAATTGGCAACTTTTTTGATCAAAAAAAAAAAAACTTCACTGTCTTCTAGCTATCCAGATGTATGCACTGCTCCTATAATGTTTTTGACGGTTCCATTTACTACAACAAAAGCGGAAGGATCTTTTTCAAAGCTGAAATTAATACAAAATTACTTACAAAGCACGATAGAACAACAAAGGCTTAACAATTTATCAACGATATCGATTAAAAATCTAAGCAAATAGATAAGAAAAGTAATCGATGAGTTCGCTAATGCAAATCCAGAAAAAAATCACTTTGGTACCTGCCTAACCTTTTATTTCTGTAATACTACGTTTCCACCAACTACTAGAGAATATGGGCATATCCTCAGGATACCGTCCCTTTTTATTTGAGTTAAGAATAGGATTTTGTTGTAGCTTTTAGCACAATCATCAGAAAGTGGATCACTCACTCAACCAGATCAGCACCCGCACCCGCACCATCCACAGTTAGCCCACTAGGCATTTCGTTGGCTGGCACTGGAGCGTCCACTGATCTGATTGGATGATCATCTGGCTGCTGTGCACCACAAACCCCCACGAGAACCCTAGTCCACTGTCTTGTGATTATAGGGAATCGACGGAAGGTATAATGCAAAATTAGCCGAAATTTGTCCTAGAGCCATTTCGATGTTTTTAATAGGGATGTCGAGGATGCGCTCTAAGGTTTTAAGCACAAAAGAGGTTAGACTAATTGGACGGAAATCCTTCGCAGATTCATGCCCTCGACTACTGACTTTCGGGTTAAAAACCAATCTTACATGTCTCCAGGACTCGGGAACATAGTTAAAAGAAAAACATCCTGCTATCTCTTGGAGCATAATTGGCAGTATGCCGTCCAGGCCTGGAGACTTATACGGTGAGAATGTATTAATTGCCCAGGCATTTTTTTCTTTTGTTATAATGGCATTGATATGCTCTACTCGAGCTGAAGACATGTTCCAAGGTTCCAGCGTCGGTAACCTACTGTTCTCGCAGCCCGGGAAGTGCGTCGTCATTAAAAGCTCCAAAGACTCAGCTGGAGAGACTGTCCAGGAACCATCAGGCTTTTTTTTGGAAGTGGAAGTGAGTTAGATAGTTTTAATTTACATTTCCATCTATCAATAATCGAAAATGGCGTTTAAATTGGTCGGTTCTACAATTATTCTCCGACCAAAAAGTTTGTGTGATTTGACAAACTAATGTTTCCAAGTAGATTTAAATGAGTTTTGTTTGAAATCTTTATTTGAGGATATTAAAATTTGTATGATAAATCTTTGAAATTTCAAGGAGATTCGCGATAATCTTGCTAATAAAAAAACCTTGCTAGTATAAAAAACATTAAGAACTTTTTGTTGAAATTAATTTAACCAATATTAAGGCAGCCATTGAGAAATAGGGCCCCATATTTGGTTTTGCCCCGGGGCCCCGCAAGCTCTAGCTACGGCCCTGGTATTACGTATGTTTACTACGTTCACTTGGTGTGGTATTGAAGCGAGCTGGAACTCGAAGCTGATTCGAACCTTTGTATGTATACTATCGTTGAGTGTAATGAACGAATCTTATTACCACTCAACGAAATCAATCCTACTTAAAGAGTAGAGCCGAGTCAAAATTTGTTATGTATAATGAACTGTTTTTTTTTTTTGGTAAGTTTGTTTGAAAATATGGACTTATTTTATGTGTGTGTATTTAATTTAATTTGATTTTTGAGCAAAATCCTTCTCCTGTAATCTCAACACCATTTTAACACAACTCCAAATCGAAATCTCAACTCATGTAATGCAAATCAGTCGATGATCCCAAGTGGATAAGAATTTAGAAAATCGATTAATTTGTTCTTATCCTGAGGCCACACGAGCCAGTACTGGCCATCCAGTGGCAATACACTCAAATTGTCTTGAGCAACAAACTTGAGCAACTTGCTCGTCAACTAGCTTGTCTTTTTCGAAGCCAGTTGGGTAACCAGTACAAGCTTTTAAGTCGCAACCACTCCTGTCTCGTGTTTTGTGTTGTGGAGTCGTGTCGCTGTCATTCAAACATTCAATATATTTCCTACGCCACACAGCAACACAACACACGAGACAAATATGGTTCTATAATATGTAATTCTAAAAAACAAAATCGGGTTCTTAGAGGTTTTTTAATCCATCATCATGGTAGCCATCCTTCAATGGAATTTGAGAATTCATACCTTTACAGATAGGTAACAAACTAAATTTTGACGTACACCGAATATTTCGTTTCAAATGTCAACCAAAACCCTAAAATCAACTGTTCCCCGAGCAAACATTTTAATCAAAAAAAAAATCAGATTTCTTAAAGGTTTTCAATACATTTACATGTATCTTCGTCTGACTTCTGCGAAAAAAAAAAATTATAAAAAATACTTTTGTTGGATAGATAGAGAAGACAAAAATGCAGAAGAAATTCATACATGCAGATTATTGCTGGATTTACATGTACTTCGTCTGCAAATATGAAGAAAAGTAGAGCGGGACAGATGCATGCCACAAACCCGAGCGTGTGAAAAAGAACCATCAAGAAGATGAACATGTTCGTTTTCATATCCGCATTATGGCACTTCCTATAACCTCCATGTACCTAAGAAGATCTTCTGCATTTTGGTGTTCTCTCTCTACCCAACAAACGTAAATTTTAATTTTGCATCACATTTTTTTTGCAGAAGTCAAACGAAAATACATGTAAGTCCACCCTATAGGAAGTGCCATAATGCAGATATGATATGACAGACGAAAATGTTCATCTTTATGATGGTTCTCTTTCATACACTCGGGTTTTTTTTGGCATACTTCTGTACCGCTTTTCTTTTCATCATATTTGCAGTTGAAAATACATGTACATAAATCCAGCATAAGGCTTGAAAAGTCGGTAACAGAATCCAAATAATAACACCCGAAAGCGCCAAAATCGCATATTTTCCGAGCGAAAAATTAAATCCCCAAAAAATTCGGGTTTTTAAGAGACTTTTCAATCCATCATAATCATAGCCGTCATTCAATCATATTGTTGTTATGCCTATTTTGGTAATATTTAAATTTCTTGGTCCCGCCCCCCCTTAAAAGCTGTGGCAGAAAGATCGCTTTATATACAAGTCTGAACGAGTCCACTTACTTCTCTACTGGCTTTAAAACTACCACAGGCTTCAAAAAGACAAGCCAGTTACAAGATACATACATATTACAGGTAGCGTCTTCATTTTTGTTCAGTTCTGCGCATGTTGTCAAAATCAATAGTAAAAAAATTGAATTTCAAACAATCACCACATATTTGTTTTTGTTTATGCCGGACTTAAACGAGATAAAAAGATTAAAATTATTATGTTCATAGTTTTATATTCTTTGTTTATAGAACTGCACGTTAGTCCTTAGAGCAAGCCCCCCCCCCCCCAAAACAAAGTGCTGGCTACGGGCTGTCCAATGAGGTAGGGAGGTTTTGCAGTCACAATTCAACAATTACCTAAATTATTTTCAAGTTCAAGACTATTTCTCTTACTTATTATATTTCTTCATTGCGAATAAGTGAAATCTCGTATAATAAGATTGGGTATGAGGAAATTCATTTTTTAAGTTAAAAAATACTTTAATATTATATATTTTTCTCTTATTTTTCTTTCTCGATCCTCAGTAGTTTTTCTTGTTTTGTTTTTTATTGATTATCATAAAGTAATAAGTTTTTAAAAAAGTGCATTAAAAAAAAAAAATAATGAAAACAAATAGAAATAATTTATTTCGATTTTTAAAAATATTAAATATTTTTCAATTTTGTATGTATTAATTTTTTTTTCTTATCAACATACATAATAGACTAAGAGCCCAGGGCCGCCAGACATACGTCATTTTATCAAAGATAAATTTTTTTTTGCGAACTAGATACTATGGTAGCTAAGAACAAATGGATACTAAGAATCTTCAATCCGGGTGCAATTGAGGTAGCGAGTGTTAAAGTTGCATACAAATGTTGCAACATTGCGTTATTTTATCAAAGCTGAATTTTTGATATGTGTTAGGGGATGGTGTCATTTAATTTATTTGACACTTTCCAGACATCTGCATTGGGACATAACGTGAGTCAGACACCTAAAATCTGTCAAACTAATCGTGCCATTTACATAACATAATCAAATCAAGATTTTATGTTTTCTGTGGGCAAATATTCTACAATATTTTCTAATCAGCAAGGCACCTACAGCGGGTCCTTTCATCACCTTAAAACTGTCAAAATAATAATTCTTTGTTACTAAAAGATTTTTTCGCTTCTTTAGCTGTTTTTAAAAATTTGGCTGATGAATATGCCACACTGTAGATGTATAGCTGATGGGGAATTATTTTTAAACAGTTGCCTATAAAACATTTAAATATTAGCTTTAAGACTACAACGTAAATGGCACGATTAGTTTGACATATTTTAAATGTCTGGCTCACGTTAGGCGCTACTGTAGATGTCTGGCAAGTGTCCAATAAAGTTAATGACACCATCCCCTAAGACATATCAAAAATTCAGCTTTGATAAAATAACGCAATGTTGCAACATTTGTATGCAACTTTAACACTCGCTACCTCTTTTTTGCACCCGGATTGAAGATTCTTAGTATACATTTGTTCTTAGCTAACATAGTACCTGTTCGCAGACAAAATCATAGCTTTGATAAAATAACGTATGTCTGGCGGCCCTGGGCTCTTGCTCTATAAGTTAAATACTGGAAGAAATACATTTTACTACGGAGACTAAACAGGTTCTGCAGCAAAAACTCCATTATCCCGTACATGCAGTTTGGCGTTTTAGGGCAAAACAATCGACTTTCATCCGCTCCTTAAGTTCCAGCATCGCTAAGGGCGTACGCAGAATTTCTATTAGGGGGGAGAGGGGCAAACTCAATCAAAATCAAGATTTTTATTTAAAATTGGGGCCTACATAAGCAGTTAGAACAAATCTTCTAAAGATAAACCTACTTCTCTTATACAATAATTAAGACATTCAATTAATTTAGGCACTGTGAATTCAATAGTTGCAAGTTGCAACTCATTGAATGGAAAAATGGATTAAACATTGAATTGAATAATTTCATATCGATAAGCAGCGAACGCCAGCAGTGAAGTGTAAGTACGTGTAGGTAGATACAAACTATCTATTTTGATTTCTCTTACCACAATCCAACATCCAACCCGTATTTTGAAATACCATCATATAAGTACATTATAAGAAAGGGATTTACTATTCTCATTGCTTACCCGCCGGCCGTGAATGCTATGGGCCTATGAGATGAAGTGGTGCGCGGTCTATAAGAACTGTTGTCTTGATAAAATTTGATAACTTTTATACCAAACATCATTGAAGTTAGTAACCAGTAATGCATGGTTTGGCATCGCTAATCGGGCGAGGGAGGCAAAGGCTAGATAAACACAGGACAGGGAAGTTTTTTTTATTTGTTTCGTTATTAATCTATGCAATTCCTTACGAATTCGGAGACAAGAAAATAAAATTTGAATAAAACTACAAACATACGTTATAGGTATGTATAGGCATTAACACAAAAATGCATAAATTCTAGATCACAATGGACTGTCAACTTGTTATCAATTTCCAACATTTACTCCTGTGACTCCTCGTGTAAACACTAAATTTCAAATTAACACATTTTGTGCACTCGCCGACACAAAACAAAAAACCAAGATGCATTCAGATTTCAGAGGTAGGTATATCTTATGGTGATTATTCACAGATATTTTTCCGCTGAATTTTATTATGTATGTATCTTCGGTCTTCCTCAATGCTTTGATTTTTTTTTGGTTGCATGTCCATTGTTATTCTTTTTATCTTTCTTTTGCTTCCCATGAGTAAATACCATCATCATCATCAGCGGTGATCGGTAGCGTCGCCATCGTGGTTCGTGGGGAACTTTCTCAACATCTCTTGGTCTTGGCGTAGGTAGGTACATTATGTACCTATATTGAAATTGAAAGTATGTACTTCTTGTTTTTTTTATAGTTTTGTGTTTATTTTGTTTTACCAAACTTCATGACTTTTTTATGTGGCTAGGTGTATACATATAGGCTTGAATCTTACATACCTACCTTCTATATTTATATAAACGTGTAGGGTTACCAACACATTGTTTTTCGATGCTTCAAATGGTTTCGAATGGTTTCTAAATAACTACCTAATAATCACATTCCAATATTTAAACGAATTTAAATAGTGGCGTAATGATGCTTAATTTAAAATTTTTGAATTTAAATCAAAATTTGTATTTAATTCATCTTGCATTGAAACATTTCGCGAAGCCTCGAAATGCGAACAACTGATATGTTTTGGTTTATTTTACACGGAACTAGTTTGATAATATTGTAATTGGTTTCTATACAGGGTGTCCCTTAATTCGTCAATAGTATTTTAGGCATGATTCTTGGGTGTATTCTAAGAAAAAAATTGTTCTTCAGCAAGGGCCAATCTCCAATTTTGATATCATTTATCAGGGATTTAAGAATTAAGAAGTCTTAATTTGGTGTACCCTGACCTATGTTGACGGTAATTGCGCTGTTAGTAACAATGATAGAAACTTCGTTAAGGCCTTTATTTTGAGAAGAAATACCAGTCCTTGTAACTGCATTTAAATAAATTTTATATCTTGTATCAGTCTAAAGATATTTAGTTTTAAGCCTGTTTCATTTTTCCTGCCCATGCTAATTTTTTGACTTTGGGGTCAATTTTCTTCAAAAAATGCTTTATCAACATGATATTTTAATAATTTTTTTGAATGTATGTAACAATACTAAAAATAAAAGTCACTAACAAGTTTGCCGAAAAACCCATAGATATTATGATAATTTGGAAAAACAGCGGCAGGTAAAATTAAAAAAAAATGTTTTTTTTTTAGCTTTAAGCCTAGTACGCAGCTCAAGCGAAACGAAAAATGTCTGTGCTCTCCACGTCAATAGCGAACATAAACGAAAAGGATACGAAAAATATTAATGGAGAGCTCTATTAGAAGTATGTCAAAAAAATACAAAAAACATATAAGATAAGATAAAGATATTTTAAATTATTCATACAAAAAATATTTTTCAATTTATTTTTCTGTTCTGTTAGTAGTTTTAAAGAATGGTGTGGCTAGTTATTACTTATTTCTTGTTTAAAAAATTGAATGTTAAACTAATTATGATTTTGGTCCATTTTATTTCTAAAAAAAATAACAAAAAACTGTCACTTTTTCACCAGCAATGAATTCTGTGCGGAAAAAGTGGAGACTTGACTATTAATCTACTACGATTTTTTATTTTCGATATCGAACTGCGTACTGCTGAGCAAAACGAGAACAAAATTTTTCGTTTATGATTTCGTTGTGTCAATTTTTGTATGGAAATTTTCGTTTCGCTTCAGCTGCGTACTATGCTTTAAGCTCGAAAAGCTATGAATAAAAATTATTTGTGTCGTTTAAGATAATTTTGTAAGTATGTTTTTAACTCAAACAGTTATAACGGGTGCACTCTGCCATTCTTTGGTTTGAATACATGCTAATTTTAGAAGCGACTTAAGTGGAATTCTAGAATCTATCTGCAGTTGTTGCAAAATGATTTACAAAACTATTGGGAGACATTCCATTGGTTCAACCAAATTCATCTTATTCCTTACTTGTTGGTGCTTCAGCCCACTTTGCTCGAGGGGTTAAAAATTGACAAGATGAAGAGTAAGCGGTAATCGTTGGATAGGAAAATGTTAGAGCAGTTCAATGGCCTGCAAGATCACCTGACCCTACAATATTGGATGTCTTTGAATGGGGAAGAATGAAATAATTCATTAATTCAACCAAAATAGCAACTTAAAGTGAATTATAAGAGCGCATGCTCAAAGCGTCCTCAGAAGTTAGGGAGTAGCTAGGATCATTAATATCAATATCAGTGAAATACGAAAACGGGCTCTAGCATGCATACAAAATCAAAGAGGACTCATTCGAACACCTGTTATAACTGTTTTTGTTAACACATGAAATAAAAATTATCGATAACCAAACATATCATTTTTTATTCGAGCTTAAAGCCTAGTACGCAGCTGAAACGAAACGAAAAATGTTTGTACTCTCCACATCGAGCGCGAAATCATAAACGAAAAGGCTACGAAAAAATGTATTGAGAGTTCTATCAGAAATATGTCAAAAAATAAAAAAAAAAAAAAAAAAATAAATATTGAAAGATATTTTAAATTATACATACAAAAACTATTTTTCAATTTCTGTTTGTGTTCTGTTAATAGTTGTAAAGAATGGTGTGGCTTATTATAAACTTATTTCTTGTTTAAAAAATTTAATGAAACTAATTATAATCTTCGTCCATTTTATTTCTTAAAAAAAAAAACAAAAACTGTCAATTTTTCACCAGCAATAATGTTCCGGACAATAAATATCTTAAGACTGAGACAAGATATAAAATTTATTTAAACGCAGTTACAAGAACTGGTATTTCTTCTAAAAATAAAAGCCTAAACAAAGTTTCTATCATTATTACTAACAGCGCAATAACCGTTAACATGGGTCATGGTACACCAAAATAAGACTTCTTAAATCCCCGATAAATGATGTCAAAATTGAAGATAGGCCCTTACTGTAGAACAATTTTTTTCTAAGAATACACCCAAGAATCATGCCCTAAAATACTATTGACGAATTAACGGACACCCTGTATTTTGACATGACTGCAGTGTCTTTTTTTAACAATGTCCTTATAAATCTTTGTATAACTGCATGTATCTACCAGTTAAGGTTTAATGCAGTATGTAGTTATAGTTAAGTAAGTGCTGTGCCCAGACGCGAATGCAAGAAAAAATTTCTGGGGGGGGGGTGAACAAATTTCGGGGGGGGGGGGTGTTTTAAACTGAAAACTCAAAATTAAGAGTGAAATTGTATGGCGAGAAAGTTAAATTCATACAATTCGGGGGGGTTTGAACCCCCAAAACTCCCCCTAAGGCTTTGTTACATACTTGGAATTCCGAAACTATGTGATAAAATTTTGTTTTAATTTGTGTACCTAAAGTTCGTCTTATAATGATTTAACCTACCAATTTTTATTGTGTTCTACGAATTCTCAAGAAGCTACGTTAGTTAACGTATAACTTTTTCAAAGTGTATCCCACCTTCTATATTTTGTTACCAAAAAACATGAAAATTGGTGCTAAAATAAAAGAAAAATCGATTTCTGTTTGATTCTTAAATGTGGTACAAACAATACCTACTGAGAAATTAAAATAAGCTTATTTGGCGAGATAGGCACACAAAATATAATATTTGGCTTAAACCTAATGCCCTTCTTATAAAAGCCAGGCAAGGCGGTCATATAAAATGCTTTTTTTCATATTAGGGCAGCACTCAAGTGCTGCGATTATCGCACTCAAATTAACCAGAAGCAGTTTTTCAGTATCGACAGTAGCTAAATTGTCATCGAATTTAATGTGCTATGTCAATCGCCCTTTAAATAATGTCACACATGTTAATAAAGTTTTGACACGCACTACGCAGCATTATCTCCAGTTAGGTAGTATCAAAGTTAACTACCCAAATTTGTTGACATAAATTGGGATTTTAATTAACTTAAGATTTTATAGGATGATGTCGCACTTAAAAACAAAATATATGGCTAATACAACTATGTATTACAAAAAAGAACAGAATAAAAATCTGTCAAACAATAAGTTTGACATTAGACTTGTCATGTTGGTAACTCTTACGTTTGTATGATAGGTTCTCTGTTGTGTCACTAACTACGCAACAAGCCACATAGGATAAAGGCCTCTTTTGGTAATTGAAGGAGTATGGTTTGCATATTCCAAAACCTAGGCTTTGGTAGTCCGTTGTTCTTCATGCGTTTGTTCTGCTCTTCTCAAGGTAACGAGGACAGTTTTATGCTTGATAAGTCTTTATGTATTGGTATCTTTCTCTGTTTAATGTTGGTTAAATGTAAGACAGGGTAGACGAAGCATGATCATCACTGCGCTAACTACGCGTAATCCAAGCCAGTTTGCAGACATATTCCAGTACCTAGCATAAACACCATCATGGTGTAACTGTAACTTTTGTTCGTTGTTGGTTTCTCTGAGCTGTCTGTCCGCACTATCTCTTTCAGATCGCAGAGAGCGGGTGAAATACAAAAAAATCCCAACCGTGGTGCTGTTGCTGCTGGTCGCGAACGTGGTCGGTGTACGTCCGCGTCTTTCGTATCTTCTTCAACTTGGGCTACACAGAGTTTCTCTAGTCTCATGTTAAAGCAACCCAATGAAGATCCGTGGGATTTTGCAAAATCAAGCCCCACCATTGCAGGTGTAGTGTAATTCGAGTTTTGGTGCATTTTGGAGTTGCATATTCGAAAACGAAAGTGACATTTCTCATCGTTTGGCTCTACAAAGAGTTGATATAGGATTTTTTTTTATTTGTTTGAGTGTGAGTAGTTGTAGCTTATCCCACAATATGTAAGTTCTTCTCCCTCCTCAGGGAGCAGCTGATGCCTTACCGAACATCTTTAACCGATAATAACCTCTGACGTCGTCGTCCGTTGAGATCGACACCGCTACACGATATACCTAACTGTCTACATTCGAGTCTCTGCAAGCTCTATGTGCAATTCGGATTCCATAATTGTTCATCTTATATTGTTGTGTATGCATGCGATTTCTAGAGTCTTTTGACTGGTATAAATGGGAGAATCCATTGAAGCAGATCGTCAGTAAACAACTCGGCTTAGTGTTATCAACACATAATCTCTTTCTATTCATCACTCCTACGACCATAGGATCGGCCATCCAGACGCATTTCCAGAAGAGGTTTATAAATTTTGTTCCTTCATCAGTTTCCAAACCTTTGAACTCTAATTTTTCGTTTCGTTCACAATGAGAGCCTTTATTTTGATTTCCTGTTTGGCGTTTGCCTCAGCTAGACCGGAAGCTGGCTACGCTTACAATCGTCCTGGTGGTGGCGGAGGTGGTGGATTTGGGGGTGGTTCTGGTGGTGGCGGTTTCGGCGGTGGTGGTTTCGGTGGAGGATCCAGTGGTAGTGGAGCATTCGGTGGTGGAGGATTTGGTGGTGTTTCTGGAGGAGGTTTTGGTGGTGGATCCGGAGGTGGAATCGGAGGAGGAGCAGGAGGCGGCGGTGGTGGTGGATTTGGAGGTAAGTTTAAAATAATTGCATCTTAAAAATATATATTAAATAAAGAACTATCATGTAATATTAACATATGCATTGTGTATACATATGTACACGTAATACATTACATTGTATATACTTTACGTATATATTTACTGGTTCTCGTATAATTGGATATTTATGAATATAAAACTGTTTGTTTAAGGTGGAAGCATTGGAGGTTTCGGCGGAGGTGGTTCAACCATCGTTCAGAAACACATTTATGTTCATGTTCCACCACCAGAACAAGAGGAATCTCGTCAACGTACCAACATTCCCGTCCAACAATCTCAGAAGCACTACAAGATCATCTTCATTAAGGCCCCATCTCCTCCATCGTATCAAGCTCCAGTTATTCCGGTCCAAGCTCAAAACGAAGAGAAGACCCTTGTGTACGTCTTGGTCAAAAAGCCTGAAGAGCAACCCGATATTGTTATCCCAACTGCAGCACCCACTCAGCCCTCAAAACCAGAAGTATACTTCATCAAGTACAAGACACAAAAGGACTCATCCGGTGGTGGATCCGGTGGTGGCGGTTACTCATCTGGAGGAGATGGTGGTTCTGGAATCGGCATTGTCGGAGGTTCAGGAATTGGCATTGGTGGAGGATCAGGAATCGGAATTGGTGGAGGATCCGGAGGTGGTGGATCAACTGGATTCGGAGGAGGTGATATTTCGGGACCCTCGACATCATATGGTCCACCTGGCAAATCTGGACCATACTAAACGAAAATGATGCTTGGCTACAACTATAGCTAGTCCTATAACTCAATATCTTTATCTGTTCCCGCTTCTCAAAACATTCTATGCTGAACATATTTTTTGTATATAAAATCTTTCCTATATGTCTGTGTGTAAATGTTTATATAGTTTTTAAGGGATGCAGTGACAAAGTTGTGTTAGTTTAGAAAATATTACATGTAAGATTTTTTTTTGCAATTAAAAGTACGGTGACAAAATACGACGAAAAACATTTTTATCTTTAAATTTTTTATTAATGTTGACCTTTTTCGTTATGATATTACGAATATCCATCACTTCGTGATTTAAAACTTGGAATAATGGTACGTTTAACCTCAGAAACTATTATCACTGATGGTGTACGGATATATAATACTACTTCCTTATGGGAAATTGGTATACATTACATTGTTTTTCTGATAAATACATAGATGCATTGAACTTGAAGGCAGGCTTTGTTACCATTGTATATGTAATAATTAAGTCGTATAATTTTCGACACTGTTTTCTGGCTTTCCAATAAATCCATTTCTAGCTAGTTAACCCACCAAGGAAAGTGGTTAGGTAAGTAGGAAGAGGACCAAAACTATACATATAAGTTTTAATTCACGAGCTATCTTCTGATCCATGGTTGCTCGAGAGCTCGAAATTTACAGATGAGTTAAGCGTTTTGTTTGACATAATATGGCTGAAAGTCTTCGATTTCATCCCCGAGGGACGACCGGCGTGGCACGGCGGCGCGGTGCAAGCTTTTTTATTCAAGTAGGTAAATATTTAATTAAAACTCTTATATGGGTGGATTTGATAGGTATAAGGAATCGGAAACGACGGAATATTTTGAATTGAAATAATGTTCAAAATTTTAAATCATAATGAATCGCAAGGTGTTTTATTTGCATTGATTTCGATTTGTATGCCATATATACTCGAAATAAAGCATTTGTTTGTATATTATATAATATTTTTTGCATTATAATTCCATTGTTTATGATCCAATTTTCAAAACCTCAAACCTTATAACTGATTTAAGAATATTGAAAACAAGACATGAAGTTCTTATATGTAAAACATATTAAAAACAAGATTTTGAAAATTGGAGCATAATGCAAAAATGTTAAAAAATTGCAGCTTTTAGTTTTTGAGAACAAGATTATGAAAAATTAAAATTGGAGCATTACGCAAGACATATTAAAATATCACAGTATTATTTAATATTCAAATGTTTTTTTCAAAAATTATAAAAGAAAAAGTGTACTTATTTCTCACACTCTACTCTCTCTTTTCTACTTTTCAAAGTGAAATTCATTTTCAGTAAAAAATTTTAATAACTTCTCTCTCTCGGTGGGAAGCATTCCACTTTGATTCCCACTAAAAGTGAAATAAATTATCATGTCGAGCAGATTCCTGTTGAATTATTTCCTTGCACCTTGGTTTTGAAACTAATAATTGTTATCCAAGGCCACAGCACCATCAATCATAGAACCACAACTTGTGATTTTCTTTTTTGACACTAAGCCAACATTCACTGCGAATATAATTCAGTTTTCTATTTGCTTCATAAACATAGAATTTGCTAATAAATCGTCTAAAGTGCCACGCGATTTTATTTTATTTTAATCGCATTTATCATTTCTTCACTGGGAAAGTAAGTGCATATAATATGATTATTATCAACGTGGTTTTTGACGTAATGAAATTTAATACCAATAATTTGTCCTGTTGCATGCATCGGATAATGCAATAAATTCTGCAGAAAAGTGACAAAGCATGATTGCTTTTTGTAACTCCAACTTATGGTTCCAGCATTGATCTGAAAGATATAACCAGAATTAGATTTTCTATCTAGGCTACCTTCTGCCTAATTCCTTGAGAGTTTACTCAAAACAAAGTTATTTAGGCATGGAAGTTTTTCAAGTTTTAAATTTTAACATTCGGCAAAGTCAATACAAATTTATAACAAGATTTCAGGCAACACAATTCGAAGATATCTAAATACCCTCTTGACCCTTTTGCATAATAAAAATTACCAAAAATAAATTGATTCTCTCTTATATCGCAGCTTCCGTTTGCATTTTGACAAAAAAAGTAAGCTGTCATTAACCAAGAAGATTAGACTGAAATTGAATGTGCCTCAAAATACTAAAAAGGCACAATAGATTTTTATTTAAAATTAAGTAATATGGCAGCAAAAGACAAAAACCTGCTAGGTTACGCCGATGAGTAAGACCATTGTCAACTATCTAGTAGACACTATAAACTATGGAAAAAAACAAAAAGGACGCACAGTTCAAGCAACAACAATCGGATAAAAGCGACTCATTCAGCAGCTAGCTTCAAATTCCACACTATCAGAGCTTAAAATAAGGTCAAAAAGTGGGGTATCAGCCAGTACTTCAACGGTTTTAAGGATAATTAAAACCAGTGGTACATCAAGAGTATGTAAATCAAAAAGAATCGGTTCTACGGCAGCTATATAAGGAACTACGGATGAATGCTAGGAAGCATTTTGCCTGTAGAAACGCATGGAAAAAGGTTGTCTTTTCAGGTGAAAAAAAAGTTTAATCCTGACGGACCCGATGGTTACTACTTTTATTTTCACGACTAAAGAAAAGAAGAACTTATTTTGTCAAGACATCACAGTCATACATCAGGTGTTATGGTGTATCACCTATTATGGAACATTTGAATTGGAATTTGTAACTACAACAATGAACGGAAACAGTTACATATGGCTGCTGTAACGGGTATTTCCAAAGCTAAAGAATATTCTGGAACGTCTACCTTGAATATTCCAACAAGACAACGCCCCTATCCGAACTTACTGGGTAGCTAGTAGCTGGATTCAGTTGGAAAACGTTGGACTTTTACCATGGCCACCCTATTCACCGGACTCAAACATCATCGAAAACGTTTGGGCCTGGCTATCTCGAAAAGTTTCTGATGCTGGTAGACAGTTTGGAGATAAGGAAGTCTTATTCGAAGCTAACTGCGATGCCTGGAGCCAGGTTTCACTGGATTATTCCAAAAAACTGTATGATTTAATTCCAAACCGGCTAATAGAGCTTATTTCAAAAAATGGCGGTCCTACTCATTATTAATTATCAAAAACACAATTCATTAATGTTTAAACACATAAAAAAGTAAACATTTTTAAAGTTTTGTTCATTTTTTATACGATTGTTCAAGTGGCCTCAATCAAGTGACGCATTTTTTTATACCCGTTTTTGCAGTCCATTCTTATAATTTGTGAAATTCCTATTGAATTTCCAAGTTACCCCTTTGAATTTATACTGTTTTATTGCAAAATATATTTACCTACTCACAGGTATCAAAAATTTCAAGAAAGATATTTCCTACAGGTATTTATCAAGAAAAAACTGTTGTGAAAATAGTGGCCTCAAACAAGTGACAGGGAGTGTAAGTTCAAGCTTATATTTCCACAATTGATAATTTTCTGCATTTAGCTTAGTAAAAGATGTTTTCAGAAAATCCATCCTGCCTGGGCCCATAACCTCTTAGTGGGAAAATAAGATATAAAAATATATAGCTTCGAACTTCTTGAATAATATTTATTGAATGAATATAATTTTTTTAATTTAAGGTGTTTTGACCAATTCAATATTTAAAATTTAAATTTGAAGTTTTTATTTCTCCGGCGTTTTTGGTCATAATAGTTTATTAATGAAAGATATTCATTAGATTTCCCAACGATTCACTTTATTAAACAATGAAACAAAAATAAGAAAAACATTTGTATGTATACATCAACACCCTTATTCATAAAGAAAAAATAGTTATTTTTGCTCCCGTGTTTAGGAAAACTACACCATGGAGTCAGAATGTTCCAGACTCAAATGGAGCAATTGCCTTTAGTTTGAGCCCAGAAAATTCTTATTCCATGGCGTAGATTTCCTAAACACGGGAGCTAAAATATATATTTTTTCTTTATGAATACGGGTGTAAGTTATTATGATTTTAGACTTACAGGTATTATCAACAAAATTATTTTTAATTTTTACATTAAAATAAATATTTAAAAGAAGAAAATTAAAAAGAAGAAAAAAAGTGTTTAAGTAAGTACAATGAGCACTTTTTAGTTAGAAGTTTAGTCAACACAACTGTTTAAAATTTGAAGAGAAATAAAGAAAAATATATAAAGAAAAAAGAAAATTATTTAAGTATGTATGTCTAAATTTATCGTATTATGTAGAGACTAGAGAACAGTAAACCGATGAAATACGTTGTGTATCTTGCTTTCAGTTCATATTAGTTTTGTTATTTAAAATGTGCAATGTTTCTAAAGTGTAGCGTTTCGATGTTTGTTTCTCAATTTGAAGTATTTTTGAATTTTTAAAATCTGGAGCATGGTTTCTATACTATGACTTGCAAGAGCTGTTTTTTTGGGAACTTTTCGATTTGATATCCCATTTGTGATTTGAGATCCTCTGTTTTAAAAGTTGTTTTGTTGTGCCAATATAACAAAGCCCACAGTTTTCTGTTCTGGCGTACCAATGGGCAATTCACTTTCACACACCAATGCCGACTTCGATTTAGATTTTTTGTTGGAAGAATCGTTCAACTCAATAAATCTGCCAAAATTCATCACCTACAATGATGACGTATTTGCGATAATGGAAAACGGAGAGATTGAACAAATGTTCGAATGTCTTAATACATTCAACCCCAAAATCAAATTTACAGTGGAGAACGAAGAAAATAGGACGATTGCGTTTTTGGACGTGGAAATACACAGTGAGAGAAATCATCTTTTCTGGCATCAAAAAGACACAGCATCCGGCCGAATTGTCAATTTACGTTCAAATCAAGCGAAACATATTATAGTTAATACGGCCTCTTACCTGGTTAATAAAGTGTTTACAATCAGTGACAAAAAATTCCATCCAGCCAACAAAGAGAAAGTCACCAAGATTCTGATGGGTAATGGATATCCACTAAATATGATCCGAGAGTGAATCGCACAACACCAAACTTTTCACCAGCAAAATAATAAAAATGAGAGAACAGGCTTCTTTAAAAGTTTAGTTTACGTGCCCAAGCTTGCTGAAAGTTTTAAGAAAACCGTCGCTAATAAAGCTAAAGATGTCAACATTGCTTTTAAATCCAACGAAACACTCAACACTGTTCACAAAACTCACCAAGAAAAGTGAAAGCACAGACGTTCGTATTCATATATAAGATCGATTGCCTAGGCAACGAAACAGAAAACTGTGGGCTTTATTATATTGGCACAACAAAACAACTTTTAAAACAGAGGATCTCAAATCACAAATGGGATATCAAATCGAAAAGTTCCTAAAAATCCAGCTCTTGCAAGTCATAGTATAAAAAGACACCATGCTCGAAATTTTAAAAATAAACAAATACTTCAAACTGAGAACCAAACATCGAAACACACTTTATAAACATTGCACATTTTAAATAACAAAAATAATATGAACAGAACGCAAGATACACAATGTATTACATCGGTTTACTGTTCTCTAGACTCTACATAGATTTACACATAGGTACATACATACATACTTAAATAATTTTCTTTTTTCTTTATATATTTTTCTTTATTTCTCTTTAAATTTTAAACAGAGTTGTGTTGACTAGACTTCTAACTAAGAAGTGCTCATTGTACCTACTTAAACACTTTTTTTAATTTTCTTCTTTTAAATATTTATTTTAATGTACAAATTAAAAATAATTTTGTTGATAATACCTGTAAGTCTAAAATCATAATAACCTAGGGTTGCCATGGCTGTATAAGCTAACCTAGGACAAAAAGTTTTAAAATCCCGGACTTTGGAGGACATCACCTACCTTTAAAAATTGGACAAAAATAGGAGAAAATGAAATCAAAAACTATGTAGGTCCATGAACCCATACATAAATATATTTCTTATTTAAAATAACATGTGTAGTATGCAGATTAAAATAAAAAATAAATAACATAGTTACATATGTATATTTATCTTCAGATTAAATCTTTTTCAAGAACTCATTCATTCAACGAGGCGTCTAACGTAACCACTTACAAACAATACGGATTGGTTTTGTGTTGTTGTAATCCCTTGAGAAAAAACAGGTGATGATAAAACAGCTGTTCTCAAAAAATCAACCTATCCCAAAAATTCTCGTAATAGCCCTTCCGCACTAGCCCACTGTGGATTAATACATGCCAAATTGAAAGTGGGAAAGAATTCCACGCGATGCCAAATTTGTGGGAAAGAAATAACTTTTCATATTTTGCTTCCATACTTGCTTGTATTAATACATTACCATAACCTAAAAAAAGTGTGATATAATGTGGGATACAATTAGAACCATTCCTAAAATTATTCATGTATTTACACATGTGAAATCGTGTGGGATAGAATGTCGGGATGTGTAGGCTGGGCTTTCATATTTTGTTTCCACACTATTCTACATGATTTGTTTCCCACTTTTTTGACATGTATTAATACACTGTGGGCTGTGTGGATGGCCTTTAAGGCTTGTCAGCTATCTGAAGAAAATGCCAAGCAAAGCTGACTTCAAATTTAAAATTGTTGAATTGTATGCTAGGTAAACCAATCCAGTTATGGTCGTTCACAAGCATGTATCAGCGCAACGTGAACGGGGATATTGCTATTAGTTATAGGGTCATACAATTACTCACAGCTTAGGTTTTTGTAATTAAATTTAGTTAGAGTTATACCCTTAAACATTTCGGGTAATAATCTATTTCTTCCCTTTGTCCATTGTTAGTTTATTAATTAGAACACTCTTTCAACTTTTTTTTTTTTTAATTCAAGCTACCATTTTCAGATAAACTATAGATAAGATTTTCAAAAGTGAAATTTGTATTTTTTAATCTCGGTTATTATTAGCAAATAATTTACATCTAATATTCAAATTTAATTTTTCAAAATTCGCGATGTTGTGGTTGGCCGAAATATTTTTTTAAGTTCAATACAAAATTCGTTTTTTCGGAATGAAGATTTTGGATTTTGTTAATAAGTATCAAGAACTTAACACATGGAAGTCAAATAAGATCTATTTCATTTTATGGTTTCTATCAGATTTGTATTACCCTCTTTTTATTTAAAATTCAGAGTTCGATGATTTTTTTTTTAATTTTCAAAATTACTTGTTAGGGGAAAAAAGAGGACAATCCTTTAAAACGTTGGAGGACGTTCCGACCCGACGTTAAAAAGAGGACGTGTCCTCCAAGAAGAGGACGCATAGCAACCCTATAATAACCTAATGTATACAAATGATTTTCTTATTTTTGTTTCATTCTTTAATAAAGTGCCCCTTTATTTAATAAACTATTATGACCAAAAAAGCCGGAGAAGTAAAAACTTCAAATATAAAATTATAATTTTTTTAGAAAAAAACTTAAAATATAAACAATTGAACAAAACCTAATCTAATCTGAATGAACATAGTGTTTTATATAACAAGTAGTTTGATGCGTTCTTCAACACCATTTTCAAGTGATATATATGTTATGTACATAAGCTTACCAAAAAATAGAATTTATTGTTTATATACAAAATTGTAGAAAACGCCTCCCATCGGCCAATTTTTGGTTTACAGTACATAAACAAATTTTACGTGCACAAACAAAAACAAAAAAATTGTAGGTAGTCCAGTCGAATCGTCATTTCACCTTGCGTTGATCCGCACGGTCTGTTTTTTTTTCATGAATCGATAGGGGCTTACAAGAAAAGCTTAACCCTAGATTTGCACCACCTGACAACTTCTTTTACCAAAGTTATTCGTAAAAACGTACTTTTTGACATTTTTGGATTTTTGCAAATATCTCGGCTCAAGTATATTGCACAGTAAAAAATTTAAATACGTTTTGTTTGAATAAAATTATCTAGCATGTAGTATTAAGTTTTTTGTTTGAACAAATAAGTAAAAAGTTACCGTTAGTTTTAGTAATTTTCTTTTGGTTTTTAGACGGTTTTTCATTATTATTTCAAAAAAAAGCTTAAATTCTGGTTAGTTTTTCTTTTGTGTTTTGTCTAGCTGTTGCTATTCTCTACAATTTAAAAAAAATTGAGCTCTTAACTCCAAACGGGAGCCGAGAAATCTATGAATGAACACAGGCAAGTCAGAGCCCCCCAAAAAATATATTTTCTGTTTTTTTACGAATATCTTGGCTTCAGTATATCGCAAAGTAAAATATGAAAAAAAATATTACTAATCAGAATATTAGCTATTGTTTAAAAAAATACATATTATTTTTAACAAATAAATAAAAATTAACAGCTAGTTAGTCAGTTTTATTATTTTTTTTTTTGTTGAACAAATACTTTTGAGTTATAATTTTGATAAAGGCTTGTGAATCTGCTTAAAACTAATTTTTAGTCCTTTTAATTTCTTAAAATTAAAAAAAAATAGCTCCCTACGACAAACTAGAGCTGAGCAATGAATGGATGAATAAGGGCAAGTCATACAAAAGAAACCTTTCTGTATGATAAATAAATAGTACAGTAACTATTTATGTGCATTCACTTATGCGTCAAATCTGGTATTACTGATTTTTTTCTGAGTTTTTCAGGATATTGGCCTAGTAAATAACCTAAGTTTTCGACCTCGAGCGGCGCGGTGACCGCTTCATGGTCAAAAATCAGAAAAACCACGATTTTTTCGCGCTTTTTTCAGTTATTGGTGATTTTAGTCCTAAATAATTAATTTTAAATAAAAGCATTGTTCTTCGATTTTAAAGTGTCTTAATTTGCTTCACCTTGAGACCAAAACCAACTCTGTAGACCCAATGGTTTCCAAAATACATCAATTCAAAATTTAGCGATAAAAAAAAATTATATAAAAAGTAGTGTTATCAAACAGTACAATGGCAAATAAATAATGGTTGACATAAATAATCAAAGCTCTGGAGCGTGTAGACTGATCCAAAATAATAGAACAAACATACCGGAATGGGGGTCTATATACCCCCGTTAAGATGAGAGGGCAAATATGTAAAAAAATGACATGAGAAATCTAGAAAAAAGATATTTTCTGTTTTTTACGAACAAATAATTTTTGCATTCTTAAAAAAATATTGATTTTGTGAAAAATTGTATTTTATTAAATACTAAAAGTTGGCATACCAAATTTTATTTTAAAAAATGTTGAAGAATTTTTATATATAAAAAATTAATTAAAAAAAAACGCTCTAACGATTTTTGAATTTTCTTTCATAAATTCATATTTATTTAACAAATCAGATGGCATACTTTTTTTGAGCTCTATCTGTCTTAGCTATTAAAATAACTAATTTATAATAATTCATAGTAATCATTTATTGTTTTAAAAATTTTTTTTTTTTAATTATATCATAATGTTATGGAACCAATACATATGTACGTTGACTATTTCAAGCTACGTTAAAATTGTGAGCTACGAGAGCAAGTTTTGTGCGATCCAGTCGTGCCCATTTTTTTATTTCACATTTAATTTTTAAGAAAATAATATTTTGTATTAAACTATAAAAGACTTAGATGTATGTACTTGTACATACATAGCCCATTTCAAAATGCCCAATGATAACATTATTTATACGGTGCTTTCTATCCATTTTACGTATTAAAAATTTCATACACTTAATTTAAAGAGATAAAACGAATACATAAAGAAAAAGTCTCAATGAAACATTTATTTTTATTCTTTTTTTATGTAAGATAGTTTATTCAGATTTGATAAAGGGTGAAAAGCTTTTTTTTTTTTGGGAGAGATACCTTCCTGATGTTGGTCGTTAAAAAAATGGGAAAAGGACAATCCAGTAAAGTCACGATTTCTATTGTGGGAAAAATGTGTTGATTCAAAAAAAGATATAAATGCATGCGAAACGACCCATGTGTGCCAAATAATGGTTAAATGTACTGTTTACACAAAGTTTCATAGCTTGAGGAGTTCCCAGGGGCTTTATTTCTTGGGGGGTCATGCCAAAAAAAAAAACAACACAAACTAATATTTGTTAAAAGTCAAGTGCCTTATATTTATATTTTACTGTGCGTAGCTATATAAAAGAAAAGGGAAACAATCTTATTTGACTATACTAAAGGGTTTTCCAATAGGAACGGGTTGATTTTGACAGCTCGTGGCGGCCATATTGTTTCTTTTACTTTCGGTCAAAATATCGTATTTTAATCAGTTACTACAGACAAATCATCATGGTAAATTACAGCGTCGAGCAACACGTGTAAATGATGTTTTAGAGCAGTTAGAAGTTTATCCCAATTTTGGTCGAAAAATCATCTTAAGCGATGAGGCCCATCTTTGGATGAATGGGTACGTGAATAAGCAAAATTGCCGGATTTTGGACGACACTAATCCACGCGAGATTCACGAGGTGCCAATGCATCCAAATAAAGTAACTGTTTTGTGTGGATTTTGGGCTGGATGCCTGGAGGCGTCATCGGTCCGTACTTCTTCGAAAATGATGCTGGCCAGGCCATAACCGTCAACGGCGATCGCTATAGGTCGATGACCACCAACTTCTTGTGGCCTAAATTGTATGATATGGACACTGAAGATATATGGTTTCAACAGGATGGCGGTACGTGCCACACAGCTTAACCACAATCGATATTCTGCACGAGCGGTTTCATGGCATGGTTATCTCGCGCAGAGGCGACGTGAAGTGGCCACCAAGATCGTGTAATTTGACTCCTTTGGACTTTTTCTTGTGGGGCTTTCTTAAGTCGTAGGTCTATGCGAATAAGCTGCAAACCACCTCGACCCTCAAAGACAACATAATCGATGCCATCGGTCAAATTCAGCCTGATTTATGTGCCAAAGTCATCGAAAACTGGACCTTTCGAATCCGCGCCACCGAGCGAAGCCGCGGCGGCCATTTGAACGATGTTATATTACTATAATAGGGCTCTCAAATAAAGAGAAAACTTTATTGATATCTTGTTTTATTCAATTTTAAAATCGACCCGCCCTTAATGGGAAACCCTATAATACATTACCTTTGTTAAAAATAAGTTGAAATAATTTAAAATCGTTCCTATACTGGAAAAAGATATCGTACCTTTAATTTCAAGACAGTTAAGAATCAAAAGTCGGCGTGAAATAGCAGATGTAATACTAAATTTTCACTACGCCAAGTTAGGCAATTTCGTTGAAAATATATATTTCGAACTGCCAAAGCGAATGCAAAATGAAATGAGCTACATATACAAAAAAAATTAACAAATTTAAGACGAAAACACTTTTTTGGTATTTGCAAAGTTACCTCATTTTTGGTTCCAAAGAAAATTAAGATAAACAACTGAGTCGAACGAACCTTTATTAGCTGGACCAGTGACCGCGCTCTTCGTTTTTATTCCTGACTGTTTCATTTTTTATTTCGGAGGGCCTCAGCAACAGCATACAGCAATCTCCAGTTACCTGACCAAAAAAAATCAGTTTAGCTAGCTGTCAAAATACTGAGAAAAAAAATTTTTGGATGCGCTTGATCATTTGTTTTGAATTTTATTCAGAATTTAGTTTAATCCTATCAAAGTTTTATTTCAGCGAATTGAAGTTGCAGGAAAAATTAATAAAATGTCATAGGTACTGTGCACTGTTTTCTGTTTCTTAATTTTAGTAAATAGATACAAATATTCACTACTCATAATAAAAACAATAGCTCTGATGTTCAAAAATGACCACTTGTGTAAATTGCTCTTTTTACAATAGTGGAAAAACTAAAATACATTACATATTCATATTATAATTGAATACAAAGATTCGTTTTCGTTGCGTTTCAAGAAAAGTGCGAACAAAGTTCACGATTGATTTTGATATGATTTGAAAAAAATGTATGTCTCTAAGACTGCCACCGATAGAAAAGTGAAAGGCACCTTACAAAATAAATATGTACATCAAATATACCTAATCTTTTTATCTTTCTTACCAGTAAGCCTTTCTAAAAAAAATAATGGACAAAGTTGTTAAATTCTACGAGCCTAGTCACTTTTCGTCAATAATTCCATCCAACTGGTCAAACGGTTCACCGCAAGAAGTTCCAAAAAATCTCCTTAACTATAGCTATTGGCTTTTGCATTATGGGATTCATATAGGTTACTTTGTAAAAGTAATCCACATCCAAATCAAAAACAATATTGTTTGATCGTAAATGTTGAATAAGTGCAAATAAAATCCTTTCATAAGAGGTTTTCATCATAGTTTTATATATTTATATATATTTATGTTTACAATCCAAAAAAAAAAATCGAAAGTTATCACTTTTTTTGCTTTTAAAAATAATCTGTCATACAGAAATCAAACAAAACAATTTCTGTATGTGTTCTTTAATGTGTTTAAAGATTTAATTTTTAGAAAAAAAATTTTCTTTTTTTGAAAATCCTATTAGTTTTTACTTTACTGAGTGAAAATTTGGTAACAACTCCGCACTTTGATTTCTGTTTGGTTTAACAGGTTTTGGCTGTCATCTCAAAACGGAAACTAGCCTATGCATATATTTTAAGATTTTAATGTATTATCATATGAGAAGTTTGTTGTTATGTTAAATTTGAAGTACGAGGAAGTAAATCAAAGTATCATCGATTGACTACAAAATAACGTAGGTATTCCATTGCCATGAAAATTAAATTTCTTATTGAATTGAAGTTACCAACATTCAAATTCTCTATTGAATTCTAAATTAACAATCGAAAATCCTACTAGCTTTCTAAGTAACCAACTTTCTTTTTTTTCTATGTGGTTACTAAATAATTATTTCAGATCAACAGAATAATCTTGAGTTCTCGGGGGGGGGGGGGACATGACCCCGTGACCCCCCCCAACGCCGTTGGGAGTTCCTTTAATGTTTTCAGGAAAATTTCATTTTAGTTAATTGAAAGTCCTTTCACGAAAGTTTACACTACTGCCAATGATTTATTATATTATAAAATAAATTTTATTATTGATGCATAATTATTGAATAAGAATTAATAAAGAATTAAATCAGGAATTCATTTTGTTTGTTTTTATATGTATAGGTACTTCTTATAAGAAAACGTATTGAGCACCATGCTGCAACGATAAATTGGTGTTTGTCAAATAAACAAATAAAAAAAAATTGGTACTGATAACTACTCACATAATAAAATCTATTAGCAAAATGTAATAACTCTAAAACATAGGTACCTAACACCAACAAGGGATATTTGGAAGGGGAACCGGGTCATGCACATAAATCATATGTTGGTACGTTATTACAATTTATGGGTGGGTTTAAGACTTACGCAGGTATATTATTGATTATGTCATATATGTATGTAGAAAGGAACTAAGTCGTTCAAGGGTTTTTATTATAAGAAACATTCAATGGGTCATTGAAGAAAAGAAAACCGCGGGGTGCAGTTAAATGAGAGGGTGCAATTTTGAGGAGGAGGGTAATCGGAACCATTTTGTTTTTTTTGCATATAAATCAAATAACAAACAAAATTTCGAGAAAATTCCGAAAACCTTTTTTGTACAGAGTAAAATTTACTATCGAATTGGCCTATTCAAAAAATTTTAAATAAATTTTGTATTTGTTAAAATTAAAAAAATACAAGAATCAATTTTTTTTTTTATTATTAGCTTATAACCTTCTTTCCAGCAGAGATAGATATAGGAAATTTTTCGTACAAAACAAAGATAATAAAGTTGCCTTTAAAATGATTTATTCAAATGATTGATTATTTTTACAGCTTTAAACAACTCTTATAGTTCTTAAACAAAGGAACAAAAAATTATTATTAAATTTTGCTCATATTTTATAGGTCTGAAGTTGTGGAGATCCGTAACAGTTTATAGAAATATACATGAGTTTTTTTTTTTTTTTAGTACATACTTTGATTAACAAAAACAGGAAGAAAATATCCTATAAAAGCTGTTTCTACACTGAACCAAAAACGGTTATCATATTGATAATTTTGTTACTTTGTTACTTTTCAAACATCGATCAATATGAAAATTTCCGATCACCGCTATCATCATATTGACAACCACGATTGTCATATTGATTATTATCAACGATAATCGTATTGACAACCACGATCATCACATTGACAATATCGGTTGGCATATTGACAACAACAATCGTCATATTGATCACCGCCATTGTTACATTGAAAACCACGTTAGTCAATAATTATGATGATTGCTGTTGTCAATACCATGATCGATGTTGTCAATAAGACCTCCGTGTTCTTACGTTTATTTTTGATATCCTCCATTTTCCCAAACAAATTACGAAACAACGGGAAATGAATTAAATTCTATAAAAGGAACTTTAAAGAAATGGAATAATTTAAAACATACAAAAATAAAGGAGAATACATGTTAGTAAGAATTAAGATAAGAAATCTGAAAATAAAAAAACATAGACAAATAAGAAAATAAGATCAGAAACAGATGAAAATAATTTTTTTTTAAATATGCTGGAAAAGAAAACATCTGAATTTAAAAGAATATGAAATGTAGCAGAAAGACATTATCTTACCCCAACACCCTTAATTCAACTGTTAAACAACACTGGAAATAAATTGGAACCGATTCCTGGAACCCTCGCAAGCCGAATGACGCTCTTTACTCGAAATTAAGATAAAAACTGGAGAACATTTTGTTTTACCGTTTTATTTGTGCTCAAATTTTTGTCTTAATTTTCATAATGACGATCGTGATTGTCAATACGACAAGTGCAAAGAGTTGATCATCATATTGACAGTTAGAGTTGTTAATATGAAAACTTTTACAACGGTATTTGTTCGTCTTAAGATTTACCGTTTTTCTTTGTTTTCCCAATTTATCTGGGTTTTCATATTGAAAATCACGATGGTCAGTATGACAACTGTAGATAAACGATCATCGTATTGACAATCGATATACCTAATCATATCGACAATCCCAGTCATCGTATTGATAATCGCAAATTGACAACTTGAAATTTTCATATTAACAATTGCGATCATCAAATGTGAAAAAACAGCTGTCATATTGACAATATTGTTCATCAATATCACAATTTTCCAACCAACGATTACAATATGACAACCAATATTTTTGTCTGTGTAGGCGCAAAATTCTATAGATTCTTGAGCAGTCTGCCACATGGACCTGCTCTGCTATCTACTCTCTCTACGATCTACAGTGCCATTATCCGAAGTGAAAACAAATCTTTCCAGTTTCTCGTGGTTTAATTACAGAGCTTTTTTTCGCAACAACAACAATATCTTGGAATTATGCAAGCTTTTAGCGGATGCGATTCCACATCCGGTTTTTTAAATACTGGAATAAAAAATTATGAAACGTAACTTACCTATCAATAAAAACATGTTATCGTTGAAATCGTGTGTAGACACGTTTTTACGTGAAGGTGGGGCAAAGTTAAATAACACACAAAAAGATAACGAAATGCTTATGAAAACACAGCGTTAAAATATTTATGGAGAGTTTATAAATTGCAAACAAATAAATAGAAATTTAACGAAAAAATCAAACAAAAACAGTGCTGTAATGAAAGAAACATCAAATAAAAACACGACAAACCCAAATGTCATTTTTCCGCACACAATTAATGGTCCGGGCAATTAATTTATTGCTAAATAGGGAGTGGAGACTTGTCAAAACAATCTAGTAGGAATCATCAATTTCGCTAGTCGAACAGCGTACCACAGAACGAAAAGGACAACGAAATTTTTCGTTTATGATATCGTCATGTCATTTTTGTATGGGATTTGTCGTATCAGTCGCATCAGCAGCGTACTAGGCTTAAGTAGTAAGAACAACATACAAAAAAAGCGCTTTGAAGCTTTCTACTTTCAACTTTTATGTAAGCTTTAAAAAAATGCTAAATTTTCATTGGCCTACACAGCATGACCTAAGTACTTATTACCAAATAAAGCAAATGAATGGATAGAATTTGAATCCTCTCGAGTACGGGTGGAAAACATCAAAATATGGATTGATACCTTAAATCATGATTCATGAATCAACCTCTTGCATATAGATAGATATTTTGCTGAAAAAAATGGCATGCCCAAGCAGAACAGAAGCTGTGGTGTTGTAAAAACATTAGGACTAACTTGTTCTTTGTTTTGCAAGAATTGCATAAGTGTAAACTGCGACAATTCGCAAGAAACGCACATTGTAGAAGATGAATGAAGTTAATCAAGAGATAAATCTAGAAATTAAAAATTTTATTTTGATTTTTATATGAATACATTTTTTTTATATGATTTTCACATCACTTAAAACCAAAGGAGCTGTTTAAAGCCGTAAAACTAATCATTTATTATTAATAAATTAAACTAATTAATTTTTTCGTGACCTTTTTGGTTAATAAATAAGATGTCCCTCCAGTAAGGTCAGTTTTTGATTTTTGTTATTTAAAAAAAATTCAAGCGACGAACATTTTGATCGTGTTTACGACCTTGACCATAGAAGTTACTTAGTCCATCACAATCAGATCTATTATATTAATGTAATTTTCTGTGTTTTTAATATCCAACATTTCAAGAAGCATTTTTTTTCCTATAATTCTTCTCAGATTTTAGAATTTATTCATAAACAGACACTAAACCTTTATAGACTGTACTGAGCTTTATATACTTACATTCATACATATATGTACATAAATATTTAGACAAAGTTTTCAAACACATACATTTGAATTTTCTTAAACGTTTTTTTCAAGATTTTAATTAAATTGTATCAAAACAAAAAAAAAAAACTATAACCATCCAATTCAACAAGTTGTAAGTATTTTCAATTAATATTTATAGCCTAGGCAAATTGTACTTTTTCTGCCAAAAAAATCCAAGTGAAGATTTTTAAACGCAATTTTCTTTATTTTAGCATAAGAAATACTATCACGAAAGTCTATTGTCAAATCGTGTGCGTGTCAATAGTTATCCAAGGTTAAATGTCGAAAGTATCAGTTTTTCGCATAAAACTCGGAAACGGTAAATGCTATCGAAAAGTGTTTCATTTGTGTCATTTGCCAATAAAAAAGTTATGACTATTTTTTTCTTACGATTGTCGTTTTTCAAGTTTAGCTCCTAAAGGGGTCAAATTTTTGAAGACTACTGAACACAAAGTTTGTACATTATTTGAATACCTATAAGAAAAAATTTTAAATAACCTATTATTAAGGGCTTAGCAATTTACTAGTAAGTTATTTTCTAAATATTTAGCAATTTACTAACTATTCAAAATTTTAAACCTTTTTTTCGATTTGCTAACTAGTAAACTGCAAATTCTCTTTTATTAAAAATGGTGCATATGAAAAAACAAAGCAATCAAAACTAAATCTTGGGATGTGTCAGTCAGAAGTCACATTTGTTTTGTTTGTGATTTTGTTTTACTCTCTGAAGAAGATTTTTCGTAATTAGTTTACCCGGCATTTAGACAAGAGAGTAGAACTAGTAGCATTTGTATCATAATGTTAGTTTTATAAATGTATGTGTGACTAGTAGCTCTCTGCGCGTTTTGTCAACTACCCAGCGGGAAATATCGTCCCCAATGAATTTTATAGCTGAATTCTCAATCAATCTTCAATCTTCAATCAATTCACTAGCCAAATAATAAAAGGAAACGTCATGCAATGATTTAGTCAGTGAAGAGTCATGCGAGGTTTGCTCAGTTCATAGATTTGAACCCACTTTTCGCTTTGTAATAAAAGGAAACGACATATAATGATTTAGTAAGTGAAGAGTCATGCAATGTTTCCTGAGTTCATAGATTTGAACCCACTTTCTGCTTTGTGTGAAAACAACCCTTTATAGTATGATATTTTAAAAATATTTCATATAGAAAAATACACAACATATGGAAACAAAACAAAAAATGAAAATAAATACACTACACTAGCAGGATAACTGGCAGGCAACTCGCATCTCGCAGGCAAAAATATTATACTATTTGGGCTACTAGTTGGCTCTCTCGTGTTTAGATATACCAACACACATAAACACTACTAGTTCTACTCGCTTGTCTAAACCTTGGGCTATCGAAAATTATTCTATTAAAAGTGAAAAAAGATATTAAAAAAGTCGCATTCGCCCAAGAGCTCTACAATACTGGATCAATTGTGTGGGGTGACATTTAAAGTATGCGCCAAAGTTATATCAAAGAAATCTTATGTTGTTAGACTAACTAAAAACGGTTCGATCTTCCACACTACTGCATTCTGCACCATCGAAAGCTGAAACTGGTAAATGGTGTACATATCTTCCGAAAGGAAAATTCACTCATGAACATAGTTAACATTCTCACAGTTGAGAGCGACTATTGTGGGAGAGACTAAGTGCTTGCCTGATACTCCAGAAGCTTGTACTGGTGCTGAAGTTACTTTAACTATGTTGAGTTTGGATTCAGTTGGACAGCCTACGGGACAAAAGCAAATGGTGAGTTTTAGTCCAGTCATTTTAAGTATTTTTTTTAAAAAACATATGGGGAAGCAATTTTTGTCTTGAGTTCGTTAGAGTATCATACAGAAAGCTTAACTCCAAGTTTTCAACCACCAACCCCTTGCAGGGTTGCCAATATCTTGATATAAAAAGTGAATTTGTTTTTCATGAATTAAACCCGTATTTTTGAGTTAATCGAAAAACTGAAAATGTATTTTTGGAGAGAAACATACGTTCTACAAATTTATCCATATTATTTTTTGTTTTTATATTTTGTGTATTTAACGAGTTATAACAAGTTTAAAAAAAATGTAGTTCACATTTTTTCAAAGTCAAATACTTTTTTTCTTTTAGTGTTTTGCAAAAATGTTCTTCTAAAAGTTGTTGGAAACACTATCACCTACAATTTCACCCAAAAATGATTTTTGTCCGAGCAATTGTTTGTTTACTACAAGCTTCATAATCGCATCTTCAAACGTAGAATCGAAATCATTTATTCAGTTACAAAAGTGGGTGTGGGTATCGCACGGTGCAGTGTTTAAATGGTAAAATGTATGTATCACGTGTGCATGTGCACTGTAAATGGATAAGTTTTTTTTCTGTGTGTGGCGGATGGTATTCCGGTAATTCGCATTATTATAGCTCTAGTTATCGTGTATGTATATTGAACAATAACTTTATTTATGGTTTGTAAGATTTTTATAAATAAATAATTATTATTGGGAGGCATACATACAATATATACACTTACGTGACTTTAATTAATTTCAAGTACCGGTGCACGAAACCTTGGTTTCTTACATGAAGGACCTGGCAGACTATCTTCTTGGAAGGAAATCGTGCTAACAGTTCTTCCACCTTCGGCCTCTGAATCATCGTCCACAATTGGTTGTTTCTTGGGGGCATTGTTGAAAGTCTCCCTACAACAGTGTTGGCAAATTGCTATGCAATGAAGAGCTGCTTTCACACACTCACAAGCTTTTTCGCAATTTTTGGTACCTTTGCAAGAAATAAGCTTGAGGATCGAACTTGGTGCCGGATCTTCATCGCTTGTTTGAGGCATCCAACGCAACGTTGTTTTTTTTCAACCCCCAATCACTAGGACTTTTTTTTTTATCTATTTTGCTCAACCACTGTTAAACTTGAAAATTATGTCCTGTATGAGTGATATTTTGCTGCTCCTTCTGTTAGGGGAAGATTCATCATACATCACTGAGCTCAACATTTTTTTTCCATAGCCGCAATAAATTTAATTTTTCCCTTATCAAAAGTTGCTGACGTCGCGTCGTGCCGCATCCACTGAATACAATATATTTTCCATTACTGATTGTGCCTTGAGCTGGAAGCCGAACATATTTGGTCTGGAGACTGACCATGTTTTGCTTTTCGTTGGTTACATTTTCCAGGCACAATCCAGTAAGAAGAACATGATTTGTTTGTAAAAAAACCAATAAAGCGCTTTTAATATAAATACGAGTATGTAAGTATATGTACATAGATACATAGTAATAAATTATTGTGTCAAACAAATATCGCCAAATACCTATACCGCGGGCTATTTTAGTGATGGCTATTGGGTCAAATTTCAGATGATACAGAAGCTAAACAAACAACTTCGCATACAAAAAAGTTTTTAAATAAATTGTAATTTCTTCTTCTTACATACACTCCGCTCCACTTGAATAGAAACAAACTTTTTGTTTACTGTCTGAGCGTGTAGCACTTTGGTAAATTTATAAATTCACCTTTTTGTTTTAGTTCCTATAAGAGAGATCTATTGCGAATAAAACTGCAGTGACAGAATACTTCAGGAAAATACAATTAGGTTATTTTTTACCACTTTTCTAATTACTTCATTGCGCCACTTGAATAGAAACATTCTCTTAAATAAGGAAACAAATTGAAAAAGTGCAGTAAAATTGGGTAGTTTTCTATTCGTAATCACATTTTAATATGTTTGCTACCATCTTTATTTGAAATAACTTGAAAACCCCGTTTGGAGACTGAATCATGCAGTTATTTTATATAATTTAAAGAAATTGCACTTCATGCTTCTTTGAATGCAGCAATAAGTAATTCTTTGTCCTTATATTGTCGGTTAGAATCGTAAACTTTACGACCCATCTATCCTCATACGTTTTCAATAATATTTAGGTCCAGAGAATACGGTGAACATTGAAGTAAGGTAAACTTTTTTTGGATATCCAACTGTAAATGATCCTTGCGTTGAGGATTGACACATTGTCTTGTTGAAATGTCCATGGTATTGGGCCAAACGCATGGGTAAACTAAGGGAATGCTTCTTGCAGTATTTCCTTGTAGGAGTTTGCCGTCATTTTCAATGTGGGAAGTCCAGAACAATTGTTCAAAACCAGAAAATTGAACCCCACGCCATTACAAAGCCTTCTCGGCTATGGTGGCGCTCCAGAAACCTGGATTCCTCCCTTATAACTTGAAGATAGTAATTATATCCGTCCGGGCCATCATGATTGAATTTTTTTCATCCGAAAATACCACTTTTGTCCACTTTTCTTTACAAGTCATATTCCTCCTGCAAAAATATATTACATTCTGTCTTCGTATTGGATTTAACGGTGGTTGTTTTTTTTTTCAATTTTAGGCGCTTTAAATGTTGTGACCCAAGAATAACACGTCTAATAGTGTTAAGACTCGCTGTAATACCACTCTTAGCCTTGATTTTAGCAGTAGAGCCGCTTGAGTTTGAAGCCAGTCTAATTATCTTTCTTCGGTCTGCTTCTGTTGTGGCTCTTGATTGCCTACCTTACATATTTTTCCATAGTTTTCCTTATTTCTATGGTTCGACCAAACAATTTTCACACTTCTGCTTATTTTTTTGGCAATTGTACGTAGGTGAAGCTTGTTTTCCGCGTGTACTTCTATTTTGGATTTCTCGCAGGGTTTAATGGTTTTCCGCGGCCCATCTTTTCTTTGATCAAACAATTATTATTTTTAATCTATACTACTATTATTATAACAATATTTCGTCTTCTAACCGTAATCTATAGAGACAAAACGCACACTGTTTCTATTCAAGAGGCACAAAAAAAAAACAGTGTATTTTATGAAGTAATTAGAAAAGTGGTAAAAAAATAATATAATGGTATTTTCCAGAAATATTCTGTCCCTGCACCTTCATTCGCAATAGATTTATCTTTTAGGAACTGAAACCAAAAGGTGAAAGTATGAATTATCCAAAGCGCCACACGCTCTGATAGTAAGAAAAAAGTTTGTTTCTATTCAAGTGGAGCAGAGTGTATGTATATGTAAAAAATGACACTTTTTGCAAAAGAGATAACAAAAATCTTGTTTTAATTGGTTTGTTGTTCCAATATCCGTTTTCAAGCTTTTTTTATATGTACATAAGTAGTTTTTAAACATTGGCAAACAGAAAACTCATGATCAATTAATTAAATAATACAAACTCCCCTAATAATGTGAATAAATATAGGAGTAGTATGCTAAAAATTTTAATTAAATTTATGTAACTCGATACAGCAATATACTTACTTTTGATACATATATACAGATTTTTGGTTCTTTGCCGAGTTATTGTATATCAATATTATTGCATGTAAGCACTTAACTCTTATAAGCTTATACCCAAAAATACTAAATTTATTGTGAATTTCCTGCGCTCACAGTGGTGAACTGAAGTTTTTAGTCCAAAACTGAAGAAAGTAATCTCCATCATTCTTAAGAATTTCAGATTTTTTAAAATATAAAATTCAAAAGCTTGAAAAAATTGAACTCCAAATGTTGAGGCTTCAAATCTTTTCTGCGACTAAAATCAACAAATATTTCAAAAATTCCTCAAATATGGGTGAAATAATTTTTCATTATCCTTCCAAAAATATAAAATTTATTATAATTAAATGTCATGCTGATTTACTGCAAATTATTTCTAAAACGTCTACTTTCCCGTTTTCGACTTTTAAACGATCATATATCTCGATGCCTACATTTTTCGGATTTATTCTTAATGTGTAAGACTTTGTTATATTTTTTAGTCTATCGATTACAAAAACAAAAACTCCTGAACACACCTCCGTTTAAAAAATACAAAACACCGTGTTGAGCCTTAAAATCTATATAGCGGCAACCCTGCAAGGGATCCATGGTCGAAAACTTAAACTTAAACTTTTTATAAAGTTATCTTACGATGTCCACAAAAAAATTGCTTCCCCATATGTTTTTTAGATTCCCATAGGAACCAAATCTAAAATGACTGGACTATTTAGTTTGACATTGAAAATAAAACTGAACCACATCATTTATCGTGTTATTTTCAGATGGAAAATAATCAAGTCTCAAGACCAACAAAAAAAAAAGAAGTCAGAGTTTCGAGGAGTAAAATCTAAGAAAATGAAAAAGGTAAACTTGTTTTGAAGTGATGGTGAATTCAGTTTTGCATAATTTTGATTTGTTTCCTTTGCTGAAACCGAAGAAGAAGATTCCAAGCCAATTGAAGAGATAAGCCTAAAAAATTGCTCCAAAAGAATAATATGCTAGTTGAATTCGACTGAAGAATTTTTTGTGTAACTTTAGAATAAGAAGTATAAAATAAAAAAAGTTTGTAAAGAAGAAAAGAGAAAAGAAGAAAGTGAAGTGAAATTTTCATTTCAATGAATAGGTATTTTTTTTTTAATTTCATGGATAAAAAGGTTTTGCTTTATGAAGTTACATTTCTTTACTGGCTGAAGGCAATGGTGTAGATTTAACTAATGTCGTTTTGGATTCGATTTTGGAACAGTCCCCGTTTAAAAGATACACTCCAATCCATTTTCAGATTTTACTTTTCAACGTGGACAACGAAAAGCTCTTGAAATATATCTTTGGAACGGATTCTCCAATAAAGACGGTTGATACCTTTTTTGAATCAGCACTTCATACTCTCAAAAGAAGCATCAACAATTTTTCAAAGAAGAAGTATCAAAAAAAAAAAAAACTCTTGGGACTTTTCCAATTAAAATGGGTAAGACATTTACTTTCGAGGAAAATGACAGATGTCGTATGGATTTACCAAATTGCTAAAAGTTGAAGTATCCATTTTGTGATTTTAACTTAAGTTAATTGTTAAGAGATAGAAAGATGTTTAAATCGTTTAAAATTAGGAAAATGTTCTTTTTAACTTAGAAACTTACTAAAATGGCTTTAACAATTTACTAAATCGTTTAACATTTTGCGCCAATCGTTTTAAAGATATAATTTTTTTAAATGTTGGACAAAAAATTCAAATTTCTGTTTTTTTTTTTTTAATTCTTACTCTGAAAAACACAAGCTGTCGAAAAAAAATCTTACGCTCAGTTTAAAAATCATAATATTCTCTTGAAAACTTTATGAAAATTTTTTGAGAAACGAGGCATAAATCGCAAGACATTGCTACTTCAGTAGTGCCAACTGTCAAAAAAACCGGTTTTTCGCATATATCTTTTAAAGCCTAAGCTTTATCGAAAAAAAAAATTTTTACATTATGTTATATTATATACAGGGTGTTCCGTTAAGGATGGTCCAAACTGAAACTAGTGAAAGGCCAGGGCATGACCTATCAGAATTTGGTAACTTGTTCAAACCGAATCGTAACGGTTTTCGAGTAATGGCTATTTTTCGAAATTTTGAAAAAACTTTACTTTGAACCAGTTTTTTGCTAACCCTGTCCATAATTGACTTTTGTTTTTTACAATTTTTACACTAAAACTTTGGCTAATAGTTTGACTTATTTTACTGAATAAAAAATTGCGTACAAACTAAAAGATAAACTTGCACTTTGACCGAACTTAATTTTTGACCTCCATGAATAAAATTCGTATGACACTTATCTTCCAAAAATATCCCGTTTTTCTGTAGTTCTGTAGAGATAACAAAAATCTTGTTTTAATTGGTTTGTTGTTCCAACATCCGTTTTCAAGCTTTTTGTATATGTACATAAGTAGTTTTTGAACATTGGCAAACAAAAAACTCATGATCAATTAATTAAATAATACAAATTCCGCTAATAATGTGACTAACTATAGCAGTAGTATGCTTACAATTTTAATTAAATTTATGAAACTTGATACAGCAATATACTTACTTTTGATACATATATACAAATGTTTGGTTCTTTGCGGAGTTATTTTATATCAATATTATTACATGTAAGCACTTAACTCTTATAAGCTTATACCCAAAAACACTAAATTTATTGTGAATTTTCTGCGCTCACAGTGGTGAACTGAAGTTTTTAGTCCAAAACTGAAGAAAGTAATCTCCATCATTCTTAAGAATTTCAGACTTTTTAAAATATAAAATTTAAAAGCTTGACAAAATTGAACTCCAAAATTTGAGGCTTTCAAAACATTTCTGCGACTAAAATCAACACATATTTCAAAAATTCCTCAAACATGGGTGAAATAATTTTTAATTATCCTTCCAAAAATATAAAATTTACTATAATTAAATGTCATGCTGATTTACTGCAAATTATTTCTAAAACGTCTACTTTCCCGTTTTCGACTTTTAATCGATCATATATCTCGATGCCTACATATTTCGAATTTATTTTTCATGTGCAAGACTTTGTTATATTTTTTAGTCTATCGATTACAAAAACAAAAACTCCTGTACACACCTCCGTTTAAAAAATACAAAACACCGTGTTGAGCCTTAAAATCTATATAGCGGCAACCCTGCAAGGGATCCATGGTCGAAAACTTAAACTTAAACTTTTTATAAAATTATCTTACGATGTCCACAAAAAAATTGCTTCCCCATATGTTTTTTTAGATTCCCATAGGAGCCAAATCTAAAATGAGTGGACTATTTAGTTTGAAATTAAAAATAAAACTGAATCACATCATTTATCGTGTTATTTTCATATGGAAAATAACCAAGTCTCAAGACCAACAAAAAAAAGAAGTCAGAGTTTCGAGGAGTAAAATCTGAGAAAATGAAAAAGGTAAACTTGTTTTGAAGTGATGGTGAATTCAGTTTTGCATAATTTTGATTTGTTTCCTATGCTGAAACCGAAGAAGAAGATTCCAAGCCAATTGAAGAGATAAGCCTAAAAAATTGCTCCAAAAGAATAATATGCTTGTTGAATTCGACTAAGGAGTTTTTTGTGTAACTTTAGAATAAGAAGTATAAAATAAAAAAAGTTTGTAAAGAAGAAAAAAGAAAAGAATAAAGTGAAGTAAAATTTTCATTTCAATGAACAGGTAATTTTTTTTTTAATTTCATGGATAAAAAGGTTTTGCTTTATGAAGTTACATTTCTTTACTGGCTGAAGGCAATGGTGTAGATTTAACAAATGTTGTTTCCGATTCGATTTTGGAACAGTCCCCGTTTAAAAGATACACTCCAATCCATTTTCAGATTTTACTTTTCAACGTGGACAACGAAAAGCTCTTGAAGTATATCTTTGGAACGGATTCTCCAATTAAGACGGTTGATACCTTTTTTTAATCAGCACTTCATACTCTCAAAAGGGGCATCAACAATTTTTCAAAGAAGTAGTATCAATAAAAAAAAAACTCTTGGGACTTTTCTAATTAAACTGCGTAAGACATTTACTTTCGAGGAAAATGACAGATGTCGTATGGATTTACCAAATTGCTAAAAGTTGAAGTATCCATTTTGTGATTTTAACTTAAGTAAATTGTTAAGAGATAGAAAGATGTTCAAATCGTTTTTACAATTTACTAAATCGTTTAACATTTTGCGCCAATCGTTTTAAAGATATAATTTTTTTAAAAGTTTGACAAAAAAATTCCAATGTCTGTTTTTTTTTTTAATTCTTACTCTTTAAAACACAAGCTGTCGAGAAAAATCTTACGCTTAGTTTAAAAATCATAATATTCTCTTTAAAACTATTTTCCATACGAGTCATAAATCGCAAGATATTGCTACTTCAGTAGCGTCAACTGTCAAAAAAAAACGGTTTTTCGCACATATCTTTTAAAACCTAAGCTTAATCGACTTTTCCCCTTTCACCCTACAAAATCGAAAGTCCTTGCCCAAATTTAAGGTTTTTATTTAAAAAATGCGTAAGACAACAAAATGAAGCCCTCCACCAAAATTAAGTTTTGTCGGAGTTATATTTGAAAAGATATTTTAATTTTGTCGATGTACTTGAACAAAAATGTTTTATTTTTGTTTTATTTTTAACCTGTTTTATTGGATTCAAACGGTTCTAACTTTCTTTCTGAGCAAGTTTTATACCTTTTCAAAAACTACAGAAAAACAGGATATTTTTGGAAGATAAGTGTCATACGAATTTTATTCATGGAGCTCTTAAGAACATTGAGGTCAAAAATTAAGTTTGGTCAAAGTTCATGTTTATCTGTTAGTTTGTAGGCAAATGGTGATGTAAATTAACATTTTTTTATTCAGTAAATTAAGTCAAACTACTAGCCAAAGTTTAAGTGTAAAAATTGTAAAAAAACAAAATTCAATTATGGACAGGGTGAGCAAAAAACTGGTTCAAAGAATTTTTTTTTTTAAATTTCGAAAATTAGCCGGTACTCAAAAACCGTTATGATGCGGTATGAACAAGTTACCAAATTCTGAAAGGTCATAACCTGTCCTATCACCATATTCAGTTTGGACCATCCTTTACGGGACACCCTTAATAAGCATGCATTAACAGTTTTTTTTTTTATAAGCCATAATTTTTATAACATCATTATTTAAATTAAAACACAAAAAGTCTAAAATATCGGTTTTTGGCTTTTTACTCTTAAATGACGAAATTTTCGGAAAATATTTTATACCTATTTTGCAGATTTTAATATTTCCTAGAGAAAACATTATCATACTTTTTTGCGTGTAACGCATCAGTTGCAAGGTATTGAGTCTTTAAAAATGGACAACTTCGCATAAACAGGATTTTGTAATAAAATGTATGTACAACTTTATTTTCGAAGTTTGACCATTTTTGAAGTCGCAATATCTTGCAATTGATGCGTTATACGCAATAAGAACCCGTGAACGTCTAAGTTCCTTATTGCCCTGTTTTTTTTTTTTTTTTTTTTTTTTTTTTTAATAGTTAGCGCGTGCAAAAGGGGTTGTGACTACCCTTAAGATGATAGACACAGCACGAGCGATTAGGTAGATTGGAGGGGATTTAAAAGGAGATACCGATGCACATTGGTTTTGAACGTCTGTAGATCACAATGGGAGGGGAAAATTGAGCTGGGTAGAGCATTCCACATTCGAGTAGTGCGACTAAAGAAAGAATCAGTACGTCCGAAATTTTATTTTCTTAAGTATTTTTTTTTACTTGTATATAATTTTGTTCAACAAAAACTGCGTTATTGAATAACATGTTTCTTTATGAAATCCAATTTCATGGGTTTAATAAAACTACAATTTCTTTGTTCAAGTAGCCCGTAGCGTAATGGTTAGTGCGTTCGACTGTCACGCTGGAGGTCTGGGATCGCTTCCCAGCCTCGTCCGGGCTACTGCCTCTTGCGAGGAATTGACAAATCCTCCGAGAGTATCACTTGTCACGAATAAGTGCTTCTCGTCTAGCCGTTCGGATTCGGCATTAAATTGTAGGTCCATTCCGTTCCTGTCTAAGGGCGCACACAGGAATGGTTGCGAGTTGTTAGTCACTAGGCCCTGGTTCTTCATGAGCCGTTGTGCCACCCGATTTATTTTTATTTATATTTTATACAAGAAAATTTACTTATTCATGTACAATTATTTCATTAGAAGTCTTACAAAAATTCAAAATGTCCTCGTTTGTCTTTGATTTATTAAAAAAAAACAACACATTGGTTGATGCTATGGAATTAAATCCTACATAGTATTTTATTTATTGTAAAGAACTTTTGAACTGATACTTAGTTAACCTCTCTTTGGGTGTGTCCTTAATTTTGAAATGCAAAACATAATAAGCTTTAAGAGTTTCAAGGGTTGGGTACTGTTTATTTAATATGTTGAAGTGATGAAATGTTTATCACTTTATCGCGCTCATCCAGTTTAAAAATTGAAATTAAATTAAGGGTTCATTTCAAACAATTGAAACCCTTCTTTGGTGGAATGTCTTGACATTAGATACCTACTTTTATAATACAGAATGTTTATGTTGATGTTGACATTCGTTGTTTTGTCACGATAAAAACTTTTTTAAACGTCCCGTCGCTTCGTCGCGTCGTTCTGTCACATCCTTGGCAAAATTATCATATTATTGTTTTTCCCATCATATTTCTTGTGAATTTGATTACTCGTAAGTTATTCAAACACAGTTACCTCAGACTTTTAAACACAAAGAATACTTTTCAAGAAGTTGTTCTTTCATACCTTTTTATAAAGGAAAAGGTAAAATTTAAGTGGATAATTTTCTAAGTAGGTATGAGGTGCGATGTACCTCAATGCCCTTTTTATAAAAAAAAAAAAAAAAAAAAAAAAATAATAATAATTTCAGAGTAAAAAATAACGTTGTTAAAATTAACGTACCTACATAAACATTAATCAGCCTTGAGGCTTGAACTTATGAATAAAAAACTCCATAGAATAGAAAGAAGTATACTATTATTATTGGTCAGCAGTCCACACTAAAGAAAAAAAGCTTAGTTTTCCATATTGATGAAGGTAAAAATAAAATGCAGTACTAAGTCCCACGAACTTGCTCATAAACTTATGGGCTTAAAATTCAAAAGCTTTTATACGCCTTTTTTGCGTCTTATTTACACGTTTTTTAACAGTAATTTTAGAAACAGCGGTGTCGTTTTGGTATGCTTTATGGCGTCCCATTTGCACGTTCCTTCGGTCAGGTTTTGATTTTTTGATTATATCTTAAATATTCAAGAACTTTTATAGCATATAATCAAGAACTGTTCTAAGGCCCACTAGTTGTAACAGGTAACTTAAAAAAATGGCGCAATATTTTAAACAGCCTATTATTAAGGGTTTAGTAGTATAATACTACTTAACGTTTTTTAAATTCTTTTTCAGTTAACTAAAATTTTCTAAATTTTAAATCCTTTTTGACAAGTATTATAGTAAACCAATTTCCTTCATAAACTTCAGCTGAACACGTCCAAAAAAGTGACAGCTCGTGCTAAAAATCCATTTTGACATTTTATAAACGTCATAGTGTCATATGGATTTAGTACGATACTAAAAAGATAAAATAGCCATTTGGTGATTTCAACTTTAGTAAAATGTCAGGAAAATGTACGGTGCTTAACTGGTTTAAAATTAACAAAAATCAATTTTTATCCTATTGTAGTCCAGTAACCTTGTCGTTTGTATGAAAGGCACCGTTTGCGTCAAAATGGTATTTCTGATTTTTTGCTGAGTTGTCCAGGATATTGGCCTAGTAAATAACATAAGTTTACGACCTCGAGCGGCAAGCGCTTCATGGTCAAAAATTACAAAAACATTTAAAAACTACTTCTTTAGGACTAAAATCGCCAATAACTGAAAAAAGCGCGAAAATTTTTGTGATTCTTGACCATGAAGCGGTCGCTCGAGGTCGAAAACTTAGATTATTTACGAGGCCAATATCCTGAACAAAAAACCAGAAATATCAGATTTGACGCATACGTGAATGTATATGCAGTTACTCGTTACTGTACTATAGTATCATACTAAAAATGATTTAACATCGTAATTTTGCGCCAATGTTTTTTGAATCAATCAATGGTCGAGATCTTTGTTATTAATAAAAACAATTATCACAGCGGTGTAGTTTTGCGTAAACTTGTTTAGTAACGCTAATACAAATGAGACATACAAGGGAAAAAAGACGATAGTATTTAAAAACATAAGAAAATATTTGAAAAATAATAGAAGCATTGGCTACCTGAAGGTATATAAAAATGTAAACCCGTTTTTTTTTTGTCTAATTGGAACCTTTGACATATCTTCACTTTTTGAGACCTCTAGAATCTTCAATTTTGAATCCTTCGTTTTAAGCAAGAAGTGTAGTGTATGTACGTACGTTCGGGGCAAGGTACATATATTAAAGGTAATATCTTCAGCGTTTTCATTTTCGTTCAGTTCTGCGAATGTGTCAAAATCAATAGTAAAAAAAATTAGTCACAATAAATTTGTTTTTGTTTACTGTGTATGGGCACAATTGGCAGACATCTTAAACTGCGCGTTCCGGTTACCTACTATTTCGTCGACTTTATCTCGAGCACGAATATAGATATCGACTTCGGATGAATTTTATTTTACAGATAATATTGTCATAACGTGCTGAAAATGTTTTCTAACAAATTCAATCAACCGTTTTCTTTTGACAGCAATTTAAAAAGGAGCTGTAAAATATAATTCGTCTCGAATATCTCGAGAATGGAAAAATAAATCGACTTCAAACTAATTTTATTGTACACATAACTACGTTGTAAAGAGCTAGTAAAAATTAAACAAAACAAAATATTAACGAACACTTTTTTTTTAACTAAGAAAAACAGTTGAAAAATAATTTTCGTCTTAAATATTTCAAGAACCGAACCCAGTCTATTTTCTTTTTCAACATTAACGAAGTCAAGATTTTTTCAAAAAAACATTAATAGACAGTTTTTTTTGGAGAAAAAAAAACTGAAAAAAAAAAACAACAAAGAATTCTCAAAACATGATTGCGACTCAAATGTTTTGTAATTTTGAGATTTTTGAAAGTACCTACTTTTTGAAAATATTAAAACCAAAATGTTGCGAAAAACGACTTTTCAAAAATGTATTAATTCGAAAAATGTTTGCACTCAAAATCGTTTCAAAATCAAAATTTGGCATATGCCACAATTTATCCCTTTTATGTTCCTTGCAACCATGTACATGGTTCTTTTCTTAATAATTGGCTTAGATAATTAATACCTTCACACCGAGAGGAGTTAGGAAAAAAAAGTCAGAACAGCTAGATTCTTAGCAATTAAGAAATCAAAACTGTAGTGTTATAAAAAGCGATTTTATATGTAACTAAACAAATGTTTTTAAGGAACCAACTCGATTTTTGTTTATTTTTTTCATAATTTTTCAAGAAATCAGATGACATTTTATTTCTGATCTAATTGCTTTAGCAATAGTTAGAGCGTTAAGGCCATACACTCCTCGTCAACTGAATACGCACAAACATTTTTTAATATACTTTATCCATTTTTTCCAAACAGTGATGGTTATTATGCCATCTGTTGATGCTAATATTCCCTTAAGATGTTAAGCAGATAATTCCGAAATAATTATCCAAAAACAACCGTGAGTTTTTCTTCAACCACTTGCATAGTGTTTTATATGCAAAGTAGGAGTTTTTTTTTTAGTCAACTGAATAGGTACAACGCCATTTTCTTCGTTGTTTATAAGTTTTTTGGAGTGCTTGACAGTTTAAATTAACGATTTTAGAGTTTTCAGTAAAATTTAATTCTTGATTTCAAATTTTAAGAAAAATGGGTAGATCTATGTGTCTTAACAGTGTTGAAAAAGCTAAAATCGATTTACTTAGAGACCAAGGCCTAACTGGACGTGCAATAGCTGATAAAGTTGGCCGAAGTTTTAATGTAGTTTATTCTTACTTGAAAAATAAAGATGCATACGGCAAAAACATGAAGGGAGGTAAGAAAACAGCAACAACAGCAGCTGAAAGACGAAGAATTTTAAGATATGCATCAAATTTTTCTGATTCTGTGGCAATAATAAAACAAAAAGTCGGCGTAAACGCAAGTTGCTCAACAGTATTAAGAGTAATCAACAACTCAAGCGATCTTAAACGAATGAAACTTAAGAAAAAACCACCACTTGACGAGAGACGGCAAATGTTGCGATTAGATTTTTCAAGACTTCACATGCCGTGAGTTTTTCTTCAACCACTTGCATAGTGTTTTATATGCAAAGTAGGAGTTTTTTTTTTAGTCAACTGAATAGGTACAACGCCATTTTCTTCGTTGTTTATAAGTTTTTTGGAGTGCTTGACAGTTTAAATTATCGATTTTAGTGTTTTCAGTAAAATTTTATTCTTGATTTCAAATTTTAAGAAAAATGGGTAGATCTACGTGTCTTAACAGTGTTGAAAAAGCTAAAATCGATTTACTTAGAGACCAAGGCCTAACTGGACGTGCAATAGCTGATAAAGTTGGCCGAAGTTTTAATGTAGTTTATTCTTACTTGAAAAATAAAGATGCATACGGCAAAAACATGAAGGGAGGTAAGAAAACAGCAACAACAGCAGCTGAGAGACGAAGAATTTTAAGATGTGCATCAAATTCTTCTGATTCTGTGGCAATAATAAAACAAAAAGTCGGCGTAAACGCAAGTTGCTCAACAGTATTAAGAGTAATCAACAACTCAAGCGATCTTAAACGAATGAAACTTAAGAAAAAACCACCACTTGACGAGAGACGGAAAATGTTGCGATTAGATTTTTCAAGACTTCACATGAGTTGGAAAAAAGAATGGTATCACGTGGTTTTTTCAGATGAAAAAAAGTTTAATTTCGATGGCCCTGATGGGCTCAACTTCTATTTTCACGACTTAAGAAAAGAAAAAAGATTTTTAAAGCGCCATCATAGTCGTGAAGGAGTAGTCATGATATGGGGAGCAGTCAGTTACTATGGAACAGTTGAGCTCGAGGTTGTAACATCAAGAATGACAGCAGCTGGGTATAAAGTAATTTTGGAAAGAAATTTTCCTAAATTTTCTAACATCTTTGGACCCATAAACTGGACCTACCAACATGATAATGCGCCTATTCACTCAGCGCGCATAATAAAAACATGGATAGAGGAGCAACAAGTGCAGTTGCTTCAATGGCCGCCGTACTCACCTGATCTAAACACCATAGAAAATGTCTGGGGATGGTTAGTACGCAAAGTTTATGAGGGTGGTCGTCAGTTCGAAGACAAAGAAACCTTAATTTCTGCAATCACATTAGCGTGGAGCGAAATCTCGTTAAATTACATTAAAAAGCTATACGATTCCATGCCGGATCGAATTTACGAAGTAATTAAAAATAAAGGTGGAAGTACCCACTACTAAACTTAAACAAAAACTTGTTTCATTCCATTCCAATACCAATTTTAATTTTTGTACCTATTCAGTTGACTCAAAAAAAAACTTCTACTTTATATAAGTTACACTTTGGAAGTGGTTGAAGGAAAAACTCACGGTTGTTTTTGGATAAAACTTTGAAATTCTGTTATTTATATGTTACGAAAATTTTTACCATCAACAGATGGCATAATAACCATCACTGTTTGGAAAAAATGGATAAAATATATTCAAAAATGTTTGTGCGTATTCAGTTGACGAGGAGTGTATTTTAGGTCAAACCCTGCACTTCATTCTGACGGGATGAGCTTTGGTACACTAATAGTCCACATCCTAAGTTTATTTTTAAGAAGTGTTTCCACGGTGGCAAATCTGGCAGATCGGTGATATAAGGGTTGCCTTCCGACCTTGTTTTAACACGAAATTTCACATAAAAAAGCCTATAAATCTGGAACCAGACATGGGTTGATATCGTGGAATCTCTCGTTGGATTAAGAATACTTGAAGCCATAGGGATATGTTCATTTTACCCCTCCCCCACCCTTGTACGGGGGGGAGCAAAATATCCTCTGCGGATAAGGGTTTTTATTTGTCAGAAAATAAGGGTTATAAAATAAATAATCATAAAACTTTAAGATGAGCGTCGACGTAGAATTGATGTTCAAAAGGGTAGGTTTGTGCATTCAAGAGCACACAAGCGTCCACATGTTTTTCTTAAAACCCACCTCTGTCTACCAACTCCTACTCTCACCTCCTAGTGGTGAACATCGGGTGTCTAGTACCTCAGCTGGAGACGGGGTTTGGTTTAAATCCTCGTGGAAAGCTGTTGGGGACAGCCAACGAGAGAGGGGGGGAGGAGTGTTCCCACTAAGGCACTTCTCCTTTCATCGAGGCGACAGCGGACGAATTCTCCAGATGGAATCAACGGTGGCGTCTACAGTTCCAGTTAGGTTGAACTACTTAGTGAACACCTTATATGGGCTACTACGACATATTTGTAGCTCAGGCCTATAAGGAGCGGTTTATCCGGCTCCCTACCCTTGCAGTTATACGGAGGGTCTGGTCCTCCGGGTTAGGGGTTGTGCGTCGCGGTAACTTCCCTTCCACGTAAAAAAAAGTTTGTTCCGAAACAACAACAAGCCTCGGATATGGATGTTCTTAAAGTTGACGACCACAGCAAACGAAACAAGGACAATGAATTTCGGATCTGCACGTGGAACGTCCTGTCCTTGTACAGAACACGTGCAGCCGAACAATTAGTGGAGAACCTGGACAGGCTAAAGGCTGACGTAACAGCCATCCAGGAAGTGCGATGGGATGGAGAGGGGATACGGAGACTGAAATCGTGTGACATCTACTACGGCGGGTGCTTGAAGGAACAGGGTCAGCGGCTTTTTGGTTGTGGATTTGTGATAAGGGGAAATTTAGGCAAGAAGTCTTGGGCTTCCGAAGTGTAAGCGAGCGCCTGGTCACAATACGCATCAAAGGCAAATTGGTGACTTCAACGCAAGATTCGGAAAGGAGGGCATCTTTGGTTCGATAGTCGGAGGACACAGCTTACACGACAAAACTTCCGGCAACGGACACAGGCTGGCAGACTTTGCCGCGGGGCGAAATGTCATCATCTCAAGCGCCTACTTCCCACACATCAATATTCACAAGGGGACTTGGCGGTCGCGTGATCAACTAAAAAAGAAAAAGAAATCGGGTGGCACAACGGCTCATGAAGAACCAGGGCCTAGTGACTAACAACTCGCAACCATTCCTGTGTGCACCTTTCGACAGAAATGGAAGGGACCTACAATTGTATGCCGAATCCGAACGGCTTGACGAGACGCACTTATTCGTGACAAGTGATACTCTTGGAGGACTTGTCAATTCCTCGCAAGAGGCAGTAGCCCTGACAAAATTTTTTTTAGTTTTTAGGTGGACGAGGCTGGGAAGCGATCCCAGATCAACTAACCGTCAACCAAATCGACCAAGTTGCGATAGACGCGAGACATGCTTCCAGTATCTTGGACGTCCGAACGTTCCGAGGGGCCAACATTGACTCGGATCACTACCTGGTGGTAGCTTGACTACGTATGCGGATATCCATGATGCGACAACGCAGAGCAGATGCTGTGAAAAGATTCGATGTCGAGAAGTTTAAATCGCAAGAGACCGCCAGAACTTTTGCAGACCACGTAACTCTTAATCTCTCAGGAGGTCTGCCACCACCATCCCCCTGGTTCGATAAAGAGTGCCGGCTAGCGCATGCAGCTAAGGACGAGGCCTACCAGGCAATGCTGCAGACTCGAACAAGAGCTGCTGAGAGAGTAGCTCGGGAGCTCTACGGGCTCAAACGAAAAGAGGAACGCTGACTTCTCAGGAGGAAAAAGAGAGAGAGCACGAGAAGCGGGCGGTAGAGTCTATTGAGGGTTGTAGCGGTAGGGGAGATGTTCGAAAATTTTATCAGAGGGTGAAGCGATCCACCCAAGGATACAAGGCTAGAACGGAAGCCTGCCAAGATGAGAGTGAGAATATGGTAGTAGACACACAATCAGTGCTAAGGATCTGGAAAGAACACTTCTCTAGACTGCTTAATGGCGATGACAGCCAAGGTCCACCCGACCTAACCGAAGTGCGACTGGCGATATCCAAACTTAAGCCGTACAAGGCTGCTGGTGCGGATGGCTTACAAGCCGAACTATTTAAATCAGCGGGAGATGAATTGGCTAGGAGAATACACCAGCTCATCTGCAAAATTTGGTCGAATGAAAGTATGCCCGATGAATGGAACCTCGATATAGTGTGCCCCATCCATAAAAAGGGAGATGTTCTGAAATGTACCAACTACAGAGGAATAAGTCTCCTAAACGTCGCTTATAAAATCTTGTCGGCTACTCTGTGTAACCGCTTAAAACCTTTTGTTAACGATCTGATCGGCCCCTATCAGTGTGGTTTTAGGCCAGGCAAGTCAACCGTCGATCAAATGTTCACACTCCGACAGATTTTAGAAAAATCCTGAGAATTCCAGATCGATACACACCACCTTTTTATCGATTTTAAAGTCGCGTATTATAGCGTGAATAGGGACGAATTATACAGAGCCATGTCGAGTCTCGGCATCCCTGCCAATCTCGTCCGCCTGTGCGTGTAAGAACACCACCGATTCCTTTGATGTTGAGAAAGGAGTGAGGCAAGGCGACGCGTTATCATGCAACCTATTCAACATCGTTCTTGTAGCCATTGTACGCAACGCACATGTCAACACCAGCGGTACAATCTATCAAAAGTCCGTTCAATTGCTTGCGTATCCGGATGACATAGACATTGTCGGCAGACCGAAGTGAGCTGTGGCAGGGACATTTGCGAGCATTGAATCAGAGGCGGCTGAAATGGGATTGGCGGTTAATAAGGACAAGACGAAATATATGCTGTCATCGAGAGAGGAATCTCAACATCGTCGACTCGGGCAAAATATCACGGTAAGCAGATATAGCTTCGAAGTTGTCAAGGACTTTGTCTACCTGGGCTCCACTATTACATCGCAGAATGACATTAGTGCAGAGATCAAGCGAAGAATTACTCTTGCCAACCGTTGTTTCTTCGGTCTGAGAAGGCATTAAAGGAGTAAGGCCCTCTCTCAGAGAACCAAGGAGACTTTATACAAGACCCTAATCATCTCGGTCCTGCTTTATGGACACTGAAAGATTCGGATAAAAATTTGGTAGGGTGCTTTGAGAGGAAGATTCTTCGTGTGATTCAACGACGAGCTATACGGGCTATACAGCGACGTTGACCTGGTCAAAATGCTGAAAATACAGCGGCTGAGATGGCTGGGGCACGTGGTGCGTATGGACAGCAACGCACCTGCCCAACGAGTCTTCGAATCCAACCCCGATGGGGTACGCAGGAGAGGAAGAACCCGTAACAGGTGCCGCAAACAAGTGAATGACGACATCAAAGCACTCGGTGTGCGCAACTGGAAGCCGCTAGCTAAGGACAGAGCTGGCTGGAGAGGCTTGTTGGTTGAGGCCGAAGTCCATCCTGGGCTGTGAGCGCCATCAAAAGTAAAGTAAAGTAAGTCGACGTAGAATATCATATTCTAAAGCATATCCGAAGTCCATTTTTATCCATGTATTAGTTTTTTGTATAATTGCTTTCAAAATGGGGGAAGGGTAAGGTCTAAGGTGAAAGTATACCAAACCACTATATATTTATAAAAAACACCCTTTCGCCCCAGGTATTTTTATTGACTCTTTCGAAATGAGACATGTGTGCCAAGTTTCATCACCATACCATTGAAATTTGGTAATATTATGCTCGTTTCACTGAAAATTTAGTCATCATTTTATTAAAAGTTTATAAGTTTTTCTACGGAAATTATATTGAAATTATTTTCATTGCATAAGATTGGGCATTAAAAATTACCCTAAGGTCATGTGCCATATGCTTAGATTATACCAAGATAAATATAAAGTGTTTTGATATACTTTCACCTTCCCCTTCCCCCATTTTGAATGCGATTATACAAAAAACTAATACATGGATAAAAATGGACTTCGGATATGATTTAGAATATGAAATTCTACGTCGATGCTCATCCTAAAATTTAATGAATATTCATTTTATAACCATTATTTTTTTACAATTAAAAACCCTTATCCGCAGAGGGTATTTTGCTCCCCCCACGTACAAAGGTGGGGAGGTGTAAAAAAATGAACATATCCCTATGGCTTCAAGTATTCTCAATCCAACGAGAGATTCCACGATATCAACCGATGTCTGGTTCCAGATTTATAGGCTAATTTATGTGAAATTTCGTGTTAAAATATGGTCAGAAGGCAACCCTTATATCTCCGGTCTGCCATTGTTGCCACCGTGGCAACACTTCTTAAAAGTAAACTTAGGATGTGGACTATTAAAGTACCGAAGCTCATCCCGTCAGAATGAAGTGCAAGGTTTGCTCCCTTAACGCCCTAACTACAATGAACGAATTTCATGTTATGATGATTTTTCGCCAAGTACCTATATTTGTTTATGTATGTTGTATATCTCTCTATGAAAGCAATGACCTAGCTGTACTTGATTTTTCACTTTTAAAATATCGCGTTTTGTCAATTAATGGTTACAATACAACCAAGAATAGAATGTTTGAATGAAATTTATGAGGACCCAAATTTGGTGAAGAATATAAAAAGTCTCTAAAACTCACTACATGCGACTTTTTAGACCATGTTATATTATTTTTCATGCCTACCACCATCTAGTTCAAGGTAGCACCTATTTAAGCAAAATGAGAGTCGGATTTCTTATCAAACAAAAATATTTTTACTGAGATTGGAAGAAGCTACATATAACTTGACCATTCATTTATAGAAAACATAATCTGTTACTCTTCTTGCAGATGTCAGCGAGAGTATTTAGTCATAACAACTTTCAAATGTTTTCGATGTCCGATGACGACCTACTGAGAAAATCCACTTGCTTTGCAACTTCCCATAGATGATGTCAATTCATATAGCTTAGACTGTTGTTAGCTGCATAGATACCTATATGTATCTAGTTTAGTAAGTACATAATATCGTAGCGAATGAGGGGGCACCTTTGAACACTATAGAGTGTCCTAAGAACTATTCGCACTTTGAAAAATAGAAGTTAAGTCAATTTAAAACCCATTTCAAATTTAATTTATTGCAATCATTGTTCTTCAAATGAAAAATACATCATTATATTCATTTTGTAGACCCTTACGTTTTCATTAGAGCCGAAATGAGGCAAAAACGTATTTTCATTATCAAATTTCCTTATTTCGTTGGATATCTCATTTAATTTTGAATTTGAAATGGCAGTTAAACGTTTGTTTTCTCTTTGCGTTTTGTCATTTTCATGCAAGAGCTTTTTAAAGCTTTTGGAATCGACTGCTGATGGGTGAATTAACCTCATTTCGAACCTCATTTCGTGCAAATTTGGTTGAAATTAGCTCATTTGATAACGAGAATTTGTATGGGAAATGAAGTAATTTCGGAAATTTGCAATGAAATAACCTCATTTGGACCAGTGAAAACATAGTATTATACAAAAATATTTAAAAAAGTAGAATTAGGACATAAAACTTCATTGACGTCTTGTGTCAGATGATTAATAAAATAAGAGATATCCACCGAAAGTAACTGACGAGTAGAGATACCGGTATTGACATATAAGAAATTTGGATTACGCTTTGAAATGTTTGTTAAGATATAATCAACACAGTTCAAAGTTAACCCGCGGTCCAATGTGCCGCCTCTCCCCTAAACATTTCATCAAATTAATTTAAGAAATAAATAATTCATTCCATTGCCTCAATATGAGACGAATACTTATTTTTATTTTTTGTACTTAGATATGTTTAATACCTAAGTTTAATCAACATGTAAGTATAGTTTTTGAACACAACATGTGATTTAATGAAAACAAAGTCTACACTTCTTCGACTTTATTGTGTTACACTCTTTCCAACAAAAAAAAGTCAGTATAGGGAAGATAGGATGTTTGCCTCTCACTTTGAATGTAATGAATTTCAATAAGAAGTTCCTTTTTGAAAGATCAAAAAGAGGATTATGACATTCAAATGCTGTTTCATTTTTTTGATATGAAGTGGAAGTGAGATAGATAGTTTTTGTTTACATTTTCACCTGACAATAAACGAAAATGGTGTTTAAATAGGTCGGTTCCACAATTATTCTTGATTTGACAAACTCATGTTTCCAAGTAGATTTGAATGAGTTTTATTTGGAATCTTCATTTGAGGAGATTAAAATTTGTATGATAAATCTTCGAGATTTCTTGCTAAATCTCGGTTAAGTGTCTTGTGGAAACGTAGTATTAGCATTAAAACAAATTTATTTGGTAAGGAACTAGGCACTATATCAAATCCTTACAAATAGCTTCCTCATATAAGAAAATAATCAATCAGTGTGGTACCGCATTTTATCGGATTTTCCAAAGATAAAAGTAAACATAAAACAGTAAGACGTCAATTGCCAATACCTTTTCTATTTAAGTTGAATTATTTGTTCTCAAAGCTCTGGAGGGTTGGATTCACTTCCCAGTCTCGTCCACCTAAAAACTAAAAAGTTTTTTTTTCAGGGCTACTGCCTCTTGCGAGTAGATGATTGACAAATCCTTCAAGGGTATCACTTGTAATGAATAAGTGCTTCTTGTCTAGCCGTTCGGATTCGGCATAAAATTGTATGTTTCTTCCATTCCTGTTGACATGCCCATACAGGAATGGTTGCGAGGCCCTGGTTCATCACGAGCCATTGCACCACCCAATTTATTTTATTTTTTTAATTCTCAAAAGTTCTAAAAAAGCAAACATTTTCAAAGCTCTTTAGTAGTACGTAACTATACACATTCACGAAATTTACTCCAAAGATCCTGTTTCTACTAAGTAAATAGAAGAATATTCTTTTTAAATGTTGAGTTTGGAAATTAATTTCCCAAAAACTATCGATTAAAATAAATTTATTTAAAAAGAAAATTCAACAATGGGTTTCTGGGCTTAAGATAAGCTATAGGAGAATATTCTGGGTGTTACCATTGTTTTTCAAAAGTGTTTTTTCGACCTTAAGTCATTTTTTTAGATAATTGCCTCTCTCATCTTAACGGGGGTATAAGGACCCCCCTTCCGACATGATTGTCCTATTATTTTGGCTACACCTACACGCTCCAGTGCTTTGATGCATTTATGTCAACCATGCTTTATTTTCCATTATACTGTATGATAATACTACTTGTTTATATTTTTTTTTTATCGCCATATTTTGGAAACCATTCGGTTGAAAGAGATGGTGTTAGTCTCAAATTGGAGCAAAATAGGTTACTTTGAAATCGTAGAACAATGTTTTTATTTAAAATTACTTCTTTAGGACTAAAATCGCCAATAACTGAAAAAAACGCGAAAAAATCGGGGTTTTTGTTTGATTTTTGACCACGAAGCGGTCGCCGCTCGAGGTCGAAAACTTATGTTATTAACTAGGCCAATATCCTGAACAACTCAACAGAAAATCAGAAATACCAGATTTGACGCAAATGGTACCTTCCATACAAACTACAAGTTCACTGGTCTATAGCAAATAATCCAGGAAAATTAGACATTAAATCCTACAAAGTTCGGAAAATCATATACAGGGTTTTTGTTTTTGAATCAGCTTTTTTATGGTGTTATGAATTTTTGAGTAAAAGTCCCCATCGATCCTAGCTCCGCGTCTATTAAAAAGAGGGGTCAAAGGTCACGAAGCATGGAACTTCCCTGATTTTGATCAAACAAAAATCGTCGACTAATGAAACATGGCGTAAATATTTCAATTTATCATTGAAATTTAGGATCAAAAACCTGCCTACAAATATCTGGGATGAAAGGGTATTTTTAAGGTAGGGGGGGGGCTTGCAGAATGAAGAATGGGGTGTGGATTTATATGGAAAAAAGTTTATAAAATAGTGTCACTGAAACTGTGCAAAAATTTAATATTTGTCATAATAACGAAGGCATGAAGAGGGTAGTCGGGTGGTTTTTGAGGAGGGGTCAGGGGGTATTCAAACCACAAAAAATTATTTTGAGGTAACCTACGTATATGGCACATCATTTTAAGGTATTTTTTGATATTAAATCTAATTAAATAAAAATCAAGACGCTATATCCACTCTTCATAGAGAAACATTGCCTATCAAATGAAAATGACTATGAGAGCCAAACCAGGCAAATCACTCTTTAAATAGAACATGTTCGCGGCTATATATTCGCAATACAAGAACATATCGCACATCGCAAGCGTTGTGATTTTCAATGTAGATGTGTATGTGGGTACTCTATTTCACATCACCTTAGAGGTTGAGTACAAGATGCGTTTTTTTTTTACTTAATGGTATCCCCAGTAGGCCTTATCCACAGTCACATACCTAATAATATGGATTTATTTTTGTAGTTTTTATTTTTGTAAATTTGTATTTTTTCATTTTTTTTTTGTTTTTTTTTTTTTATTAGTTTGGTCCTGGGTTGCCATCTTTAACATTGAAATCCGACTCCATTGTTGAATTAAGTATGCACGATAAATCTGCATCGTCTTCCAAATCTGAATCCGCAGGCGCAGGCTCTTCTAAAACAAATGATGGGTCTGTATCATACACACAAAAAAATAATTGGTGCATATAACTAAAAATTTCGTGCAATTTACAATACTTTCGTGGTGCAAAACCACGAATGTTTTCCGTAAACTGCACGAATAGGCTTTCGCAAATAGTACATATATTATTTCAATGAAAATAAACAAATGTGTACATAAGTAAATACATAAACCGAAACATTTGTATATGCACAAGAAAAACTTTAGTGGCTTGTACGAATTATTTTTTGAATAGTTTGTACAATCTACGAAAATATTGGTTTTGAATTATTGGAAGAGGATAAATTCATAAAAGAATGAAATAGTTTGTACAATCTACGAAAATATTGGTTTTGAAATATTGGAAGAGGATAAATTCATAAAAGAAAAATTTAGTAAAATACACGAAATGCTTTTAAACAGGCCAAATTAATTCGTACTTTTAACGAAATGTTTGTATTTTTGAAAAACCTTCAGTTAAAATTCAGTAAAAATATACGAAATGCATTTAAATAGTACGAATGCACTCGTACATACCACAAAATGTTAGTTTTCTTTTAAAACCTTCAGAAAAAATTTAGTAAAATACACGAAGTGCATTTAAATAGTACGAATGCACGTGGTTGGTTTTCTTGCAAAACCTTCAGGAAAAATTTAGTAAAATACGCGAAATGCATTTAAATAGTACGAATGCACTCGTACATACAACGAAATGTTGGTTTTCTTACCAAACCTTCAGGAAAAATTTAGTAAAATACACGAAATGTATTTAAATAGTACGAATGTACTCGTATATATCACGAAATGTTGGTTTTCTTGCAAAATCTTCAGGAATAGTTTAGTAAAATTCACGAAATACATTTAAATAGTACGAATGTACTCGTACATATCACGAAATGTTGGTTTTCTTACAATAGTCCAGTCAAATTAGACAAAAAAAGGGGTTCAGCTCGAAAAAATTCCCACCAGCTGAATTCTGGTACACATCTTTATGACATCGTTGTTAACATTGTGTAAAAAGTCGACCTCGATATCATGTACGCGTCAAAGTTATTCAAGGTCAAAAGTCACGGAATTGGCTTTTTTTTTAATATCTCGATTTTTATTGGTCGCACAATAAAAAGTTGAGGTACAAATTGTAGAGGAGGTAATTATCTACAAACATGGTCTTTTTTACATTTTCACGTCAAGTTGATAGTTTTTCCGTTATAAGGCCAACAAAGTATACACTTTTATTGAAATTTGATTTTTTCGCTAAAAACAAGTAGCCTTTGCGTTAATATCTCGCTTTATACTGTTTGTACAATAGAAAGTTTCAAACAAAAATTGTAGAGGACCAAATTATCTACAAAATGGTTATATATATATCCAATCGCACATGCGGTATACGAATTTTAATGTTTACCATACAAAATTACAATAATATTTAATGTATTATATTATAATAAAGATAATAAGAATGCATTCGTTTCCACACCACCGTTGAGGTAGAAGCATGGTGCGTTTTTTTTTTGTTCATGGTTTCCCCGGTAGGCCTAGTCCATGTAGTCAACAATAATTGTTGAATAATTATTAAAGGTATCATAGTTATCTAATCGTCAAAACAAAATAATAAATATTACATTTAAATTATTATTAACCATCAACATCGCTCTCGTTTTCATGTATTTCTTCTTCTTCTTCGTCATTTTCATCTTCTTCATTTCTTCGAAATTATATGTATTGTCTTCTTCCGGTAAATCCACTGACAAAACGTCAAGTGGGTCTTTATCTTCTATATTGTCATCTAAAGCATTGTCGGAACTTGAATTGAAACATGACTGCCCACGACAATGTCCACAAATAATTGAACATTTGATACCAATTTTTTTGCAACTGCAGTTAGTACTACAGCCTTTTTTACAGTTACAAAAAATCATATTCACCAAGAAAAGTTTCTTTCAAATCGATCAAATAAAAACAGATTTATTTCTACATTGATGCAAAAATTAGAAAATGTTATTATAATTTCAAAACAAGCTCAGGACGATGCTGACGTGCTTATTATAGAAACAGCAATCGAAGAAGCATACACTCAGAAAACTATTATTGTTGGAAAGGACGTAGATCTCTTAGTTATACTTATAGCACGCACTCCGTCGCAAAAACGGAAAACCCGGTTAAGGAAAAGTTGACACAAAAATGTACTCATCTACTAATAGCATGGATTACTTCAATTTAGGAAGAGAACATATTTTATTTTTGCACGCTGTCACAGGACGTGATACGACGTCTACATTTTTTTAATAAAGGAAAGGTAAAAGTTTTAAAACTATTAGAAAATCGTCTAGACCTTTAAAGTGCAGCAGCAGTGTTCAAAAAACAAAATTGCTCCGTTGAAGACATTTTCAAACATAGAATTAAATTTATTTTAGCAATGTATGGTGCCCAAAAAGAAGTGGTCTCAATCGATAATTACAGATATATAACATTTGATAAATTAACTAGAAATAATAAACCTGTGAAATTATCATCTCTACCACCAACAAATAGCGCCACCCAACAGCATCTGCTTCGAGTTTATTATCAAGTACAAATTTGGATGGGTAACAAATTAAACCCGGAAAAGTGGGGGTGGATAATGAATAAAAATGCTTTGGAGCCAGTAGCGGATCTAGGATTTGGCTGTGGGGGGGGGGGGCTTGCAGTTTGGAGATCCATTTTGAGACCTTAAGTAATAAAATTTGCTTGTCCCAAGATAAATTTTATAATTTATAACAAATAATAGAGATCAGTTTAGGTTTAATGCAAGTCCGTACTCAACTTCAGTCGAACTAAACTTCACGACAACGCGGCAAAACATTATTTTTTATGAAATTTAAGGAGCTATATCGCACTAAGCGGCAACTGATTTTCATACGAATTCGTGTAAATGTAGTTCCGATGCAGTGTAGTTCCGGCGAGTGCGGTCTAACCTTTAAGGCTCAAGTATTTTTTTTCCTTTTCCTTTAATGATATCCGTTTTTTGTGTGCCTTTATATCCGCTCCTGTTGCGCTTCAAAAAGTTTTCAATACAAAGTACAATAACAATTATTCATAATTGCTGTAGCACAGTAATTTTTAGCCATATATATATTATTTAAAAATTGATTAGGTACCTACATTATGTAGTTATATTTTTAAATTAGCTGTGGGTATGTTTTGAACTTCCCATTTTTGACAATATTTGAAAACTGTTTTTAATTGGCTAGTTCAGAAAAATTATATTTAAGTGTTCGTACTGGCAAAAGCTCATATATATGTGCTTTGACACGGTATTAGTCCTCTAATATCTAATTTTCCTGAATTATCTAAATCAAAGAGAAACTTTTTTGTTCAAACTGACACTTTACGACATAAGACAAAGCTGCTCTAAGAAATAAGCCGCGGCCCAATTCTGCCAGAGTGAATGAGTTTTCGTGTATACGCTGCATACGCTTTATAGGTATTCATGCTAAAAAAATATGTCGACAAATTTGTACGTCACTCTAGAGTCTAGAGGGATTGCAAATATTCATTTGCTTTTGCATGATTTTCTGAGCGCGCACAGAGAAAACTCACGCTTTTGGAATTTGGCTCCTTGACTAGAGAATTTCTATGTTTTGTATGTACAATTGCCTTGGACCTTTCAAATTTTGAAAACGTAGACCCGAACATTTCTAAGCCCAGCCAAGGCCGTAAGAAACAATTCCTGTTGTATTAAACATACACGAAACTTGACATCCCGTTGTTCTCCAATGGTTTAAGCCTCAAAGGCGTTTCTTTCTGTAAATTAGCTTTGTTTTTAGTATATACAGTTGGGGCATTTGACAAGTTAATGTAAGGCCCCGACCATTTTCATCTCTTTTTACTTATCTCTTCAAGCCTTAGCCCCAACTTCGGACTTTGACAGTCCCTAGACTTGAGCCCCCAAAACTCTCTGGAATAAGGTTAGTTTGTAGGAAGTAAGTTGCTTAACCCTGGCTATGTTTTTTGTCCAATATTCTCAGACCTTATTGCGCCAAAGCTGTTTTTTTCGTCCCAATTTTCTGGGTTTAATTTTTAGGGAAAGATTGTCGTTACATTAAAAATATCTATATTCATAGCCCCCAACTTAGTTTTTGTCCAATTCGCTTCAGCCCCAATCTTAGGGCTTAGAAAAAAAAATTACATAACATGTATGCAAATAGTTCAGTCCCAACCACGGTATTTTGTCCATCAAATTTCATATCTTAACAATATTTTAGACGGAAAATAAAATTCTACACGTTGTAATGTATTGCTTTCTATATTTCAAATTATTTTATGATTCGGCTGTGGGGGGAGCTTTAGCCCCTATAGCCACCCCCTGGATCCGCTACTGTTTGGAGCCTATAATGACATTGTTACCACCCGCACCCGATGAATTGGTGAATATGATTTTTTGTTACTGTAAAAAAGGCTGTAGTACTAACTGCAGTTGCAAAAAAATTGGTATCAAATGTTCAATTATTTGTGGACATTGTCGTGGGCAGTCATGTTTCAATTCAAGTTCCGACAATGCTTTAGATGACAATATAGAAGATAAAGACCCACTTGACGTTTTGTCAGCGGATTTACCGGAAGAAGACAATACATATAATTTCGAAGAAATGAAGAAGATGAAAATGACGAAGAAGAAGAAGAAATACATGAAAACGAGAGCGATGTTGATGGTTAATAATAATTTAAATGTAATATTTATTATTTTGTTTTGACGATTAGATAACTATGATACCTTTAATAATTATTCAACAATTATTGTTGACTACATGGACTAGGCCTACCGGGGAAACCATGAACAAAAAAAAAACGCACCATGCTTCTACCTCAACGGTGGTGTGGAAACGAATGCATTCTTATTATCTTTATTATAATATAATACATTAAATATTATTGTAATTTTGTATGGTAAACATTAAAATTCGTATACCGCAAGTGCGATTGGATATATATATAACCATTTTGTAGATAATTTGGTCTTCTACAATTTTTGTTTGAAACTTTCTATTGTACAAATAGTATAAAGGCTCTCCCAAACCAATGCGAAACATTCGTTGCGGCGAAAAAACATTCGTCACTCAAAATTATTTCATATGTTTCTCCGCCGCGATGGTGTGGGCACTCTCATATATCACCATGTAAATAAATTTTGACATGCGAATGTTTTTTCGCCGCAACGAATGTTCCGCATTGGTTTGGGAGAGCCTTAAAGCGAGATACTAACGCAAAGGCTACTTGTTTTTAGCGAAAAAATCAAATTTCAATAAAAGTGTATACTTTGTTGGCCTTATAACGGAAAAACTAACAACTTGACGTGAAAATGTCATAAGACCATTTATGTAGTTACCTCCTCTAAAATTTGTATCTGAAGCTTTTTATTGTGCGACCAATAAAATCGAGATATTAAAAAAAAAGCCAATTCCGTGACCTTTGACCTCGAATAACCTTTGACGCGTACATGATATCGAGGTCGACTTTTTACACAATGTTAACAACGATGTCCTAAAGATGTGTACCAAAATTCAGCTAGGTGGGAATTTTTCCGAGCTGAAAACCTAATTTGACTGGACTACAAAACCTTCAGGAAAAATTTAGTAAAATACACAAAATACATTTAAATAGTACCTACTAATGCACTCGTACATATCACAAAATGTTGGTTTTCTTGCAAAACCTTCAGGAAAAATTTAGTAGAATACACGAAATGTATTTAAATAGTACGAATGCACTCGTATATATCACGAGTGGTTGGTTTTCTTGCAAAACCTTCAGGAAAAATTTAGTAAAATACACGAAATGCATTAAAATAGTACGAACGTAGTCGTACATATCACGTAATGTTGGTTTTCTTGCAAAACCTTCAGGAATATTTTAGTAAAATACACGAAATGCATTTAAATAGTACGAATGCCCTCGTACATATCACGAAATATTTGTATTTTTGCAAAACCTTCACGAAAAATTTAGTAAAATACACGAAATGCATTTAAATAGGCACAATTTAAATGCATAAAATAGGGTTAACTTTGCTATTAAATATTTTGTGTGAATTGTACCAAAAGTTTGCAATTTATTAAGAAATTATAAGAGTCGTTTGATAAAACCAAACTGAAAAATGTAATTTTAATTTAAACGCTTATGCTTTATTTTTTATTCCGTGCTATAACCTTGGGATTTTTGTAAGAAATGAACTTGCCACAGAAATATATTTATAATGAATAAAAGTATCGAATTCACTTACCTAGTCACAAGAAATATAATGCGATGGTAAAAAATATCGGTTGTTTCTACAGTGAGACTGATAAGGGCACACACAATTTATTTGTTTGGTTTCAATTAATTAATCAACAAACAATTTTTTATTGAATAAATAATAAAATTACAAAACTTGAGCTAAATCTTCCTTTCAATTATAAATAAGTAGGTAAGTAAGTAAGTAAGTAAGTTATTTATTGCTTGATATCTTTATACTTCATTTACAAAATTTTATAATAAATTTTAAAGCTTTAGCTTTGCCGTCAGCTCGGTTGTTAAATTTAAAAAATATAAGTAAGAAAAATAAAAATTAAGTTAACTATTCATATTCAGTTATAAGAGTAACATTCGGTATTTTAATATGTCTTTTAAAACAGACAAAGTTTTTTTCAAACACAATAGTTTAGCAATGTAATTGTTTCTTGTAGGGTAAACATTTTCTGTCCAAAGTATGTAATTGGATGTTGTGCAAATATGGGACACACACTGATGAGGTGGAAACAATCTTCTTTAGCTTTAAAATTACACAACGAACAAAGCTGATTAAAGCTGTTGTTATATGGAGTTCCATTAAGGCCAAGGACTTCACATCTTGTCTTAAATATCAGAGATATTTCCTTGTACGTGAGCGCATTGTGGAAATAATTAGCTTCTATTAGGTTCAGCTTCAATTGAGAATAAAGGAATCTGCTTGCTGCTGATTTCCTTGCTTCTTTGATATATGCATCCCTTACAAAATGCTCCTGAGCTCGAATAATTTTGTAGAGCTTTTCTTTAAATTTCATGAAATTGCTGTTGTCTAGTTTCACCACAAGAATTTCCTAAGTCATGCCACCTAGCCACCCACCAATCCGAATTTCGCAGTTTGTACAGAGCCATTTGTTTGGTCAACCGATTGTCCTGATGCGCCAGTGTCCCTACGATGTAGTCTGCATGCAACTTAAGCGTGTATCTGAAAATTTTAGCTGGGCCTGTTTCGAGATATAGGGCATAGTTTGGGGTTTTTATGGGGAGATTAAACAGTTTCTTTAGAAAGCACTTTTGAAATTTTTCAACTGCCTCAAACTCATATGTTCCCCAACCTTGGGCAGGATAACAGAGTGAAGAAAACCATTACTTTCGACTTATTAGTGTTAATTGTAAGTCCCCATTTAACGCAATAGTCAGAGAGACGATTTATCATCAATTGTAAGTTCTTGGGGGTTTCTGAGAGAATCCCCAAATCATCGGCATACAAAAGAACATTAATGATCAGATCAGCGATTCGAACACCTCCTGGCAGACAAGTTTCAACATCATTGATGAAAAGTACAAAAAGAAGAGCACTAAGAAGGCACCCTTGTTTTACTCCGGTGTCCGTTTCAAACCAGTTTGATAGTGTTGATCCGTCCCATACTGATGATTTAGATTGGGCATACATTTCTTTTATTACATGGATGAATTTCGTTGACATACCCAGCATGGATAGCTTATAAAAGAGTGCATTTCGGTTAACAAGATCAAACGCAGATTTGAAGTCCACAAAGAACGCATAAATTTTTTTGTTCCTGGCTTGTAATGCTTTAACTATTGACGTTAAGATAAAGATGTGATCTGCAGTTGAAAAGCTTTGTCTGAAACCAGCTTGAAACTTAGAGATTATGTCATTAGCTTTAGTCCACTTTTCAAGTCTGTTGGCTAGCACGCCACAAAATAATTTCGCAATAACATTCATAAACGAGATGCCTCGATAATTTTCAACATTATTTGTGTCACCTTTTTTATGGATCGGGAATATTACAGCATTCTTGAAGGATGTTGGGACGTCTTGTTTTTGTAAAACTACATTGAAGAGAGATTTGAGTCGGTGAATAAGTTCTTCTGTCCATTTTTGAAAAATTCATAGGGAACACCATCTTCTCCAGGAGCTTCTTCACTTTTCGCTTTGAGAATAACAGCATATATTTCGGTAAACGTGATTTCGGAATCCAGTATTTCAGCAGTTAAAAAGGGTTCAGCATAGGAAAATTTAACATCTGATTTGACACACAATATATTTTTGAAGTGCACCGAAAGGTCCTCTGCAGTTACTCCTATACCTATTTTAAAATTTGAACCGTTTATCTTTTTCGTGACTTTCCAAAATTGTTTTGAGTCCATCGTTTGACCAAGTGTATAGGCTAGTTGGTTTTCATATTCTGTTTTCTTTTTAAGACATAAGTTTTTATACCGTGTGTTTTCTTCAATATACCATTTTTTTAAGATTTTGGCAGTTGGAATTTCGGACTGATTTTAGAAGGGAGAAGGACTTTTTTCGTGCTTTCATACATTCCTTGTCGAACCATTCATTCTTATAATTATTTGTTCCGCTCGATATATGGTTGGTGTTTATAGTCGAGTTTTGTATGCACGCAATGAGTTGGTTTGAAAGTAAATCGGCTGTATCAAATGTAAATGTCAAGTTTGTTTTGGTACGTGTTAAGTTCTTTTAAGTCTGGGTGTAAGTTGAAGTTTTCGTACAGTTTGGGTGGTTTTATCAGACCACTCAGCCACAATAGGCATGTGGTCTGAATAGTTTCTAACCTGGACTTCGAAGTTACTTATATGTTCATGCCAATCGTTATTTATAGCGCAGTAGTCGACTACCGATTTGCCTTGCCCTCCTATAAAAGTGTAATGACCTTCTGTATCACCATCAGTACATCCATTGAGAAGTACACAATCATACATCTGTAACATATCGAGAAGATTAGTACCATTTTGATTGCAGGTAGTGTCCTTTGAATTCCTGTTATTAAGGTCTATAGAATTATTTGTCGTTCTGTGAATTGTAGTTACTTGTAAATTACTAATTCTTGCATTGAGATCGCCAATTATGAGAACGCTTTTGCTTGCTAAGTTCAGCAAAATTCAATTAAGGTTTTCAAAGTCTTCAGTCCACTTATTGCAATTAATATAAAAAGGGACAATGTACATATCGTTCTTTTGAATAAGTTTTTAGAAGAGATGTTCTTATTCCATATAAAGTTCCACCGCTTGCGCGGTTTTGATTGCTGGGTTAGACGATAATTTATAACCATTAAAATACTTTGTGAATTTACTAAGATTTTCGGATGTAACATGAGTTTCATATAAAAAGAATATATCAAAATCATTTATATATTAAAAAAAGTCTACAAATAAAAGTTTATTATTAAGCCCGGAAACATTATAGGACAAAATTTTAAAAGTACGAAAAGGTATAGGGCTGACGGCATCACATTTTTTAATTAGTGCAAAAGTACTAACAGATGGAAAATTTTGTTTTATCAGAAATTAATAAAAAGTTGTTTTTAACGAGTACTTGTTCTTTTGGATTTTTTGTTTTGATTATTCTTCTATAGCTTCTCGGCGTTTGAGTTGTGCATGTTTCGTTAGGTCACGTTGAATAAATACAACTGTGCCTTTAAGCTTAGAGGAATTTTGCAGCATTTTTATGGCTTTCTCGTTGGACCCAACATTTATCTTCAATTTGATGATGTTTTCATTTTCCATGAGTTTTGTTATTTCTGTCATCTGATGTGGTTCATCAAGCAGAAGATGTGTGATTGAATCAGTTTTAATTTTCGGATCAACTTTTTCATTTGGCATCGTGATAATGATGTTTTCTTTTTAAGACATAAGTTTTTATACCGTGTGTTTTCTTCAATATACCATTTTTTTAAGATTTTGGCAGTTGGAATTTCGGACTGATTTTAGAAGGGAGAAGGACTTTTTTCGTGCTTTCATACATTCCTTGTCGAACCATTCATTCTTATAATTATTTGTTCTGCTCGATATATGGTTGGTGTTTATAGTCGAGTTTTGTATGCACGCAATGAGTTGGTTTGAAAGTAAATCGGCTGTATCAAATGTAAATGTCAAGTTTGTTTTGGTACGTGTTAAGTTCTTTTAAGTCTGGGTGTAAGTTGAAGTTTTCGTACAGTTTGGGTGGTTTTATCAGACCACTCAGCCACAATAGGCATGTGGTCTGAATAGTTTCTAACCTGGACTTCGAAGTTACTTATATGTTCATGCCAATCGTTATTTATAGCGCAGTAGTCGACTACCGATTTGCCTTGCCCTCCTATAAAAGTGTAATGACCTTCTGTATCACCATCAGTACATCCATTGAGAAGTACACAATCATACATCTGTAACATATCGAGAAGATTAGTACCATTTTGATTGCAGGTAGTGTCCTTTGAATTCCTGTTATTAAGGTCTATAGAATTATTTGTCGTTCTGTGAATTGTAGTTACTTGTAAATTACTAATTCTTGCATTGAGATCGCCAATTATGAGAACGCTTTTGCTTGCTAAGTTCAGCAAAATTCAATAAAGGTTTTCAAAGTCTTCAGTCCACTTATTGCAATTAATATAAAAAGGGACAATGTACATATCGTTCTTTTGAATAAGTTTTTAGAAGAGATGTTCTTATTCCATATAAAGTTCCACCGCTTGCGCGGTTTTGATTGCTGGGTTAGACGATAATTTATAACCATTAAAATACTTTGTGAATTTACTAAGATTTTCGGATGTAACATGAGTTTCATATAAAAAGAATATATCAAAATCATTTATATATTTAAAAAAGTCTACAAATAAAAGTTTATTATTAAGCCCGGAAACATTATAGGACAAAATTTTAAAAGTACGAAAAGGTATAGGGCTGACGGCATCACATTTTTTAATTAGTGCAAAAGTACTAACAGATGTAAAATTTTGTTTTATCAGAAATTAATAAAAAGTTGTTTTTAACGAGTACTTGTTCTTTTGGATTTTTTGTTTTGATTATTCTTCTATAGCTTCTCGGCGTTTGAGTTGTGCATGTTTCGTTAGGTCACGTTGAATAAATACAACTGTGCCTTTAAGCTTAGAGGAATTTTGCAGCATTTTTATGGCTTTCTCGTTGGACCCAACATTTATCTTCAATTTGATGATGTTTTCATTTTCCATGAGTTTTGTTATTTCTGTCATCTGATGTGGTTCATCAAGCAGAAGATGTGTGATTGAATCAGTTTTAATTTTCGGATCAACTTTTTCATTTGGCATCGTGATAATGATGTTTTTTCCCTTGATTTCTCTGCATTGTGCCTCCAATTCTTCTTCTAACCCTCTACTGCACAAGCAGCCATATATGGCTTTTGACTTTTAAACTCCCACCACTAGGATTGCGCAACTGCTATTGGAAAAGTTCCGCTTTGATCATTTAGAACAGTTCAATCTTTATGTGTTTTTATGTATTTAGTTTTTTTTTTCCTTGCGCAATCGCCAAAAATCATATCCAAATTTAACAGTGCGCGCGGCGAGAGTGCAGTGCAAAAATATTGAAATAAAAGTTTATTTATTATTGAATAGAAAATAGTTTAAAGGCTGTTATATTTTTTTTTAGTGAGATTGAATATTGGTAAGTAAAACTTAAATGTTAAATTTTCAATTGTGACTGTGGAATTCAAGACACGGCGCGTTTTGGGCACCATCCATATATGGCTCCTTATCCATTCACGAAAAAATGAATATCCGAACTTTTTTTTTTTTTGCAGTGATAAAACAATGATTTCATCAAGTTCTTTTTACGGGAAAAGATATTGTGTTGTTCCTGGTGATGGATACCAAAGTGAGGATGAAATTCTCGAATCGGAGGATGAGCAGGATATGGTGAGGGACTGTGGAGAACATTTTGTGGTGCCTGAAACCGATGAAAGTGAATACGATTCAGATGATAACAAACCATTGTCCACTTTGAAAACGAAAAATAAGAACAAGCAAAAGATAACATGGAAGAAGAAGTCTCGTGCATCATTCATGGACAGCGATTATCCCTTCTTAGGTACAAAAGAGCTTCCTGAGGAAATGTCATCTCTAGAGAGCCCCGCTGACTTCTTTTCTTTTCTTTTCACGGGAGAACTGTTTGACATGATTGTTGAAGAATCTAATACAAAAGCATTGCAAGAAAACATAAATAAGCCAGCCAACATTACTAGAAGTGAAATGGAACAATTTGTGGGTATAGCCTTATTCACGTCCCTCATCAAGTTGCCTTCTACTAGACGCTATTGGAACTCTCAATTAGGACAGCCTTTTGTTTATGAGACCATGCCATGTAGGCGGTGGGAGGAAATAAAAAGATGTCTCCATTTCGCTGATAATGATAAATTTGTGAGATTTGGCCAACCTGGACACGACAAGCTTTTCAAACTCAGGCCACTCCTAAATAATATAAGGGAACGACTTCTTCTTATACCAAAAGAAGAACACCTTGCAGTGGACGAGCAAATAATCCCCACTAAGTGTAGACATCATCTCAAGCAGTATAACCCCAAAAAACCACATAAGTGGGGCTACAAAAACCTCGTTTTGAGCGGGATATCAGGATTCAGCTATGACTTTGATATATTCGCAGGGGAGCAAAGCAACGTTATTCCGGACGATTTTCCAGATTTGGGTGTAAGTGGAAATGTTGTGTCTAAGTTGGTATCAACGGTGCCAAGACATGTGAATCACAAAATTTATTTTGACAACTAGTTCAACAGCCCGAAACTGCAAGTATATCTAAGCAAAGCGGGTCTTCTTTCATTGGGGACAGTGAGGCTGAATAGAGTTCCCAACATTGACGTCCCAACAGAAAAGGAAAGAAAAAAAAGAGGACGAGGAAATATGATGGAAAAGATGGCAAACATTGAAGGCGTCGACGTTTCGTTTGTGTCATGGTTTGATAATAAAGTTGTGAATATGCTGTCCACGTTTGTGGGAGTCAATCCCACAACAAAGAAAAGGAAAAAAAGTACATAGAGGTTGACTGCCCAAAGATAATAGACGAGTATAATAAATATATGGGTGGTGTTGACCTCTTAGATTCTATGCTCGGTCCTTGTCGAATTGACATACGATCCAAAAAGTGGTACATAAAAATTTTTTTCCACTTTCTGGACTTGTGTGTTGTCAATGCATGGATTTTGTGGCGGCAGAAGAGTGACATATACATGCCTCTTTTCGATTTTAAGCTGGCTGTAGCAGAACACCTATACAAGAGTAAAAAGAGTCTAAAAAGGGGCCGCCCTGCTTCAATTTCGAACACTCCAAAACGGCAAAAGATTACTACTGATTCAAATCCTTCAACCCCCGTTTCCTCACCTCAGACTTCAAAAAAAGTGGGAAGACGTCATGATATTCCACTGAATTCCGTTCGCTTGGACACCATAGGTCACATTCCCGAATGGCAAAAAACAAGGCAGCAATGCCAAAATAACTGTAAGTACAGGTCATTTATCATGTGCAAAAAATGCGGAATAAATCTGTGCCTGAACAAGGATCGAAATTGCTTCGCATCATTCCACACATAATTTTTAGTGGTAGGTTTTTATATTAAAAAAAAGTTTTTTTGTTAAATTTTTATTTATATTGTACTTTATATTGAAGAAAATGTTTTTATTTTGTTATACACTTGAACTGAATTCATTATTTATTTGTTTTTTTTTTTGTTATTCTGAAAAATGTGTAACTGCACAAGCAGCCATATATGGCAAATGTAAATTTACTTGAAAAATGCGTAACTGCACAAGGAGCCATATATGGCAAAAGTTATTAACTTTTAATAAAATTTGTTTAAACAATTTTTTTTTGTTTTATTCTCTTAATTATACAAAATGAAAAACAAAATTGGCATTTTTTTTTTTTTTTTACTATTGGATCATAGTGCGTGCAGTAGAGGGCTAATGCATAACACCTAGTTTCAAACTGCTGGACTTTGAAAGATAAATCTTCATTTCGCAGGATGTTTATCTCAGCATTCAACTTATTAAAATCTTCTTTTGAAGCGAGTAAAGCGGTTGCTTTCGCAAGATCGGTTTGTAGAGATTCATCAATGATCGACTTAATCTTTTTAAGATCAGCATTGGAGATGGACATATTTGCTTCGATGTTAAATGATACTGGTGTTCCTTTCAGATTTGGCGCTTTTAGGTGGGGGTTTTCTTCTGGTGAGGTAAGGTTTATTTTTCTTTTCTTCTCAGTCATGTGATACAGTAGCTGCTTGAATATTTGTTTTTGTGCTTATATAACAAAGTTTACCTGTTATATTTGTACTTTCACACAATATTATTCAAAAAACTTATACTTTCTAGTATTTACTAGTTATTTTTGTGAATTAAACTATTACAAATTTGAAAAAAAGCTCAGGAGCGAAATAAAATTCAACCAACTACTTTCACAACAGAGCTGTCAACTTATAAATATTTTCACAAAATTAGGTTTCCCAAAAAACGTCTGTATTGTTCACTTTTGAGGTAAAAATAGTTGGGTTTTTCAAAACATTTTTTTAGTATTTGGGGTAAAACTTGTTTTGTTGCACTTGCTGATTTAAATTTGACACAATCACAACCAATAGGTATAGTTAAAAATCACTTTCAAGCGGAGGTTATTTCCGCACTTTACCTAATTGAACACTGTTTCTGAAATTACTCAGATTAAATAATTATATTGCATTTTCATTTAACTAAAGTTAACTAAAGATTACAAAACGTTTTGTGAATAAAATAAGACTATGTAAACAAACCAACAGTTTCAGTTACCTATGTATTGTATATACTAACGAAATTATATATTGATAATCTAAATAAAGATTTTTATTTCAAATTTACAAATTATTTGTAATTTTACTAAATATTTGTAATTAGTTAAGGCGTTAAGGGAATCAACTTTGCACTTCATTTTGACGGGATGAGCTTTGGTACACTAATATTCCATATCCAAAATTTACTTTTAAGAAGTGCTGCCACGGTGGCAACACTGGCAGACCGGATGTATAAGGGTTGCCTTCTGACCATGTTTTAACACGAAATTTCACATAAATTAGAAATGTCTCGTTGGGTTTAGAATACCTGAAACCATAGGAATATGTTCATTTATTTACCCCTCCTCCACCCTTGTACGCGAGGGGAGCAATATACCCTCGACGGATAAGGGTTTTTATTTGTCAGAAAATAATGGTTATAAAATTAATATTCAGAATTTTCAGATGGGCGTCGACGTAGAATTTCATACTCTTACAGCATATCTAAAGTCCATTTTTATCCATTTATTAGTTTTTTGCATAATCCATTTTAAAATGGGGGAGGGGAAGGTGGAAGTATATCAGACCACAATATATTCGTCTTGGTATAATCTAAGCATTATGGCACATGACCTTAGGGTAATTTTTAGTGCCCAATCTTATGCAATCAAAATAATTTCAATATAATTTCCCTAGAAAAAGTTATAACTTTTTTATAAAATGATGAATAAATTTTCAGTGAAAACAGCATAACATTACCAAATTTCAATGCTATGGTGATAAAACTTGGCACGAATGTCTCATTTCTCGTAAGAAATAAGAATCAAAAGAGTCCATAAAAATATCTGGGGCGAAAGGGTGTTTTTTTTGAGTGAAATAGTAAAGTGAATTACTATTACCAGTGAACCCCTCCCAAAACTGGTATGTTGATGAAAGTTGGAGTAGAGTTGTTACTGGTTCCAAAACCATATTATTTAGTGTTCATCCCAAGTTTTCAGGAGGAAGTAGGAGATTTCCAAGCCACACTTGAATTTGAAAATAAGCCCGATTAAAGTGTTGCTGAGCCGTTCATCATTCTTTTACTAGATAGATCATTACAAAATACCCTAAAAGGATGTGCCATATGCCTAGGTTATCTCAAAATATTTTTTTGGGTTTGAATACCTCTGACCCCTCCTCAAAAACCACCTGTCTACCCTCTATATGTCTTCGTTTTCGTTGTCATGACAAATGTCACATTTTTGCCCAATTTCACTGACACTATTTTATATACTTTTTCATTAGAAGTCCACACCCGATTCTTCATTCTACAAGCAAGAATCGATGCGATAGCCTTTCTAAGATAGCTTCCTATCCATATAGGTTTCTGATCAACCAAAACCGGATAGGTTAATTGAAAGTGTTTTTTTATCAAAATACAACTCCATGACGGCAAACAAATTTCGGCTTTGCATTTTGTAGTCGGCTTTTTTAACAATTTCGCTTGGGATACAAACGTATACCAACATTTTTCGGATAGAATGGATAGCTATCCAACAGCAAAAGCTGTTTTGTAATCAGCAGTTTTTTTACATGGGATTACAACAACAAAAACTTATCTGGATAGCTCTACATAGGTTTTTGATCGCGGTCAATGACATCTTCGTTATCATAAAAAAATTCATCAAACAAATTTTAGGCTGCGTGCGATTTTAAGTGTTAGTTTTTCGCCATTCACTCTCAAATTGAAATTTACAAATAAACAAATAAGAAGCAATAAATCTATTTGTTTATTTTGATTACCTTATTAGTTTTATAGCTTTGCAACAATATTCACGAACAAGCAATTCAATTCAATTGTAAGCGACAAACATAGAGGATAAGGGTAATTTTTTTTCTCCTTTGCTTTTCAGAATGACAGCACAAACGTGGCGTTTACACCTATGCACGAGTTTAAACATGCGTTTCTTTACTCTTAAATTTAAGGTGACGATTAGCGTTTAGCTGATATGGTATGGTTCATTATTTAGAGTCCACTTAAATTTTTAACTGATCTCTAAATTTGGTTATTGGTAAAGAACATTCTGCTTATACACAAAGAGGTTGATTTTATGAGAAGACACACATATGTATAAAATGTACTATTCTAAGAGGCACCAGCTACTTTTGCCAGTGGATGAATATCCAAAATCTGAGTATTTGAGGTTTTTAAGATTCATATTTTGTGATGTTAAAATAAAAAGCCTGGCAGGTTTTTTTCTCAGCATTTAGCGGAAAATAAAGATTTTATAAATTTCGTAGGGTTCTCTTAAAAAGCTTATATCTTGAGTTTAGATTAAGGTGTTTGAAAAAAATATGTTGGAGCGATAATACTCCTAACCATAAATTAAGAAAACCTATATTTTCAGCCCCCACCCTCGCCAAAGGCTGAGAAAAAAACCTACCATACTCTTAATTTCGATATAACACAATATGCACCTATAAACCCTCATACTCAGACTTCGGTTATAGATCCACTCCCAAAATTAAAAATTTGCTGTCGGCTCTTAGACTAGTACATTTTATTTCAAGAATTCTTATAGAAAAAAATGTTTTAAAATTAAAAAGAAAAATGTTTGTTTCGAATTTTCGGGAACGTCAACGGACTAGAAGTAGATACTTACAATGAATTCTTTTAATTTTCATCCTTAATGATAGTTCCAAAAATGTAGTTTTTTGCGGTTAATATAAACATTTAATTCATATTCACAAATATAAATATACATCAGGAAAAGCCACCTACACTTGAATATACATTAGATGCCTTTGATGAAGTAAATTTGTTTGTGTATTATTTCATAAACACTAGTGTCACTTTGTTTAAAAATGTGTAATCATTTCGCTTGATCTGAAAATGTGTGCCGTGTACCTATTAATTATGCTTAATAAATAAACACACAAGCAAAAATTTATTTCCAATTGAAATGTCCAATGTTTTGTTTATTTTTAATTATCTTGATTTTTGTTTTCATTAAAAATTTAAAGGAAAAATCCATTTACCACCACCATGTGTTCACATTCCACATATCACATTCATATTGTGAAGGTAGGTCCTGTTATTTTTTTTTTTTTTTTTTTCAGTTTAAGTTTTTCCTTTTATTATAGGTATACATTTACATACCTACTGGAAAAGAGTGTTTTCGCTGAAAAAAATAATGCAAATAGGTATATATCATAAATACATATTACTTCTTATAATCGTAAAATGTTTTTATGGAAAAAAAAAATATGACCAGCATTAAATGGATTTCTCGAGACGTGTGACGTTCACGGGGTGTAGGTAGATCTAGATAGTTTGACGTTTTAATGAAATTGAAAAAAAAACAGACAACTTTTTAAAATTTGTATTTTTATAAATTTGTTATTAGTTGAGCATATTCTATTTTTTTTTTGAAATTCGGGAAAATTGTTACCAATTAAAAAAAAAATAATCAACCCTATCGAGGTATCCTTTGGGAAAAAGTTCCGAAACGATTGTCCGTTCCGATCGGAACTCAGGTTTCATTCGAGATATACACTTCGGAACAAAAAAAAATATAGCATACATTCGCATTCCTTTGACACATACAATAAGTGAAAATCTTTGTGATGTTTAAAAGTTTATAAATTCGTCCACAAAAATGGATAGTGTTGCTTTATCATCTATTTATTATTTCAACCAACCTCTTTTAGGGAGCCTTCTTCGTTGTTTATTGCACTAACGATGCAATTATTAGTAAATAAATAAGTCATTAAAAATTATTAGAGCTGAATATTATTTTACAACTAAAGTAGTTATAGTGACGAGGATGAAAGAGGAATACGGACATTTTTCCTGTTTAAAAGCGAAAACGTGGTGTCTTCTCTTTCCTGCTGCGCTGGCTCTTCAATTTCATGTTGGTGTTCCTAATGTTGCTTCTGATATTATTGTGTCGATAATTCGCGTTCAAATTCGGCGAAACTATCTTCCCCATTTAAACCAATTGCTTCTCAATAATGCAGCGAAATGTCTTTTCCTGCTTGAGTTTGTGTTATTGCAGGCCCGGATGCAGTTGGCAAGGGGTTTGGAAGGAAATCGCGCTTGTATACACCAATTGGATTTCTACATGTAAATCTGCATTGTCCCGATCTACATTGCCCGATATTTCCACGAAGATTTTTCCAGAAATCGTGTGAAATTTACACACAGAACGATTTTTTCCATGAGATTTTTTCCTTGTCTTCTTTATTTTTTTATTTCTGTGCTCTTCATTTTGCATTGATATTCACTCCCACCATAACCTCAATGGCACACTGACACCGAACACACACAAAAAACTGGAAAGAGGGCGAAAGAGGACATAAACAGACTGGAAAAATCGTTCGAGTTTTGTGGTACAAACGATTTGATCCCTACCCCTCACTTTTCACTCCCTTCACCAACGAACAAAAGATCGGCACTGGAAAAATCGTTCAATGTAGACCGGGACATTGGATTTCTACATGGAAATCAGCAGGAATAAAGCCTCTTCCAGTGAGATAAAGCTTGCAAGTGGTGTGGGCCTCCCCCACACAAATTTGCTCTTTTTTTATTTTTTATAGCAAGTAAAATAACAATAAATTCTATAAACAAAGTTATTAAACAAGCATACTTACAGTTTTGCAACCTGCAATTTCTCTGTCGTGAGAAAATTTTTGAACGAGAGATACCGTCTGATTTTTTTTTCTAGTCGTCTTTTCCTTACGTCCTACAGAAAGCTTTAAACAACGTTTGACGTTTGACACGTTTGACGTTTGAAACGACAACAAAACGAGTGACAAAAGTGGAAAAGGACTTATGGTATGCAGATTGTGTCGCATTGTACGTTTCGATGACAGGGGTGGATATTTTAGTTGTTGTACTTAAAAAAAAAAATCATTCCATAAAAAGGACTAACTTTTTACAGGGTACATGTATTATTTCAGTTTTGATTTCTTTAGGTTCAGCGTTAAAAAGTACCCGAAAATCATGTGTCATATGCTTAGATGGTACTAGAACAAACATTTCAGCCTCATAAACTCCCACCTTCCTCCCCCTTCTCTCCTTCTCTTCTTCTCTATACAAAAAGCCAATGCAGGGATTTTGGGGGACATTGATTATCGTCGGCTAAGGATGCAAACCTCGTTAATCCACTTTTGACCAAAAATGCGATTGGAACCGACAAGACAGTAATGCAACTCTTCATTTGGAGTGTGTCTTACTGCACAAAGTAAAGTGTCATTCATCGTTGAAAAAATAATAACGTGTACTAGCCCAGTCGAATTAAACAAAAATAAATGCTGAAATGCAAAAAATTAAATAGTGGATTTTTTTCCTTTAATCGTTAGAGGGGCTTATAAGCAGTGTTCCGTACGGTTTTCGACCACCTAGCTCTTTTGCGTTAGCCGCCATTTTGAATTTTCGGAAAATCAGTTTTTGTTAAATAACTCGTTTATTTTCAACTTTTGCATAAAAATGGACTTTACAAAACTTTTTTAGAATTTAATTATATACAATTTTGTTGAAAACAATTTTTTGTCTAAGATTGATAGTTGTCCATATAATCCGGAAATTGTGATTTCGATCGGTTTTTATAGGTTAAACGCAATAAAGGATATTTTTGTATAAAAACAGAAGGATAAAATATTTTTTTTCAATCATTAAGGGGGCCATAAGGAGTCTAAATAAAAAAAATCGACCTCCTATCAGATATTTTTCGTCGGAAAAAACATTACTTTTGAATGAATATACACATGTAAAAGTAAAATTTTGTTTGCAGTGAAAATGTTTAGGGGTTTAACTTCATATAACGATGGTGGAGCAGCTCATTTCGTACGTTGGTTTATGGAGGTGGGTTCTATTTTGAATAGAATAATTTTATTTGCTAGTGCACGATCTTACGGAATCAACTTCTGACACACATACCACCTTGACCGAAAATTATGAAGTAAAGTGTAGGTCCAACTTAAAAAAAAAAGAAGATCGGCTCCGCGAAATTAGGCCCCAGGAAATAAGGCCCCAAAATAAAAAATGAAGTAAGGCGCCAAATTGGGGTATTTTTTCATAATTAATATACGCCCCAATGAAATAATAATCCACTGAATTGAAAAAAATGGCCCAAAAATAAATGAAATAAAGCACCAACTTGTTTTGACTTTTTTTTTTGGAAAAATGAAATAAAACCCCAATTTTTTTTTTATTTAGACTCCTTATGGCCCCCTAAATGATTAAAAAAAATATTGTATCCTTTTGTTTTTATACAAATAATATCCTTTATTGCGTTTAACCTATAAATAACCGATCGAAATCACAATTTCCGGATTATATCGAAAACTATCAATCTTAGACCAAAAATTGTTTTCAACAAAGTTGTAGATAATTAAATTCTAAACAACTTTTATTAAGTGCATTTTTATTCAAAAGTTTTTTTTCCGAAAATTCAAAATGGTGGCTAATGCAAAACAGATCCTATAGTGAGTAATAAGCAACAAATTTAAAGTAAGTATCACAGATTATGTTATGGCAACACTGTATGTAGGTACTCAACAATTTTGGAACTACCTACCAATATCTACTATTATAGGCATGTATAGGTATTGGTACCTATAGTTACTTTCTATTTCATACAGAAAAGAAACTCATTAAAGGCGTTAAGCAGACGGCAAAATTCAAGTTAATGAACAAGTACCTATAAGAATTATTTTTGTTTGCTTTTTTTAATTATTTTAACTGAATAAATAATGCTCAGGGTGTAACTTAAGTCTTTTTAAATGCAGCCTAAATGCAGGGCACTCCTTAAAAAGAATAGAAAAAAAAAGAATAAAGTCTTAATTATCGCAATTTTTCATACAAGTTGAAACTGTGGATACCCAAATAAAAGAGAAGGCTGTTGGTGGGCTAACTGCATGTCAAAAAAAAGTAATAATTAATTAAAAATAGAAATAAATACAAATTAAAAAAATTAACACGATGAAAAACCATGATAAAAAAGAGACACCGAATGCATATCTTTTAAAATTTTAATAAAATTTGGTTAAAATTTTTTTTTTTGTCAAAAAAATTTGGGACGTATACCTACAAACGAAAAAAAAAGACGAACATAGACAAACGATTATCTATCGAACTGCATTTCCAGATTTTTCGAGCGTTATAGTTGGTGGGCCAAACTCCGTAAATTTATTTGAAGTGGCTATATAAAAAAAAAACGGTGAGTGTACAAACGAATCTAAAACTTGTACAAACGTAGACAAACGATGTACAAACGATTGCAATTAACAGTTTTGCTCAACTCAATAGTTGGTGGGCCAACTACATGCAAACTTAAATTACTCAAGCAAAAACAAATTAATTGAATTAAAATAGTAGTTAGTTTTGGTAATTTTTAATTTTCTCGAAAACTAGAAGACATAAAATCATTTTGTTTTCGGTTTCTGATTAAGAATTTATATGAGCAACGATTTCTAAGAAAAAAATAAAAATTTACACGTTAAACATTTTTTTTATGTTTTTTTTTTCCCAAATTTTGAGTTTGAAAGTAGTTTTTTCAAAAACTATGGATAGATTTCACTTGATTTACAAAATGGCTAACGAAACAGAGTATTGGCTTTCAACAAAGATTTAAAAATTAATTGTAGGTATTACCGTTATTTTTTAAACATTTGTTTTCCATTTTTAGTATTTTTTTCATTAAATTGCCCCGCCCGGCAAAACGGGGGGAGATAGAATAGTAAAAAATGTTTGTATTTGACCCCTCTACAAAAATCCGTTATCAATTTTCGGCGCCCAAGTTATCGTACTCGTGCCGATCTACTGGTCTACCAACTTAACAGTAATCTGTCATCTCATAAGTCATTGAAAAGTTTATTATATGTGCCTCTTAACCATGGGGTTCGCGGGTTGTTCTGCTTAAAAGCACGAAAAAAAATAATAATGCAATTCATCATTGGTAAATAGTCTACCAACTCAACAGTGATGTGTGGTACGTCAATTAAAAGGTTATTGCGTGTACTTAATTAATGTATAAGACCGTAAAAGTGTAAGTAGTGGTGTTAGAGAGGTATGATAATAGTGCCAGACTTTATTGGAAATGTTCTACCTATAGCCCAGTAAAATTTGGCATTGATCCCGACAAAAATGTTTACAGATATATTTTTTAGTGGAAACGTTCTTAATAAACTGTGAAAAGTCCCAAGCAATCCGCGATGGCGTATGACCACAATCTTGAAAAAATTCAGCCATCTTGCACTCTTTGTTAGTGGCTATATCTCTGGAACTTGTTGCCCTTAAAAGACCATTCAGGTGACAAATTGACGGATAGCCAAAATCAGGAAAGTAAATACAAATTAGTTACATGTATTGTATGGCTACTGTTTTGAATTAGGTACATGGATTTAACAGACTAAATTGCAGTGCAAATTCGAAAAATTTACCCATGTCCCATAAATATTTATTATAAAGCCTAGTACGCTGCTGATGCGAAACGAAATGTTCCTGTGGTCTCCAAAAAGACAACGAAATGCTTACGAAAACACAGCGGAAAAATATTCATGGAGAGAATTGCAAATAAATAAATAGAAATTTAACGAAAAAATTAAACATAAACAGTGCTGTAATGAAAGAAACAACAAATAAAACACGAACAAACCCAAATGTCATTTTTCCGCACACAATTAATGGTCCGTGCAATTAATTCATTGCGAAAAGAGAGTGGAGACTTGTCAAAACAATCTGGTGAAATGATCGATTATATCGATCGATGTGTAATTAGCTACTTATAGGGCACTCATATACAAAAGCAGAAAAGCGTCTCCTGCCCTGCGATTTCTGCATGCGATTTCATTGCGAAAAGAGAGTGGAGACTTGTCAAAACAATCTGGTGAAATGATCGATTATATCGATCGATGTGTAATTAGCTACTTATAGGGCACTCATATACAAAAGCAGAAAAGCGTCTCCTGCCCTGCGATTTCTGCATGCGAGGCTTGTTGAAAATGGCAGCTCTATTACTATTACGCTTGAATGGTCTTTCTAGGACAAAAAACCGAAAAATACAGATTATGGTACTTTTTTTTAAATGGGGGTCTAACCCCAACAGGGATTTTTTGGTAGCTTACACATATGATTGTTGGTGCTGTTCTGAACATGTCCACACAATTTCAGCTTTATAATAAATATTTATGGGACATGGGTAATTTTTTCGCATTTGCACTGCAATTTAGACTTTTGAATTCATTTAATTTAAAACAATAGCCATGCAATACATGTAACTTTTTTGTATTTACTTTCCTGATTTTGGCCATCTAAGCCCGACAATTTGTCACTTGAGTGGTCTTTCTAGGGCAACAAATCCCAGAATCCAGAGATTTAGCCACAAACAAAGAGTACAGGATGGCTGCATTTTTTCAAGATTGTGGTCGTACGCCAACGTGGATTGCTTGGGACTTTTCACAGTTGATTAAGGACACTTTCTGAACATTTCCATTAGAAATATACCCTTAAAAATTTTTGACCGGGTTAGGGCTTTGTTTTTGTCTTATTTGAAATTTGACTGGGCTACTACTAAACAGTTATAAGAAAAGGCTATTGCATGTTAATCATTTTATTACATAGCTGATAAGCTCTAAGTCATAACGTTCAAGAGATATTCATTCGGCTTAATAACAACAATAATGTATTTCCTCATTGACTTTACTCGTCTACCTACTCAACAGCAACAAGACATAATGTTCAATGTACATTGTTGAAAACGTTTTTGCGTCAATAAGTTAATGGTGAATAAGCTGGGGTTCACAAAGTATTTGAAAAAAAAAACCAGAATCCGTTCGGAACAAAAACACGAATAAAAATGGCAAAACAAAATAATTTTCGTAAATAAAAACAAGATGACAGGAAATATTTGCTCGTAGTTTAGTTTTGTTAGTTCTGCTTGTCAACTTTATCGAAAAGATGGTATAAAACGCAATTTTTTACGCAATTTAATAGAAATTGAGGAGATTTGAGCTGATACTGAAATTGCGTCATTGAATGGAGTATTTTGTATAGATGATTTAGGCAAAATGTTCCAAAATTTCGCAATTTGGTTCAGTTGGAACATAGTATTAGCCTACGATATGTTATTGATTATAAAATTATGCGTCGATACCATCAATAAAATTTCATGAATTAGTTTGTGTCCGGTCAGATCCTACCTTTATTGGACTAATAAAACCCATAAGAATAGGAAAGATACGAAGTTAACGGATCTACCACGAAATCTAGAAAACCAAAATCTAGAAAGATAAAATCTTGAAAGTCATAATCTAGAAAGTCATAATCTAGAATGCTAAAATCTCGAAATACAAAAATCTAGAAAACCAAAATATAGAAAGCATATAATCTAGAACAACGAAAATCTAGAAAGACAAAATCTCGAACGACAAAAATCTCGAACAACCATTCACCAGACAATGCTTAAGATTTTCGCAGGACTTACTTTTTTCGTTCGGAAAAAGAAAACAAAAAATAGAATTTTAAATCTTTATTTAAATGTCTTTCTTTATTCACCGGTTCTTAAGAACTAAATTAATTAATAAACATAAATGTACTTTGAAGCTATTCTATTGTTTTGTGTGAAGAATCAAATATCATTTATTTTCTCATAACAAAATTAAATGTAAGCAATTCTGGTTTTGCAGAATCGAATAACATATATTTTCTCATGACAAAATTAAATGTAAGCAATTCTGTTTTGGTAAAATCAAATGATATACATTTTCTCATAGCGAGAATTAGGTGTTATTTATGTGAAGTCACAAAAGTGAATTGTTCAGTTCAATAATATAGTTACATACATTTTGTTATGATTATTTAACAGAAATGTATGTTACTTGATCATACTGGACAATGAACTTATGTTCTCCAATTAACAATTTGAGGAGTCGGCGGAAGTGCCGACGTAACCCCTCCCCTCTTTAAATCGAAACTCTCCTGAGTTTCGTTGTTAATTGTAACTTTTATCGATTTATATTTATAAATTGTTAACAAAAATAATATTATAAAAAGAACAATTATTATAAAAAATACAATGAAATATATAAAATTGTACAAGGTATACTTATGAAATTTTAGTTCTTCGATAGCTTCCATGTTTTCTATTTCATTAATTACAATATCATCAAACGATAATGCACTAGTATTACCATTAAATTGATTATCATTAGTTTCTATTACAAAATTTTGTGTAAATTCTTCATTTTTTCTATAGAAAGTTTGATTCATTATTTTTATGTTACAGTTATGAAAATTTATCAAATAATTCCCATCAAGGGTTACAATTCTCTCATCACATGAACTTGATAGTTTTGTTTTATTTTGGTTTTTGAGTAACATTGAATTTGAATTAATTTCGATAGTTTCTGATTTCTTATTCCTTATTTTAAGACAATTATTTTGGTAAATACAAAGCTTTGATTTTTTTAGGTTTTTGTTTATTAAATTTCCATTAAAATCATAATGGATGTTATTTAAAGTTACAATTTCCTGGTGCTTAAAATTAAATTCTTCAAATCGTTTATTACTGATTGGTGTAACAATAGAACGTTTAACTTTAAATATATCTTTAGGAATTTTTATTGCAAATACAATTTTTTCTTTTTTATATTCTGCAGTACCTAATCTAATGTTTTCTAATTTGTATAAATCTATATCATATTTTCTGATCTCATCGCTTGTTAAAATATTACTACTCATAAGATTCATCCTAGATGATGCAATATTGTTCTGTATATGTTCTATATTATCTCCTAGTATTTTTATTTTAATAAGTGTTTCTAGATAAATTAGCTCTTTGTAAATTTTTAATTTTTTCGTTATTTGTTTTTATATCATTAAATTTTTCTAGAATCTTGTCCCTATCTGCTTCTATTGTATCTTTAATTTTATTAAAGGTGTCGTTAATATGGTTATTAATTTGTATATTTTTGTTCAAATTGGTAATTATGTCATGATTATTTTCATCAATGGTTTCTAAATGTTCTTCAATTTCTACTCTATCGTTATCATCCATTGAGCCGAAGAGCTATTTAAGTCCTGTCCCTACAATGTTTATTAATCCTCTCTTATATCTGTGTGGTAATGAGGTTTTTACTTTTGTTCTAAGTGAATTAAGTTCAGTGAATTAAGGTCTCTGTTGTCTATTTTTCCTAACTGTTTTATATTATTTTCAAATGTGTCTTATATGTTTGTTATTTGTTGGGGTTCTATTATATGTAATATTATGTTTTAATTATAAATAATTGACACTTCTTCAATGCCAATTTCAGCAAATCCGTTATTGTTGTCGATTTTCTCAATTGTTAGAATCCCCTTCGTTGTGTGTAGTTGCAACAGTATTGTTATTAGCGTAAATAGTACTATCCAGGTGATCTGAAAATTTCGTAGGTCGTTTAATATTTGAAGGATGAATGTTGTCTAATTTAAGTTTTCTATATTTAGGTTCATCTTTGTAGAGCCTTGTAATTTTTAACATAACCTTCTTCTTTATTTCGTTCATAATCTTCCCTTTTTTCATTTCGTTTGTTAATAACTTTTTCTTTATGTTCTCTCAACAATTTTTCTACTACATCTATACCATTCTACGCACTTGAATAGTCTGTCTTGTATTGATAATTCAGATTTCTCAGTTTCCAAAACCCTAAGCTTTTCTCCTATGGAACTATGAAACCTTTCTATATCTCCGTTACCTGTATGACTATTAGGCTTTGTGAAATGAGTCTCTACTCCTTCCTGTCTTAAAAATTCCTTAACGTTGACAGAATTGAATTCATTATCTAAAATAACTAAATTTGGTTTTCCTTTAATTGAAAAATACAATCGTAGTTTTCCAACAATTGTAACGCTATTTCTGTCGTCTAGATAAAGAGCAACTGCATGTTTTGAGAACTTGTCTATGAACGTTAAAAAACTATGTCTTTTATTTATATAATTATATATCCAAATGAATTGTCTGATTTGTGCCGTTTGGAGTTTCAGTCAAATGAAATTTCGGTTTTATTGGATTTCGGTCATACTTTGCTTTACGACAAGTATCATAGTTATTAATGTACTTTTGGATATATAATTTCAAATTTTTAAAATATATAAGTTTTTTCAAACCTTCATAATTTTCATTTTTTCCTGCATGTCCTGTTTCATTCATATGGTATTTTGCGATATATCTGTATGTTTGATCTTCATTTGTCATATCTTTTGCATGATGTGTGCATTTATAAAATTTCAAACTTGTGTTGAATAATTCTATCAATTTTTGTTATACTTTGTTATCCTCGTGGTCTGAAAACTCAGAAAAAATTCCTATCTTCCCTGATTTCAAAAATCTACGAAATATGTCAGCATATAGTAATTCTCAATGTCATCTGCACTAATATAAATCTTGCGTTTGTTTCCAATTACTTCGATTTCTTTTGTTTTAGTATGAGTTAAGATAATTTGTGTAAAAAACCTGTTAACAACTGTTTCTAATATTGGAAAGTGATCGTTTTGTTCTTCCTCTTATGAATGTATTGTTGCGTCTGTACTCATGTTATTGTCTTGTTCTTCTAAATCTATGGCATTTATTTCTATCGTATCTGCATTTATTCTAGACAGAAAATCTGCTACTTTATTCTCTGTTCTTTTAATATAATTAATGTTTATATCATATTTCCCAAGTTTAAGTAATCAGCGTTGTAATCTATGATTAATATCTTTACCTTTGTGTTTGCTCTGAAGCCATTTAAGGGGTTGATGATCAGTAAGGAGATCAAAAGTCCTACCATATTAATAAGGGCGAAAGTAATTGACTGCCCAAACGATGCCAAGGAGTTCTTTTTCAGTTGTCGAAAATTTCTTTTCATGGTCGTTTAAAGTTCTGCTAGCAATACTTAACGGATGGTCATCTTGGGTAAGAATTGCACCCAAGGCGAAGTCACTAGCATTTGTTATTAGTTTAAATTTCTTATTGAAATCTGGGTATTTTAGAATCGGTGCTTCAACAAGCAATCTTTTGAGTTTTTCAAACGCATCTATGTATTGAGGGTCATTTTTATTAATTTTAGAATTTTGTTCAAGTATGTTTCTAATATTGGAAAGTGATCGTTTTGTTCTTCCTCTTATGAATGTATTGTTGCGTCTGTACTCATGTTATTGTCTTGTTCTTCTAAATCTATGGCATTTATTTCTATCGTATCTGCATTTATTCTAGACAGAAAATCTGCTACTTTATTCTCTGTTCTTTTAATATAATTAATGTTTATATCATATTCCCCAAGTTTAAGTAATCAGCGTTGTAATCTATGATTAATATCTTTACCTTTGTGTTTGCTCTGAAGCCATTTAAGGGGTTGATGATCAGTAAGGAGATCAAAAGTCCTACCATATTAATAAGGGCGAAAGTAATTGCCAAGGAGTTCTTTTTCAGCTGTCGAAAATTTCTTTTCATGGTCGTTTAAAGTTCTGCTAGCAATACTTAACGGATGGTCATCTTGGGTAAGAATTGCACCCAAGGCGAAGTCACTAGCATTTGTTATTAGTTTAAATTTCTTATTGAAATCTGGGTATTTTAGAATCGGTGCTTCAACAAGCAATCTTTTGAGTTTTTCAAACGCATCTATGTATTGAGGGTCATTTTTATTAATTTTAGAATTTTGTTCAAGTATTTTGTCATTCCGTAAGCTACTTTTGAATAATCCCTTACAAATTTACGATAGTAACCAGTTATTCCTAGGAATGACCTTATTTGTTTTTCGGTTTCAGGTAATTTAAGCTTCTGAATATTTTCAATTTTACTCATATTAGGCTTAACACCTTCTGTGGTCAGAACGTGACCAAGATATTCAGTGGTTCTACTAAAGAAATTACATTTATCTACCTGAATCTTAAGATTATGGTCTCTAAGTTTGTTTAACACTTTTTGTATATTTGTAGTGTGTTCTTCCAAAGTTGTGCTGAATAAAAGAATATCGTCTAGGTAAAGGACACATATTCGATTTATATGTTCTCTTAGAACTGAATTAATTAATCGCTGGAATGTCGAGGGGCCATTTTTAAGCCCGAACGGCATTCTCACAAATTCATAATGCCCCAGAGGCGTCGAGAATGCTATTTTTTTTCTATCATTCTCTTTAACAGGCACTTAGTGGAAACCTTTGGCTAGGTCAAGTGTTGCAAAATATTGTGAGCGTTCAGACACAGAAACTTCGTTGAGTTTTCTGTAATCAATTACAATTCTCCACTTTTTTTCACCAGAGTTATCGATTTTTTTTGGAACAATACATAACGGCGAGTTATATGGTGAATAATTTTCCCTAATAATGCCCTGTGCCAACATTTCTTTCATTTGTTTACTTATTTCTTCTTCATGAATCTGTGGGTACCTATATATTTTGGAATACATTGGTTTTGCTGTTGTGGTTATAATTTCATGCTAAACTTCATGAGTGTGAGTAAGCTTTAGTCCTTCTTGGAAAAACAAATCTTTATTTTTATTAACTAATTTTCTAAGTTCCCGTTTTTCTTCTGGATTCATGTCCTCACGTTCTAACTTTTCTAATGTATTCTGGTCAAAAAGTGATTCTTCTAATGAATATATTTCCTTATATTTAAAAGGACACGAATTAATAAATTTAGTTTTTACATTATTTATTTCTAAGTACTCCTCATCTAAATTTATAATTGCTTGTAAAGGCTTGAGAATATTTTGACCTATAAGTCCGTCGAATTGTTTATTATAGAAAGTAGTCAATTTCCAAGCCATGGAATTATTTTCGTTAAACTCGATTGGTAATGGCGTTATAATTTTGTTGTCTATTAAAGTTCGTCCGGTAAGTGTACTAAAAGAAACAGCGTCTTTGATGTTATATTCGTTTATATTGAGGTAGTCTGTCTGAGTCTAAAAGTGTGGTCGTTGACCCTGTGTCAATAAGGCATTTAATTTTTGCTTTTCCGATTATCAGTTCAACTATCGGTAAGTTAGATGTTGGGCTTGTAAGTGAAAATTTGCTTCATCGGAATCGAAGTGGTCTACTTGCATTGGATCGGTGGAATTGTTTCTTGTCTGTAAAGAATGTCTACTATTGTAGTTGTTATGTGCTGTATTTTGTTTAGATTGTCTAGAACAGTGTTGACCAACTCTTTGTGTGATATGCCCCAACAGAACCATTCCAAAATCCTCATGTCCCCCTAACATTATAAATGAAGATACCAAAATAATTTTTAACATAAGAAATCTGAAATGTTCAGTGCAAAAATTGAATAGCTGACATAAGGAAAAAATCCATAGAAATTAAGTAAACCGTAAGTTTATTTTCAAAACATACGAGTATAATGTAGAACTGAAATTCAAAGAAGAAATAATTTAATAATTAATTTAATTCAGCTAAAACAATCTTAAGTCTCCCCGTTTTTTTTTTTATATCCAGGAAATTTCTTTTCTTGTTGTAAGCAAATTACTTATGGCACTTAATCCACATTCAGTGGAAAAGGTAATAAAACAGTTTCCTTGCATATGTGGTTGCATTGAGGTATTTTATTTCGGTTAAAAATGAACGTGAAAAAAACTGATTCATATTTGTCGTCAAGTAGTGTCAATGAGTGAAGTTGGTAGTAGTTGATACAATTGATTAATTCAGAAGCAGATCCTTATGGGTACCACCGAAATATATCTTTATGGGTGAAAACACAAGCATTGATTTTTCGGAGAGAAGTATAATGTAGCATCATTTTAAATTACCCCCCTATAATATCAAATTTCCCCCCTGTGCTGTGGGGCGTGGGCCCCACGTTGGGAAATACTGGTCTAGAATAATTCGAGTTATTATTTTGATAAGTTTGATTTTGATTTGTACTCTCATTTCTAAAAGGATTTGAGCTGTTATTCTGCCTGTATTGCCCTGAATTTGCATTTTTATTATATTCTGGATTTCCCCTATAGTTTTCATATTTAGAATAATCATATTTAGAAATGTATGAGGTATTTTGCCTATTAGTATTAAATGAAAAACTGGTTGGTTTATCATAATGTCTAAGTATACCTGTTTCTTCTAGGGCATAATATGCATCTCTAAGATTTCGTATATCTCTGCTATAAATAATACTTGCTAAATTTGGGTTAATACCGTTCAAAAATATTTTTAATATAATTGATTCATTCGAATCAGGAGAAAATTCACTTGGTTTTGTATTATCGAATTCAAATCTTGTATTTAATTTGTCTAAGATATCTTTTAAGTTATTATAATATGAACTTACAGTAGTGAATTTGCAAGTTAATGCCCGTTGATGCAGTTAATGATACGTTTCTCGTATTCCAAAGTTTTTTTTAGTTCTTCCTTTATTCTGTCCCATGTTGGATTAGGTCCTAATGTTCTTAAGTTGAGGGCAGCTCCCTGGATTTTATTCTTGATGTATCTCTGGTACACAAATTCTTTTAATGGTGGATTATCGTTAAAAAAGGGAAGTATAAGTTCCGCTTCCCGAATAAATGACGAAAGATCATATCTGCCATCGCCATTGAATTATCTGATTCTTCTTGCTTCTTTTCGTTCACTGGAATACCTTCTTGAATCATGACTTTATAGCACTAATCACAAGTTATGTATGTATATATAGGTTGGTTGATTGATTGATTGTCTTTAGACAAAAAGATTGAGTGTTTTAAATTCACTTTTGATAATTATTTTTATTTGGATTGTCTTTGGACAATATGAGTCACTATCTTTAATTCACTTCTATGGAGAAATTATTATTTTATTGTCTTTGGACCAATAAAGAACTCACTTGATAATTATTTTTCTTTTTCAAAAATTATTAATTGTATCTTCTGTCTTTGGACAATGATATATATTTTTATATTCACTTCTATGGAAGGAGGATCGATTTTATCATCTATAGAAAATAAAATAACCGACTGCGCCACTTACGTTTTTCGTTCGGAAAAAGAAAACAAAAAATAGAATTTTAAATCTTTATATAAATGTCTTTCTTTATTCACCGGTTCTTAAGAACTAAATTAATTAATAAACATAAATGTACTTTGAAGCTATTCTATTGTTTTGTGTGAAGAATCAAATATCATTCATTTTCTCATGACAAAATTAAATGTAAGCAATTCTGGTTTTGCAGAATCGAATAACATATATTTTCTCATGACAAAATTAAATGTAAGCAATTATGTTTTGGTAAAATCAAATGATATACATTTTCTCATAGCGAGAATTAGCAGTTATTTATGTGGAGTCACAAAAGTGAATTGTTCAGTTTAATAATATAGTTACATACATTTTGTTGATTATTTAACAGAAATGTATGTTACTTGATCATACTGGACAATAAACTTATGTTCTCCAATTAACAATTTGAGGAGTCGGCGGAAGTGCCGACGTAACCCACGCAAATCTTAAGCATTGCTCCAAAAGTGAATAGTTTTTCGAGATCTTTAAGGATTAGGTAATTTTTAAAATATAATAACGGTCTCTTTATTCAATTAGTTTCATAGAAGGCAGTTTAGATACATTTAAACATTACTTTCAACTATTCTTCTCTTTCTCCAATCTTCACAAGTGCATTTTCTGCATTCTGAGAAGATATCACATCACGCCTGGGTATTATGATTTAAACTTAACATACAGTAAACCAGTGTTTCCCAACCTTTTGTGTGCGATGCCCCACAGAACCTTTCCAAAATCTTCATGTCCCCCTAACATTATATGAAGAAGAAGATACCTATATAATTTTGAACACCAAAAATCTGAAATTTCCAGCGCAAAAATTGAATAGCTGACATAACGAAGATCCTCCATAGAAATTAAGTAAGGCGTCAGTTATAGCTTTCATTGAAATCCATCACTGAAACACAAATCAGTGAAATGGTGGAATATTTTCTGACAAGTCGGTTATAGTCGTCATGAAATTTTCTATCATTGAAAATTTCATTCCCCATATAAAAAACAACTTCGCGGTTAGAGTTGATCATTGAACGAAAAACTGACAGACGAGAACAGGAAGAGAAAGGAACACATTTCATTGGAACGAATGTGCTTCATGCTTCACTTTTGGGAACAAAATGTCAGCTGTTCATTGAAAACAATTTTCATATTAATTTTAATTTTTAAAATTAATTTTATAAGAAAGTTGTAAAGAATTTAATTTTGGTACCAAAGCGCCATATGATTTATTTGTTTATGATCATCAAAATTGAAAGACGAAATTTTCAATGATGGTTTTTAATGAAAGCTATAACTGGCGCCTAAACCGTAAGTTTTTTTTTCAAAACATACAAGTATAATGTAGAACTGAAATTCAAATAAGAAATTATTTAATAATTATGTAATTGTAACTTTTTATTTTATGTAATTGTTAATATTTACTCGTAAATCACTTGCCCTTGATGCGTCATTCAATTCAGCTTTTATATGGAGGAAATTTCTTTTTTGGTATCAATAAATTCAGTATCGCAATAAATCCACATTCAGTTAAATACCAAGATGGACAAAAACTGATTCATATTTTTCGTCAAGTGTCATTGAGTGAAGTAAAATTGGTAACTGTTGATACAGTTGATCAATACAGAATCAGAAGAGAAGAAGAGTGGAAACACTCAAATTTAGATTTTTCGGAAAGAAGTGTAATACAGCATAACTTAGCGAATGCTTTACCTAGAATGTTAAAGTCAGTTAGCGACAACATTTTGCATTAATATTTCTATGGTTTTGTACAGTAACTTCCCATTATACCTACTGTTATTATAACTATAACACTTGGCACAGTCCATGTACGTACGCTGTTATTTCTGTCCAAGTTTATTTTTGTTTTAATTGGTTTAATTTTCATTTTTTCGAATAAATATAAAAAAACTCGTATCGATGTACATACATTCAAAATGAAAAAAAGTCGTTATTTTACCGTTCTGTATAATCAATAGTATTTTTATTTTTAAGAGAGTATACCTAGATACATTATGTATATAAAACAAAATACTAAATTTTTTCTAGATTTTATTTTGACTTTTCTAGATTTTGTGTATCGAGATTTTTGTCATTCTAGATTTTTGCATTCGAATTTTTTTTTTTGTCTTTTTCTAGATTTTGTCCATTCGAGATTTTTGTCGTTCTAGATCCCGTTCTATCCCGAAATTAACATAAAATACAGTTTTTAAAATTTATAGTCCAGTATATTTATAGTTTTTTTTTTTTTTAATTAACATGGGGAGGGGAAGCAATATTTGTTTTGAGTTCGTTAGAGTATCATACAGAAATCTTATCTCCAAGTTTTTTGTCCAAGCAATCGTTTATTTACTATATTGCTTGAAATCTTCATAACCTTCCGATCACAACACATTTAAAATATACATAAACCACAACAGGGGTGACAGAACACCCCAGCCAGGAATAAATTTAAAAAAAAAAATACTTTCAAGGACAACATAAAAATTTTATTCAAATATAACAATTCATAAACTTTCTCAAAAACAGAAAAAAACTTAATTCATAAAAAAATAAATATATTTATAAAAAAAAATAAATTTAAATACAATTAACACAAATCTCTTTCCTGTGTTCAGGGCATACAGGGCATTAGCATTTAAGACACGCAATCTTGCTTTTGCGGTCTTGTTTTCTTGGACAAATTGCACATCAAGATGCTTCTGCTGTATCAAATTTTTTTCTAGACGTCGCCGTCGCTTCATATGAGGTTTGGCCAGTTGTAATCCTAATTCCTTGAGATATATTCGTCTGTACTTATTCGGTGGCTGATTAGGGTTTGCATGATAGAAAAAGTATCATCGAGTTGATTCCGGCTTGATCAAGCATACCATACAAAAATCTTAAGGGCCATCGTTGAGTACCTAGAGTTACAGTGTAGGCATGCATTAATTTGTCGAAGGTGTCGCCACCTCCCTTTGTGGTGTTATAATCATGTATAATTTCTGGTTTTCCAGCCCCTTTCTTTATTTCTGGCTTATAGTTCATGGTTGACAGCAAAATTAAAGATTTCTTTTTTTTGGGGGTAAAGGAGACCAATGTCGTATTACCATCAAAGGCAAACTGAGATGAGAGTGGTTCCTTCTGTTTATTTGGCAAAAAGGATGGTGGAATCTCCCTCTTGTTCTTATGAACGGTTCCAATTGTTGTTAGCTGGTAGTCTTTCAACATCTCTTCTGCTAAGGGCACAGACGTGAACCAGTTATCGTACGTTGCGCCAGGAACCTGGAATACTCTCTGCGAGAGATTTAACGTACTCAGATGCACTCTTTGGCTTATTTCCTTCTTTTCCAATGTAAGGAATTGCGTCAATCATGTAATATGTAATTGAATCACACATTGTTACTATCTTCAACCCGTATTTGTCTGGCTTTGACGCAATATATACTTTAAAAGGGCATTTTCCACGAAAACTCTAGAGTGTTTCATCGATAGTTACGAAAAACTGGGGTTCGTAAGATTCTCGGCAGTTCTTTATAAAATTTGATCATATCATCCGAACGGGTGCCATCTTGTCATTTCTATCTCAATTAAAAGGAAATCAAACCGGTTTCGAGACATTATATATTTATAGATGCTGGCAGAAAATGAAGACAACATATCGGAAGAACTTTTCCTGTTGTCTTTATTTATACCGGAGAAAGAATAATCCAAATAGAGCCTCTAACTCGATAATATCAATATGTTGAACATAACGTTGGTCATGAAAATTCGGTGCACGCCGTTGTATTTCCTTATTTGTGCATGTTTCGACTATTTTCATAATTGTCTCATCAAATAACAGACGGAACGAATCTACTTCTACATCTACTTTCGACGCAACAGTTTTACCTGGATTTTTAAGCTTCACAATATTTCTTTGCGGGGTTCTTCTGCTTGAAGATGGGTATTTACACCACAAATGACCATTTTTGCCTTTTAAAATCTTCTTTGATGTTTCTGACAGTGGTTCTTCTTCATCCGATGAGGATCTACTGCTAACATCATCCATTTCAGAATCTACTGAATGAAGATCTTCAAATTCTGAGCCTTCGTCTTCGGAACCTGAGTCCATTTCATTATCTTCACATTCCAAAGCATTTCTTAAGTAATTTTCGATATCATGTTGACTGGTGGATGCCATTTTATTTACCTAAATAATAAAGAAAAAAATAGTTCTTAAAAATTTTCACATACGTGGAACACAACATGGGGTGCTATACAACCCAAATGCATACCTTTTGCCCTCGCACTCAAAAAAAAAACCTTTCGCGAGGACTACTCATCAGCAACTGACACATGAGATATTAAACGACAAATACATAGAACGGCAGAAAGGGGAATAAAGCAAAACTAAAATTACCGTTAAAATAAAAATACCTGGGGTGGCAAGCACCCCTGTTGTGATCGGAAGGATAATCGCATCTTAAAACGTAGAATCGGAATCATATATTTAGTTACAAAATTGTGTGTGGGTATCGCATGGTGCAGTGTTTAAATGATATAATGTATTTATCACGTGTGCATTTGCAGTGGAATAGTTTCTTATATCGTGTGTGGCGGATCGTATTCCGGTAATTCGCATTATCTACATAGTTATCGTGTATGTAATTGAACATTAACTTTATTTATGGTTCATAAGATTATTATAAATAAATAATTATTATTTTGAGGCATAAATATAAAATAAACACTTACGTGGCTTTAATTAATTTCAAGTCCGGGTGCATGGAACCATGGTTTCTTACATGAAGGACTATCTTCTTGGAAGGTAATCGTGCTAACAGTTCTTCCACCTTCGTCCTCTGAATCATCTTCAATGATTGTAGTTCAGTCGAACCGTCGTAAAAAAGGGCTTGACCTTGCGTTGATGGGCACGGTCTGTTTTTTTTTCATGAATTGATAACGGCTTACAAGAAAAGCTTAACCCTAGATTTGCACCACCTGACAACTTTTTTTACCAAAGTTATTCGTAAAAACGTACTTTTTGACTTTTTTGGATTTTTGCAAATATCTCGGCTCCAGTACATTGCACAGTAAAACATTTTATTACGTTTTGTTTGTAATAAAATTATCTAGCATGAAGTGTTAAGTTTTTTTTTGTTTGAACATGTAGGTAAAAAGTTACCGTTAGTTTTAGTAATTTTCATTTGGTTTTTAGACGGTTTTTCATTATTATTTCGAAAAAAGCTTACATTTTGGTTAGTTTTTTTACGAATATCTTTGCTCCAGTATATCGCAAAGTAACAAATTAAAAAAAAGCATTACTAATTAGAATGTAAACTATTGTTTAAATAAAAAAATATTTATTTTTTAACAAATAAATACAAATTAGCAGCTAGTTTTAGTCAGTTTTATTTATTTTTTTTTTGTTGAACAAATACTTTTGAGTTATAATTTTGATAAAGGCTTGTGAATCGGCTTGATTAAAAACTAATTTTGAGACCTTTTAATTTCTTAAAATAAAAAAAAAATAGCTCCCTACGACAAACTAGAGCTGAGCAATGAACGGATGAATAAGGGCAAGTCATAAAAAAAACCCTTTCTGTATGATAAATAAATAGTACAGTAACTATTTATGTGCATTCACGTATGCGTCAAATCTGGTATTTCTGATTTTTTTCTGAGTTTTTCAAGATATTGGCCTAGTAAATAACCTAAGTTTTCGGCCTCGAGCGGCGCGGTGACCGCTTCATGGTCGAAAATCAGAAAAACCACAATTTGTTCGCGCTTTTTTCAGTTATTGGTGATTTTAGTCCTAAATAATTCATTTTTAATAAAAGCGTTGTTCTACGATTTCAAAGTGTCTTAATTTGCTTCAACTTGAGACCAAAACCAACTCTGGAGACCCAATGGTTTCCAAAATACATCAATTCAAAATTTAGCGATAAAAAAAGAAATTAAAAGAACTACAAATTAGTTATTAATTAAGCCGATTTCACAAGCCTTTTTAAAAATTATAACTCAAAAGTATTTGTATTTGCTGTTAATTTGTATTTATTTGTTAAAAAAAATATTTATTTATTTAAACAATAGTTAATATTGTGATTAGTAATATTTTTTTAATTTTTTACTGTGCGATATACTGGACCCAAGATATTCGTAAAAAAAAACAGAAAATGTTTTTTTTTGAGGAGCCCGACTTGCCTGCGTTTATTTATAGATGTGTTATAGGTGTGTTTATTCATAGATTTCTGGGCTCCCGTATGGAGTTAAGGACTAATTGTAGGGAATAGCAACAGCTAGACAATACACAAAAGAAAAACTAACCAAAATTTAAGCTTTTTTAATAATATAATGAAAAATGAAAAAAATAATAATGAAAAACCGTCCAAGAACCAAACGAAAATTACTAAAACTAACGGTTACTTTTTACTTATATGTTCAAACAAAAAAAAACTTAACACTGCGTGCTAGATAATTTTTTTACAAACAAAACGTATTTAAATCTTTTACTTTGCAATGTACTGGATCCGAGATATTTACAAAAATCCAAAAATATCAAGAAGTATGTTTTTACGAATAACTTTGGTAAAAAAAGTTGTCAGGTGGTGCAAATCTAGGGATAAGCTTTTCTTGTAAGCCCCTATCGATTTATGAAAGAAAAAAAAGACCGTGACGATGAACGCAAGGTGAAATGACGATTCGACTGGACTAATGGTTGTTTCTTGAGGGCATTGTTGCAAGTCTCCCCACAACAGTGTTGGCAAATAGCTGTACAGAGAAAGCGCGCTTTCACACATCCACAAGCTTTTTCGCAATTAATGGTACATTTGGAAGAAATAAGCTTCAGGAGTGAACTTGGTGCCGGATCGTCATCGCTTCTTTGAGGCATCCAAGATCCAACCCCATCACTAGGGCTTTTTGCATCTATTTTATTCAACCACTGTTGCACTTGAAAATATGTCTTATAGGAGTGATATCTTGCTGCTCCTTCTGTTGGGGGAAGATTTGCAAGGTTGCAAGTTCTCTTCTTAGATGACCGTACAAGCGCTCATTTAAGGAATCCATAGATGGGTTTCTTTCATAAAGTGCTACCAATAATCTATTTCTAGCGGTAATATGATGTCCTTGGCGTCGTCGTGATCATTACTGAATTTTGCAATTACATCACTGAGCTCAAATTTTTGTTTCTAGTGGTGCAATAAATTAATTGTTTGCATACCGAAAGTTGCTGACGTCGTCTCGCATCCACTAAAGGCATGTAAGAACAATACATTTTCCTTTACTGACTGCACATGCTTCAAGGTGAAAGTCGAAAATATTTTGTCTGAAGATTGACCATGTTTCGGTTTTCGTAAGAAGAACAAAAAAGTCTAGGTATTTCCAACTATTAAAACGGACTCATTGAAAGGAAAGGGCAAGTTTAGTATTCGGGCAAAAAAAAACTCGAGATAATAATTTTCCCTAACATTTCGATGATAGGGAACACGAAAATAGTGGATTTGGAAGTTCTGTCTGTCAGTCGGTCTGTCTGTCTGTACCTCGACCTGCAGCCTAAACCACTCTAGCGATTTGCTTCAAACTTTGGACTTTAGGTTTTTAGGAGATGCACTAGAGAGGAAATTGGTTTTTTTTAGCTCAAAAAATAACGGTTTACCTCATTACCTGTCATACAACCAATACACAAAAATTGATTTATTTCAAAAACCGCTCTAACGATTTTGAAAAAAAAAAAATTACGAGCTATAATTACTACATTAATTTTCTCAAGTGGCGCAGGGTCAAAAGTTCACAGGTCAAAAGTCCATAATGGACTTTGTCCCACTTCTGTGGGTCAAAAGTCCATTAATCAATTGTGAACTTTGGACCCACTCCTATGGGCCAAAAGTCCATACAAAAATCTTGTGGACTTCTGGCCCATTGATTGTGGATTTCTGACTCACTTTAGTGGATCATCTATTATGGACTTTTGAACTGTGGACTTTTGACCCTGCACCTTCTGAAGTACCTACCTCTTGCTTTTCAGTAAGAGGCTCATAAAAGTGAATACATTATAGCGACAAATTAAATACTTTTTCTTATTTATTTTTAGATGATAAAGATGATGGTTACTGTGGTGATAGTTTTTACAATATGCTGGCTTCCATTCAACATTTTGGTGGTAGGTTAATTAATTTCATGCTAACTGTGCAAGTGCAAGTTTCAATACAACGTGTCAATTCTCAGCTCCTTTTAAATGACGAAAGCTTTATCGAATGGACTCTACTTCCTTATTTTTGGTTCGCATTCCATTGGCTAGCAATGTCCCACAGCTGTTACAATCCTATTATTTATTGTTACATGAATGCCAGGTTCAGAGGTGGTTTCCTACAAATTATCTACAAGGTTCCTGGATTACGTCGTTGCTGTTGCATGAGGATATACCAACGGGGATCCGAGAGAAGTTTCGAAGGACAAGGTGAGAGTTATAACTTTATAACTGGATTACAATTTTCGACATTTATGAAAGAAAACATTCGGATCTTCATCATCACATATATTTACGCTCATCCCTGACTAAATGACTTACTGACTGTGCCACGCTGCGAAGCGGTTTTACAAAAAAAAAAAAAAAAAATAACTTAAAAAAAAAAATAACTTTTTTACAAAAAAAAAATAATTAACCTTTTTCCAAAAAAAAATTAACTTTTTTACAAAAAAAAATTAACTTTTTCACATAAAAAATTTAATTAAAAAAAATAACTTTTTTACAAAAAAAAAAAAATTAACTTAAAAAAAATATAACTTAATATGTCAAAAGATAGGTTTTAAATAGGGTTAAATTTGGTAAAATTTTAAGGGCTGCCACATCCCTAGAAGAAACTTTTTTTGTAAGTGAAGGGTGAGGTTGTGAACTAAATTACAGTAAAACCCGCTTAAGAGAAACGGCAATATGTCACAGTCTTTCTTTCACTTAAGTGGAGATTTTTAGCTAGAAACAATTAGGGCTGGCCACGAGACGAGAAAAGTCTCGGTCTCGATCTCGGCCTCGCATGACGAGACCGAGACGAGAGAGTGCCTTTTAAGCAACCGGGACGAGACCGAGACGAGACTGTATATTTGGACTGAAATTTACAGAGAGTCTAATAAATTAAAAAATCCAATTTCAGTTATATATTTATTTTCTTCTGCACTCAAACTAATAATCGAAAATATTTCGTTCCAATAATCACCAGGTTGTCTGGAAATCGTATTTTTCGGAGACGAAACCGAGACGAGACTTAATTATACGAGACCGAGAAGAGACTGAAAATTTAAGAGACTGTATATTTGGACTGAAATTTACAGAGAGTCTAATAAATTAAAAAAACAAATTTCAGTTGTATATTTATTTTCTTCTGCACTCAAACTTATAGACGAAACCGAGACGAGACTTAATTATACGAGACCGAGACGAGACTGAAAATTTTCGATTTTAACGAGACCGAGACGAGACTTTCAAAAGGTCTCGCAGAGTCTCGTCTCGTAGCCAGCCCTAGAAACAATTATTGTATTTATCTTTTGGAGTTGCCTGGCAAAAATTTTAATGAAGAAGTTTCAATAACCGACAATGATTATATTAGCTCTAGTTCATTATCATTATTTTCTCACTAAAGAAAGTTTTTTCGACGAAAAATATAAAATTTAACTAAAAATAAGTTTCAGTTATCCGGGTTTTTAGCTTAAGCGAGTTTAGCTTAAGCGGAGTGTTTTAAAGATAATTGGTTGACAAATACTCGGGGATGAAAAAATTGTTTCAGATAAGCGGGTTTCTTTTAAGCGAGTTTTACTGCATATGCGATGAATTTGACTCATTATTAAGAGGCTTTGTAAAAATTGAGAAAATTTGAACTTAATGTAACTGTATGTGAGGATAAAATTTACTTAAAACTCCATCACAATGCCGTTTATAAAGTGCCGGTATACTTATAGTGGTTTTGTCTTTTGGCAGTAAACCATCAGTTTTTGGGAATAGGAATCTTCCTTTTGTCCTCAAATTGACTTCAGCGCCACTAATAGGAATATATATGAATTCAATTCCGTTGACTTTTTAAACAACAACAACAAGCTAAAGGCCCTACCACCAATCGTTTAGCTGGAGATATAGCTATTTCGTGCTTTGCCACTTTTTGCACTTATCAGTCTCCTTTTTGTGGTGCTGAGCTGTTATCCATTTTTATTTGAAAAACTCTTTATGTACACCATAGGATTCGAACCCACGCATATAAGATTTGCTCAGTCTTAGTAGTCGTGTGCACTACGCACTCCACCGCTTAAGACCACTGACGTCACAGGTCGAGGCATGTTATTTGTTTATCAAATGCATTTGGAGCATCAGCATTTTTATAAGCGCCTTTAAGTATGCTGTCTTGTTCCACCTCCATTTTTCTCCATACCTTATTTCGATAGACTACAATTCGCAGTACGTATCAAAGGGGGAGTTTGAAAGATCGGTAACGAACGGATTAAAGCTCAGCACCACAAAAAGGAGACTGATGAGTGCAAAAAGTGGCAAAGCACGAAATAGCTTTATCTCGAGCCAAACAATTGGTGGTAGCGCCTTTAAGTTGTTGTTGTTGTTCAAAAATTCAATGAAATTGACGGGATAAAGAATGGTCAAGCCTATAAAGCTGACATTCTAGTACGAATAGTACAATAATAACAATAATGAATTCAATTCGTTCAGAAGTAACACAACTACCACATATTATGATACCTACCTATAGATAATAATGTACAGCCGTATCTATAAGATTATCTTAAACAGCTTTTTAGAGGTTATTTAGTTAAGCTTGCTTAAATATTAAAGTTGCCTTTAAATGACGTTACTTAAATTTGTATCTATTATCAATATTCAATAACCTATTCATACTTAACCTAACAAGCGTAATGTAACGTAACTCAGGCAAATTGACAAATCTGCTACAAATTCAATTAATTTCTAGTACATTTTTTACTCTCAGGCTATTTCTGTCACATTGCACAAAAAAAAAATGCATACACAAAAGAGCGCATAAATAATAAGACAGAAAGAGAAGCAACTGGGTCTGGGTGTATGTATATATGCATAGCTCAAACACAGAAGACAGAAGAAATGAAACCAGATTCCATTTTGGTTCGTGTTTTTATTTGTCCTCAGAAATTTATTTCCTTTATTCTTGAGAAAATATGTGGGAACATAAACCAACTTTCAACAACACAATTTATTTATAAGAATCAATTAAATTTATCAGAATCAAAAATAATTTTTTATATTATTTAAACAAACAAAGCAATTCAAATTTGGCCTGCACAGTGCACGCATAAATAGGTATTTCCTTACTGAATCTACGCATAATTTGTTTAATAAAAAAAAAAACAATTATCATGTGTCAAAAAAGGTACATGTAAGTTGGCTCTTAGTAACCTTTAAACACGGTGGATGGCGTTTAAGTTAAGAGGGGTTTAAGTTACGTTTTTGCTTAAATGTGAAAATTGATTATAGTTATCGATTTCACACTTAAGTGATATTTAGAAGTAGTTTAAAGTTTAGAAGCCTTTTTATTTGTATTATAGATTCGGCTGGTATTCTTTAAATATATTTTAATTTGCGATAAGGTGGTTTTTAAAAGATTGAGCTCGATTTTATTCAAACTTATAATGGTCACTATTATCGTTCAATATTAAGTATATTGTGCCATATTATTCAGCGCATACATAAGGGCTATTTTAAAACTTTCTGACTAGATATATTTCTTGGTTGTTAATTGAGGAATAATATTCTCTGGGAAAGTCCGCATTAGCATTAAGATGAGAATCGAGAAAATCACAATTCCTCGTGTCTCAGTGTGCAGTATCTCTCATGATGTACCTTCATTGATCTATATAATTAGAGCCGAAACAAACGCTTTTGTTAACTCTTAAACTTTTAAATTTGAATTTAAAATTTTTGAATTTTATAAAATCTCCAAAGAGGTAACAAAAATTTTAGCACAATGGTAAAAGCACAATTAGTTTCAGAATAAACTCATACCATCTTCTTAACATGCCAACTCCACAGGCCATACACATGTCTAACATCACACCCATAATCCAATTAACATACAATGCATTTTTACTCACTGGGCAAATTATGTCATGTCGTTCTTAACCTTTTACCACTACTTCTATCTTTTTCAACAATATGCACTAACACATTCAACAAAAAACAGAAAAAAACTCACACGCACATGAAACTTCATCTCATGGCCAAGCTTTGAACAGCCCACAATCTATAAAGGCACTCGCATATCTGGGCAGGTGCTCCTTCAACATACTTGAGTCTTTTGGATAATATAACGGAAACATTTACATCCCTAGAGCACCGATGTAATGTTTCATGTCTTGTCTTATTTTATGGCTATCTTTACAAGCAGTGTTCCAGTGAAATAGGTAGTTGCATTCCTCCCCTTATACAATTTAACCGAAACACTCGCGCTTCTAGGAATGCTAGTCAGTTTACCCTTGAACCAAATTTCGGACGTACTGTCAAGTACAGGGATTCTTTTTTTAGCCGCACAACACGAATGTGGAATGTTATACCTAACTCTATTTGCATTTTTTGGGTTTTCTTGTCTCCAAGTTGTGGTTAGTTAAAGTATTTTTAAAATAAATAAAAATAAATAATGAAAATAAAAACTAAATTTTGTTTTTTCTTTTATTTAAATTTTAATTAAAATAATTATCACAACTTTGATATAAACTATGATTATAGCTACGCGTTTCAGAGTGTTATTGCTCCATCATCAGGCGAACTACTTTCTTTTCACCTTGGTTGTTGATTTAGTCAAACTTAAGCTTTTATTGTCTCGCTAACCATACTGCATTTGTGTTGTTGTTGTTTTAAGTATTTAGTTGGGGCTTTTTGTTGTGTGGTGCTATGAATTTAAAAAACTTAACATACATATTTCATTAAGAACCAATAATAACATAAACAATATATTAAACCTTAAACCTAAAATCAATAAAAAATCATGTTCAGGAGTTTATAAATTGAAGTGCGCGACTGTCAAATGTTCTTCATAGGACAAACAGGCAGAACATTCAACGATCGATTCAAAGAACATATACCGAAACCAAATTCCAAGTCCACCTACGCCCAGCATTTAATTGACAACAACCATAATAACACAGATTTTGAGACAAACCTGCAAACATTACACCTATGTAGAAAAGGGAAAATATTAGACGCGGTAGAAGAATATGAAATCTACAAAGCCTACAAGATATAACAAGACAGATTATTACATGATAAATTGACAGTCAAAACAAACACATAATATGAAACAGCAATTAAACACCAACAAAACAATAGTTAAAAAAGAAGACAACATCCGTATTATCAGCACACAACAAAAAGCTCCAACTAAATACTAAAAACAACAACAACACAAATGCAGTATGGTTAACTAGACAACAAAAGCTTAAGTTTGACTAAATCAACAACCAAAGTGAAAGGAAAGTAGTTCGCCTGATGATGGAGCAATAACACTCCGAAACGCGTAGCTAATCATAGTTTATATTAAAGTTGTGATAATTATTTGAACTAAAATTTAAATAAAAGAAAAAACAAAATTTAGTTTTCATTTTTATTATTCATTTTATTTATCTTAAAAATACTTTAACTCTATTTTTACCTCTCATTATGATATTCAGAAATTCAAAACCAATGTGCATCGGTATCTTCTTTTAAACCCTATCCTATTTTCCTAACTTTCGCACTGTGTTTTTCTTGTGAGGGGTAGTAACAACCCCTTGAGTGCGCGTCAATTATAAAATAAAAGAAAAAGCCCTCCATGTCTTGATCAAAACGTTATTTGGACATGGATCTTTTGGACTCCATTGGATTTTGTTTAGATATGTTCATACTCCTGCCATCGTTCATGGCCTGTCTGGAGGCGGCCTGTTATTGGAAAACTATTTATATCACGTTAAATTTTGGTCGGAGGAAAAAAATATTTTAGGCGTGAGACGAACTTTATATTCTTGGTCGGATAATAGTAGTACAGACATTTTTTGTCTTCAAAACTAAAACTAATTTTTTTTTTAAACTTTATTTAATCATCAAATCATCAAAACATAAATGAATAAAATATTAATTCTAATAATAGTTATTAATTGTTATGGCAGATAGTTTAATTCATAGTAATATTATTTTTATAATAAAAACTAGGAACTTATTGCAATCACAAGATTTGAATTAAATACATTAAATAGTAGTGGCTTTGCAAAGAGCAAGGTATTTATTTTGATTCATATTATAGGAACAGCAGTAGACTCATTTATGTTGGAACCTTTAGCAACACAAGACACATTTACAGCTATTTTGCCTTTACCGCCTCAAAGGAATACAATTTCACTAAATATCTATAATGCAAGTTTACTTTAAACTATTTTACAAAGAATAACAAAATACAAATTCACGCAGTTGAAACAAAAAAACAGAACCACCAAACCAAAAACTCGAGTAACAATAAAATAGATACCGAACTGACAGACGAAAATTGCATTCAGCCAACGAAAAACAAAAACAAGAAAGTGGGAAATTCTCTTTCAGATGATAGTTTTGAAGATAAAAGTGCTGCCAAATTTGCATTAAATTAAGAGTGAAATAAATTTATTTCAATTGACATTACACTTTGCTGCAAGTGTAATATATTTTAGGTCTTTAAAAAAAATAGTACAAATGTGAAAGGAGGAGTACGGGAGTACGACGGTTTTGACAGTAGTACAATACTCCTATGGGAGTACTTTCGGCAACACTGATCCGCACTGACCCTACGCCCACAAAAAATTAAATATATATTTTGATTTTTTAACAGAATAATAATTGTGTGTATAATAATTATGTATTTTTCAGGTGATGAACACACATTTCAACTACAACGTGTAAATACGTGCACCACATACATAAGCACGAGAAGAAAGATAAGAAACAATTCTATGCAAGCGGTAAGTCTAAAAAGCTTAATTATGTACTATACATTTTTTGATCTCAAATTCTATTTGAATCGAAATGCAAATAGGTAGATAGGGCTATTATTTTTCTTGAGTTGTTGTATCCGCCAAACCATCGCCGGGCCGCCATCGCCATCATCTGAATTTAAGTTAAATTGATTTTCGCTTAATAACTCACCTTACTTTTGACTGAATTCTTTTAAAAAAAGTATTCACAATTTTATTTTTAATTTTTGATTTACAACAACGGTAATATTTTTTGAATTGCTCGGGGAAATATAATTAAATTAAGTACAGCTTATTACCTCTTTTGATGAGGAATAACAGCGAGTTAAGTCAGGAGTTGCAATTTTCTTAAAGAAAATTAACTATGTAATATGAAAAAATACGGGATCGCATTATCTTGCTCTTTAAGTTATTAACTAGAATGTAACTAGGCATTGACGGTTATATAAATGGTTAAATAATTTTCTATGCCGCTAACGAGCAAATATTAAAAGCAAGTTAAATCAATAACAACTGTGAAACAATATTTAAAAAAATTGAAATAAATTGAATATCCCAAAATAATTCACCCCGAGGCTACACGGGCAAGTACTGGCAAGCAAGTTGGCTACATTCAGGGTGTCCCTTAATTCGTCAAGAGTATTTTAGGGTATGATTCTGCGGTATATTCAAAGAAAAAATTTTTTGTACAGATAGGGCAATCTCCAATTTTGATATCATTTATCGGGAATTTAAGAAACGACTTACTTTGGGGTACCCTGATCCATATTACCGGTAATTGCGCCGTAAGTACTTATGATAGAAACCTCGTTTAGGCCTTTATTTTTAGAAGAAATACCAGCCTTTGTAGTTGCGTTTAAATAAATTTGATACCTTGTATCAGTCTTAAGATATCCAGTTTTTAGCCTGTTTAGTTTTTCTTGCCCATCCTACATTTTTGACTTTGGGGTCATTTTTCTCTAAAAAATGTGTAATCAACATGATGTTTTAATAATTTTTTTGAAAGTATTTAACAATACTAAAAATAAAAGTCACTTACAAGTTTGCCGAAAAACAGCGGCAGGTAAAATTTAATAAAAAGTTTTTTTTTGCTTATTGCTCGAATGGCTATGAATAAAAAATGACATGTGTGGTTATCGATTATTTTTATTTTATGTGTGAACTAAAACAGTTATAGCAGGTGTAAAAATGAGTCCTCTTTGATTTTGATTTTTTGCTATAGCCAGTTTTCGTATTTCACTGATATTGATATTAATGATCCTAGCTACTGCCTCACTTCGGAGAACGCTTTGAGCATGTGCTCTTCTAATTCACTTTAAGTTGCTATTTTGGTTGAATAAAAGATTTATTTCATTCTTCCCAATTCAAAAACATCAAATATTGTAGGGTCAGGAGATCTTGGAGGCCATTGAACTGCTCCAACTTTTTCCTTTTCAACGATTACTGCTTACTCTTCTAGTCCGGAAGCCCTTGACAGATTTTGGTGACCAAATAGAACCACAGCTTATATTTTGGTAGATGGTTAATTTGACGTTATAATGAAGCCTAGTGAAAGTCAGCTGGCGGACCATGGGTGGGTGTGGCTACAGCAGCCCCCCAAACATGTAAAAAAAAGTTGGGTTGCGACTCCACCACAGCTGAAATTTGGTTATATGATAGTTAACAGCTTATATTATGCAAAAACAAAGTCAGCAGAGTGCAGTTTAAATCGCAATCTATAGATTTTGTGTATGACGCATTTTATTTATTGAGCGGAATTTATCAGATTTAAACTTTATTTCATTGACTGCACTCAAAGGGTTTTATAGCTAACATACAAATTAAATGAACACAAAATAAAAAACCCATTTTATTCATTTAAATTTGAAAAAATTGCGTAGGCAAGACAAAATGGTAAAGCTAAAAATCAGTTATTAGTGGAGGCTAGATAGAATTTTAATCAAGAACCCGGTGAACCTGCTCCGATTTGGATGATTTTTTTTTTAATTTAGGAAATAAAATTTAAAAAAAAGTTTACAATTCAAAAATTGACGCTCTCAGCTTAAATTTATTTAAATTTCAAAACAACAAAATTTTTCAAAAAAAAAGTTATTTTGTAATATAATTTGTAAAAATATATAAATTAAGTACAAAACAATTGAAATATTTAGAAAATATTTTTTTATTTTGTTTTTAATATACATTTCAAAACTTAGTACAGTAAAACCAGCTTATTCACGGGGAGATGTTAGATTTTTTTTTATTTGCGATTAAAATAACAAATAGTAATAATAATATTAATAGTAATATTTAATAATATATATCTTTTTGATAGTAATATTTAATACAAAAGTTCAAAACAATTTATAGTAAAACCCGCTTATATGCACAGTTTCTTTTAATCAATTCAAAATAATTAATAATACATACATACATACCTATTAATTTAATCTAAAAACAAATGGTATGTATAATAAGAATATCGGACAATTTTTTTTTGTCAGATATTTAAAATTGGTATGGTGGATCTTGTAGAGGATATACAAAAAAGTCACTTTTGTTCTGGGACATTTTTCAAAATTATATTTTTAGATTCTGCAGCTCATTTTTTTTTTTAATTAAACAAACTTTCAAGATATTTCTTTCAGTAAGTAGTTACACCTACTTAAAATTATTTGGTTTGTCTCTATAAGGATGCTTATAATAAAGTTGCACAGGTTACTGTTCTTTAAAATGTTTTTTGTATATCCTCTACAAGATCCACCATACCAATTTTAAATATCTGACAAACAAAAATTGTCCGATATTCTTATTATAGATAACATTAGTTTTTAAATTAAATTAATAGGTATGTATGTGTGGCACCCCTGTCACAGAGCATTTAAGTGGTAACACTCATCGTCATCATCATATTCCAATAAAAGTTCCAATCAAACGTCAAAGTGAATGATATAAAAGCCTGACACGAGCCGAAAGAAATAAGAAACTTTTCTCCACTACGATGTGCCGCACTTACGCACCACCGAAGCGAAATAACCTTTATTAAAGTTTATGTTTAAATTGTCTTTAGATATAATTAAAGAATTAATATTAATTAAAGTTGTTTTACTTCTTTTCATTTAATAGAACTTCTAAATAATTAGCATCTGTTCTATATTGGTGACCCCGGACGCTTGTATAACGAACACAAGCCCGTTATACATACATCGAACAACAAAAATAGCGGAACAACAAACTGTGGTTGTACTTTTTTACAGCTAGACATCTGCAGTGAAATTTTTCAGAATGGTTAATGAAGACGATCCTCCAAAGACCTCACCCATCTTTCCACCAGAAACATCAATAGTCAACCGAGTTTCTGTTAAAGTACCTCCATTTGGGGCTGAAAACCCTCAAGTTTGGTTCGCACAAGTGGAAGCGCAATTTGCAAACGCTAGAGTAAGTTCGGATGACTCAAAGTTCAACACTGTCGTTGCTGCCATCGAAACCAGAATTTTAACTTAAGTCACAGATGCTATTCTCAACCCACCAGAATCTGGCAAATACGAAAACTTTAAAAAAGTTTTGCTAGAGCGGTATGGAGCATCCGAGCAACAGAAAATTAGACGCTTGCTATCAGAAATCGAGCTTGGAGACAAAAAGCCAACACAACTGCTTAACGAAATGCGTCTGTTAGGTGGGAAACACTTGAATGATGAATTATTATATAGCTTATGACTCAACCAACTACCATCACAAGCTCGAGCGATTCTTCCAGCCTCCACTGCCGATCTTAAAGGAAAAGCTGTCCTCGCTGATAAAATTCTGGATGTAAATGACAATCATCGAGTGGATATGGCCACGCAAGGTGCCCCATCTACATCCAAATTGTCCATTGAACATCGCATTGATCAAATCGATCGACAAATACAACAACTTCTCCATGAAAGTCATCGCTCAAGTGCAATCGCCAATCATAGGTGTGGATTTTTTGACGCACTACGGTTTGCTTATAGATGTTCGTAAGCAGAAGCTTATTGATGGAAATACATAACTGGAGACATCGGGGGACTCGTGCAATTCAGGTAGAGTAAAAATGCATACTTTTCAAGTCAATGGTACGTTCGCATCTCTTTTAGACAAGTTCAAAAACATCACACAATTCGATGCAATGAGGAAGCCTACGGCAATAGAAGTCTCTCACCACATCGTAACTTCCGGACCTCCTGTTTTCGCTCGCCCACGAAGATTGCCACCCGACAAACTAGAGGCAGCTCGATTGGAATTCTCTAAATTGGTGGAAAATGGGATTTGCCGACCATCCAAGAGCGCCTGGGCCTCCCCATTGCACATGGTCATGAAGTCTAATGGAGAGTGGAGATGCTGCGGACACTACCGAGCGCTAAAAGCTAATACTCTACCTGACCGATATCCCCTGACCGTTTTGCACGATTTTGTCCACATGCTCCACGGTAAGAAAATTTTTTCGACCATCGATCTTCGAAGTGCTTATTACCAGATCCCCGTCCGGAAAAGTGACATCCCGAAGACCGCCATCACAACGCCGTTTGGACTTTTAGAGTTTCTCTTCATGCCAAATGGACTCAAGAATGCGGCTCAAACGTTCCAACGCCACATCAACTCGGTACTTAAGGACGTGTATGACTGCTGTTTTCCATATGTGGACGACCTGCTTGTGGCTTCTGCAAACATCGAAGAACATGAAAGAGATTAACGTCGAGTTTTCCAAACGTTGAGCGAGAATAACTTGAAAATCAATGTCTCTAAATGTGTGTTTGGCCAAAGCGAAGTTACTTTCCTGGGGCATCTGGTAAACGAGTGCAGTGGGTGCCGTCTTAAACCAACTGGTCAATAATGAACTTCAGCCGTTAGGTTTCTATTCAAAGAAACTGAAGAAGTCAGAGTCGAATTACAGCACCTACGATCGCGAGCTCACTGCAGTATACCAAGCAATACACTTTTTCAAGCATCTGTTGGAAGGGAGGCGTTTTGTTATTCTGACCGACCACAAGCCAATAACTTTTGCTTTTCAACAAAACCTTGAAAAAACCTCGCCACGTCAACAACGCTTACTGGATTATATTGGACAGTTTTGCACAGACATACGACACACGAAAGGAGAGCACAATACTGTTGCTGATTGGCTGTCACGTATCCAACAAATTTCATCAAAGGATATCGATTATGAAGAGATGGCGCAAGAACAACAGAAGGTGAACTAAAAACATATTTGGACCAAGGTAAACAAAACGAATCTTCTCTTAATATCAAATTGTTTCCTATTCCCAGCTCCAACGTATCGCTATATTGTGACACATCTCAGGATACAATTCGCCCTTTTGTGCCCGAATCATTTCGCCATCGAGTAATCGCAAAATTTCACGGAATTTCTCATCCCGGTGTGAAAGCGACCATTGCACTCATCAAAGGGAGATTCGTTTGGCCTAAGATGTCGCAATCAATTACTGAATTCATCAAACACTGTATACCGTGCCAAAAATCGAAAGTTCAGCGCCACAATAAGACCGAACTAGAAGCCTACGAAGATCCAGCGCAGCCTTTTGAACATGTGAACATCGACCTCATTGGCCCTCTTCCTGCCTCAAGAGGAAATAGGTACTGTTTGACCATGATCGACCGTTTTTCGAGATGGGCTGAAGCAGTACCCATTCCGGATATAACAGCAGAAACGGTCGTCAGGGAATTCATCAACACCTGGATCGCACGATTTGGTATACCACGACGTATATCAACTGACTTAGGACGACAGTTCGAGTCAACCATTTTCAAAGAGCTAACTAGGTTCTTAGGTATTAATCACTTTAAAACAACTCCTTACCACCAACGGAATGATTGAGCGCTGGCACAGAACGCTTAAGACTTCAATCAAGTGTTATGAAAAAGAGAACTGGTGCAGTTTTTTGCCGATTATTCTCTTGGGATTGCGTTCAAAGGTGAGAAGCGGATCAACCTATTCCTCAGCAGAGAAACTTCCTGGTGAGTTTTTCATCCTAAACCAGTCATTCCGACAGAATCCGAAGTCATGAAAGAGCTGAAGAGATCGATGTCCGCGCTGAGTCCGATTCCTGTTACACACAAGGACCACTCACCACATTTTTGTTCATCCCCATCTTCAAAGTTGCAGGCATGCATTTGTGCGATGTGACAAAGTTAGAGGACCTTTGAAAGCTCCCTACGACGGACCTTATGTGATCCTGAACAAAGGTGACAAGTTCTACAAATAAGATGTGCGAGGACGACCTAAAAATATCTCTGTGGACAGACTTAAGCCAGCGTTTATCACGAAGGAATTTCAGGACAGCAACTCATCGGACAAAACACCACCAACAACAACCTCAACACGATCTGGCCGTCGAGTCATCATACCAGATCGATATCAGTAACAGGGCCGTTCCTAGAGGGGGAGTACTGTGGCACCCCTGTCACAGAGCATTTAAGTGGTAACACTCATCATCATCATCATATTCCAATAAAAGTTCCAATCAAACGTCAAAGTGAATGATATAAAAGCCTGACACGAGCCGAAAGAAATAAGAAACTTTTCTCAACTACGATGTGCCGCACTTACGCACCACCGAAGCGAAAAAACCTTTATTAAAGTTTATGCTTAAATTGTCTTTAAATATAATTAAAGAATTAATATTAATTAAAGTTGTTTTACTTCTTTTCATTTAATAGAACTTCTAAATAATTAGCATGTGTTCTATATATGTATGGCTTGCATGTAGTTGGCCCACCAACTATTGAGTTGAGCAAAACTGTTAATTGCAATCGCTTGTACATCGTTTGTCTACGTTTGTACAAGTTTTAGATTCGTTTGTACACTCACCGTTTTTTTATATAGCCACTTCAAATAAATTTACGGAGTTTGGCCCACCAACTATAACTCTCGAAAAATCTGGAAATGCAGTTCGATAGATAATCGTTTGACTATGTTTCTCTTTTTTCGATTATATGCGTCCCAAAATTTTTTAACAAATTTTTTTTAACCAAATTTTATTAAAATTTTAAAACATATGCATTCGTTTGTCTCTTTTTTATAATGATTTTTATCGTATTATTTTTTTTAATTTGTATTTATTTCTATTTTTAATTAATTATTACTTTTTTTGGGACATGTAGTTGGCCCACCAACTATAACGCTCGAAAAATCTAGAATCGCAGTTCGATAGAAAATCGTTTGTCTATGTTTGTCTTTTTTTTATCGATTGTGGACGTCCCAAATTTTGTTGACAAAAAAAATTTTTTTAACCAAATTTTATTAAAATTTTAAATAATTTACATTCGTTTGTCTCTTTTTTATAATGATTTTTCATCGTGTTAATTTTTTTAATTTGTATTTATTTCTATTTTTAATTTATTATTACTTTTTTTGGGACATGTAGTTGGCCCACCAACTATAACGCTCGAAAAATCTAAAATCACAGTCGATAGAAAATCGTTTCTCTATGTTTGTCTTCTTTTTTTTTTTTCGTTTGTATACGTCCCAAATTTTTTTGAAAACAAAATTTTTTTTAACCAAATTTTATTAAAATTTTTTAACATATGCATTCGTTTGTCTCTTTTTTATAATGATTTTTCATCGTGTTATTTTTTTGAATTTGTATTTATTTCTATTTTTAATTAATTATTACTTTTTTTGGGATATGTAGTTGGCTCACCAACTATAACGCTCGAAAAATCTAAAAAAGCAGTTAGATAGAAAAATGGTTTGTCTACCTTTGTCTTTTTTTTTCGTTTGTATACGTCCCAAATTTTTTTGACAAAAAAAATTTTAACCAAATTTTATTAAAATTTTAAAAGATATGCATTCGGTTGTCTCTTTTTATTATGATTTTTCAACGAGTTAATTTTTTTAATTTGTATTTATTTCTATTTTTAATTAATTATTACTTTTTTTGGGACATGCAGTTAGCCTATTATAGATATTGATAGGTAGTTCCAAAATTGTTGAGTACCTACGTAACTACCTACGAGTTTTGGCTGTTTTTTTTAGCGAATGGCTTAGAGGGGTTTACTTAAAATAAATCAAAATTATTTTAAATCGAACATAATCATGAAAAGCGTATTTCCTGTAGTTCCAAAAACACGTAGGTAGTTAGGTAGGTACTCAACAATTTTGGAACTACCTATCAATATCTATAATTGACATGTATAGGTATTGGTACCTATAGTTACTTTCTATTTCATACAGAAAAGAAACTCATTAAAAGCGTTAAGCAGACGGCAAAATTCAAGTTAATGAACAAGTACCTATTAGAATTAGATTTATTTTTGTTTGCTTTTTTAAATTATTTTAACTGAATAAATAATGCTCAGGGTGTAACTTAAGTCTTTTTAAATGCAGCTTAATGCAGGGCACTCATTTAAAAGAATAGAAAAAAAAAGAATAAAGTCTTAATTATCTCAATTTCGCATACAAGTTGAAACTGTGGATACCCAAATAACAGAGAATGCTGTTGGTGGGCTCACTACATGTCCCAAAAAAAGTAATAATTAATTAAAAATAGAAATAAATACAAATTAAAAAAATTAACACGATGAAAAATCATAATAAAAAAGAGACAACCGAATGCATATCTTTCAAAATTTAAATCAAATTTGGTTAAATTTTTTTTTTGTCAAAAAAAATTTGGGACGTATACAAATGAAAAAAAAGACAAACGTAGACAAACGATTTTCTATCGAACTGCGTTTTTAGATTTTTCGAGCGTTATAGTTGGTGGGCCAACTACATGTCCCAAAAAAAGTAATAATTAATTAAAAATAGGAATAAATACAAATTAAAAAAAATAACACGATGAAAAATCATTATAAAAAAGAGACAATCGAATGCATATGTTAAAAAATTTTAATAAAATTTGGTTAAAAAAAAATTTTTTGTCAAAAAAGTTTTGGACGTATACAAAAAAAAAGACAAACGTAGACAAACGATTTTCTATCGAACTGCGTTTTTGGATTTTTCGAGCGTTACAGTTTGTGGGCCAACTGCATGCTCCATATAATTAATATATAATTGATTAAAAATAGAAATAAATACAAATTAAAAAAATTAATCCGATAAAAATTCATTATAAAAAAAAAACAAACGAATGCATATGTTTTAAAACTTTAATAAAATTGGGTTAAAAAATATTTTGTTGTCAAAAAAGTTTGGGACGTATACAAACGAGAAAAAAAGAAGACAAACATAGACAAACAATTTTCTATCGAACTGCGTTTTTAGATTGTTCGAGCGTTATAGTTGGTGGGCCAACTACATGTCCCAAAAAAAGTTATAATTAATTAAAAATAGAAATAAATACAAATTAAAAAAAATAACACGATGAAAATTCATTATAAAAAAGAGACAAACGAATGCATATGTTTAAAAATTTTAATAAAATTTGGTTAAATAAAACTTTTTTGTCAAATAAATTTGGGACGTATACAAACGAAAAAAAAGACAAACATCGAAAAACGATTTTCTATCAAACTGCGTTTTTAGATTTTTCGAGCGTTATAGTTGGTGGGCCAATTACATGTCCCAAAAAAAGTAATGATTAATTAAAAATAGAAATAAATACAAATTTAAAAATCTATTTCGATAAAAAATCATTATAAAAAAGAGACAAACGTATGCATATGTTTTAAAATTTTAATAAAAACGAAAAAAAAAGACAAACATAGACACACAATTATCTATCGAACTGCATTTCCAGATTTTTCGAGCCTTATAGTTTGTGGGCCAAACTCCGTAAATTTATTTGAAGTGGCTATACAAAAAAACGGTGAGTGTACAAACGAATCTAAAACTTGTACAAACGTTGACAAACCAAAGCGTTCTTAGGGCTAACACTAAAAAAAAGTAAAAAAAAAATAATAATAATATCCAAGCCAATCCAAGCCAATCCAGGCAAATCCAAGCAAATCGAGGCCAATCCAAGCAAATCCAAGGAAAGCAGCAGCAAGAAAATCCAAGCAAAACTCAAGCAGCAGCAAGCAAATCCAAGCCAATCCAGGCAAATTCAAGCAAATCCAACCAAAACTCAAGCAGCAGCAAGCAAATCCAAGCCAATCCAGGCAAATCCAAGCAAATCCAAGCCAATCCAAGCAAATCCAAGGAAAGCAGCAGCAAGAAAATCAAAGCAAACTCAAGCAGTAGAAAGCAAAATACAAGACAGCCAAGAAGACAACCGAATATCAACAACACAATACCATCTCCTCAAGCAGCAGCAATCAAAATCCAAGAAAGCCAAGTACGCAATCGAATATCCATTGAACCAGAGAAATGGACAAAATAATCCAGAAACAAAAAGAAACCAGAGAGGTGATCAGAAATCTTCTAAAGAATTTCAAAAAAACACCAAAAATACGAATTACCCGAGATTATCTTACAAAGCAACGTCAAGTCTTGAAGGAACAATGGGAGAAATTCGTAATGAACGAAACAGTGATTGATGAAACCTACGAAGATGAGAACCATCAATATAAATAAGATAAATATTTTGAGGAAATAAACAACATTTACGAAGAAATGCTCAAACTCATTGAAAATGCTCACCAAACAATCAACAGCGAAGACATGGCTGCAGATAAAACACTGACTTCTCAACAACAGCAACGCTACAAACGGCCAGTAGCGGATCTAGGATCTGGCTGTGGGGGGGGGGCATGCAGTTTGGAGATCCATTTTGAGACCTTAAGTAATAAAATTTATAATAAATAAATTTTATAATTTATAATAAATAAATTTTATAATTTATAACAAATAATAGAGATCAGATTAGGTTTAATGCAAGACCGTACGCAACTTCAGTCGAACTAAACTTCACGACAACGCGGCAAAACATTATTTTTTATGAAATTTAAGGAGCTATATCGCACTAAGCGGCAACTGAACTTCATACGAATTCGTGTAAAGTGTAGTTCCGATGCAGTGCAGTTCCAGCGAGTGCGGTCTAACCTGTAAGGCTCAAGTATTGTTTTTCCTTTAATGATATCCGTTTTTTGTGTGCCTTTATATCCGCTCCTGTCGCGCTTCAAAATGTTTTCATTACAAAGTACAATAACAATTATTCATAATTGCTGTAGCGGAGATAGAAGCAAATTCAAAGGTGCACAATAATTTTTAGCCATATATGCTTGAACCACGCGTACAAATTCGTTTATTTATATTATTTAAAAATTGACTAGGTACCTTCATTATATTATTATATTTTTAAATTAGCTGTGGGTATGTCTTAAACTTCCCATTTTTGACAAGATTTGAAAACTGTTTTTAATTGGCTAGTTCAGAAAAATTATATTCAAGTGTCATAAAATAATTTGAAATATAGAAAGCAATACATTACAAAGTGTAGAATTTTATATTCCGTCTAAAGAATTGTTAAGATATGAAATTTGATGAGACAAAATAACGTGGTTGGCATAGCGTATACACGAAAACTCATTCACGCTGGCAGAATTGGGTCGCGGTTAATTCTTAGAGCAGCTTTGTCTTATGTCGTAAAGTGTCAGTTTGAACAAAAAAAAGTTTCTCTTTGATTTAGATAATTCAGGAAAAATGAGATCTTAGAGGACTAATACCGTGTCAAAGCACATATATATGAGCTCATATATATGTGCTTTGACACGGTATTAGTCCTCTAAGATCTCATTTTTCCTGAATTATCTAAATCAAAGAGAAACTTTTTTTTGTTCAAACTGACACTTTACGACATAAGACAAAGCTGCTCTAAGAATTAATCGCGACCCAATTCTGCCAGCGTGAATGAGTTTTCGTGTATACGCTATGCCAACCACGTTATTTTGTCTCATCAAATTTCATATCTTAACAATTCTTTAGACGGAATATAAAATTCTACACTTTGTAATGTATTGCTTTCTATATTTCAAATTATTTTATGATTCGGCTGTGGGGGGGGGCTTTAGCCTCTATAGCCACCCCCCTGGATCCGCTACTGCAAACGGCAGAGAAATAAAATAGCCATGTTTATACGGTCGTATAAAGGAAGGGTTAGCTGAATCACTCTCAAATCTAGCATGCGAACAATACCTTAATATACTAGAACAGTATTGGAGAGACATCATGCTAACTCACGATGACATAATAGCAAACGCCACTTCTCCAGACGAATCGGACTATCTTAAACAAGATGAATACGCTGAAATCGAGAATATGTACCAAGAAGTCGCAGTCGAGACTAAAGAAAAGACAAATAAAACGGCCAAACAGGGGAGCAGCAATAGCGAGGTCAAGCTAGAAAGAATCAACATTCCAACATACAATGGGCGTTATGATTCTTGGCCATCTTTCCATGATCTATTCAAGACACTGGTACATAACAACAAATCATTAAACAATATCCAGAAAATGCAGTATCTTAAGACGCACTTAACTGAAGAACCAGGCAACATAATAAAACATCTACAGGTCACAGCTGATAATTATACAACAGCCTGGAAGTTGATAGAACAACGATACGATAACAAGAGACTGATCTTTACAACATACATCCAGAATTTAATGAATCAAGCAGCAATCTCAACAGAATCAGCTAATTCATTGAAGAAGATCCTAGATACAACACCAGAGTGTATATCTGGAATACAAAATTCGGGTAAAGATACACAAAACTGGGGAACATTGGTGGCGTATATCATTCTCCAAAAACTAGATAAGGAATCGCAACAACTATACGAACAAGCCTTAACAAAACCCCGGGAAATCCAAGAAATAGAACCACTATTAAAGTTCATTGAAAAAAGATTCCAATCAATGGAAACAATGAACGCTGATTGTAAGCAATAACCAACATACCAATCAAGATCTCCCTCTTCAAGAACTTACCATTACCATGCAACATTGAATACAATCAAATGCGAGTTGTGTAAGGGCGATCATCCACTCTACACATGCAGAACATTTTTGCAGAAGGGATCATACCAGAGAAATGAATATGCAAAGGAAAAGAAACTGTGTATAAACTGTCTAAAACCAGGACACTTCACTTCAAACTGCCTATCAACAAAAAGATGTCAAAGATGTGATAGGAAGCACCATACTTCGGTACACTTCGACCAAAATTCAAAAATTCCGAGACGATAAATGGCTGGTGAAAGAATAACCCAATCAGGGAGATTGCAGTCCCACAATGCACAACAGACAGCAGTGCTCTTCTGGCAACTGCTGTAATCAAAATAAGTGGACCAAACAATAACATACAATGTGTCAGAGCATTAAAGACCAAGGTTCGCAAGCGTCACCGAAAATGTAGCAAGCAAACTACAACTACAAAAAACAAAGATTGATGCAACAGTATCCGGACTTGGCTCACACGAGGTATTAACAGTAAAATATAAGGTGAACATCAATCTAAGCAGCAATTCAAACATCTGTACCACTGCATATGTTGTAAAAAATGTCACAAAAACACTCCCATCCACACGTATACCAACAGAGTGGGAGCACTTACAAAAATTAATACTAGCTGATCCTACATACAACATCCCAGGCAGAATCGACATGATTGTGGGTGCAGAAGTGATTGCAGAAATACTCCAGGAAGGAGTCATCAAGGGAAAGGCAGGCTCACCTATAGCTCAACAAACCATCTTTGGATGGATTATATCTGGAAATACTGACAACAACACTCAACAATTATCATTATCATGTCATATCACACTAACTGATTTGAACAATCAAGTACGCAAGTTCTGGGAAACTGAAAAACTAGGAAATGAAACACAAGAAGGCCAAAAAAATGAATGCGAAGAATACTACCAGCAGACTGTATCTCGGAACAATGAGAGAAGGTACATTGTAAGGATACCTTTCGAAGTTCAACCAGAACTTTCAAGCAATCAGTCAAAGAAGAGAGCGATTGCGAGATTACTTCACATGGAAGGAATCTTTGCTAAAAATCAAAAACTAGCCGAAGATTGCAAAACGTTTATGAAGGAGTATTTTGAGTTAGGACATATGAGCAAATGCATAACATGCAATGAACAAGGGGCATACTACCTACCACACCACGCTGTTAGTAATCCAAACAGGTCAACAACAAATCTAAGGGTAGTATTTGATGCCGCAGCGAAGTCTGCAACAGAAAAAAGCCTTAACCAACTAATGCATACAGGGCCCAAAATACAAGAAGACCTCACTTCAATACTCATACGATGGCGAAAACATAGAATTGTATTCTCAGCTGACATACAGAAGATGTACCGACAAATCTTAATCGACCTGCCAGATCGTAAATACCAACGGATCTTATGGAGAAACTCCCCAAATGAAGATATAATGGAATATGAACTAAACACTGTCACTTATGGAACAGCATAAGCACCATATCTGGCTATGAGAACACTGAAACAACTGGCAGAAGACGAAGGGAAGAATTATCCGCAGGCCGCTCAAAGTCTACTAACAGATTTCTACGTGGATGATGTCATGACAGGTGGAGATTCAATTGAAGAAGTAAGAGAACATAAAAAACAACTCACCAATCTCCTCAAAACTGGTGGATTCCAGTTGCATAAGTGGAATAGCAATATCAATAGGTTACTGGGAAAGGAGGTAAATTCCATGGAGAGTCTCGAATTAGATAAAGAAGAATACGTTAAAACACTTGGCATTCAGTGGCATCCATCAAAAGACTACTTCTCGTTCGAAGTCAAGCCGTATGAAGCAAAATCCACCTGGACAAAGAGGAACGTGTTATTAGAAATCGCCCGAATATTCGATCTACTAGGGTAGCTCGCACCAATCGTTCTACGAGCAAAATTATTGATGCAAGACATTTGGATGGAAAACAATCTCGACTGGGATGATCCAATTCCCACCACACTGAAAACGAAATGGGAAGATTATAGAAGCAATCTCAACAGTATAACAAATATCTAAATAGAAAGATGGACGAACTACTCACGTACTGTCAACAAGATTGAAATTCATGGTTTTTGCGATGCATCTGAAAGAGCATACGGCGCCACCATATACATGCGAATAATAGATAAAAATGACAAAATTACAACAACTCTATTAACTTCCAAATCAAAGGTGGCACCAAAATAAAAGAAACAAAAGGGCAAGAAAACTTTAACTATACCCAAACTAGAATTATGTGGAGCGGTTTTACTAGCAAACTTGCTGTGGAAAGTAAAAAAGGATCTGGATATCGAGAAGATAGAGACATATGCATGGTGCGACTCAACTGTTGCCTTGTTAGGATAAGCGCAACTCCAAATAAATGGAAAACTTTTGTGTCGCACAGAGTACAAGAAATCCAGAGATTAAACACAGGATACTCATGAAGACACGTTAAATCAGAAGAGAACCCTGCAGACCTAGCAACAAGAGGTACATCTCCAGGTTCCCTAAAAGAAGCATCAATTTGGTGGAAGTGGCTACAATCAAAGCAACCTTGGAAAATCCAACCAAGTTCAGACTTAAGAACAGAACTGGAGCTTAAGATCACTTCACATCTTATTACCAAGGAAGAATTCTATCCACAAGACGACATCATTGCAAGATTTTCATCACTCACCAGAACAATAAGGGTGATGGCATTCTGTGTCAGATATATCGAAGTCATAAAGGGAAAAATAGAAGCTCGAAAAATTTCAAAAAGATCTGAAAAGGAAATACGAGAAGAAAAAGGAACTTTACAAAAACGAAATCTATTACCATTAGAGGTGAAAATTACACACCTTTCGAAACTAAACACGGATGAGCTAAAGAACGCTCATATCAACATCATAAAAATGGCCCAAAAGCACTACACGAAGAATACAAGGTTCTACAAGAACAAGGTTCAATCCCAGCTAGAAGCAACATAACCAACTTGAACCCATTTATCCAAAAAGGTATACTACGGGTTGGAGGAAGACTGCAAAACTCACAACTGTCTCCAGAGGCAAAACATCCGGCAATAATTCCACATAAGTCACATCTGGCAAAATTGATCATAGACTGGGCGCACAAGGCAACACTTCATGGTGGAAACGATCTTACCATGGCATGCATCCTAACTAGATATTGGATTTTAAAAGGAAGAGGGAGATGTGAATAACTTCATTAAGAAATGTGTTAAATGCCAAAGATTCAACATACTATGCAGGCCCGATTATGATGAAAACAAGCAAAATCCGGAACGCGAAATTAACAAAGGGATATATAGCAGTCTTTGTATGTCTAGCAACAAAAGCATTTCATCTTGAAGCAGTTTCTGACCTTTCAACAGACATGTTCTTAGCCGCATTCGATAGAATGATTTCTAGACGAGGACTGGTAAGTCACCTGTATAGTGACAATGCCACAAACTTTGTAGGAGCCAGCACCAAAATCAAAAACCAATATTAAAACAAAACGAAGAGTTCACGGAGGCAATGGCAAACCCAGGAGTAACATGGCACTTCATACCACCAGCTTCTCCACACTTCGGCGGACTCTGGGAAGCTGGAGTGAAATCACTCAAACTCCACCTAAAAAAGACAATTGGCGACACTCATCTTACTTATGAAGAATTCGCAACCTTCCTTTTAAAAATAGAGGCGTGTCTCAACTCCAGACCATTATGCCCAATGAGTGGTACCCAAGAAGATTTAGAATCATTAATCCCAGCACATTTCCTGATCGGCTCAAATATGTTCTGCAGGGATACAGATAACGTCCTCAATACAAATGAAAACAGGCTGACACGATGGCAATACCTAAATAAATTAAACCAACAATTCTGGAAGAGATGGTTGTCGGAATATCTCACAAAGTTACAAAAACGTTCCAAATGGACAAATACATCAAATAACATTGCAGATGGTGATCTGGTCCTTATATGAGAAGATAACATTGCTCCGGCAAATTGGTGTATGGGTAGGGTTCAAACAACATACCCTGTACAATCGAGAAAAACCCAGTCGTAAAACCACAAGACCAACTAACGTGCCACCATCTTCAGTCACCAATAATAAAACCAAGAAAACTCATTAAAAAATTTAAAATACGACCAACAACGATCCCTACTCGACCAGCAATAGAAGAACATATAGAGCGACACCAAGCCAGGAAGAGAGGAAGTGAAACCATACAAAATACTCAAACAAAAAAAGCCCGACCAACCATTCCATCATTACTTGTATCCATTGCACTGGCATCGATTATCTGGCCACTGCCAGTACAAGCCAATATTCTAATACACCATTTACCACACATCCAGGATTATATTTTGAAGATAACGGTAGCATCAACCTCATCGCATCAAATTGGCGAATGGTAACATATTATAACTTAGCCATCTACAAAAGCCAACTAGTAGGAGTATACAACATGGTATACGAGATAGATCTAGGATGCAAAGCTCTTAACTCATCTGAATGCCTCAATATACTCACAATATTAAGAGCACATGTAGCAACTACCGAAGAAAGAAATGTAATTTTGTATGAAAGAGGGGGAAGGATCAAAAGGTCCCCTTTCGACATTATTGGAAAAATATCAAATAAATTATTCGGCGTTTTAGATCAAGATTACGCTCGTAATAATGAGATGCAGATTGACAAGGTGAACCAAGATGACGAATACACTAGAAACTTCTACGAAATCAGACTTCAATTGTAGAAACCACACTTAACATCCTTAAAACAACAGGGCAACAAACCACAAACCAATTCAAATTACTACATGAAAGAGTTAGTAACATAACTACAACAATGTTAAACACTCAGCATGGAACAACCCATCATTTGATAATAACTCCTCAACAACTTCGAAGACATCTGACTGATATCCGGCAGCACATACTGGCAACAATGACACAACCTGCAAGTGAACGCCCAGACCAAATACTTCAAATATATAAATTGATGAATGTTCACGGAAGAATAACTAGAAGCTGTGTAATTTTTGAGTGCAAAATACCAATACTAGACTCAGAGAGATACCAAGTGTTTAGGATAATAACCGTTCCAACACCATTTCAGGACCAATTTACCTTCATTTCGCCATCATCAAAATATATATTAACTAATCTAGCACGAGAAAAATATCCAATGCAAGAAAGCGAATTCGAAAAATGCATTACATAGAAGAAGGGTTGCATTACTGTCCGAAACATCATCCCCTGTACAATCTCCAATCTAATACATCCCAATGTGAAATTAATTTATTAAACCATAACAAGGAAATAGAAGGCAAGTGCAAAGTAGTACGCATCAAGCCCAAACAAGTTTGGATAGTACTGCGAAACCTCAATAGTTGGCAATATGTAATGGACAAAGAAACAACATTCAATCTGGTTTGCAAGGAAAATGCATTGACCGTTACTCAATGACGGAATACTAACCTTAGAAGCAGGATGTCAACTTAAATTGGATACTATGGTTATCACTGCACACGAATCATATACAACAAGACTGAATACATCATTTACTCCACAACTGAACTTAAGCACTATTATACAAAAATTTACCCAGGAACCACTTACCCAAGATGCCAGGGCATTAAGTGTATTTCACTATCCAGATGAGTAAGTGAGAGACTTAGAACACTCTGTACAACAACTAAAAGAAGCAGAAATCCCCAAACCCAATAACTCCAACAATACACATCATATTATTCATTACTCGAGCTCTACAATACTCATTATACTGCTGATTATTGCTGTCATAAAAAGACGTCAGAAATCACATAAACTTACACTACACCAGGATCCACTCATCCAAGATGGCAGAAGACCTGGAGGCCAGATAAAATCTTGGCGCAGAACAGTCGACAAGGAATCACAAAAGCTCGGTAAAAGTTGGGGAGAGCTAAAATACATTTCCAGAAACCGAACGAGATGGCGTGTAGCGGTAGTTGACGCCCTGTGCCCCTTAGAGGGGTCAAGGATCTAAGTAAGTAAGTAAGTACACCAGCACCAAGAACTTCTGCCTAGAAGACATGGGGAAAATGTTGAAGGTATCAACAGGAACACCAACGACAATAAAACCTAACACCAAATTCCCACGGCAGTACTGACAGTCGCAGTATGCTGACACTGAGTCACAACAGAATACCTTGGCTTTTCATTTGTGTTGCATTAAAGCGCAGTATCATCAATAATTTTATTTTGTTTATTATTTATGTTTTGATTTGCTTTCCGCATTTACTGTCTTTAATAGGTCAACCAAAAGTAATAATTATTATTAATAAGCAATATTTGTAATGAACTATGTTTCGAAATAACTATAAGGAATACCTGTATAATACAATAATTGGAGTTATCATAATGTAAAAGTAAGCATTAATTGTAGTATAGTCGTAAGTTCCAATCAATAAAGCAGAATAAGTTTTAATACCAAATAAGCGTGTTCTCTCTCTTTGCATCGATCCCCGACCAGTGTTAAGATCGGTGCAAGGTTAACACTCATGTCTTGTTCAAAAAGTTATATTTTCGCCATGTCGCTGCATGAACATAGATTTTTTGGACTCCATTGGATTTTTTCTGGACATGTTCATAATCCTACCATCTGTTTAATCGTATCAGTCTTTAAAATTGTATGGTTGTCTATTAATATTTTGTATGTATTTAAATAGTGAGACAACGACCTTTCCAAAGACAATCAATTTTGAAATTCGGATAAGTACTTTCCGATTTATAGCCAATTTTATGTAGATATTTTGACAATTTTAAATTTTTTTTCTGTAAAAAATATTTCTAATGTAAAATTTTAATATTTGAAATTATTTTGTGAAGCTTGTGAGCAACGCACAGTTATGTTTTGTAGGCTCCCGGAAATTTATCCAGAATTTTTTTTGGAAAAAACGCCAGAAAATTCTTTATAGAAATTTCTGGCTTTTTTCCAAGGAAAAAATCCCAAACTTTTCTGGCAAAATTTCTGATTTTCAGGCTTTTTGTCCTTAAAATTTTCTGGCGTTAAAAAAAATTTTCTGGCCAGATAAAATTATTTGGAAAAAAAGCCAGAAACTAAATTTCTGGCGTTTTTTCCTTTTTATGTTTTGGAAAAAAAAGCCAGAAAACTGTATTTTGTATAAATTGTTGTAATAAATAAACAGTTTTATTACACATTCCTTGTCTCTATCTTCTATTGTGAGAATGATTATTTAGTTGCTTTCGCGCATTTATAATTGACTCATTGACGTTGTAAAAAAAAAGTAACATGCAGACTTATGGATACGAAACTGTTTGTGAAAAGCAAAACAACAGTAGTCTTTTGTATATTTTCGAACCCAAACAATTGTATAAAAAAATATTGATATAAGAACAAGCAGTTGCAGATTCACACGAAAACTACAAATGTCCATGTTGCCGAGACACGTTGCAAGTTTAAATTTAGTATAAAAATTTTGTTCTTTTGCATTTTGTTAAATAAATTGTTACAAATAAAAACGTAATTGAAAACTTTAGAAATTGTTTGTATTTTTTTAAAATTCGCTACTTGTTCAATAATGTAGACAGTTCTATCACAACAGAAAACAACAGCCCCTGACATCGACCGGCGGGGAAGTGGCGCGCTGCGACACGGCCACGGCGCGGGTGCGGCGCGACGCGGGTGTGGTACGGCGCGAGTTAACATTAGCAACTAATGTCAACTTCGTCGCAACCAAATTTAATCAAGTTCCGTTGACGATGCACAAAACATAATTTAATCTTTCAATCCAGAACCAGACATAAACGAAAACAAGACAACAACGTTTGGTTCACACGACTTATGAACAAAGGAGAAGATAACAATATGGGAACGCAATGGATATGAAAGAGAATATCAAAAGGATATAAATAGCGCCACAGCGGAAGATGGACTTCACTCCTTTTTAACAACGGCAGTTGATCAGTTCGGATCATTTAATATATGAATATAATAACTTGTAACCTATTTGAGTTAAAATTTAAATAAAGATTTTTTTTACATGAATGTGTAAATAAAAATTTAATTGGGGGCTCAACCGGGATGCTCAAGTATAAATTCGAGAAGAAAAAAGTATCGAAAAACTTTAAAAAAGAGCATCTATGCCAAATTAACAGAAAACGTGTTACTTGAAAAACATTAAGTAAAGTGAATAAAAAAAAACGCGTGTTGAGCACAAAAAAATAAGTATCCTGAGTAAAGGAGAAATAAAAACATTTTGTGACAAAAACTTCATAAATAAAAAATACTCTGACGAACAGAAGCAGGAAAGCAGCCACCTTTTAAAAGAAGACACTACAGGATTATTAGTAAGAAATTATAAAAAAAAAGTGAAAAATATATATATAGGTTTATAATAATATTGAAAGTAAAGTGAAAAATATATAATTATAAAAATGGCAACTAACGTAGAATTATTGGAAAGTGCTATCGAATTAGCTGTAAACAATCTTTTAAGCTCCCAACTTAGTGAATTGCATAATGAAATAGCAGGTCTAAAAATAGATTTAAGTAAAGTCAAAAATGAATCTAGTGTAATAGGTTTTGAAACATAAAAAAAAAAGTTATCGATATTAGAATATTACAATCAAGTTAATGAAAAATTAACGTTACTCATTAATAAGACCATAATGACATATGGCAATAAAAATGAACTAACGGCAGAAATGAACAAATCTAATAGAAGAAATGCTCTAAGAGTATTTATAACAGGGTTAAACAATCCTTTAAACACTATATTATTCAGTCTACAACCAGAAGCATTATCTAAAGCACAAGATCTAGAAAGCAATAATATACGCTCAAATTTTGCTTTACAGTTCTCTCATAGGAATAAAATAGACAATTCCAATCATTTACGCTTTGCTCAAAAGCAAAATACTTTTCAACAAAGAAAACCTACACCAATGGAATTAGGGTCATCTGCACACAGACCAAGAAATAATCATGATGTTAATAGATTTAATCAAATACATCAACAAACGAATCCTAATCCATTCCGACAACCGAATCAATTTTGCCCTCAGAATAATAACTTTCAAAGAAACTTTACTGCACAGCAACAACCACAAAGACCTCTGTTTAAAAGGGATAGGGAACCGAGCGCACAACATAGCTCACAACCGCCAAATAAAGTCAGATTATATAATTTAGCGTAAGATCATTTTTTAGACGAAATAAAGGACATCCCCACATCTACAGAAAATTAAATGGGAAGTTCTTAAAAATTTTAATTGATACCGGCGCAACTAGTTGTTACGCTAGTACCAATATCTTAGAAGGTAGAGAAGAATTAGTAATTAAGAAAAAAGTAAAAACAGTAAACGGATTTACAATTATAACACACTTTTATGATGTATATATATTTCATAAAATAGTTAGATTCTATGAGATTAATATATAGAGATAGGAAAGAAAAAATGTTTATGGAACATGAAAAGCAACCCGATGAAGTTGTATTACAAAATAGGAAATCAGGTATAACAGAAAATTGTCAGTCAAGCAATAGCAATCTAGACACACAATCCATTATTAGCAGGGACCCAAGCACTTGCGCTCCAAATAATGAAAATAATAAACAAACAATCTTGTATGACACTCGTAAACGACGAGATGAAGAAATAAATAAATTATTAAATGATAATGAAATAGAATTATTTCGGGAAAATTTAGTTAGGGAGACAAAGAAATATATTGGGGAAATGTATTCAAAAATAGATATGATATTACCATTCCGCACAGATGTTAGAGCGGAAGTTAAAACACAAAATGAGACAGCAATATGGAGTAAGCAATGCCCTTATCCTCTGTCAGCAAACAACTTCGTAAATAACGAAGTAAAGAAATTATTAAAGGAAGGTGTTATTAGGTGTTTGGGCGACCTGCATCGTGCCTGATCGGGAAACTATTGATTGCTCAGAACTTGGTCTGGGCCAGTAGCGCAACAATCAGTCACGATGAAGTGCTTGTTTTACCTCCTCGTGGTGGTCCCCGGGCAACTATTTATGTATCCCAATATACATAAATAGGCTAAAATTACAAGTGCGAAAAGGCCTAGCTTTCTAGGATAGGTTACGGAGGTTAGCATTCTCCGTAACTGAAATCAACCCGCTACCGAAACCAACACTACGCCTCGGATAATTAATGATAACTCGTTGACGACTTTTGGCTATTGTACCCGGACAAAGATTGGTTTCTGGAATGTGAAGACGCTTCTTGACAATGGAAAAGAAGGTCCTCAGAATGCCAGATTCCTGCAACTAGAGAAGGAATTCATGCGGTATAGGATGGACATCTTAGGGATAAGTGAAGTTAGATGGCTGGGTTCGGGGAAGTTCAAGTCACCAACCCGTAACACTGTACTATTCTATTCCGAAAAAACACCTGGAAGCGCTCGGGAATCTGGCGTTGGATTGCTGCTTTCCAAAACAGCTCTCAAAAGCCTAATTTCCTGGGAGCCTTTAGGTGACAGGATCCTGAAAGCCAGGTTCCGGACTAGAGTACGTCGCGTCACCATCATACAGTGTTACGCCCCAACTTTGCTCTCTTCTGACGAGGAGAAGGAGGCCTTTTATAACCGGCTGAGTGCTGCTTATGATAGCGTTCCACGAGGTGATATAGTTATGGTGATGGGAGACTTAAATGCCAAGGTTGGCAATGACAACACTGGGCTAAGGCATGTCATGGGAAAACATGGTGTTGGTAACCGAAACGACAATGGCGAACGATTTGTCGATTTCTGCAACGCCAACGGCCTTGTTATTGGAGGGACCATGTTCGAGCATAAGACGTGCCACAAAGTCAGTTGGGTGTCGACTGACAGACAAGCAACTTCCAACCAAATTGACCACTTCGCGATCAGCCGGCGTTTTAGAAGCAGTCTCCAGGACGTCCGTAACAGAAGAGGTGCTGACATGGGAATGGCCCGGGACCACCATCTGATAATTGCTACCGTAAGATTGCGTACAGCTGCAGTTCGGAGATCCCAAGGAAACACTCGAATGCCCAAGTTTAATACAGATAGACTAAAGGATCCTGCAGTGCGCCAACAACTAGGGGACCACCTTTCACAAGGATTGAACGCAATCAGCAGCACGGAAACCACATCCATCGAAAATCATTGGTGTGCTGTGAAAAATGTGTTCATATCCGGTGCTGAAAGTATAGTCGGCCGGGCGCAAGGAAGAAATAGTGCTTGGCTTTCCGACGAAACTTGGGCAAGGATCGAAGAAAGGAAACACCTTAAAGCTCGCATCGCAGCTACCCCAGCAGCAGGGAGAAACGAGCTTGAGTCTACGTACCGCATGAAGATGAGGGAAGTTCACCGTAGTGTGCGACGTGATAAGCGTAGCTACATCAACGCATTGGCTACAGAAGCAGAAGAAGCCGCTAGTAGGTGTGACAGTAGGACCGTCTACAGAATTACCAAAGAGCTCACTGGTGTCCAGAGCTCTAAACAACACCTGGTTAAAGACACAAACGGATCCCTGCTAATTTCGGATGAGGACCAGCTCATAAGGTGGAGGGAACACTTTTCTGCGGTTTTAAACCGCGTTTTCGCAAGTGAAGTGAACCCTATTCCCACTGAGCTACCCGAAGTAACAATTTCCCGAATACGCACCGTACCCCCCAGTAAAGAAGAAATTATCACCGCCATCAAAGCACTGAAGAACAACAAAGCGGTTGGACTTGACGGTATTCCTGCAGAGCTCTTAGGAGCAGCCCCAACGACATCGAGCGAGCTACTGCACCCACTTATTAAGAGAGCTTGGGAAGCAGAGAGCTTTCCTGAAGAGTGGAAAAAAGGAATGATTGTCAAGCTCCCAAAGAAAGGAGATCTCACACAGTGCGAAAACTGGAGAGGAATATGCGTTCTGCCTGCAGTAGCCAAGATAATAGCAAGGATAATATTGGACCGAATTAAAGACCACCTCGAAGACACACTCGACGCCGAACAAGCAGGTTTCCGCACTGGATCTTCCTGTGTTGATCACATCAACACCTTGAGGATCATCATCGAACAGTGCGTTGAATATCGATCACCACTTCACCTGCTGTTCATCGATTTTGAAAAGGCGTTCGACAGTGTCAATAGAGAATTTATTTGGCTTGCTTTGCACAGGAGGGGCATCCCAGATAAATTGATTGCTATTATCAAGGCTACATATGATGGATCCAGGTGTCACGTTTTGCACAAAGGTAGGCTGTCAGAGGAGTTTGAAATCCAAAGTGGAGTTAGGCAAGGCTGTATACTGTCACCAATACTGTTCCTGTTGGTGATAAGTGACGTACTGCACGCAGCTTTGTCAAATGGAAATGGAGGAATTCAGTGGACTCTGCAATCTCACCTCAAACATCTGGACTACGCGGACGACGTATGCTTACTCTCTCATAGGATCATGGATCTCCATCAAATGACAACAAGGGTGGAGAGAGAAGCAGAAATCGTAGGGCTTAAGATCAACTCGGCAAAAACTAAAAGGATCAGCCTTGGAACTTCCTCATCAATCCAAGTAAATATTTCTGGACAACCGGTAGAGATGGTAGAGGATTTCCAATATCTTGGGAGTATTATCTCTACGGGTGGCGGAACTGAACTGGACGTAAACAGCCGAATCAGAAAAGCAAAGGCTGCGTTCGGAATGCTGTCCAAAATATGGAGAAACAACTCTTTTAGCTTAAAGACCAAGCTACGACTGTTCCGCTCCAATGTTGAATCCGTTCTGCTTTACGGCTGCAGCACTTGGAAAGTCACTGAAATTGTCACTAGGAAGCTGCAAACCTTCGTTAATAGATGTCTACGAAACATCTTGAGGATTTTCTGGCCCAACCGTATCTCCAATGCCGAACTTCATGCGAGAACGGGTCAGGAGCCCATAGACTCCATTATACGAAGAAGAAAGTGGCAGTGGATTGGCCATACGCTTCGAAAAGGCGATCGGTGCATTGCATCTCAAGCAATGCAGTGGAACCCGCTCACACAGGAGGGAAGACAAGTGGGCCGGCCTAGAAGTACATGGCGAAGAACGGTCGAACAGGAATCGGCACGACTGGGGAAAAGTTGGAGAGAGCTGAAATATATTTCAAGAAATCGTACACGATGGCGCGTAGGTGTAGTGGAGGCCCTATGTCCCGTAAGGGAAACATCACGGACGTAATAGGTCCGAGGACCTAAGTAAGTAAGTAAGTTATTAGACCATCGAAGAGTCCATATAGTAGTCCAGTATGGGTTGTGCCAAAAAAGGGTCTCAATGAAGACGGCACAACAAAAAACCGTTTAGTGATAGATTTTAAAAAATTAAACGAGAACATAATTAGTGACAAGTATCCTTTTCCAGATACGAATGTCATTCTTAGCAATTGAGGAAAAGCAAAATTCTTTCCACCATTGATTTAGAAATTGGATTCCACCAAATACTCATGAATGAATCAGACATTAAAAAAACTTCATTTTCAATTAATAACGGTAAATTCGAATACGTCCGAATGCCATTCGGGTTGAAGAACGCTCCTTCAATTTTTCAAAGGGCAATGGATGATATCTTAAAACCATTTAATGGAAAAATATGTCACGTATATATTGACGACATTTTAGTATTTTCAAATAACATGGAAGAACATCGAAACCATCTAAATCAAATTATAAAAACGCTGAAAGAAGCAAACATGAAAATATCTTTAGAAAAGAGTAAATTCTATGAAACGCAAGTAGAATTTCTTGGTTATATAGTAAGTAAAAACGTAATCACCACACATTCCGACAAAGCAAAATGTATAAATGAGTTTCCAGAACCAAAGATACTCAGACAACTGAGAAGTCATTTAGGAATGACAGGATATTATAGGAATTTCATTGAAAACTATGCCCAGATAGCAAAACCACTTACGCAATATCTTCAGAATGAAAACGGAAGAATATCCCAACACATAGACCAGGAAGGGCAAGAAGCATTTAAAAAACTAAAACAACATTTAAAAGAAAATATTAAATTAGCACAACCAGACTTCAACAAGAAGTTTGTACTGACTACAGATGCGAGTAATGACGCGATTGGCGGTGTGTTAAGTCAGGAAGAAAAACCTATAATATTTATTTCAAAAAGCAAAACAGAGCAAAGTTACGCCACTAATGAGAAAGAACTATTTGCAATAGTTTACGCCTTAAAAAACTTAAGGAACTACCTTTACGGTGTTAGGAACCTAGAAATACATACTGACCACCAACCGTTAACATTTGCGGTTTCAAAGCGCAACCCTAATATTAAAATGAAACGTTGGCATGCGATTATTGAGGAATACGCTCCAAAATTCATATACAAGCCAGGGAAAGATAATCTAGTCGCGGATGCGTTAAGCCGACGAAATTTAAATCAAATAACTGCCATTCGGCAGAAAGTAGTAACAATACTGTCATACATAAAACGCAACAAGTTCTTAATTAATTTAAACAGCAAATAATACTAGATAAAGGTAACTATACGATACACGAGAGAGTAGAAAATTTTAATGGAAAGATAAGACACATAATGGAATACAAAGAGGCAGGAGAGCTCGTGCCAATACTTAAAGAATTTTTACAACCAGGGACAGTGTGCATATATTGTACAATAGAAGATTTGTATGATATTAAAACAACGTTAATAGAAACGTTCACTAACAAATTTTTACATACAGAAACATTAGCTAATGATGTAACAAATAGGGAAGATCAACTAAGTATAATGGAAGATACCCATAAACGTGCCCATAGGGGATGGGAAGAGAATATTAAGCAAATAAAGAAACAATTATACTGGACAAACTATAGAAAAGATTTTAAAGAATATGTTACAAATTGCGAAATTTGCAACACAAATAAGTATGAGAGGCACACACAGAGAGTACCAATTGGAGGGACTCCAATTCCTTTCAAAGAGGGGAGACAGCTCCACATAGATATATTTTACGCTGAAAATTTAAAATTTTTAACAATTATAGATGCATATTCAAAGTATGTATTAATAAAACATCTAGAAGACAAAACTAATCTTTACGATAAAATACTAGAATCGTTACAGGTATTCCCAGAAGTAGAAACAATATGTTCAGATAATGAAACTACATTTAAATCAATCATATTCAGATCTTTAATGGATAGGTTAAAAATAAAAATATTTTATGTTCCAAAAGGTCACAGTACGACAAACGGACAAATAGAAAGAGCACATACTACGCTCATAGAAATTGCAAGGTGTATTAAGAAAGAAAACGCATTAACAAGTAATCTATAAGCTATAATTAGAGCAACAATCCAATACAATAAAACAATACATTCCTCAACAGAGAATAGACCATATGAAATAATGTTTAATAAAGTCAAACATGATTTATCACTTGCATTAGCTATCACACAAGAGAAAACGTTAGAGAACCATAATAAGAAAAGAAAATGTAAGGATTACAAACCTAATGATACAGTTTACATAAAAAAAATAGGAGACAAATTTCCCAAACTTAAACATAAATACGTTATGCAGAAAATTCAGGAAGACTTAGGGAAAACAGTAAAAATAAAAAATGAAATTGTCCATAAAGACAATATTAAAAATTGAAATATTTTCATTACAGACAATGGAAACCTTTAATTTACTACTTACGTTAATAGGAATAATATTCCCGATAGCAAACTTAGAAATTATAGATTATACAAGGGAGAACTATATGCTCATAGAAAACGGCCACACAGCAATATATAACGAATACAGTAATATATTTCATGTAACAAATCTCACATTTATCAATGAAATAATGGATAAGTTAGAATTTAACATAAAATCAAAAACATTAGAATATCAAGACACAGGAATAGTCGTAGAAGAGGATACAGATACCCTCACAGATATTAATATAATCAGAAGTCTATTAAATCAACTCAGAGTAAAAAAATATAAAAGAAGTATTGATATAACAGGAAAAGTAATTAAATGGATCGCAGGCAATCCAGATCATGATGATCAAATTTAAGTAGAAAATAAGTTAGACGAACTAACAACTAATAACAATAAGCAAGCCGTCATAAACTCTCAGGTATTCGAAGCAATTCAGAAAATGACTCAAATAATTAACTTAGAAAAAAACTTTTTACAAATTAGGTTATTACAACAAAGAAATAAACTAATTATTATAGAGCTACAAAACATGATTCAAACCATTGCCTTAAGCAAAGCAAAAATATTAAATCCAATCATACTTAATGAAAAGGATATAGAAGAAATTAGTAAACATGAACATGGAACTATGTCCATAACAGATCTAATTGATGTTTCGGAGTTTAAAATAATGCAGACACAAGATGCCATTGTAGTTTTAATTAAATACCCAGTTGTTAATAAAAATTGTGAAATATACGAAACAAGAGCGATAGCACAGGAAGATGGAAAATTAATTATAGTAAAAGAAATTGCAAAATGCCAGAATATATTTATTAGTATAAATAATTGTAAAACGGAAATAAACTTTAAATTTTGTAAATTAAGTGAAGAACAAACATGCTTGTCAGAATTGTTAAACAAAAGAAAAACCACTTGTAATAAAATAAAAGAAAAACAAGCAAACTTAGAAATAATTAAGGACGGAACAATTTTAGTATCCAATACACACAGTGTAAAGGCTCTCCCAAACCAATGCGGAACATTCGGTGCGGCGAAGAAACATTCGCAGTTGGTGTGGGCACTCTCATTTATCATCCTGTAAATAAATTTTGAAAGACGAATGTTTCTCCGCCGCGTTGGTGTGGGCACTCTCATATATCAACATGTAAATTAATTTTGACTTGCGAATGTTTTTTCGCCGCACCGAATGTTTCGCATTGGTTTGGGAGAACCTTAAACAATACCATCATAAATGGGACATATCTAATATTATTTAAAGACATAGTTATAATCGATAATAATACATATTATAACCCTAAACAAACAATTACTAATTATATGAAAACACATTCCATTGATCAATACAATATTGACAACTATTTTGAAAACACTAATGTTCAATTAAAGTTTAAATTTGAAAATATAAATACTATTGAACATTTAACTAATATTGTACAAAATACACCAAGTATTCCAATAAGTATAATTTGTATTATTATTGCTATTACAATCATATATATTGTATTTAAACCAAAACAAATTAAAATAACTAATAATAATATACCATTAGAAGGAGTTAAAACTCCATCAGTAAAGCAAACTATAACTACATCAGAGTCCACTCCAGAGATAAACGAACAATCACCATTAGTAAAAGATAACGCAGACATTGTAGCACGCATGTGTAACGATCTAAAGGAAATGTCACGGGACGTAACATATCTAACAAAGAGGGGAGTTAACATTAGAAACTAATGTGAACTTCATCGCAACCAAATTTAATCAAGTTCCGTTGACGATGCACAAAACATAATTTAATCTTTCAATCCAGAACCAGACATAAACAAAAACAAGACAACAACGTTTGGTTCCCACGACTTATGAACAAAGGAGAAGATAACAATATGGCAACGCAATGGATATGAATGAGAATATCAAAAGGATATAAATAGCGCCACAGCGGAAGATGGACTTCACTCCTTTTTAACATTGGCAGTTGATCAGTTCGGATCATTTAATATATAAATATAATAACTTGTAACCTATTTAAGTTAAAATTTAAATAAAGATTTTTTTTACATGAATGTGTAAATAAAAATTTAATTCGCGCGGCCACACGTGAAACGCATCCGCGCTCGCGACGCGCTGTGCCCGCGTCGCGCCGCAACTGTGCCGTGGCCACGTCGGAGCTGTTGTTTTCTGTTGTGAAAGAACTGTCTACATTATTGACCAAGTAGCGAATTTCTAAAGTTTTCAATTACGTTTTTATTTTTAAAAATTTATTTAACAAAATACAAAAGAACAAAATATTTTTACTGAATGTAAACTTGCAACTTGTCTGCTACGATTTCTCGGTAGCATGGACATTTGTAGTTTTCGTGTGAATCTGCAACTGTTTGTGCTTGCAACTTTAAGTTGCAATAGGAGTATATTTTCATGTTTCTGCATGGCAAGATCAACAACACAATGTTTGGTGGAAGGACCTGACATATTACACATATACTTAAAATTACATCTGCTTCTTTTGTGTCTCCCGGATGTTTCTCCGCTTCTTCTTTATCCTAGCGGCTGCTGTTTTCGTTTGTGCTGAAACTATCTTGCTTGTCTGGCCTTTTTTCCAAATTGATATAAGGAAATTATGCCAGAATATGTAACTGATTTTCTGGCCTAATTTCAATTTTGCTTTCTGGTTTTTTTTCCATTTCTGTCTGGCACAATTTCCAACGTTTCTGGCTTATTTTCCACAAAAAACTCTGCTTCTTATTCCAGTTTGAAGCAGAAAAAATTTTCTGGAGTTTTTTCAAAAAAAAAAAATCTGGCCTAATTTCCGGGAGCCGTTTTGTATCCATGATCCATTTTGCATTTTTTTTAGTAAATAAATCAATAAAGCTAATTCTGGAGTGGATTTTGTTGAAATGATCACTTAATATTTATTAGCAATATTTTAGAAGAGGATTAGAGCAATTGGTGTGTTCGTTTTGTTTTTCAAAATTTATCAATTTTGTATTAACTTTTGCAATTAAAATACCAAAAATAGAATTAATTTTTCACTAAATCACATTTTTAGTATGATTTTTTTTAAGTTTTTGCAAAAATTTTAACACAAAAATATCATAAATTTCTACCGTAGTCTTTACCATTTGCCATTGCTCAAAAGCAACGCAAGTTATGTTTTATATATCAAAATTTTAATTAGATTTTCAAGATTTATAATTTTTACATTTTAAAATATTTTATGGACGCGGTGAAATTATAAAATGAAAATTCGTGGAAAAAGCATGATTTTTTGGTAAATAAATCAATAAAAATAATTTTAGAGTGGCTTTTGTTGAAATAATCACTTAAAATTTATAAGCAATATTTAAGAAGAATATTAGAGCGATCAGCGTTGTATAATATTTAATTACCCGATAACTAATTACCCATTACTCTTTTAAATATGTAATTAAATAAAATCTAATTACCCATTACATTACCCATAACATCTTCAAAATGTAATGGAAAAAAATTTAATTACCCATTACATTTTCAAAATGTAATGAAAAAAAAAAATTTCCATTACATTCTAAAACAAAAAATGTGATGGAAAAAAATTTAATTATCCATTACATTTTTAAAATGTAATTAATAAATATCTAATTATCCATTACATTTTTATTATGTAATTAAAAAAATCTATTTACCCATTAGATTTGCAATATGTAATTAAAAAATATCTAAGTATCCATTACATCTTCAAAATGTAATGAAAAAAAAAATTTCTATTACATTCTAAAAATGTAATGGAAAAAAAATTAACTATCCATTACATTCTTCAAATGTAATGGAAAAAAAATTAATTATCCATTACATTTTTGAAATGTAATTAAAAAATATCTAATTACATATGTAATATGTAATTAAATATTATTTAATTACATATTACAACTGTGATATGTAATTAGATATTTTTTAATTACATAGTAGAAATGTAATTGGTAGTTAGATATTTTTTAATTACATAATACAAATATTTTTTAATTCCATTTTAAAAATGTAATGGATACTTAAATTTGTTTCCATTACATTTTTAGAATGTAATGGAGTTTTTTTTTATTATATTTTGAAAATGTAATGGGTACTTACATTTTTTTCCATTACATTTTGAAGATGTAATGGATAATTAGATATTTTTTAATTACTTATTGCAAATGTAATGGGTAATTAGATTTAATTTAATTACTTATTACAAATTAAAATTAAAATGTAATTAAATTACAAATGTAATTAACTATTTGCAACCCTTGTGTTGGTTTTGTTTTTCAAAATTCATCAATTTTTTAGTAACTTTTGCATTTAAAATACCAAAAATTGAACTGATTTTTCACTAAATCACATTTTTTGTATGAATTTTTTTAAGATTTTGCAAAAATTTTAACACAGGAATTTATATTATAAATTTTTACCTCAAACTCATGTATCATTTGTTATGAACTATTAAATATTACTGAAGTTTTAAACCTCTTAAGTTGGCTAAATGGAGCTTTTTTGGTATTTATTTTATTAAATTGTCCCTACTTTTGTTCCTGTAAAACTCACAAAGAGAACAATGCTCAAATATTTGTAGAAAAAGGTGATACCTATAAATGTGCATCATCAGTTTTTCAAAATTTATAATTTTTTCATTAACTTTTAGCAATTTTCTAAGTAAATATACTCAAAAGGTATGAATTGTTCGCTTTATGGAAAATTCTTTCTATTTTAACAATTTATTTTGTCATACCAATTAAATAATTTTAATTTTTATAATATTCTATGTCTTATAACCTTCATTGGATACCTAATTTATAAATATCAAAAAAGTATTGCCCAAGTTATGGCTATTTACATGTATCTTACGTATATTTTTCCAAAAAGAAACAATTTTATCGAATAATAGACTGGATTTTTGCAAAATTTTTCTTTCAATTATGTTTAAAACCCCATATTAAAGCTAAGGGTTATCGCAGAAATATGTTTTATATACCAAAATAACTGCTGATTGGTATAAATTATTAAAAAATTTAAATTTCGATAATGGGTTATATAAAAAGTTATAATATTCACTATTTAATCAAAATAATGCAATTTTATCTGTTCAACCGTATAAGTCTTTAAATTTATATTGTTGTCTATTAATATATATTTAAATAGTGAGACAATGACCTTTCCATAGACATCTAAATTTTGAAATTCGGATAAGTATTTTTCGATTTATAGCCAATTTTATGCAGACAAATTGACAATTTTAAAATTTTTTTCTGGATTTTATCTGTAAAAAATATTTCTAATGTAAAATTTTAATATTTGATATTATTTTGTGAAGCTTGTGAGCAACGAACGGTTATATTTTATATATCAACATTTTTATTAGACTTTCAAGGTTTATAATTTTTAATTTTTAAAATATTTTATGGGCGTGGTGAAAATATAAAAATAAAGGTCGTTGAAAAAGCATGATCGATTCTGAAATTATTTTGGTAAATAAATCAATAAAACTCATTTTAGAGTGGCTTTTGTTGTAATAATGACTTAACTTTTACCAACAATATTTAAGAAGAGGATTAGATCAATTGGTGTGTTGGTTTTGTTTTTCAAAATTTATCAATTTTGTATTAAGTTTTGCACTGAACGTACCAAAAATCAAATTGATTTTTCAATAAATCACATTTTTTGTATGATTTCTTTTAAGATTTCGCAAAAATTTTAACACAGCAATTTAAATCATAAATTTTTACCTCAAATTCATGTATCATTTGTTACGAACTATTAAGTATTACTCAAGTTTGAAACCTCTTAATTTGGCTAAATGGAGCTTTTTTGTGATTTATTTTATTAAATTGCCCCTACTTTTTCCCCGTTAGATTTACAAAAACAAAATTATCTAATATTTGTAGAAGAAAGTTACACCTATAAATGTGCATCCTTTGTTTTTTTTCAAATATATAAATTTTTGATTAACTTTTGAATTTAAAGTACGAAAAAATAAATTGATTTTTCATTAAAACGCCTATATTAGCGTCACAATTGATTTTTTTAAATTCACAAAAAATCGAATAAAATCCATAGAAATGCTCCGATTTGTTCATTGTCAACAATCGTCTACCAGTGGAGAGCACCGTTATCTCAATTGAATTTCTAATTGGATATCTTTTAATATACAAAATCATAACTTCATTTCTACTCAGACGATTATTAAAGTTTTGATCTCAGAATTTAGCAATGAGATATGGCTAAATTTGTGTATAAAAATTATTGAGGGGGTGAACAATTCCATACTAAAAGGGTGTGTAAATGACCCGTCAAATTTATATTACATATATTAAATTCAATACTTGATGAAATTTTTTTTTATTTTAAAAAGCTAATGATGTACGTTGATAGGTGTAACCTTCTTCTATAAATATGTCAATAGTTTTGTGTTTCTTAATCTAACGGGAAAAAAATTACGGGTAATTTAATAAATAAATCACAAAAAAAGCTACATTTAGACAACTTTAGAGGTTTCAAAATTGAGCAAACCTTAATAGTTCATAATAAATTATACATGAAATTTAAATAGAAATTGATAACTTATATTTGTGTGTAAAAATTATTGCAAAATATTAAAAAAATGTGTACTAAAATGTGTTTTAATGAAAAATCAACTTATATGTTCGTAATTTAAATTCAAAAATATTCAAAAATTTATATATTTGAAAAATACAAAGGATGCACATTTATAGGTGTAGTTTTCTTTTACAAATATGTGATAATTTTGTATTTGTAAATCTAACGGGAAAAAAGGATGGGCAATTTAATAAAATAAATCACAAAAAAGCTCCATTTAGCCAAATTAAGAGGTTTAAAACTTGAGTTATACTTAATAGTTCATAACAAATGATACATGAATTTGAGATAAAAATTTATAATATAAATTCCAGTGTTAAAATTTTTGCAAAATCTTAAAAAAATTCATACTAAAAATGTGATTTAGTGAAAAATCAATTCAATTTTTGGTTCTTTAAATGCAAATCTTTAATAAAAAATTGATAAATTTTGAAAATCAAAACTAAAACACCAATTGCTCTAATCCTCTTCTAAAATATTGCTAATAAATGTGATTATTTCAACAAAAACCACTCTAAAATTAGTTTTATTGATTTATTTACCAAAAAATCATGCCTTTTCAACGAATTTTATTTTTATAATTTCACCACGCCCATAAAATATTTTCAAATTTAAAAATTATAAATCCTGAAAATCTGATAAAAATTTTGATATATAAAAAATAAATGCTCTTTGCACAAAACAATTTCAAATATTAAAATTTTACATTAGAAATATTTTTTACAGATAAAATCCAGAAAAATTTTTAAAATTGTCAATTTGTCTGCATAAAATTGGCTATAAATCGGAAAGTACGAATTCGAATTTCAAAATTAAGATGTCGATGGAAAGGCCATTGTCTCACTATTTAAATACATACAAAACATTAATAGACGTCCATACAATTTTAAAGACTAATACGCTTAAACAGATAAAATAGCATTATTTTGACTAAATAGTGATTATTGTTACTTTTTATTTAACCGATTATCAAAATTTAAATTTTGGGATAATCGATACGAATCAACAATTGTTTTGGTATATAAAACATATTTCTACGATAACCAAAAGCTTTAATATGGATTTTTAAACATAACTGAAAGAAAAATTTTCCAAAAATCCAGTCGATAAATTTTTTTCTTTTTGCTAAAATATACGTAAAATACCTGTAAATGGCCATAACATGGGTAATACTTTTTTGATATTTATAAATGAGGTATCAAATGAAAGGTTATAAAACATAAAAAATTATAAAAATAAAAAATAATTCACTTTCATCACAAAATAAATTATTAAAAGAGAAAGAATTTGCCATAATGCAAAAAATTCATAGCTTTTGAGTGTATTTACCTAGAAAATTGTTAAAAGTTAATGAAAAATTTCAAAATTTTGCAAAACTAATGACACAATTAAAGGTGTTACATTCTTCTACAAATATTTTAGTAATTTTATATTTGTAAATCTAAAGGGAAAAAAAGTAGGGGCAATTTAATGAGATAAATCACAATAAAGCTCCATTTAGCCAATTTAAAGAGGCTTCAAACTTGAGTAATACTTAATTGTTCATAACAATTGATGCATGAATTTGAGGTAGAAATATATTATCTAAATTGCTGTGTTAAAGGTTTTGCAAAATCTTAGAAAAAATTCATACAAAAATGTGATTTAGTGAAAAATCAATTCGATTTTTGGTACTTTCAGTGCAAAACTTAATACAAAATTGATAAATTTTGAAAAACAAAACCAACACACCAATTGATCTAATCCTCTTCTTAAATATTGTTGGTAAAAGTTAAGTGATTATTACAACAAAAGCTACACTAAAATTAGTTTTATTGATTTATTTACCAAAAAAAATGCAGAATCGATCATGCTTTTTCAACGACTTTTATTTTTATATTTTCACCACGCCCATAAAATATTTTTAAATTTAAAAATTATAAATCTTGGAAGTTTAATAAAAATGTTGATATATTAATCATAACTGTGCGTTGCTCACAAGCTCCACAAAATAATTTCAAATATTAAAATTTTACATAAGAAATATTTTTTACAGATAAAATCCAGAAAAAAATTTAAAATTGTCAATTTGTCTGCATAAAATTGGCTATAAATCAAAAAGTACTTATCCGAATTTCAAAATTTAGATGTCTATGGAAAGGTCATTGTCTCACTATTTCAATTCATACAAAATATTAATACACAACAATATAAATTTAAAGATTTATACGGTTGAACAGATAAAATTGCATTATTTTGATTAAATAGTGAATATTATAATATTTTATGTAACCGATTATCGAAATTTAAATTTTATAATAATTTATACCAATCAAGAATTATTTTGGTATATAAAACATATTCTTACGATAACCGTAAGCTTTAATATAGATTCTTAAACATAATTGAAAGAAAAATTTTTGCAAAAATCCAGTCTGGTCGATAAAATTGTTTCTTTTTGGAAAAATATACTTAAGATACCTGTAAATAGCCATAACTTGGGCAATACTTTTTTGATATTTATAAATAAGGTATCCAATGAAAGGTTATAAGACATACAAAATTATAAAAATAAAAAATAATTCATTTTTATGACAAAATAAATTGTTAAGAGAGAAAGATTGCGAAAGAAAGAATGCGAAAAATTCATACCTTTTGTGTGTAGTTACTTAGAAAATTGTTAAAAGTTAATGAAAAATGCATAAATTTTGAAAAACTAATAACACACAATTATATGTGTTACATTTTTCTACAAAGATGTTAGAAATTTTATATTTGTAAATCTAAAGGAAAAAAAGTAGGGGCAATTTAATGAGATAAATCACAATAAAGCTCCATTTAGCCAAATTTAGAGGCTTCAAACTTTAGTAATGCCTGATAGTTCATAACAAATGATACTAACAAATGATATAGACTACGGTAGAAATTTATAATCTAAATTTTTGTGTTAAAATGTTTGCAAAATCTTAAAAAAAATCATATTAAAAATGTGATTTAGTGAAAAATTAATTCTATTTTTGGTACTTTTAAAGCAAAAGTTAATACAAAATTGATAAATTTTGAAAAACAAAACGAACACACCAAATGCTCTAATCCTCTTCTAAAATATTAAGTGGTCATTTCAACAAAAGCCACTCCAGAATTAGCTTTATTGATTTATTTACCAAACAAAATGCAAAATGGATCATGGATACAAAACATAACTGTGCGTTGCTCACAAGCTTCACAAAAAAATTTCAAATATTAAAATTTTACATTAGAAATATTTTTACAGATAAAATCCAGAAAAAAATTCAAAATTGTCAATTTATCTGCATAAAATGGGATATAAATCGGAAAGTACTTATTCGAATTTCAAAATTTGGATGTCTTTGGAAAAGTCGTTGTCTCACTATTTAAATACATTCAAAAAAAACCATACAATTTTAAAGACTGATTCGATTAAACAGATGGCAGGATTATAAACATGTCCAGAAAAAATCCAATGGAGTCCGAAAAATCTATGTCCACATGCAGCGACCGAAATGGCGAAAAATATAACTTTTTGAACAAGACATGAGCGTTGTACAAAGCTTAGAAATGAGATTTCACGTTTCAAGTGCGTATGAGTTTTTTGCCTCGTTTTTGTTGAATGTGTAAGTGAATGTAAGAATTCAATTAAAAGTACAAGTGACCTCAACTCCAGAAATAATTGTGTTTCGCCCAAGGTATAACAGTGGGCTCTTCAGTCAGTCTGTTATACCCTACTAAGACACAAATTTTGGTCGATGTTTACCGACTCTTATAAAAATCACAGCAAAAAGATACTGTGAATTTTATTATTCTAGGGGAATTTGTTTAAATTCGTGCACCCAGAAAATAAATACCCGTGGTCAGGTTTTTTATAATTAGAAGATGAAGAAATTTAAATATTAAAATATTGAAATTACTTCTGTTTTAAGTGGAGTGAATGAATAAAATTCAATTAAAAGTACAAGTGACCTCAACTCCAGAAATAATTGTGTTTCGCCCAAGGTATAACAGTGGGCTCTTCAGTCAGTCTGTTATACCCTACTAAGACACAAATTTTGGTCGATGTTTACCGACTCTTATAAAAATCACAGCAAAAACATACTGTGAATTTTATTATTCTAGGGGAATTTGTTTAAATTCGTGCACCCAGAAAATAAATACCCGTGGTCAGGTTTTTTATAATTAGAAGATGAAGAAATTTAAATATTAAAATATTGAAATTACTTCTGTTTTAAGTGGAGTGAATGAATAAAATTCAATTAAAAGTACAAGTGACCTCAACTCCAGAAATAATTGTGTTTCGCCCAATTTATAACAGTGGGCTCTTCAGTCAGTCTGTTATACCCTACTAAGACACAAATTTTGGTCGATGTTTACCGACTCTTATAAAAATCACAGCAAAAAGATACTGTGAATTTTATTATTCTAGGGGAATTTGTTTAAATTCGTGCACCCAGAAAATAAATACCCGTGGTCAGGTTTTTTATAATTAGAAGATGAAGAAATTTAAATATTAAAATATTGAAATTACTTCTGTTTTAAGTGGAGTGAATGAATAAAATTCAATTAAAAGTACAAGTGACCTCAACTCCAGAAATAATTGTGTTTCGCCCAAGGTATAACAGTGGGCTCTTCAGTCAGTCTGTTATACCCTACTAAGACACAAATTTTGGTCGATGTTTACCGACTCTTATAAAAATCACAGCAAAAAGATACTGTGAATTTTATTATTCTAGGGGAATTTGTTTAAATTCGTGCACCCAGAAAATAAATACCCGTGGTCAGGTTTTTTATAATTAGAAGATGAAGAAATTTAAATATTAAAATATTGAAATTACTTCTGTTTTAAGTGGAGTGAATGAATAAAATTCAATTAAAAGTACAAGTGACCTCAACTCCAGAAATAATTGTGTTTCGCCCAAGGTATAACAGTGGGCTCTTCAGTCAGTCTGTTATACCCTACTAAGACACAAATTTTGGTCGATGTTTACCGACTCTTATAAAAATCACAGCAAAAAGATACTGTGAATTTTATTATTCTAGGGGAATTTGTTTAAATTCGTGCACCCAGAAAATAAATACCCGTGGTCAGGTTTTTTATAATTAGAAGATGAAGAAATTTAAATATTAAAATATTGAAATTACTTCTGTTTTAAGTGGAGTGAATGAATAAAATTCAATTAAAAGTACAAGTGACCTCAACTCCAGAAATAATTGTGTTTCGCCCAAGGTATAACAGTGGGCTCTTCAGTCAGTCTGTTATACCCTACTAAGACACAAATTTTGGTCGATGTTTACCGACTCTTATAAAAATCACAGCAAAAAGATACTGTGAATTTTATTATTCTAGGGGAATTTGTTTAAATTCGTGCACCCAGAAAATAAATACCCGTGGTCAGGTTTTTTATAATTAGAAGATGAAGAAATTTAAATATTAAAATATTGAAATTACTTCTGTTTTAAGTGGAGTGAATGAATAAAATTCAATTAAAAGTACAAGTGACCTCAACTCCAGAAATAATTGTGTTTCGCCCAAGGTATAACAGTGGGCTCTTCAGTCAGTCTGTTATACCCTACTAAGACACAAATTTTGGTCGATGTTTACCGACTCTTATAAAAATCACAGCAAAAAGATACTGTGAATTTTATTATTCTAGGGGAATTTGTTTAAATTCGTGCACCCAGAAAATAAATACCCGTGGTCAGGTTTTTTATAATTAGAAGATGAAGAAATTTAAATATTAAAATATTGAAATTACTTCTGTTTTAAGTGGAGTGAATGAATAAAATTCAATTAAAAGTACAAGTGACCTCAACTCCAGAAATAATTGTGTTTCGCCCAAGGTATAACAGTGGGCTCTTCAGTCAGTCTGTTATACCCTACTAAGACACAAATTTTGGTCGATGTTTACCGACTCTTATAAAAATCACAGCAAAAAGATACTGTGAATTTTATTATTCTAGGGGAATTTGTTTAAATTCGTGCACCCAGAAAATAAATACCCGTGGTCAGGTTTTTTATAATTAGAAGATGAAGAAATTTAAATATTAAAATATTGAAATTACTTCTGTTTTAAGTGGAGTGAATGAATAAAATTCAATTAAAAGTACAAGTGACCTCAACTCCAGAAATAATTGTGTTTCGCCCAAGGTATAACAGTGGGCTCTTCAGTCAGTCTGTTATACCCTACTAAGACACAAATTTTGGTCGATGTTTACCGACTCTTATAAAAATCACAGCAAAAAGATACTGTGAATTTTATTATTCTAGGGGAATTTGTTTAAATTCGTGCACCCACTGTTATACCTTGGGCGAAACACAATTATTTCTGGAGTTGAGGTCACTTGTACTTTTAATTGAATTTTATTCATTCACTCCACTTAAAACAGAAGTAATTTCAATATTTTAATATTTAAATTTCTTCATCTTCTAATTATAAAAAACCTGACCACGGGTATTTATTTTCTGGGTGCACGAATTTAAACAAATTCCCCTAGAATAATAAAATTCACAGTATCTTTTTGCTGTGATTTTTATAAGAGTCGGTAAACATCGACCAAAATTTGTGTCTTAGTAGGGTATAACAGACTGACTGAAGAGCCCACTGTTATACCTTGGGCGAAACACAATTATTTCTGGAGTTGAGGTAACTTGTACTTTTAATTGAATTTTATTCATTCACTCCACTTAAAACAGAAGTAATTTCAATATTTTAATATTTAAATTTCTTCATCTTCTAATGAATGTAAGAATGTTGGAAAATATAATAAGTAGTGATGAAAGGCTAATGAATGGAATGATATAATTCTCAAGTAAGTAAAAATGCGCTGGTTGTTGATTGGATTGTGGTGGAAGGTAAAACCTTAACCAATCATGTTTGATTTACATGATTTACACGGCGAATACTTTCACAATCTCCCAAATCAGTGAGATACATTCGCTCCGTAGAGTAAATCATTCACATGTATAACAAAAATGGTAACAGTAATGCTATAAGAGCAAAAACTACCGTATTACAGCTCCTCTCTTCTGTGCGTTGCAGGTCGTGTGTCGAAATGTCAAAATCTAAGGGCACCAATCGATTAAGGAGGGTTTCATTACCTAATGTCTCGGTCAATTTCAATTTGAAAGGTGTCGAAATGTCAAGATCTGAAAGCGCCAATCGATTTAGGAGGTGGATTTTGCACTCTAAGTCCAGTGGAAATCAAAAAAATCGCACTTGACAGTGATGATGGTGAAATGTCAAAAATCCAAAAAATCACACCTTTTGCTTTGACAGTTGATAGGTGGGGGCGAGATAGCAAACCATACAAATTTTTTAAATATTTTCTTACAAGTAGGTGTCTTTAGCATAGATATTTAGAAGTACGTGAATAAGCTTTTATATTTATAATAATTAACACTTGCACAATATTTCTTTCCTTTGAAAATTGAGAACATGTATGATGTTGAAAATTTATTGATGTCGGGAATAAGTTTTCCTGGAGAATCGGGCGGTCAATTTATCGAATTTATTTCAGAGATATTCACGACAGCAGAAATATTTTCAAGGAAAACTATTTTCCACGGGAAATTTTTATTTCAAGATTTGTTAACAAACTATCCTTTATCAAAAGGGACCCGGGCAACGCCGGGTGTTTCCGCAAGTTAACTACAAAATAAAAAAATATTTTATAAATATTTCAATTGTTTTGTACTTAATTTATAAATTTTTACAAATAATATTACAAAATAACTTTTTTTTTGAAACATTTTGAGCTGAAAGCGTCAATTTTTGAATTGTAAACTTTTTTTTAAATTTTATTTCCTAAATAAAAAAAAAAATCATCCAAATCGGAGCAGGTTGCCTGGGTTCTTGATTAAAATGCTATCTAGCCTCCACTAATAATTGATTTTTAGCTTTACCATTTTGTCTTGCCTACGCAATTTTTTCAAATTTCAATGAATAAAATTGTTTTTTTATTTTGTGTTCATTTAATTTGTATATTTACTATAAAACCCTTTGAGTGCAGTCAACAAAATAAAGTTTAAATGTGAAAAATTCCGCTCAATAAATAAAATGCGTCATACACAAAATCTATAGATTACGATTTAAACTGCACTCATATAATAAACGTTTTGCAGAATAACTTCAGAAAGGTAATACCACCGAAGCAGAAATTTGGTTACATGATAGTTAACACCTTATATTATGCAAAAACAAAAGTCAGCTGGCTGTATGGGTCTTTCCACCCGAATACAGCCAGCTAACTTTTGTTTTTGCGTAATATAAGGTGTTAACTATCATATAACCAAATTTCAGCTGTGGTGGAGTCGCAACCCAACTTTTTTTTTTTACATGTTTGGGAGGCTGGTGTAGCCACACCCACCCGTGCTCAGCCAGCTGTCTTTTACTAGGCTCCATTATGACACCAAATTAACCATATCCCAGCAAAATTATCTATGGTGGAGTAACTGACTAAATTATGTCACGGGCTCCCGGGCTATTCATCTTGTCAATTTTTAACTTCTCGAGCAAAGTGGGCGGAAGCACCATCAAGTTATGAATGAGATGAAGCTGGTTGAACTATGGAATGTCTGGTTGAACTATGGAATGTCCTCCGAGGTGACGTGAAATAAAAAAAAAAAATAAAATAAATCGGGTGGCACAACGGCTCATGAAGAACCAGGGCCTAGTGACTAATAGACCTGTGTCAATCGTGATTGATTCGGTCTTTTTGACCCGTTCATCAAAAATATTGAGTGATTGCAATCGCAGTAAACCGAATCAATCGATCTCAATGTCAATCGTTTCATGCAGCTGTTCTTAAAAGGAAATAAATATGTTTCGTTCATCCAACTTATTCTCATTCAAATGAAATGAGAATTAAACATAGCTTTCATACAAACAGTCAATCACTTATTTCAATACTAATCGTTCTAAAGAACGAAACTGACTTAAAATGAAGTATTTCACAAAGTTCCATATGGTTCCATTCTCTTTATTTTTGCTAAGGTTCGCTTACACTACAATTTATTCCACAATAAGATTTGTATGGATTTATCACACATGGACACAAATGTTTGTAAGGATGTAAATAAGGTACGCTCGATCAGACTATAAACATATGAAATATTAGAAATTAAATTGAAAATACAGAATGTATTTGAAAAAGATATGTATTTTTATGTTTTAGTACCCATGCTCTTATTTCTGTTATTAAAATATTAAATCAGTTAACTTTATAAGTGATGGTTTGTAAGCTACAGTATTTAATTATTTTGCCAAAATATTGAAATATATAAATATATGAAATACATATAATAAATTTATATAGAATGTTGAAAATTTAATATCAAATTAATAAGGGTATTCATGCAACGAGATAATTTTCCGCTTTCCAGAAAAATATAACTTTCTGCAAGATGTTAACATGAACATCCCCTTAAAAATGCTTGCGTAAACGTGGGAAATAAACGTCACAAATGACTTACCCCAGTGTATTAGGTTTTTTTCTACGCTTTCCGCATCAAATTCATGAGATAAAATTGTCTGTTTTGCAGAATATTTTCCCATATAAATTATGACAGTTCATTTCTACCGAGATAAAATTATATGGTTTACCAGGTTTATCTGGGTTTTACGCGTTTGCATGAATAGCCCTAATATGTTTTATAACTAACCTTAAATATGTACATAATAGTTTTAATTATAAAGGTTAGACCGCACTCGACGGATTTGCACTGCAGCGAAACTACACTTCACACGAATTTGTACAAGATTGTAATTGTATGAAGTTCAGGTACCGCTAAGTGCAATATAGCTCATACAATTTCATACAAATTTTGTTTTGCCGCGTTGTGAAATGTAGTTCCGCTGAAGTTGAGTCTTGCCATAACAAATTTTTTTAATTTGTTTACAAAATTTTACAGAAAATTCTTCACAAATTTCAAAAAAAAAAAAAAATAAGTATGACAGTTTAATGAAAATCGTTACAAATAAATTAAATTCGAATATAATTCCAAAAATTCGGTTTAAAGGTTAGACCGCACACAACTGCAGCGGAACCACACTTCACGACGCGGCAACTGAACTTCCAAATTTCATACAAATTATTGTGAATCGCAGTTCCGCTGCAATGCAGTTTCGCCTAGTGCGCTCTAACCATGAGCATTTTTTTGGTATTTGCGAAATGATCTCTCTTTGTTCCCAAGGAAAACGTAGAATAAACAACAGAGCCGAACAAACCTTTAAGCCCGACACACACAGTACGGAGTGGCGGCGCGGTCGACATTTTTGACCGTCGCTATCTTTGTCTTGTGTAGAATCACTTGTTGTTGTTCAAACAGAACGCGAACAAATCAAGCGGCGAAGAATAGAACGCGACGGGCAAATTTATTTTGTAAATTTATACAAGGAACGCGACGGTCAAGCGTCAAAAAAGACAAAGTCAAAACAAACCTCTGAAAACAGCTGCATGTGAGATTATTATTTTGTATTGATTTTGTCAATTATGTTTAATTTATTTTTATTCCACAAATTAAAAAGAAAATTAGATGTGTACATTGACATTGGTTGCAAGTGTAATAATAATAATAATAATTGTGTAAGCAGAAGAATTGTGTTTTAATTCTGCACTCCGACCAACTGCTCAACAGAAAAATACATACGAAACTAGAACGCCGAAAGCTAGACCGCGTTCTGTCTGACATTATAGAACGTGGCGGTCAACGACGCATTCTGACAGTACCACCAGACCGCGTCCTGTGTGTCCCAGGCTTTATTAGCTGAACCAGTGAACGTGCTTTTTGTTTCGATTCCTGAATGTTTCACTGTCAAAAGATTTGTTTTGAATTTTTAATTCAGATTTCTCTTTTTGTATAAAAGTGGCAAAATTAAAATATATTGCAAGTATTTTAGTTGAATAAAAAAATTTGTTGTTTTTTAATTAAAGTGTAAAAAAAAGTTCAAAAAGATTTGTAAATGCTTCTCGCTCTCATTTGACAAAATGTTATGTCCCTAAAACTGCCGCGATGGCAGGTCCCTTCCAAAATAATTACATAAAATATATATTTTATGTAGGTATTTATTTTGGTGCATTTCTTGCACTCGGTTCCAAGAACCAAGATCGATTTTAATCGATAATCAATAAAATCAAATCAAGCCGAAAATGAGAAAAAGATTCATATCAAAATAGAACCTACAAACTTACGTATGAGTGTTTGCATATATTTTATGAATTATGTATGTATCTGCATTATTTTTAAAGAACGAGATAGAATCGTTCACCCTTGTCTTCGTTGGCAAGATTGAGATAGATCCGATTGGGAAACACACAATATTTTATAAATATTTCAATTGTTTTGTACTTAATTTATAAATTTTTACAAATAATATTACAAAATAACTTTTTTTTTGAAACATTTTGAGCTGAAAGCGTCAATTTTTGAATTGTAAACTTTTTTTTAAATTTTATTTCCTAAATAAAAAAAAAAATCATCCAAATCGGAGCAGGTTGCCTGGGTTCTTGATTAAAATGCTATCTAGCCTCCACTAATAATTGATTTTTAGCTTTACCATTTTGTCTTGCCTACGCAATTTTTTCAAATTTCAATGAATAAAATTGTTTTTTTATTTTGTGTTCATTTAATTTGTATATTTACTATAAAACCCTTTGAGTGCAGTCAACAAAATAAAGTTTAAATGTGAAAAATTCCGCTCAATAAATAAAATGCGTCATACACAAAATCTATAGATTACGATTTAAACTGCACTCATATAATAAACGTTTTGCAGAATAACTTCAGAAAGGTAATACCACCGAAGCTGAAATTTGGTTACATGATAGTTAACACCTTATATTATGCAAAAACAAAAGTCAGCTGGCTGTATGGGTCTTTCCACCCGAATACAGCCAGCTAACTTTTGTTTTTGCGTAATATAAGGTGTTAACTATCATATAACCAAATTTCAGCTGTGGTGGAGTCGCAACCCAACTTTTTTTTTTTACATGTTTGGGAGGCTGGGCTAGGCTCCATTATGACACCAAATTAACCATATCCCAGCAAAATTATCTATGGTGGAGTAACTGACTAAATTATGTCACGGGCTCCCGGGCTATTCATCTTGTCAATTTTTAACTTCTCGAGCAAAGTGGGCGGAAGCACCATCAAGTTATGAATGAGATGAAGCTGGTTGAACTATGGAATGTCTGGTTGAACTATGGAATGTCCTCCGAGGTGACGTGAAATAAAAAAAAAAAAATAAAATAAATCGGGTGGCACAACGGCTCATGAAGAACCAGGGCCTAGTGACTAATAGACCTGTGTCAATCGTGATTGATTCGGTCTTTTTGACCCGTTCATCAAAAATATTGAGTGATTGCAATCGCAGTAAACCGAATCAATCGATCTCAATGTCAATCGTTTCATGCAGCTGTTCTTAAAAGGAAATAAATATGTTTCGTTCATCCAACTTATTCTCATTCAAATGAAATGAGAATTAAACATAGCTTTCATACAAACAGTCAATCACTTATTTCAATACTAATCGTTCTAAAGAACGAAACTGACTTAAAATGAAGTATTTCACAAAGTTCCATATGGTTCCATTCTCTTTATTTTTGCTAAGGTTCGCTTACACTACAATTTATTCCACAATAAGATTTGTATGGATTTATCACACATGGACACAAATGTTTGTAAGGATGTAAGTAAGGTACGCTCGATCAGACTATAAACATATGAAATATTAGAAATTAAATTGAAAATACAGAATGTATTTGAAAAAGATATGTATTTTTATGTTTTAGTACCCATGCTCTTATTTCTGTTATTAAAATATTAAATCAGTTAACTTTATAAGTGATGGTTTGTAAGCTACAGTATTTAATTATTTTGCCAAAATATTGAAATATATAAATATATGAAATACATATAATAAATTTATATAGAATGTTGAAAATTTAATATCAAATTAATAAGGGTATTCATGCAACGAGATAATTTTCCGCTTTCCAGAAAAATATAACTTTCTGCAAGATGTTAACATGAACATCCCCTTAAAAATGCTTGCGTAAACGTGGGAAATAAACGTCACAAATGACTTACCCCAGTGTATTAGGTTTTTTTCTACGCTTTCCGCATCAAATTCATGAGATAAAATTGTCTGTTTTGCAGAATATTTTCCCATATAAATTATGACAGTTCATTTCTACCGAGATAAAATTATATGGTTTACCAGGTTTATCTGGGTTTTACGCGTTTGCATGAATAGCCCTAATATGTTTTATAACTAACCTTAAATATGTACATAATAGTTTTAATTATAAAGGTTAGACCGCACTCGACGGATTTGCACTGCAGCGAAACTACACTTCACACGAATTTGTACAAGATTGTAATTGTATGAAGTTCAGGTACCGCTAAGTGCAATATAGCTCATACAATTTCATACAAATTTTGTTTTGCCGCGTTGTGAAATGTAGTTCCGCTGAAGTTGAGTCTTGCCATAACAAATTTTTTTAATTTGTTTACAAAATTTTACAGAAAATTCTTCACAAATTTCAAAAAAAAAAAAAAAATAAGTATGACAGTTTAATGAAAATCGTTACAAATAAATTAAATTCGAATATAATTCCAAAAATTCGGTTTAAAGGTTAGACCGCACACAACTGCAGCGGAACCACACTTCACGACGCGGCAACTGAACTTCCAAATTTCATACAAATTATTGTGAATCGCAGTTCCGCTGCAATGCAGTTTCGCCTAGTGCGCTCTAACCATGAGCATTTTTTTGGTATTTGCGAAATGATCTCTCTTTGTTCCCAAGGAAAACGTAGAATAAACAACAGAGCCGAACAAACCTTTAAGCCCGACACACACAGTACGGAGTGGCGGCGCGGTCGACATTTTTGACCGTCGCTATCTTTGTCTTGTGTAGAATCACTTGTTGTTGTTCAAACAGAACGCGAACAAATCAAGCGGCGAAGAATAGAACGCGACGGGCAAATTTATTTTGTAAATTTATACAAGGAACGCGACGGTCAAGCGTCAAAAAAGACCAAGTCAAAACAAACCTCTGAAAACAGCTGCATGTGAGATTATTATTTTGTATTGATTTTGTCAATTATGTTTAATTTATTTTTATTCCACAAATTAAAAAGAAAATTAGATGTGTACATTGACGTTGGTTGCAAGTGTAATAATAATAATAATAATAATAATTGTGTAAGCAGAAGGAGCACTTCATCTTCGTCGGAACTGCTGCAGCTGCCATATTTTTGTTTTAATTCTGCACTCCGACCAACTGCTCAACAGAAAAATACATACGAAACTAGAACGCCGAAAGCTAGACCGCGTTCTGTCTGACATTATAGAACGTGGCGGTCAACGACGCATTCTGACAGTACCACCAGACCGCGTCCTGTGTGTCCCAGGCTTTATTAGCTGAACCAGTGAACGTGCTTTTTGTTTCGATTCCTGAATGTTTCACTGTCAAAAGATTTGTTTTGAATTTTTAATTCAGATTTCTCTTTTTGTATAAAAGTGGCAAAATTAAAATATATTGCAAGTATTTTAGTTGAATAAAAAAATTGTTGTTTTTTAATTAAAGTGTAAAAAAAAGTTCAAAAAGATTTGTAAATGCTTCTCGCTCTCATTTGACAAAATGTTATGTCCCTAAAACTGCCGCGATGGCAGGTCCCTTCCAAAATAATTACATAAAATATATATTTTATGTAGGTATTTATTTTGGTGCATTTCTTGCACTCGGTTCCAAGAACCAAGATCGATTTTAATCGATAATCAATAAAATCAAATCAAGCCGAAAATGAGAAAAAGATTCATATCAAAATAGAACCTACAAACTTACGTATGAGTGTTTGCATATATTTTATGAATTATGTATGTATCTGCATTATTTTTAAAGAACGAGATAGAATCGTTCACCCTTGTCTTCGTTGGCAAGATTGAGATAGATCCGATTGGGAAACACACAATATTTTATAAATATTTCAATTGTTTTGTACTTAATTTATAAATTTTTACAAATAATATTACAAAATAACTTTTTTTTTGAAACATTTTGAGCTGAAAGCGTCAATTTTTGAATTGTAAACTTTTTTTTAAATTTTATTTCCTAAATAAAAAAAAAAATCATCCAAATCGGAGCAGGTTGCCTGGGTTCTTGATTAAAATGCTATCTAGCCTCCACTAATAATTGATTTTTAGCTTTACCATTTTGTCTTGCCTACGCAATTTTTTCAAATTTCAATGAATAAAATTGTTTTTTTATTTTGTGTTCATTTAATTTGTATATTTACTATAAAACCCTTTGAGTGCAGTCAACAAAATAAAGTTTAAATGTGAAAAATTCCGCTCAATAAATAAAATGCGTCATACACAAAATCTATAGATTACGATTTAAACTGCACTCATATAATAAACGTTTTGCAGAATAACTTCAGAAAGGTAATACCACCGAAGCTGAAATTTGGTTACATGATAGTTAACACCTTATATTATGCAAAAACAAAAGTCAGCTGGCTGTATGGGTCTTTCCACCCGAATACAGCCAGCTAACTTTTGTTTTTGCGTAATATAAGGTGTTAACTATCATATAACCAAATTTCAGCTGTGGTGGAGTCGCAACCCAACTTTTTTTTTTTACATGTTTGGGAGGCTGGTGTAGCCACACCCACCCGTGCTCAGCCAGCTGTCTTTTACTAGGCTCCATTATGACACCAAATTAACCATATCCCAGCAAAATTATCTATGGTGGAGTAACTGACTAAATTATGTCACGGGCTCCCGGGCTATTCATCTTGTCAATTTTTAACTTCTCGAGCAAAGTGGGCGGAAGCACCATCAAGTTATGAATGAGATGAAGCTGGTTGAACTATGGAATGTCTGGTTGAACTATGGAATGTCCTCCGAGGTGACGTGAAATAAAAAAAAAAAATAAAATAAATCGGGTGGCACAACGGCTCATGAAGAACCAGGGCCTAGTGACTAATAGACCTGTGTCAATCGTGATTGATTCGGTCTTTTTGACCCGTTCATCAAAAATATTGAGTGATTGCAATCGCAGTAAACCGAATCAATCGATCTCAATGTCAATCGTTTCATGCAGCTGTTCTTAAAAGGAAATAAATATGTTTCGTTCATCCAACTTATTCTCATTCAAATGAAATGAGAATTAAACATAGCTTTCATACAAACAGTCAATCACTTATTTCAATACTAATCGTTCTAAAGAACGAAACTGACTTAAAATGAAGTATTTCACAAAGTTCCATATGGTTCCATTCTCTTTATTTTTGCTAAGGTTCGCTTACACTACAATTTATTCCACAATAAGATTTGTATGGATTTATCACACATGGACACAAATGTTTGTAAGGATGTAAGTAAGGTACGCTCGATCAGACTATAAACATATGAAATATTAGAAATTAAATTGAAAATACAGAATGTATTTGAAAAAGATATGTATTTTTATGTTTTAGTACCCATGCTCTTATTTCTGTTATTAAAATATTAAATCAGTTAACTTTATAAGTGATGGTTTGTAAGCTACAGTATTTAATTATTTTGCCAAAATATTGAAATATATAAATATATGAAATACATATAATAAATTTATATAGAATGTTGAAAATTTAATATCAAATTAATAAGGGTATTCATGCAACGAGATAATTTTCCGCTTTCCAGAAAAATATAACTTTCTGCAAGATGTTAACATGAACATCCCCTTAAAAATGCTTGCGTAAACGTGGGAAATAAACGTCACAAATGACTTACCCCAGTGTATTAGGTTTTTTTCTACGCTTTCCGCATCAAATTCATGAGATAAAATTGTCTGTTTTGCAGAATATTTTCCCATATAAATTATGACAGTTCATTTCTACCGAGATAAAATTATATGGTTTACCAGGTTTATCTGGGTTTTACGCGTTTGCATGAATAGCCCTAATATGTTTTATAACTAACCTTAAATATGTACTGATAGTTTTAATTATAAAGGTTAGACCGCACTCGACGGATTTGCACTGCAGCGAAACTACACTTCACACGAATTTGTACAAGATTGTAATTGTATGAAGTTCAGGTACCGCTAAGTGCAATATAGCTCATACAATTTCATACAAATTTTGTTTTGCCGCGTTGTGAAATGTAGTTCCGCTGAAGTTGAGTCTTGCCATAACAAATTTTTTTAATTTGTTTACAAAATTTTACAGAAAATTCTTCACAAATTTCAAAAAAAAAAAAAAATAAGTATGACAGTTTAATGAAAATCGTTACAAATAAATTAAATTCGAATATAATTCCAAAAATTCGGTTTAAAGGTTAGACCGCACACAACTGCAGCGGAACCACACTTCACGACGCGGCAACTGAACTTCCAAATTTCATACAAATTATTGTGAATCGCAGTTCCGCTGCAATGCAGTTTCGCCTAGTGCGCTCTAACCATGAGCATTTTTTTGGTATTTGCGAAATGATCTCTCTTTGTTCCCAAGGAAAACGTAGAATAAACAACAGAGCCGAACAAACCTTTAAGCCCGACACACACAGTACGGAGTGGCGGCGCGGTCGACATTTTTGACCGTCGCTATCTTTGTCTTGTGTAGAATCACTTGTTGTTGTTCAAACAGAACGCGAACAAATCAAGCGGCGAAGAATAGAACGCGACGGGCAAATTTATTTTGTAAATTTATACAAGGAACGCGACGGTCAAGCGTCAAAAAAGACCAAGTCAAAACAAACCTCTGAAAACAGCTGCATGTGAGATTATTATTTTGTATTGATTTTGTCAATTATGTTTAATTTATTTTTATTCCACAAATTAAAAAGAAAATTAGATGTGTACATTGACGTTGGTTGCAAGTGTAATAATAATAATAATAATAATAATAATAATTGTGTAAGCAGAAGGAGCACTTCATCTTCGTCGGAACTGCTGCAGCTGCCATATTTTTGTTTTAATTCTGCACTCCGACCAACTGCTCAACAGAAAAATACATACGAAACTAGAACGCCGAAAGCTAGACCGCGTTCTGTCTGACATTATAGAACGTGGCGGTCAACGACGCATTCTGACAGTACCACCAGACCGCGTCCTGTGTGTCCCAGGCTTTATTAGCTGAACCAGTGAACGTGCTTTTTGTTTCGATTCCTGAATGTTTCACTGTCAAAAGATTTGTTTTGAATTTTTAATTCAGATTTCTCTTTTTGTATAAAAGTGGCAAAATTAAAATATATTGCAAGTATTTTAGTTGAATAAAAAAATTTGTTGTTTTTTAATTAAAGTGTAAAAAAAAGTTCAAAAAGATTTGTAAATGCTTCTCGCTCTCATTTGACAAAATGTTATGTCCCTAAAACTGCCGCGATGGCAGGTCCCTTCCAAAATAATTACATAAAATATATATTTTATGTAGGTATTTATTTTGGTGCATTTCTTGCACTCGGTTCCAAGAACCAAGATCGATTTTAATCGATAATCAATAAAATCAAATCAAGCCGAAAATGAGAAAAAGATTCATATCAAAATAGAACCTACAAACTTACGTATGAGCGTTTGCATATATTTTATGAATTATGTATGTATCTGCATTATTTTTAAAGAACGAGATAGAATCGTTCACTCTTGTCTTCGTTGGCAAGATTGAGATAGATCCGATTGGGAAAATGAAACGTTCAAAAGAGGAAGAGAACGAAACGATCGTAGAAGAAATGATTTTTTTTTTGATTGAAAGAACGATTGATTTAAATGAACGAATCTTCGAACAAACCAATACTTGATTGATTCGATCTTTCAAAATGAACGATTGACACAGCTCTCTGACTAACAACTCGCAACCATTCCTGTGTGCGCCTTTCGACAGGAATTGAAGGGACTTTCAATTTTATGCCGAATCCGAACGGCTGGACGAGAAGCGAAGAAGAGAAGTACGTATCACTTGACGTGAAATTAGGCCCAACGAAATAAGACCAAGTCTCAAATTTGGCCTGATTTCGCTTTGAAAATGGAAATAATGCCAAATTGGCTTTATTTCTATTTCCAAAACGAAATAAGGCCAAATTTCATTTGGAAATAAGACCAAATTTGTTTTAACGAAAACATTCAATGGTAACAGAAGCTTTGCAAGCAGATCAACTGACAACATAGGCGCCTGCCAGGCGACTGAGCATACCCTAAGCGGAGCGACGGGGTCGCGTAAGCAGGACAGAGGACCCGAAAAGGGAGTTAAAATCCTTGAACCCGCGAAGCGGGCCACCCAAAGAACTGTTTAGTTCAAAAACTTTGAAGCATGGGTGCCTGCCAGTTGGGGGATAAGTTCCAAAAAAAAAGGAATCAAACCCCATCTGGCAGGCAGGTATGTATGTTATCAGTCAGTCTGCTTTAAAACTTTTTGTACTAAATAGTACTTTGAGTGGCTCGCTTCGCGGGATCAAGGATTTTAACTCCCTTTTCGGGTCCTCTGTCCCGCTCACACGAATCCGTCGCTCCGCTTAGGGTATGCTTAGTCGCTCGGCAGGCGCCTATATTGTCAGTCGATCTGTAATCAAAGTTTTTTGTACTAAACAGTACTTTGGGTGGCCCGCTTCGCCAATTCTCAAAAGCACCTGCGGGTCTTAGTTCTCTTTTGTGGTGGAATTAACCCACGTGGGTTCTGTAAAATTTGTTACCAAATTTACTTAAATTTCCCTATTAAAGAAACACAGTCTTATATTTTTAACAAATAGCAATTTAATTCAAGATTTATTTAAGAAATTATGATGGATTATAGCAAGAAACTTTAAGGCAAGAAAAACGATGTTTTAGTACGGAAGTTAAAAGTGTACTGACTCAGTATGATACAAGAAAATTATTCATTATTATTAAAAAGAGATAGCAATACAAAGTTATTAAAAGCTTTAATATTCTCAACATCCTCCGGCCCACCATCTTTACGACGATATGTTATTTCTAGAGGGTAAATCAGTTGAATAGGTCTTCGGAATGTTCTTCCGTCAGAAATTCGCACCTCACATGCACGAACCTTTCCATCACGACCGGGAAAAATATTTACAATTATGCCCAAGTGCCAAAGTGTCTTAGGCAATGGACGGTCCTCCATAAACACTACATCACCAATTTCCAGGTCGGTTGATCTGTGGTATTTTGACTTGTTGTTGACCACATTTTCCACTTCGGTAAGAATTGTGTATAGCTGGTTGGTGTTCAAGGTTGCCTTGCCTATAGCTGCTTTTAAAGCGGATTTTAAAACACCTACCAGCCTTTCCCAGAACCCACCAAGGGGCACGTTCAACTATGAATCTCCAGCTTATAGGATGATTAGTCAAGAAACCTGTAAACTTTTCATCAGTGAAACTCACTTTAAGCAACGCCTTGGAAGATTTCTTGAAAGTAGCTGCATTATCCGACCAAATAACCCTCGGTACGCCCCTGCGAGCAATAAAGCGTCGGATGCCCAATAAACAACTTTCGGTAGTTAGATCTGATGTCAGTTCGAGATGGACCTCTCTTATCGATGCACAAGTAAATAGCATAATGTAAGCCTTACTTTTTTGTCCAGAGTCATACGTGTACAGAGGTCCAGCAAAATCCAGTTCGGTGACATCAAACGGCGACGAAAATGTGATGCGATCTCTATGTAGTGGTGGAAATGGTTGAGTAGCAGGCATAGCTCGAAGAACCTTGCAAATTGTGCAGCTCTTGACCTCAGATTTTACAAGCTGTCGACCCTTAATAATCCAGTAAGATGGCCGTAAATGCGTTAGGACCAGCATGGAATAATTTTTTGTGTACATCATTAACTATCAGCTTCGAGATATGTAACGATTTTGGCAATATTATAGGGTGTGCTTGAATTTCAGAGGAAACAAAATGCAATCTCCCTCCTACACGAAGATGACCACTATTTTGATCTAGAACAGGACAAAACATTAATAATTTAGAGTTCAAAGGTATACCTTTATTTTGCGTTAGTGATTCAGTTCCAGAATTGAAATGTAGCCTCTGTGCTTCGCTAACCCAATAATTTTCAGCTCTATCCATCTCACTTGCAGTTAGGAATGGGACATCTTCATATGAAGCATACTCGTCATGGCGTTGTCTTTTCTTGAAGCAGTCAATTGCACGGAAGCAATAAGCCGTAGTTCTTAAAAGGCGTTTCCAAGAACTGCATTTCTTGCATGGTATAACAGAATTATTGATTTTTGTCTTTCTCCTCTTCACCCGCAACAAACAAAGAAAGCACTTGCGGTTTATTAGGTTTGTATTCATTTACAGTTGGCCAAAAAGTTGCTTTTTTACGTAGCCAATCTGGTCCAGAAAGCCATTCAGAAGATTGGATTAGAGACAGCGCGTTAATTCCTCTGGTCAAAAGGTCTGCGGGGTTCTGAGAACCTGGACAGTGCCGCCAACAAGAAATTTTAGTTAGCGTTTGAATTTCTCGTACTCTGTTCTCAACATATGGCTTCCAATGCTTCTCTTTCCCCAATATCCAAAATAAGGCGATACTGGAGTCCGTCCACAAAAACTCTTCATCAAATTTAATCTGCAAATTCGTACAATCTTGCAGAAACTAAAGCAGCGGTAAGCTCTAATTTCGGCACAGTTAACTCATCACGATCTTTGTTCTTGATAGGGGCTATTCGATTCTTAGCACAAAGGAAACGAGGTGTTATGTTTCCATCATTATCTGCGGTTCGCAAGAAGGCCACAGCTCCAAAGGCATGCTGGCTGGCATCGGCAAAAATATGGATCTGTGTAGAACCTTCTTCGTTGACAACACAGCGTGGAATCAGCAGTTGACTTAGTTCACTCACATCTGCATAGGATTCAGTCCAGATTTTATCAAGTTCTGATGGCAGCCATTCATCCCAGTCTAGATTTTGTCTCCAAATCGATTGAAACAGGATCTTCAAACGAACTACAAAGGGACTTAATAAGCCAAAGGGATCATATATTTTGGACATTACCTTCAGTACATTGCGTTTCGTCCCATTTAAACTGTTTGACTTAAGAAGAACTTCAACTGTGTTCAAATCCACCGATAATTCACCAGCAACAACAAACCAACGGAGACCTAGGACTTTCTGCATTTCTGGTGGAGGTATTTCCGATGGATGACTATTTCGCACTAACAAACTGTTGGAGTTCCACTTACGAAGATGCATAGAACCAGCTTTCATGATCTTAACTGCCTCATGACTTATATCACTTGCGACAAAATAATCGACGTAAAAACATCTGCGTAGAAGGTCGATAGCTCTAGGATATCGTTCTTTTCCATCGTCTAAAATTTTGGATATTACTTCTCCTAATATGTTGGGGCTGCTGGTCACACCAAACGTAACTCGTGTCATGCGATAGGCTTGCACTGAAAAATCAGTTCGCGTTCCACTAGGGTTAGGCAACTCCTTGAACCAAAAAAATCGATGGCTTTATAGATCAGGTGCAGCCAAAGCTATTTGGAGAAACGCCTTTTCAATATCAGCAGTCAATCCTATTTTTCCACAGCGAAAGTTAAGTAAAACCGTCAAAATCTCAGGCAAACGACTGTTGCCTACCTCCAAATGATCGTTAAGTGAAGTATGATTTGCTGCGTGTGCCGAAGCATCAAAGACAATTCATATTGGTTGTGTCTTTATCTTCCCTATATACCGGTCTATGAGGCATATAGTACACACGATCACCTCGTTCGCCATCCTTAACTCGTTCAGCCAAACCACCGTTTATCATCTCTTGCATTGATGATTCATAATCCCTTAGTCTTCCTAATGCTCTTAACTTTCGGACCAGTGAATGCATTCGATAAAGTGCGCCAATACGATTGTCATGAAGCGATTCTTCAACATCTCTCCATGACAGTGATGCCTCGTATCGATCTGCAACCTTGCGAATAATGGGCTCTAATGGACGTTCTATAATTTTATCGTTTGTTATTCTAATAGTTTCGAGTCGCCAGAATTGCTGAAGATCCTCACAGGCACAGACATGTAAGGAAGTAACACACGAAAGATTCAACACAGCATCTGCATTATGAGAAATGACAGGAGACCTACCTTTCAAAGTCCACCCGAGAACAGTGCTTATTGCTGTTAGATCGGGTGTAATCCGTTTATGTTGTCCAGTTGCAACAATTCAATAATTATCTGCTCCTATTAAAATGCTGATTTCATTTTCAGCATGCAAATTTTCGAGACGCATATCTGCCAGCTGCAAGTCTCTAAACGTTTCCAGATTTTCATCTGGCGTTGACAAAACATCAACACCGTTTTCGGGAACCTCCATTAGTTCCAAAGCAACAATTCTGTTGTCATATTGGTTGCGCAACACTACTTGTACCTTATTACACTGCATGCTTGGTCTAGGCTCTTTGCTTCCAAATGGTATGATATTTATATTTTGTATTCCGATGATATCCAAATCGAGTTGACGTGCCACGCTAGATTTTATAAATGACATTTGGCTGCCGCCATCCAATACCATTCGCACATACAATAATTTACAGGAATTTTTTTTTCGAAGCAAATGCAAATGCAGTGTTAACTTGCTGTACTAAATTATAAATTATGTCTGTGTGGTGTATAAGTAAGTCGATTGCTGCGGTTGAATTGGTGACGTCAGAGTATTATTTTGCGATGATGGTGATGGAGCTGTACTTTTCTTGCATGTAGTTGTAGATTGTGTATCCCAGCGAGAAAAATTCAAAAATTCGTTGAGGAAAAATCAGCTTTTTCCTTGAGGAATGGCAGCTGCACCGTCCACTTTTCAGCTGATTCCTTTGATGAAATTAACATGGGCATGTCCTAGGCGGGAAGCACATGCTGAAAATCCGCAAATTCGCCAACGAAATCACTACTTCGTTGGAAGTTGTTTATTCACCGACCCAGATGATGAAAAACATGGTGGTTGCATAATCTATGAATTCACTGCATAAATGTATGTGGTTTATTCATAAGTTCAATATTTTCGATGAAAATGGTAATGAAAATTCAATTATCAAATCACAAGATATAGAAGTAGGTAGTTGTTTATTCAGCAATTAGTTAATTCAATATGAAAAATGTGAAGAAAATTAAATAAATAGTAAATTCATTAACTCTGTTGTGTTGTGAATTATTTGTGATTGGTTAATTAAAATATAGAATTAAAACTTTAAATTAAAGTTAAATCACTAGGTCAGTGGTTGTTGGTTAATCACCACTTCATATGCAAAGTGGTGATTAACCAAAAAACTGAAATACTTTGAGAAAATCTGAGATTGCCTCATTTTAATGGAAATTCATAAGTCCTCTTATAATATTTACTGTCAGTAGACAATGTCAACACAGAGAACACAAAAAAAATCAACTTCCATCAAAACACACAATGGCGGTGCACACTTTACAAAGCATATGAGTGGACATAGACGATGAACTGATGAACTTTTACATGACTTTTCAACAGTTTTTTCATCTTATAATTTTCCATATCAAAAGCAATTTTTAATTCAACGACAGAAAGGGTTGTTTTCTTAACACAAAGCAGAAAGTGAGTTCAAATCTATGAACTGAGGAAACCTCGCATGACTCTTCACTCACTAAATCATTGCATGACGTTTCCTTTTATTATTTGGCTAGTGAATTGATTGAAGAATTCAGCTATAAAATTCATTGGGGATGATATTTCCCGCTGGGATGGTTTGGATCACACATAGAAGTTACGTGTCGCCCGTTACAATTTTTGCACACAAGTTGAAATCGTTTCTTGCACATTTTAGAGAAGTGACCTTTTCTACAACACCGATAGCATCGTCCGTCCTATTTTAACATCTGTTTCTTTTGAACTAAAGGAAAAGAGCTTTTTCATTTATTCTGCTGTAAATAATCCAACAGCTGTTTTAACCGGTTTGGATGTGTATGATTGCACTCGAGTTGAGATTTGTTTCGCTTCTTGGGTCTTCTCGAGGGATTCAGCTTCTCGTTTGATGAATTTCAATAAATATTTTACTGTTTTATCACCAATGTCTTTCGTTGATGAAATATCGGATTTTATAGATGAAACCTCGTTATCGTTATGGTCGGTAACATCGTTTTTATAACCTTCTAGAGAGTTGTTATCAGAAGAGTCATCGTAATACCTATGAAAATCAACTCTCAATTCATTGGGAATGCACCGGAGTAGGACACCTTTTAGCATGACATAATAATTTGACGATGGAATTCCGAGAGCCCCAAGTGATCGGGTGGAAGCTAGAACAGAATTATAGAGGCATCTCAGCCCTGTAGTGTCCACCTTTGATTGAACTGGCTGAATGGACAACAAGCATTGCATATTACGATCGACTATTTTGTATTTATTTCCATACTCTTTTTTGAGTATGTTTATTGCCGTCTCGTAATTAAGATCACTTGGTGTGAGACCTAACCAATGTGTTTGCTGCCTTACCAGTCAAGGCGACTTTCAAGTAGTTGAACTTTTCAACAGTGGAAAGGGACAGATTATCATGCACAAGTGTTCTAAACTGTTTCCAAAACGGTATCCATTCTTTGTAGTCGCCTGAGAATTTTTTAGGTTGCAGCCTTTGAAGTTTTACTGCTGGCATTTTATTTTGAGAGGAAATGGTAACGTTATGTGATGAAATATTGTTATCGTTATTCGGGGAACTATCAATAATTGGAACTGAGGGGGATAATAATTGTTTTTGATACTGTTTCACCTTGTTCAAACGAATTTGAAGTCGTGTAATCGTTGTTACAGCTTTGTCATCAATTCAAATTTATTAAAAGCTTTAATTTTCAACAGGTTCTTTTTTGGGAAATAACAACCGCGGAGGCTAGTTCTGTAGGCGTTTATGCACTGCACGTAATGAAAACAACATAACGGCGATTTGTTTTGCAGTTTTCTGAGAAAAAAAACCATGAAAACGAAATAAAGCCAAATTGGCCTTATTTCGTTTTCTAAAGCGAAATAAAGCCAAAACTAAAATTTGGCGTTATTTGCATTTTTAAAAGCGAAATAAGAGTCAAATTTTTGATTTTTGGCTTTATTTCGTTGGGCCTTATTTCACGTCACCGTCCTCCAATAGTTCTGATAAATCATTTTGCAATAAATGCATATAGTTTGTAGAATTCAACTTAAGTGGTTACTTAAATAAGCATGTATTCAAACCAAGGAATGTCAAAGTCCACCCGATATAACTGTTGAAGTAGAAAACATACTCAAAAAATTATCTTAAGCCACACAAATAATTTTTTTTCATAGCTTTTCGAGCTTAAAGCTAAAAAACATTTTTTTTTTTAATTTTACCTGCCGCCGTTTTTCCAAACTATCATAAAATGTATGGGTTTTTCGGCAAACTTGTTACTAAATTTTATTTTAAGTATTGTTACATACATTCAAAAAAATTATGAAAACATCATGTTGATTACGCATTTTTTGAAGAAAATTGACCCCAAAGTCAAAAAATTAGCATGGGCAGGAAAAATGGAAGAGGCTCAAAACTGAGTTTCTTAAGACTGAGAAAAGATGTCAAATTTATTTAAACGCAATTACAAAGTCTGGCATTTGTTCTACAAATAAAGTCCTAAACGAAGTTTTTATCATAAGTGCTTACGGCGCAATTATCGGTAACATGGATCAGGGTACCCCAAAGTAAGACTTCTTAAATTCCCGATAAATGATATCAAAATTGGACTGTAGAACAATTTTTTTCTTAGAATATACCCCAGAGTCATACCCTAAAATACCCTTGACGAATTAAGGGACACCCTGTTGATTGAAATTAATATAAAAAATTTCGATTTTTTAATAACAATTCTTAAAAAATTCTGATTTTGTTGATGATTCATCATCATCGTAACCATCCTTTAATGGAATTGGAAAGTTCGCACGTTGTCAGATAAGTAAAAGAAACTAAATTATGTCGGGGAAGGAATATTTCGTTGTAGTAGTAATAGTCAGTGCATTGGACTGTCACGCTGGAGGACTGGGTTCACTTCCCAGCTTCGTCCACCTGAAAATTAAAAAGAGGCTACTGGCTCTTGCGGGTAATTGACAAAGCATCCAAGAGTTTCACTTGTAATGAACAAGTGCTTCTCGTCTAGCCGTTCGGATTCGGCATAAAATTGTATGTCCCTTTGTTGTTGCGAGTTGTTAGTCACTAGGCCCTGGTTCTTCGTGAACCGTTGCGCCACCCAATTTATTTTATTTATATATAAGTAATAATTTCGTTCCAAATGTCGTCCAAAAGCCCTAAGTCGTCCCGCGCAAAAAATGTAATCTCAAACATTCAGATTTTCTTAAGTTTTTTCAATATGGTCTTTGTAGCAATCCTTCGATTTAATTTCGACAGTCTATAGCTTGACAAATCAGAACCAGAATGTTCTAAATGTCATCCGAAATCCCCAAAACTCTCATTTTTACCAAGCAAAAAATATGGTGCCGTGAAATAAAGTGGAAGGAAGTAATGTCGAATCGACTTTATTTCCATTTAGATTGCAAATAATGTAGAATTCAACTTTTTTTCATGGTCGACTTTATTTCCAAACACAAAATAAAAAAATGGAAATAATGTCGATCACTTCTATAAGATCATTTTCATAGTCGACTTTATTTCCCAATATAAAACTTATTCACAATTATATTTCAAACGAAATTCGATTTTATTTAAAAAAAAAAAAATTACTCGTTTTGCTGAAGTCCTGATCCAACAGTGCATCTATAACTTGTAAAAAATTACCTCGCTTAGCCAGCTTCGTAAAAAGTATGCTGTTGAATCTCTCTAAAAATTTGGTAGCCCTATGTAAGGTCTTAGAGAATAACTTAACAAGGTAAGGTTTTCAGAATAATTTAATAAGAAATGGGCCACCCATTTCTTATTAAGTTATTCTATCGACGCACTAAAAGGAAAAAATAATTTAATAATTCCCTAAACCCTAAAACTGTTCAAATACCTGAGCAAATATGTGCTATAAAACCATACACAGGACTACGATCTCTTTAAAAGGATTCAACAGCATACTTTCTAAGAAGCTGGCTAAGCGAGGTAATTTTTTCAAATTTTTAAATGTTAAATATAAGTTCGACTTTATTACCAATCTTTTTTTTTTCTTTTCTCCCATTTTTTAACATTCGACATTAATTCCCTTTTTTCGACCTTATTACTATTTTGCTATGGAAATAAAGTCGACCATGAAAAAAAGTTGAATTCGACATTATTTCCAATCTAAATGGAAATAAAGTCGATTCGACCTTATTTCCTTCTACCTTATTTCACGGCACCAACAAATATGTTTAAATTTCTTGGCCCCTCCTTAGGGCTGGCCACGAGACGAGACACTGCGAGACTTTTGTCAGTCTCGTCTCGGTCTCGTTAAAATCGAAAATGTTCAGTCTCGTTTCGGTCTCGTATAATTAAGTCTCGTCTCCGAAAAATACGATTTCCGAACAACCGGTTGATTGTTGGAACGAAATATTTTCGATTATAGTTTGAATACGTGCAGAAGAAAATAAATATTTAACTGAAATTGGATTTTTTAATTTAGGTATTGGACTCTTTGTAAATTTCGGTCCAAGTATACAGTTTCTTCGCGGTCTCGTCTCGGTTGCTTAAGAGCCAGTCTCGTCTCGTTTCTCCTCGTTTCGGTCTCGTCATACGAGATCGAGACTTTTCTCGTCTCGTGGCCAGCCCTACCCTTCTTACTTTGAGTACGTATTGTTTTCAGAAAGAATATTTTGAATTCCAAAAATTTCACGAAAAAGCTATTTATATTGCTTTATATACTCTACAATAAATTCATTTTTTGTTCAGTTTTTTCTGAATTAAAAACGTGGGTGCATTAATGTAAATATTGTGTGAAGCCTAGCAATTGTTGTATTTTTAAGCAGAAAAGCTCAGTACAATATTTAAAGCAAATGGTGTCAACCCAGACCAATCCAAGACACTTCGTAGCAACTCACTATAGTACTATCATGGACAAAAATTTTTTGTGCAACAATGCTTCGTTGGTGGCGCGCCACTTTAGCTCGGCGGAGACTACCATTTTTGGGAGACAATTGTCGGCGGAGACTTCAGTTTTTGGGAGACTTCCATTTATCAGAGAATCGAAACTAGGTAGTTAGAGCAAGAGGAGTATATTATTTTCGATTCTCGTAAGAATCAAATGGTGTAAGCGAGATTACCAATCGAAGGTTTTGTTAAACGTCAATGATAAGAAAAAAGTGAAGAGAATGGCAAAAAAATGTTCGTATCCTCTTTATTGTATATATAAACTATAGTACTATCATGAATAAATTTTTTTTGTGCAACAATGCTTCGTTGGTGGCGCCACTTTAGCTCGGCGGATACTTCCATTTTTGGGAGACAATTGTCGGCGGAGACTTCAATTTTTGGGAGACTTCCATTTATCAGAGAATCGAAACTAGGTAGTTAGAGCAAGAGGAGTGTATTTTTTTCGATTCGGTATATATATACAATGGTATATACAAAGCTCACTTCAACAAGCACGGTTCGTCGCAAGACTAATCCCATCCCGAAACACTCCATCCCGGAAGCCAAATCTCATCCCAAGAAAATCATACCGGAAATTAAAAAAACACTCCGAAATTAAATGGTTGGTGTATTTGCTTCGCTATTTTTTAAAAATGGTTTGTGAATTTGATTGAGAGGAAGCAGGACCTAAGTATATTCATTGGATATAAAAAGATTGTTTAAATATCCAAAGGTGTAGTTGTGCAATATTGCTTTTGCAAGGAAATCTCCTACAATCTCTTCTGCTTAACGCTAATTGGGTGAGCAAAATATTTTTGCAAAGGATGATTTGTTTAAAGGAGGAACCACGAATCTTTATTGTTGTGTTTAGTTAATTGTGGATCCGACTGTTACACAAAATAAAATGTTCGCAACAAATATTCAAGAAATGCGACCAGTAGGCGATACTTGTGAATTTTATTGAGAGGAAGCAGGACGTAAGTATAGTCATTGGATATAAAAAAATTGTTTAAATATCCAAAGGTGTAGTTGTGCGATATTGCTTTTGCAAGGAATCTTCTATAATCTCTTCTGCTTAACGATAATTGGGTGAAAAAAAATATTAATAGTAAAAAGTTGTTTTATTGGTTTAATAATACGAACCTGTATTAATTAGTTTCATTTTTACTATCATTACAAACATAATATTTTAATTAAAGTTAAAGTAAATTCTTGATAAGTGAAAATGTCTAATCCTAACCTCATAGGCGGTAAAAAAATCTTACGTTCTAACCATGTTGACGTCTCTGCAACTTGCGGCTCTCCCATGGATTCTCCTGTAGTAGCTTCTGCTTCGTCAAAACTTTGGGACAAAATCGAGACTCGTTTGAATGCAATTACTAAAACACTGACTGATACAATTCTATCAACATTAAAAAAAGAATTGAATGAAATTACACGCACTTTTAATGAACGTTTCAATGAATTAGAAAATAATTTTCAAACACAGTTTAAAGCACTGGAAAAGGATTTCAATGAGAGATATGGCTCAATTAATAATTTAGTCTTTAACTGTGAAAGCAAGGTAGTAAGCTTCGAAAATCGTTGCCATGAAATAGACGCTTTCCACTTTTAAGGCACAAATGCTAAACAATGACAACACACAACTGAAATTGCAAATTGATGCACTAGCTCGAAAAAATATTGCGGGGGATCTTGTAATCCATGGAATCCCCATTGGTCAGAATGAAAACCTTACTGAAATTTTCAACAAATTTTGCACAAAAATTAATATTTTCCCGATCCGGCCAAACTACATACTACGCACGAAACCGCAAAACAATGCTTCTAGCAGCGCGATCATCGTTAGACTTCCGCATGAAAACGAAAAAAATTTTGTGCTTAAGAAAGCAACAGAATATTACAAAACAAACTCTCGATCAGTTACTTTGCATGACCTTGGATTTGGACACAGTAACCAATTCGTGAGGGTGTATGAAAGCCTAACAAAACAGAACCATGCTCTCTTTCGTAAAGCGAATGATCTACGGAAAACAAAGCTCCTGCATTCTGTGTTTACCAGATATGGGAGAGTTTACATAAGAGAAAGTGCAAATAAGAAGCCAATCTGTGTGACAAATATGTTGCATTTACATACAACCTGCTCTCTGGAAATTGATGATCATGATATGAGTATACGGGAAATTCATTCACAAAAAAATGATAATGCCGATTCTCATGCTCATAATGTTGATGTACTAGATGGAAATGCTGATGTTTCTCGTAGAGAAACCTTGTCTATTGAAGATGCTGGAATAAATGTTGCTGCCGATGGAGAAGTTGCTGCTGGTGAAAGCGTTGATGTTGTTGCTGCTGATGGAGAAATTGTTGCTGATGACGATGTTGCTAAGGTTATTGCTAAGGGCAACGTTGATAACAAGTAATAACATTTTTAAAAGCTTGCCAAGTATGTTTAACTTAAATTCATATTATCACTTTAAGCCTTTGTTGTTTTGTTATGTTATGAAGATATCATCATGAGTAAATATCCTGAAATAAATTAAATTTGCATTTGATGTTGTTGAGAATGTTACTTCAATACTAATGAATATGTTCCAAATCGAGTTTTTTATTTTTATTTTTTCATTAATATTGTTTTTTTTATTTGAATTAAATTTTTATTTAATGTCAATATTATTCTTATTATTTTCTTTATTTTTAAAATTATTCTCAATGTTTTTACTTTTTTTTATTATTTTTAACTTTACTATTTTATTCACATTTATTATTAGGTAGTAAATATACAGAGATAACTTCTTCTAAATGGTGGCTGAGCTTCAATAATTTTGTTTTGAATCATGTTGGGTACAAATCCTGACAATATAAGATCGATCTTCAATGTGTTGTGTGGTGCGTATGATGGTCTTAATGTATGTCATCTGAATGCTGGGAGTATCCGCTCTAAATACACTATCCTATATCAAATGCTAAGTAGCTCGAAACTAGACGAAATAATGGTGTCTGAATCATGGTTAAATGAAAGTATTTCATCCCAACTAGTTTGCTTGCCAGGTTTCAAACTATTTAGGAATGATCGTGGCTCTCGAGGTGGTGGTGTGTGCATGTACGTTAGGGAAAATTTTTCAACAAAAATCATTTATGCGTCAACCAAGTCAGTTTTAGAATTTTTATGTGTTGAAATTTGTAATGGCGATGAGAAATGCCTTTTAGTGGTAGTGTACTGTCCACCTAGTACATTTAAAGAGGAAAATTTAAGGGAGTTGGAAGATACTTTGCTAAGTTTAAATTCAAAATATGTGGATATTCTTATTGGTGGGGATTTTAATGTTAACCAACTTGAAAACAATGCAACAACTCGTTTGTTCCATTATTTTTGTGATCGATCGAGCTTATCCGTTGTTAATAAACTTTGGCCAACCTGTTTTCAATCTGCGGTGAATCCTTCACTCATTGACATGTTTTTGACAAGTTCGATGAGCAAAGTTTTGTGTAGTGACCAGATCAGACCAACATCTGATTTTATACATGATTTTATGTTTTGTTCGTTTCAGTTTTTTGTTAACAACTCAAATGCTCCCAAGACTATTAGTTATATATCATTTCGTTCTCTAAAAGTCTTGTTCTACCTTTTTTTACTTTTAATTGTTCTGTCTATCCTGTTCTAGATTTTGAATGCAAGCGTAAGCTAAATGTTGCGTTTAATGACTGTTTGCGTTTCATCCACAATATGGCAAGATATGTTAGTATATCTAATTTAAATTCTTCGTTATGGGGACTGAGTTTAGACAAGTACCTAATGTTTCGTAATGTTATTTATCTTCACAACATAATTCATAATAGGTGTCCAGAGTATTTAGAGGAAAATCTCCAATACGCTCAGTCACAAAGAGGCTTGCGTTTGATCACTCCGTGTTTCTCATATACCGTTGCAGAGCGATCGTTTTATGTATCTGCTAGTCGTTTGTGGAATGGTCTTCCAATCGAACTGCAGAGAATAACCTCACCAACCATTTTTAAAAAGAAGCTATTTTTGTTTTTTTCTGCTCAAAACTAATTTTATCATTACTTTGCTATTATTATTTATCTTGATTTTATTTTATTTTTTTCTTTCTTGATTTCATTGTATATATTTATAATTATACTCTATACTCATAATTTGTATATTCTTATATGTACATACATTTTTATTTATTTAGCCTTTTTATTTTTTTTTTTTATCTGATTGTTAATTTGTAAACTTGGTAAGCTTATATCTTGTAGATACTATTAAAAGATTTAAATCCTGCTGTATCATTGTTAACATAGTTCAAATACAAATACAAAAATACAAAATATTTTTGCAAAGGATGTTTTGTTTAAAGGAGGAACCACGAATGTTGTTGTGTTTAGTTAATTGTGGATCCAAGCTTTTACACAAAATAAAATGTTCGCAACAAATATTCAAGAATTGCGGCCAGTAGGCGATACTTGTAGCGTAGGTAGGTACTATATAGAAATGTATGAAGGAGGGAGTAGGAAATAAACCGTAAATTTTGTCGGCTGTATAGATAGGTACCTATGTAGATAGATGAAGAACAAAAATGAATTTATGATGTAGATATACTTTAAGGGCCCTATTATGACTCGCGAGTCGAACGTTCGACTCAAGTCGAACGTTTTTAAAATCACATATTTCGTGGTTTTAAGAATAGCAAGCTGCGACGTTCGTATAGAGCAACATCTCATTTCAACACAATTTTGACTTTTTAAAGTCACATATGTCGTGGGTTTAAGAATAGCAAACTGCGACGTTCGTATATAGCCACATCTCATTTCAACACATTTTTGACTTTTTAGCCGAATACAGTTAGGTGAGCCATAAACGCTAGTGCCAAACGTCAGATTCGCCTAATATTTCTTGCGACTCGCGATTCATAATAGGTGCCTTAATTGCCAAAAACAAGGAGCTTACAGCACGAGTGGGCTGCTTAGAAACAAAATGCGCGTTTCTAGAAAATTCAATCGAATCAATGCAAATCAGAAGCCTCGAAAAAAACCTTATTGTACGCATGCCAAACGTTCAAGGAGAGGACGACACAGAAAAAGTTAAAAGTATCTGCACTGACCTTCTACAGCACTGCCCCCAAGCCAGAGTGGACCATGTTCGCCAGCTGGCTGCAAAGCCAAGAAACAATGGTACCGTCAGCTTCATCGTTGAATTGAATTCAAAGCTGAGTGTGACCAGCGCTTTGAAAGGAGCCAAAAACCTTCAATCCACTGGTATCGCAGTTCAAAAAGACCTCCCACAGGCGGCTTCACATCCGGCAGATAATCAGGAAACATGCTACTTATGCAAAGTTCGGTGTCAGTGACGATAAGATGTTCTTCGCTGGGAAAATCTTCAGCTGGAGTTCAGAGCTCGGTTTGGGATGTGGAGATATGGAGGGTTACCACATTCTAAATGAAACACTCGCGAGGGAACGCATTTCTTTACAATTTCAACCAAACAAGGAAGATCTTTCAACTTTTGTTTACTCAACTAATCTTATTGCAAGAGACGTCACTTCAGCCACTGACATACCTGTCATTCCAAGCTCGAGCAGTCAAGGTGAGAATGAAAAAATTGGGCAGTCTAAATGTATACAAGGGTGTAAGAACTAGGAAGTAGCCGTCTGCCATAATGAAATTGTAAAAAGTTCGTTTGATTCAAATTTATGTAATTTAAATATTTTATCATATAATATTTCCGGAATGAACAATACGCTTTTATTTTTGGATTTTTTTTAATTATATAAATAAAATGGATTTTATATTTCTTTTTGAAACTTTTGTAGTAGAAGATGATTTTTGTAAATTTGAGCATACATTTCTAAATTATTACTTTAAATGGGTACCAGCAATAAAAGAAAGCAGGTCTGGACGTGCTTCAGGAGGCTGCTACTTTGGTGTCAAGAAAAATGTTGCCAACTTATATAAATTATATAAATGCGAATTCATAAGTGCTGAGAACGGTGTAATTTTCTTAAAGCTGGAGGCTCGCTCCCAAAAACTATTTATCTTCCCGATTTACATAAACTGCAACAACAAAAAATGGAATGATGAGCTTATCGCTTTGGAAGAGGCAATATACACCACGCATAGTCAAAACATCTTTGTGATAGGTGATTTAAATGGAAGGATTGGTAATTTGGAAGGTGAATCTAATATGAGGCAAGGAATTAAAAGAAAATCGAAAGATTTAACCATTAACACATGTGGTCGTAAGCTGTTGGATTTCCTGGACTCTTTGGACTTGAGAATTGTGAATGGAACTTCGAAGTCAGACCAACAAGGAGAATTTACCTACATCAAAGGCAAACATCGATCTTTAATTGACTAGTGCTGTATAGGAGGAGACTGGTGCTCCCTGATTGCAGATTTTAAGGTCGATTCTTTCCCATACTCCGACCAGCACCCTATTATTGCAAAAATAGGGCTAGATGGCGTGGAAGTGGATAATATGCGCGTAATTAATCTTCTGCCAAAATATGTGTGGGTCCATTCGATGGCTGAAACCTATAGGCTTAATATTAATAACCTACTATCTGAGTGATCTGCAAGTAATATGTCAAACTTAGAAGAAATAATTAAACTCTTTATTCCAAACCAAACTCCTTCAGAAAATAAAAGTCAAAAAACAATCTTCAAAAGTCAATGGTTTGATAAGAAGTGTTTAAAAGCGAGACAGAAAACATTTGCTTACCTCAGATCGTTTAGAAAATTCAACACCGCAACTTTCCAGGAACTTTATAATAGCCAGCAGCCACTACAAGAATTTATGTCGAGCTTAGAAGAAGGAACATTTTGAATCGGAAGCCGAAAAACTCGCAAACTACAAAAATGCTTCGGACTTTTGGAAAGCAGCAAATACATTAAAAGGAATTAAACCAAAGGTAAACATCGAGTTAACAGTCGAAACTCTTAAATGTCACTTCCAAAACCTCCTAAACCCACCAAATAAGGACTCATACTTTCTTTACGGTAGACCAAACCATTTTAATGAAACCTTAGATAAGCCCATCTCGATCTCAGAAGTTGAGGAAGCTTTAGCCAGGGCGAAAGATAAAAAAGCACCAGGATTAGACCGAATACCCATGGAATTTTACAAATATAGTTCAACCGAATTCAAGATTATACTAACAGAAACATTTAATATTATATTTGGAACAGGAATCATAACGATTGGTTTCAAGCAAGCAATAATTTACCCGATTTTTAAAAGAGGAGACTCCACAGATCCAGCCAACTATAGGGGAATTTCACTGTTGAACTCCTCAGCTTAAATTTGTACAAGTATTCTCCAAAACCGTCTAGAACTTTGGATCTACGAAAACAAGCTTTTGAAAGAATTTCAAGCTGGCTTTCGTCCTGGTTATGCCACGGCCGATCACATATTTTTGTTGCGCAAACTATATTGCTAAAAAACAAAAGTTATATGCTTTCTTCATAGACTTTAAAGCCGCTTTTGATACCATTGATCGTACAAAAATGTTTTACAAGCTATATAACTATGGAATGAGCCGAAAATTTGGTAAAACCTTAGAAAACTTATATGATGAAACTAAGGCAGCTGTATGGTGCGGAAGCGACTTGTCAGAGTGGTTTACAACAGGAAGTGGAGTCAGGCAAGGATGTAACACAAGTCCATCAATTTTCACCCTATATATCGAAGACATCATTGATCATCTCTCACTTTCGCAGGAATGCATATCAAGGCTCTTTTGTACGTTGATGACATTGTCATTTTAGCTAAATCACCCGAATCTATGCAAATGATGATAAATCGAGTTGCGGAATACTGTAATCTTTGGGACCTTGAGCTTAACCTAAGCAAATCAAAAATCATGATATTCAAAAGTGGTGTCTTGAGCAGAGAAATGGGTATTTAAGAGAGAACGAATTGAGGTAGTTAAGCAATACAAGTACCTAGGAATGATTTTTACCTCTAATTTAAATATGGAAACCCATTTAACTGAAAAATTATCCCAATCTAAGTGTGCAATTAGTTCAAAATGGAGAAATTGTTTCCAAAGTAGTATCGCGCACAGTGCAAAATACCAAATTTTTGAAGCAGTAGCGAAATCCATTTTGTTTTATGGTGCCCAGGCATGGGGCCACTTATACTTTAATACGGTTGAAAAACTTTTAAGATATTACCTTCGAAGAACCTTTCTGCTACCCGGATATTCACCAAATTATATGTTGATGATTGAAACAGGAATGTCCGCTTTATTTATTCAAACTCTAAGACTCAATATCAACTATATACTAAAAGCAATCAATATGGAAGCCGATACACTACCGCGGAAACTTATTAACTTTGCAGTCACCAATAACACCTTATGGTATAAGGATATTCTGGATCTAGCAGAGAGCTACGACTATCCCCTTCAACTGAACTGGGACTCAAGAACCCAATGGAAGGAAATCCTTAACACCTTTATTGAACATATAGATGACAAAATGCGAATAAAATGGAGAGAAGATGCAGATGCTTCGACTCACAGAGAAACTTACAGGACTTTGGAATTTAATTTGGGCTCCGATAACTATTTCAAGGACTGTCACAGCGCCCAAAAGATTTCACTTATCTTTAGAGCACGAGGAGAGGTGCTTTCGTTAAATTTCGTACCCCATAGAAGTGATCTACCGCTCTTTTGCTCCATATGCAACATGGTACAGCGAGAGGACTCCATTCATTTCATAGGAGTATGCCCAGCGTTTAAAGACATCAGAAGGAGTTGCTTTGGGAAACCCAGTTTGACAGCCGAAGAAGTGAAAAATGCTTTAAATGGACCCGATTGGGAAGCAATCGACAAATTTTGTAAGACTTCACTAAATTACCGAAAATGGATAATTGATGAAGACTTTTGAATCCAAATCCACCGACTTAAATATTAAAAAACTTAATTTATATTAATAAAGCAAAACTTATGCTAACACTCTTAAATAGTATTAATAATACATTTTAAAAGAAAAATGAAATAATGATGTTAAAACTCATGATGTTTATGTACTCAAAAATTGATAGTTCTTGGCAGACGGCTTTTAGCCATGTCCTTAGGATAGATAGGATTAAAATGTTAAAATGTACACTTATTTTATGTAAGTAAATCTATTTTTGAATTGAAAAAAAATTGAATTGAATGTAGATATTGAAGGTCGATACCAAGTTCTTTTGTGTTTCTGTGGGTAAGAAAAAATGGGAAAAGGTGAAAGGTAGATGTATGTATGTAGGTGCCTAGGTATGTTGTAGGTATTTTGAGTTCCTGATGAGGTAGGAAGGTAGGTAGATAATAGATATAATAAAAAGCTTTTTAATTAAGGTAATTAGGATTTAAATTCTAAAAGTGTGAAAAAAATATATACCCATGTAGGTATGTATTCCTACAACATAATATTATGTTATGTATATTACCTAGGTAGGTTGCTAGGTAAGTGGTGGGTGGTAGAGTTAAATTTAATTTTAGTTTAGATTTAAATTTTAAATTTAGATAGGCTCATATGTATAAGTAGATATGTATTTACCTTCATAGGTAGGTACATAGGGTATCTACCTATAGGTTATTTATTGTTATATAGGAAGGTAGATAGGTACCTACCTAACCTATATTTTATTGTGATATGTTGTTACCTTTAGATAAAGGTAACTATGTATGTACATGCATTTTAATAGGTAGGTATGTACCTAAGTAGAGTAAGATTGCAATTTTTGATAATCTGTAGGTAGGTAGGTAGACAGTTAGGTACAGGTAGCAGTGGCGTGGCGTCAATAATTTGAAATGGGAAGACGTAACGAAATGATTGATCAACGAAAGTAAGTGATGCGTGTGCCGAAGCATCAAAGACAATTCATATTGGTTGTGTCTTTATCTTCCCTATATACCGGTCTATGAGGCATATAGTACACACGATCACCTCGTTCGCCATCCTTAACTCGTTCAGCCAAACCACCGTTTATCATCTCTTGCATTGATGATTCATAATCCCTTAGTCTTCCTAATGCTCTTAACTTTCGGACCAGTGAATGCATTCGATAAAGTGCGCCAATACGATTGTCATGAAGCGATTCTTCAACATCTCTCCATGACAGTGATGCCTCGTATCGATCTGCAACCTTGCGAATAATGGGCTCTAATGGACGTTCTATAATTTTATCGTTTGTTATTCTAATAGTTTCGAGTCGCCAGAATTGCTGAAGATCCTCACAGGCACAGACATGTAAGGAAGTAACACACGAAAGATTCAACACAGCATCTGCATTATGAGAAATGACAGGAGACCTACCTTGCAAAGTCCACCCGAGAACAGTGCTTATTGCTGTTAGATCGGGTGTAATCCGTTTATGTTGTCCAGTTGCAACAACCCAATAATTATCTGCTCCTATTAAAATGCTGATTTCATTTTCAGCATGCAAATTTTCGAGACGCACATCTGCCAGCTGCAAGTCTCTAAACGTTTCCAGATTTTCATCTGGCGTTGACAAAACATCAACACCGTTTTCGGGAACCTCCATTAGTTCCAAAGCAACAATTCTGTTGTCATATTGGTTGCGCAACACTACTTGTACCTTATTACACTGCATGCTTGGTCTAGGCTCTTTGCTTCCAAATGGTATGATATTTATATTTTGTATTCCGATGATATCCAAATCGAGTTGACGTGCCACGCTAGATTTTATAAATGACATTTGGCTGCCGCCATCCAATACCATTCGCACATACAATAATTTACAGGAATTTTTTTTTCGAAGCAAATGCAAATGCAGTGTTAACTTGCTGTACTAAATTATAAATTATGTCTGTGTGGTGTATAAGTAAGTCGATTGCTGCGGTTGAATTGGTGACGTCAGAGTATTATTTTGCGATGATGGTGATGGAGCTGTACTTTTCTTGCATGTAGTTGTAGATTGTGTATCCCAGCGAGAAAAATTCAAAAATTCGTTGGGGAAAAATCAGCTTTTTCCTTGAGGAATGGCAGCTGCACCGTCCACTTTTCAGCTGATTCCTTTGATGAAATTAACATGGGCATGTCCTAGGCGGGAAGCACATGCTGAAAATCCGCAAATTCGCCAACGAAATCACTACTTCGTTGGAAGTTGTTTATTCACCGACCCAGATGATGAAAAACATGGTGGTTGCATAATCTATGAATTCACTGCATAAATGTATGTGGTTTATTCATCAGTTCAATATTTTCGATGAAAATGGTAATGAAAATTCAATTATCAAATCACAAGATATATAAGTAGGTAGTTGTTTATTCAGCAATTAGTTAATTCAATATGAAAAATGTGAAGAAAATTAAATAAATAGTAAATTCATTAACTCTGTTGTGTTGTGAATTATTTGTGATTGGTTAATTAAAATATAGAATTAAAACTTTAAATTAAAGTTAAATCACTAGGTCAGTGGTTGTTGGTTAATCACCACTTCATATGCAAAGTGGTGATTAACCAAAAAACTGAAATACTTTGAGAAAATCTGAGATTGCCTCTTTTTAATGGAAATTCATAAGTCCTCTTATAATATTTACTGTCAGTAGACAATGTCAACACAGAGAACACAAAAAAAATCAACTTCCATCAAAACACACAATGGCGGTGCACACTTTACAAAGCATATGAGTGGACATAGACGATGAACTGATGAACTTTTACATGACTTTTCAACAGTTTTTTCATCTTATAATTTTCCATATCAAAAGCAATTTTTAATTCAACGACAGAAAGGGTTGTTTTCTTAACACAAAGCAGAAAGTGAGTTCAAATCTATGAACTGAGGAAACCTCGCATGACTCTTCACTCACTAAATCATTGCATGACGTTTCCTTTTATTATTTGGCTAGTGAATTGATTGAAGAATTCAGCTATAAAATTCATTGGGGATGATATTTCCCGCTGGGATGGTTTGGATCACACATAGAAGTTACGTGTCGCCCGTTACAATTTTTGCACACAAGTTGAAATCGTTTCTTGCACATTTTAGAGAAGTGACCTTTTCTACAACACCGATAGCATCGTCCGTCCTATTTTAACATCTGTTTCTTTTGAACTAAAGGAAAAGAGCTTTTTCATTTATTCTGCTGTAAATAATCCAACAGCTGTTTTAACCGGTTTGGATGTGTATGATTGCACTCGAGTTGAGATTTGTTTCGCTTCTTGGGTCTTCTCGAGGGATTCAGCTTCTCGTTTGATGAATTTCAATAAATATTTTACTGTTTTATCACCAATGTCTTTCGTTGATGAAATATCGGATTTTATAGATGAAACCTCGTTATCGTTATGGTCGGTAACATCGTTTTTATAACCTTCTAGAGAGTTGTTATCAGAAGAGTCATCGTAATACCTATGAAAATCAACTCTCAATTCACTGGGAATGCACCGGAGTAGGACACCTTTTAGCATGACATAATAATTTGACGATGGAATTCCGAGAGCCCCAAGTGATCGGGTGGAAGCTAGAACAGAATTATAGAGGCATCTCAGCCCTGTAGTGTCCACCTTTGATTGAACTGGCTGAATGGACAACAAGCATTGCATATTACGATCGACTATTTTGTATTTATTTCCATACTCTTTTTTGAGTATGTTTATTGCCGTCTCGTAATTAAGATCACTTGGTGTGAGACCTAACCAATGTGTTTGCTGCCTTACCAGTCAAGGCGACTTTCAAGTAGTTGAACTTGTCAACAGTGGAAAGGGACAGATTATCATGCACAAGTGTTCTAAACTGTTTCCAAAACGGTATCCATTCTTTGTAGTCGCCTGAGAATTTTTTAGGTTGCAGCCTTTGAAGTTTTACTGCTGGCATTTTATTTTGAGAGGAAATGGTAACGTTATGTGATGAAATATTGTTATCGTTATTCGGGGAACTATCAATAATTGGAACTGAGGGGGATAATAATTGTTTTTGATACTGTTTCACCTTGTTCAAACGAATTTGAAGTCGTGTAATCGTTGTTACAGCTTTGTCATCAATTCAAATTTATTAAAAGCTTTAATTTTCAACAGGTTCTTTTTTGGGAAATAACAACCGCGGAGGCTAGTTCTGTAGGCGTTTATGCACTGCACGTAATGAAAACAACATAACGGCGATTTGTTTTGCAGTTTTCTGAGAAAAAAAACCATGAAAACGAAATAAAGCCAAATTGGCCTTATTTCGTTTTCTAAAGCGAAATAAAGCCAAAACTAAAATTTGGCGTTATTTGCATTTTTAAAAGCGAAATAAGAGTCAAATTTTTGATTTTTGGCTTTATTTCGTTGGGCCTTATTTCACGTCACCGTCCTCCAATAGTTCTGATAAATCATTTTGCAATAAATGCATATAGTTTGTAGAATTCAACTTAAGTGGTTACTTAAATAAGCATGTATTCAAACCAAGGAATGTCAAAGTCCACCCGATATAACTGTTGAAGTAGAAAACATACTCAAAAAATTATCTTAAGCCACACAAATAATTTTTTTTCATAGCTTTTCGAGCTTAAAGCTAAAAAACATTTTTTTTTTTTTAATTTTACCTGCCGCCGTTTTTCCAAACTATCATAAAATGTATGGGTTTTTCGGCAAACTTGTTACTAAATTTTATTTTAAGTATTGTTACATACATTCAAAAAAATTATGAAAACATCATGTTGATTACGCATTTTTTGAAGAAAATTGACCCCAAAGTCAAAAAATTAGCATGGGCAGGAAAAATGGAAGAGGCTCAAAACTGAGTTTCTTAAGACTGAGAAAAGATGTCAAATTTATTTAAACGCAATTACAAAGTCTGGCATTTGTTCTACAAATAAAGTCCTAAACGAAGTTTTTATCATAAGTGCTTACGGCGCAATTATCGGTAACATGGATCAGGGTACCCCAAAGTAAGACTTCTTAAATTCCCGATAAATGATATCAAAATTGGACTGTAGAACAATTTTTTTCTTAGAATATACCCCAGAGTCATACCCTAAAATACCCTTGACGAATTAAGGGACACCCTGTTGATTGAAATTAATATAAAAAATTTCGATTTTTTAATAACAATTCTTAAAAAATTCTGATTTTGTTGATGATTCATCATCATCGTAACCATCCTTTAATGGAATTGGAAAGTTCGCACGTTGTCAGATAAGTAAAAGAAACTAAATTATGTCGGGGAAGGAATATTTCGTTGTAGTAGTAATAGTCAGTGCATTGGACTGTCACGCTGGAGGACTGGGTTCACTTCCCAGCTTCGTCCACCTGAAAATTAAAAAGAGGCTACTGGCTCTTGCGGGTAATTGACAAAGCATCCAAGAGTTTCACTTGTAATGAACAAGTGCTTCTCGTCTAGCCGTTCGGATTCGGCATAAAATTGTATGTCCCTTTGTTGTTGCGAGTTGTTAGTCACTAGGCCCTGGTTCTTCGTGAACCGTTGCGCCACCCAATTTATTTTATTTATATATAAGTAATAATTTCGTTCCAAATGTCGTCCAAAAGCCCTAAGTCGTCCCGCGCAAAAAATGTAATCTCAAACATTCAGATTTTCTTAAGTTTTTTCAATATGGTCTTTGTAGCAATCCTTCGATTTAATTTCGACAGTCTATAGCTTGACAAATCAGAACCAGAATGTTCTAAATGTCATCCGAAATCCCCAAAACTCTCATTTTTACCAAGCAAAAAATATGGTGCCGTGAAATAAGGTGGAAGGAAGTAATGTCGAATCGACTTTATTTCCATTTAGATTGCAAATAATGTAGAATTCAACTTTTTTTCATGGTCGACTTTATTTCCAAACACAAAATAAAAAAATGGAAATAATGTCGATCACTTCTATAAGATCATTTTCATAGTCGACTTTATTTCCCAATATAAAACTCATTCACAATTATATTTCAAACGAAATTCGATTTTATTTAAAAAAAAAAAAATTACTCGTTTTGCTGAAGTCCTGATCCAACAGTGCATCTATAACTTGTAAAAAATTACCTCGCTTAGCCAGCTTCGTAAAAAGTATGCTGTTGAATCTCTCTAAAAATTTGGTAGCCCTATGTAAGGTTTTAGAGAATAACTTAACAAGGTAAGGTTTTCAGAATAATTTAATAAGAAATGGGCCACCCATTTCTTATTAAGTTATTCTATCGACGCACTAAAAGGAAAAAATAATTTAATAATTCCCTAAACCCTAAAACTGTTCAAATACCTGAGCAAATATGTGCTATAAAACCATACACAGGACTACGATCTCTTTAAAAGGATTCAACAGCATAATTTCTAAGAAGCTGGCTAAGCGAGGTAATTTTTTCAAATTTTTAAATGTTAAATATAAGTTCGACTTTATTACCAATCTTTTTTTTTTCTTTTCTCCCATTTTTTAACATTCGACATTAATTCCCTTTTTTCGACCTTATTACTATTTTGCTATGGAAATAAAGTCGACCATGAAAAAAAGTTGAATTCGACATTATTTCCAATCTAAATGGAAATAAAGTCGATTCGACCTTATTTCCTTCTACCTTATTTCACGGCACCAACAAATATGTTTAAATTTCTTGGCCCCTCCTTAGGGCTGGCCACGAGACGAGACACTGCGAGACTTTTGTCAGTCTCGTCTCGGTCTCGTTAAAATCGAAAATGTTCAGTCTCGTTTCGGTCTCGTATAATTAAGTCTCGTCTCCGAAAAATACGATTTCCGAACAACCGGTTGATTGTTGGAACGAAATATTTTCGATTATAGTTTGAATACGTGCAGAAGAAAATAAATATTTAACTGAAATTGGATTTTTTAATTTAGGTATTGGACTCTTTGTAAATTTCGGTCCAAGTATACAGTTTCTTCGCGGTCTCGTCTCGGTTGCTTAAGAGCCAGTCTCGTCTCGTTTCTCCTCGTTTCGGTCTCGTCATACGAGATCGATACTTTTCTCGTCTCGTGGCCAGCCCTACCCTTCTTACTTTGAGTACGTATTGTTTTCAGAAAGAATATTTTGAATTCCAAAAATTTCACGAAAAAGCTATTTATATTGCTTTATATACAAGACGGCAACGCTTGGCTTGGTGGAAAGAAGTGTTTTTGGGTTGCTCTACAATAAATTCATTTTTTGTTCAGTTTTTTCTGAATTAAAAACGTGGGTGCATTAATGTAAATATTGTGTGAAGCCTAGCAATTGTTGTATTTTTAAGCAGAAAAGCTCAGTACAATATTTAAAGCAAATGGTGTCAACCCAGACCAATCCAAGACACTTCGTAGCAACTCACTATAGTACTATCATGGACAAAAATTTTTTGTGCAACAATGCTTCGTTGGTGGCGCGCCACTTTAGCTCGGCGGAGACTACCATTTTTGGGAGACAATTGTCGGCGGAGACTTCAGTTTTTGGGAGACTTCCATTTATCAGAGAATCGAAACTAGGTAGTTAGAGCAAGAGGAGTATATTATTTTCGATTCTCGTAAGAATCAAATGGTGTAAGCGAGATTACCAATCGAAGGTTTTGTTAAACGTCAATGATAAGAAAAAAGTGAAGAGAATGGCAAAAAAATGTTCGTATCCTCTTTATTGTATATATAAACTATAGTACTATCATGAATAAATTTTTTTTGTGCAACAATGCTTCGTTGGTGGCGCCACTTTAGCTCGGCGGATACTTCCATTTTTGGGAGACAATTGTCGGCGGAGACTTCAATTTTTGGGAGACTTCCATTTATCAGAGAATCGAAACTAGGTAGTTAGAGCAAGAGGAGTATATTTTTTTCGATTCTCGTAAGAATCAAATGGTGTAAGCGAGATTTCCAATCGAAGGTTTTTTTAAACGTCAATGATAAGAAAAAAGTGAAGAGAATGGCAAAAAAATGTTCGTATCCTCTTTATTGTATATATAAACTATAGTACTATCATGAATAAAATTTTTTTGTGCAACAATGCTTCGTTGGTGGCGCCACTTTAGCTCGGCGGATACTTCCATTTTTGGGAGACAATTGTCGGCGGAGACTTCAATTTTTGGGAGACTTCCATTTATCAGAGAATCGAAACTAGGTAGTTAGAGCAAGAGGAGTGTATTTTTTTCGATTCGGTATATATATACAATGGTATATACAAAGCTCACTTCAACAAGCACGGTTCGTCGCAAGACTAATCCCATCCCGAAACACTCCATCCCGGAAGCCAAATCTCATCCCAAGAAAATCATACCGGAAATTAAAAAAACACTCCGAAATTAAATGGTTGGTGTATTTGCTTCGCTATTTTTTAAAAATGGTTTGTGAATTTGATTGAGAGGAAGCAGGACCTAAGTATATTCATTGGATATAAAAAGATTGTTTAAATATCCAAAGGTGTAGTTGTGCAATATTGCTTTTGCAAGGAAATCTTCTACAATCTCTTCTGCTTAACGCTAATTGGGTGAGCAAAATATTTTTGCAAAGGATGATTTGTTTAAAGGAGGAACCACGAATCTTTATTGTTGTGTTTAGTTAATTGTGGATCCGACTGTTACACAAAATAAAATGTTCGCAACAAATATTCAAGAAATGCGCCCAGTAGGCGATACTTGTGAATTTTATTGAGAGGAAGCAGGACGTAAGTATAGTCATTGGATATAAAAAAATTGTTTAAATATCCAAAGGTGTAGTTGTGCGATATTGCTTTTGCAAGGAATCTTCTATAATCTCTTCTGCTTAACGATAATTGGGTGAAAAAAAATATTAATAGTAAAAAGTTGTTTTATTGGTTTAATAATACGAACCTGTATTAATTAGTTTCATTTTTACTATCATTACAAACATAATATTTTAATTAAAGTTAAAGTAAATTCTTGATAAGTGAAAATGTCTAATCCTAACCTCATAGGCGGTAAAAAAATCTTACGTTCTAACCATGTTGACGTCTCTGCAACTTGCGGCTCTCCCATGGATTCTCCTGTAGTAGCTTCTGCTTCGTCAAAACTTTGGGACAAAATCGAGACTCGTTTGAATGCAATTACTAAAACACTGACTGATACAATTCTATCAACATTAAAAAAAGAATTGAATGAAATTACACGCACTTTTAATGAACGTTTCAATGAATTAGAAAATAATTTTCAAACACAGTTTAAAGCACTGGAAAAGGATTTCAATGAGAGATATGGCTCAATTAATAATTTAGTCTTTAACTGTGAAAGCAAGGTAGTAAGCTTCGAAAATCGTTGCCATGAAATAGACGCTTTGCACGATGAACTTTCCACTTTTAAGGCACAAATGCTAAACAATGACAACACACAACTGAAATTGCAAATTGATGCACTAGCTCGAAAAAATATTGCGGGGGATCTTGTAATCCATGGAATCCCCATTGGTCAGAATGAAAACCTTACTGAAATTTTCAACAAATTTTGCACAAAAATTAATATTTTCCCGATCCGGCCAAACTACATACTACGCACGAAACCGCAAAACAATGCTTCTAGCAGCGCGATCATCGTTAGACTTCCGCATGAAAACGAAAAAAATTTTGTGCTTAAGAAAGCAACAGAATATTACAAAACAAACTCTCGATCAGTTACTTTGCATGACCTTGGATTTGGACACAGTAACCAATTCGTGAGGGTGTATGAAAGCCTAACAAAACAGAACCATGCTCTCTTTCGTAAAGCGAATGATCTACGGAAAACAAAGCTCCTGCATTCTGTGTTTACCAGATATGGGAGAGTTTACATAAGAGAAAGTGCAAATAAGAAGCCAATCTGTGTGACAAATATGTTGCATTTACATACAACCTGCTCTCTGGAAATTGATGATCATGATATGAGTATACGGGAAATTCATTCACAAAAAAATGATAATGCCGATTCTCATGCTCATAATGTTGATGTACTAGATGGAAATGCTGATGTTTCTCGTAGAGAAACCTTGTCTATTGAAGATGCTGGAATAAATGTTGCTGCCGATGGAGAAGTTGCTGCTGGTGAAAGCGTTGATGTTGTTGCTGCTGATGGAGAAATTGTTGCTGATGACGATGTTGCTAAGGTTATTGCTAAGGGCAACGTTGATAACAAGTAATAACATTTTTAAAAGCTTGCCAAGTATGTTTAACTTAAATTCATATTATCACTTTAAGCCTTTGTTGTTTTGTTATGTTATGAAGATATCATCATGAGTAAATATCCTGAAATAAATTAAATTTGCATTTGATGTTGTTGAGAATGTTACTTCAATACTAATGAATATGTTCCAAATCGAGTTTTTTATTTTTATTTTTTCATTAATATTGTTTTTTTTATTTGAATTAAATTTTTATTTAATGTCAATATTATTCTTATTATTTTCTTTATTTTTAAAATTATTCTCAATGTTTTTACTTTTTTTTATTATTTTTAACTTTACTATTTTATTCACATTTATTATTAGGTAGTAAATATACAGAGATAACTTCTTCTAAATGGTGGCTGAGCTTCAATAATTTTGTTTTGAATCATGTTGGGTACAAATCCTGACAATATAAGATCGATCTTCAATGTGTTGTGTGGTGCGTATGATGGTCTTAATGTATGTCATCTGAATGCTGGGAGTATCCGCTCTAAATACACTATCCTATATCAAATGCTAAGTAGCTCGAAACTAGACGAAATAATGGTGTCTGAATCATGGTTAAATGAAAGTATTTCATCCCAACTAGTTTGCTTGCCAGGTTTCAAACTATTTAGGAATGATCGTGGCTCTCGAGGTGGTGGTGTGTGCATGTACGTTAGGGAAAATTTTTCAACAAAAATCATTTATGCGTCAACCAAGTCAGTTTTAGAATTTTTATGTGTTGAAATTTGTAATGGCGATGAGAAATGCCTTTTAGTGGTAGTGTACTGTCCACCTAGTACATTTAAAGAGGAAAATTTAAGGGAGTTAGAAGATACTTTGCTAAGTTTAAATTCAAAATATGTGGATATTCTTATTGGTGGGGATTTTAATGTTAACCAACTTGAAAACAATGCAACAACTCGTTTGTTCCATTATTTTTGTGATCGATCGAGCTTATCCGTTGTTAATAAACTTTGGCCAACCTGTTTTCAATCTGCGGTGAATCCTTCACTCATTGACATGTTTTTGACAAGTTCGATGAGCAAAGTTTTGTGTAGTGACCAGATCAGACCAACATCTGATTTTATACATGATTTTATGTTTTGTTCGTTTCAGTTTTATGCTAACAACTCAAATGCTCCCAAGACTATTAGTTATATATCATTTCGTTCTCTAAAAGTCTTGTTCTACCTTTTTTTACTTTTAATTGTTCTGTCTATCCTGTTCTAGATTTTGAATGCAAGCGTAAGCTAAATGTTGCGTTTAATGACTGTTTGCGTTTCATCCACAATATGCCAAGATATGTTAGTATATCTAATTTAAATTCTTCGTTATGGGGACTGAGTTTAGACAAGTACCTAATGTTTCGTAATGTTATTTATCTTCACAACATAATTCATAATAGGTGTCCAGAGTATTTAGAGGAAAATCTCCAATACGCTCTGTCACAAAGAGGCTTGCGTTTGATCACTCCGTGTTTCTCATATACCGTTGCAGAGCGATCGTTTTATGTATATGCTAGTCGTTTGTGGAATGGTCTTCCAATCGAACTGCAGAGAATAACCTCACCAACCATTTTTAAAAAGAAGCTATTTTTGTTTTTTTCTGCTCAAAACTAATTTTATCATTACTTTGCTATTATTATTTATCTTGATTTTATTTTATTTTTTTCTTTCTTGATTTCATTGTATATATTTATAATTATACTCTATACTCATAATTTGTATATTCTTATATGTACATACATTTTTATTTATTTAGCCTTTTTATTTTTTTTTTTTATCTGATTGTTAATTTGTAAACTTGGTAAGCTTATATCTTGTAGATACTATTAAAAGATTTAAATCCTGCTGTATCATTGTTAACATAGTTCAAATACAAATACAAAAATACAAAATATTTTTGCAAAGGATGTTTTGTTTAAAGGAGGAACCACGAATGTTGTTGTGTTTAGTTAATTGTGGATCCAAGCTTTTACACAAAATAAAATGTTCGCAACAAATATTCAAGAATTGCGGCCAGTAGGCGATACTTGTAGCGTAGGTAGGTACTATATAGAAATGTATGAAGGAGGGAATAGGAAATAAACCGTAAATTTTGTCGGCTGTATAGATAGGTACCTATGTAGATAGATGAAGAACAAAAATGAATTTATGATGTAGATATACTTTAAGGGCCCTATTATGACTCGCGAGTCGAACGTTCGACTCAAGTCGAACGTTTTTAAAATCACATATTTCGTGGTTTTAAGAATAGCAAGCTGCGACGTTCGTATAGAGCAACATCTCATTTCAACACAATTTTGACTTTTTAAAGTCACATATGTCGTGGGTTTAAGAATAGCAAACTGCGACGTTCGTATATAGCCACATCTCATTTCAACACATTTTTGACTTTTTAGCCGAATACAGTTAGGTGAGCCATAAACGCTAGTGCCAAACGTCAGATTCGCCTAATATTTCTTGCGACTCGCGATTCATAATAGGTGCCTTAATTGCCAAAAACAAGGAGCTTACAGCACGAGTGGGCTGCTTAGAAACAAAATGCGCGTTTCTAGAAAATTCAATCGAATCAATGCAAATCAGAAGCCTCGAAAAAAACCTTATTGTACGCATGCCAAACGTTCAAGGAGAGGACGACACAGAAAAAGTTAAAAGTATCTGCACTGACCTTCTACAGCACTGCCCCCAAGCCAGAGTGGACCATGTTCGCCAGCTGGCTGCAAAGCCAAGAAACAATGGTACCGTCAGCTTCATCGTTGAATTGAATTCAAAGCTGAGTGTGACCAGCGCTTTGAAAGGAGCCAAAAACCTTCAATCCACTGGTATCGCAGTTCAAAAAGACCTCCCACAGGCGGCTTCACATCCGGCAGATAATCAGGAAACATGCTACTTATGCAAAGTTCGGTGTCAGTGACGATAAGATGTTCTTCGCTGGAAAAAACCTTCAGCTGGAGTTCAGAGCTCGGTTTGGGATGTGGAGATATGGAGGGTTACCACATTCTAAATGAAACACTCGCGAGGGAACGCATTTCTTTACAATTTCAACCAAACAAGGAAGATCTTTCAACTTTTGTTTACTCAACTAATCTTATTGCAAGAGACGTCACTTCAGCCACTGACATACCTGTCATTCCAAGCTCGAGCAGTCAAGGTGAGAATGAAAAAATTGGGCAGTCTAAATGTATACAAGGGTGTAAGAACTAGGAAGTAGCCGTCTGCCATAATGAAATTGTAAAAAGTTCGTTTGATTCAAATTTATGTAATTTAAATATTTTATCATATAATATTTCCGGAATGAACAATACGCTTTTATTTTTGGATTTTTTTTAATTATATAAATAAAATGGATTTTATATTTCTTTTTGAAACTTTTGTAGTAGAAGATGATTTTTGTAAATTTGAGCATACATTTCTAAATTATTACTTTAAATGGGTACCAGCAATAAAAGAAAGCAGGTCTGGACGTGCTTCAGGAGGCTGCTACTTTGGTGTCAAGAAAAATGTTGCCAACTTATATAAATTATATAAATGCGAATTCATAAGTGCTGAGAACGGTGTAATTTTCTTAAAGCTGGAGGCTCGCTCCCAAAAACTATTTATCTTCCCGATTTACATAAACTGCAACAACAAAAAATGGAATGATGAGCTTATCGCTTTGGAAGAGGCAATATACACCACGCATAGTCAAAACATCTTTGTGATAGGTGATTTAAATGGAAGGATTGCTAATTTGGAAGGTGAATCTAATATGAGGCAAGGAATTAAAAGAAAATCGAAAGATTTAACCATTAACACATGTGGTCGTAAGCTGTTGGATTTCCTGGACTCTTTGGACTTGAGAATTGTGAATGGAACTTCGAAGTCAGACCAACAAGGAGAATTTACCTACATCAAAGGCAAACATCGATCTTTAATTGACTAGTGCTGTATAGGAGGAGACTGGTGCTCCCTGATTGCAGATTTTAAGGTCGATTCTTTCCCATACTCCGACCAGCACCCTATTATTGCAAAAATAGGGCTAGATGGCGTGGAAGTGGATAATATGCGCGTAATTAATCTTCTGCCAAAATATGTGTGGGTCCATTCGATGGCTGAAACCTATAGGCTTAATATTAATAACCTACTATCTGAGTGATCTGCAAGTAATATGTCAAACTTAGAAGAAATAATTAAACTCTTTATTCCAAACCAAACTCCTTCAGAAAATAAAAGTCAAAAAACAATCTTCAAAAGTCAATGGTTTGATAAGGAGTGTTTAAAAGCGAGACAGAAAACATTTGCTTACCTCAGATCGTTTAGAAAATTCAACACCGCAACTTTCCAGGAACTTTATAATAGCCAGCAGCCACTACAAGAATTTATGTCGAGCTTAGAAGAAGGAACATTTTGAATCGGAAGCCGAAAAACTCGCAAACTACAAAAATGCTTCGGACTTTTGGAAAGCAGCAAATACATTAAAAGGAATTAAACCAAAGGTAAACATCGAGTTAACAGTCGAAACTCTTAAATGTCACTTCCAAAACCTCCTAAACCCACCAAATAAGGACTCATACTTTCTTTACGGTAGACCAAACCATTTTAATGAAACCTTAGATAAGCCCATCTCGATCTCAGAAGTTGAGGAAGCTTTAGCCAGGGCGAAAGATAAAAAAGCACCAGGATTAGACCGAATACCCATGGAATTTTACAAATATAGTTCAACCGAATTCAAGATTATACTAACAGAAACATTTAATATTATATTTGGAACAGGAATCATAACGATTGGTTTCAAGCAAGCAAAAAGGAGACTCCACAGATCCAGCCAACTATAGGGGAATTTCACTGTTGAACTCCTCAGCTTAAATTTGTACAAGTATTCTCCAAAACCGTCTAGAACTTTGGATCTACGAAAACAAGCTTTTGAAAGAATTTCAAGCTGGCTTTCGTCCTGGTTATGCCACGGCCGATCACATATTTTTGTTGCGCAAACTATATTGCTAAAAAACAAAAGTTATATGCTTTCTTCATAGACTTTAAAGCCGCTTTTGATACCATTGATCGTACAAAAATGTTTTACAAGCTATATAACTATGGAATGAGCCGAAAATTTGGTAAAACCTTAGAAAACTTATATGATGAAACTAAGGCAGCTGTATGGTGCGGAAGCGACTTGTCAGAGTGGTTTACAACAGGAAGTGGAGTCAGGCAAGGATGTAACACAAGTCCATCAATTTTCACCCTATATATCGAAGACATCATTGATCATCTCTCACTTTCGCAGGAATGCATATCAAGGCTCTTTTGTACGTTGATGACATTGTCATTTTAGCTAAATCACCCGAATCTATGCAAATGATGATAAATCGAGTTGCGGAATACTGTAATCTTTGGGACCTTGAGCTTAACCTAAGCAAATCAAAAATCATGATATTCAAAAGTGGTGTCTTGAGCAGAGAAATGGGTATTTAAGAGAGAACGAATTGAGGTAGTTAAGCAATACAAGTACCTAGGAATGATTTTTACCTCTAATTTAAATATGGAAACCCATTTAACTGAAAAATTATCCCAATCTAAGTGTGCAATTAGTTCAAAATGGAGAAATTGTTTCCAAAGTAGTATCGCGCACAGTGCAAAATACCAAATTTTTGAAGCAGTAGCGAAATCCATTTTGTTTTATGGTGCCCAGGCATGGGGCCACTTATACTTTAATACGGTTGAAAAACTTTTAAGATATTACCTTCGAAGAACCTTTCTGCTACCCGGATATTCACCAAATTATATGTTGATGATTGAAACAGTTGAAACAGGAATGTCCGCTTTATTTATTCAAACTCTAAGACTCAATATCAACTATATACTAAAAGCAATCAATATGGAAGCCGATACACTACCGCGGAAACTTATTAACTTTGCAGTCACCAATAACACCTTATGGTATAAGGATATTCTGGATCTAGCAGAGAGCTACGACTATCCCCTTCAACTGAACTGGGACTCAAGAACCCAATGGAAGGAAATCCTTAACACCTTTATTGAACATATAGATGACAAAATGCGAATAAAATGGAGAGAAGATGCAGATGCTTCGACTCACAGAGAAACTTACAGGACTTTGGAATTTAATTTGGGCTCCGATAACTATTTCAAGGACTATCACAGCGCCCAAAAGATTTCACTTATCTTTAGAGCACGAGGAGAGGTGCTTCCGTTAAATTTCGTACCCCATAGAAGTGATCTACCGCTCTTTTGCTCCATATGCAACATAGTACAGCGAGAGGACTCCATTCATTTCATAGGAGTATGCCCAGCGTTTAAAGACATCAGAAGGAGTTGCTTTGGGAAACCCAGTTTGACAGCCGAAGAAGTGAAAAATGCTTTAAATGGACGCGATTGGGAAGCAATCGACAAATTTTGTAAGACTTCACTAAATTACCGAAAATGGATAATTGATGAAGACTTTTGAATCCAAATCCACCGACTTAAATATTAAAAAACTTAATTTATATTAATAAAGCAAAACTTATGCTAACACTCTTAAATAGTATTAATAATACATTTTAAAAGAAAAATGAAATAATGATGTTAAAACTCATGATGTTTATGTACTCAAAAATTGATAGTTCTTGGCAGACGGCTTTTAGCCATGTCCTTAGGATAGATAGGATTAAAATGTTAAAATGTACACTTATTTTATGTAAGTAAATCTATTTTTGAATTGAAAAAAAATTGAATTGAATGTAGATATTGAAGGTCGATACCAAGTTCTTTTGTGTTTCTGTGGGTAAGAAAAAATGGGAAAAGGTGAAAGGTAGATGTATGTATGTAGGTGCCTAGGTATGTTGTAGGTATTTTGAGTTCCTGATGAGGTAGGAAGGTAGGTAGATAATAGATATAATAAAAAGCTTTTTAATTAAGGTAATTAGGATTTAAATTCTAAAAGTGTGAAAAAAAATATATACCCATGTAGGTATGTATTCCTACAACATAATATTATGTTATGTATATTACCTAGGTAGGTTGCTAGGTAAGTGGTGGGTGGTAGAGTTAAATTTAATTTTAGTTTAGATTTAAATTTTAAATTTAGATAGGCTCATATGTATAAGTAGATATGTATTTACCTTCATAGGTAGGTACATAGGGTATCTACCTATAGGTTATTTATTGTTATATAGGAAGGTAGATAGGTACCTACCTAACCTATATTTTATTGTGATATGTTGTTACCTTTAGATAAAGGTAACTATGTATGTACATGCATTTTAATAGGTAGGTATGTACCTAAGTAGAGTAAGATTGCAATTTTTGATAATCTGTAGGTAGGTAGGTAGACAGTTAGGTACAGGTAGCAGTGGCGTGGCGTCAATAATTTGAAATGGGAAGACGTAACGAAATGATTGATCAACGAAAGTAAACAAAACTTACCTCTTTGTATCTTGAACAAAAAAAAAAACAAGCAGATACATTAAAATTAATTAAAAAACAACAACTCCGTTTGCAGTCTATTTTCATAGGACGTATAGAGTAGCATTTAATAACGATTTGTTATTAATAAAGGATACATACATACATAGTTTAATTAATTCATTTGATTCCTCCAAGAGAAAATCTGTTAAGCAACAATCTGTGCTTAAAAAAAAAAATCAAAAACCAATCAAAACCCATGACTAAAAACCTAGCTCTAAAGTATTTACATAGTTTTCAAACAAAAAATAAAGAACAAAACCTTCAACTTCACAACTAACTGTCTTTCCACATGACAGTTTTCAAGGTTCGATTAAAACGTTCGACAATCGATGCTTTCAATGTAGTAAATGTTGAATAATGGTAGATTTGATATTTTCGCATTAAAGTTTGAAATGACGTATTGTAAAATTCTTTTCCATCATCTGTTTGTAAGTTCTTAGGCCAGCGACCTTTATTGAATATATCTTGCATGGTGAGAATCGTCCAAGTCGAGTCGAGTCGAGAATCCTCCAAGCAAATTTAGAAAATGGTTCAATAAGCGTGAGAAGATATCGATAATTTTTGTTATCTGAGGAATACGCGCCCATCTCGACTAGATCAGCTTGCCATAAATCATCCAGACCCTTAATAATTACTCGTCTTTTTGGAAAATTCCTGCGAGCAGGCTTATGTAGTTCTTCGACAACATTTCTTTGACTCATCTTTTTATTGAATGATAAAAACAAAGTGTGTATTCTTTTTATGTATGTTTATTAATTTCAAATATATATATTTATAAATGATTACAAGGTGTATACTATTTTAACCTCTTATAAAGTAACAGCAATTTTTTTTTATTCTTAATATTCTATTTTCGATCAAGCAGCATGCACATGGGTCTGGTCCAGCTTTACACAAGTTTGAAGATCAGAGACAGTTATCAAAATAGCAACCATGCTTTGATGTTGTGTTAGATACATTAATAAAGCTTTTTAAGAAGATAACATTATTCAACAGCTCCTCATGATGTTCTTCCAGCATATAATGATGATTTGTTTTCAAAAATTGCAAAACTTCATCAACAATTAATAAAGTATCTATCTTAGGCATAATGATCGTGTTGTCACACCGAGATGTTAAGTTAAAAACTGAAGTAAATTAATGGTTGGTTTTGAGTAAAATAGTAGTTTTCCTTTGAGTTATAATCTTATTTTTGAATTAATTGAATGTATTCTCTAAGTTGCTCATCTGTTTCATCATCATATTTTTTGGTAGCAGCGTCTCCATTATCTTGCGGATCTTGGACATTTTTGAGTCGTGTAAAGATTATGTCATAATCACCGCTTTCTCTTTTGAAAAATCCGTTGCCAGGAGGTCCTGGCTCTCCCTGTGCACCTGACGCCCCTGGTGGTCCTTGTCCACCTCTTGGTCCTCTGGCTGAAGCCCTATTTGAAAAGTTACCAAATTTATCAACAGTCATCTTTTTTTTTTTTTTTTTTTATTCGATGATATTGGCTTCTTTAAGTTCTTCAACGATTGACACAATTTGTGAAGAAATAAGAAGTCTCATTCGATCTACGAGATCATTAGGATTACCCCAAAATATATAGTCTTTTTTTCAATTTTGATAATTGCATTAATCCACTTCCTGAAGGTGGTTGTAATTGTGGGGATGGTGACAACGTAGTAGGAGTATTTGATGTCAATTCAGATAATTTACTTATAATTTTTGTATACTTATAACCCCGATTGCCTCGACCTTGTCTTTGTGAATCATGAGCAACTCTATGCGCATTGGTGTCATGTAATATGGTCTTGTAGTTTTATAAATCTTCATTAGTGTAAATGGTTTTATCGGGTTTTTTTCTTAAATATAAGCTCATATAACCCGTTTTTTCCATTGAAAGTTTTATTTCTAATTTATATATCTTTACCGAGAATATTGAAGTCAGCATTACCGATGTACCACTTGCCTTCTTTTGAATAAAAACCATACGTTTTATCAAAAGAGTTAAAATTATTACTAAATAAATCTACATATTTTTTAGGCGTGTCATGCATTTCTGTCTGTGACAATCGTTCCGCGAAGCTGCGATGATTAGCGTTATAGTTTAAGCTTTTTTTTGTTCTTTTTGGGGTATTACCACCAGCCAAAATGAGTGAATCATCAATAGAAGAATTTGGAGAAGTAAATTCCTCATGTAAATATTTGTTTTTATCAAAATTATCTTCTTGTGGTTGATGCTGTTCAAAATCGAGTTTTATTTTCTTTAAAGGAACCCCAATAAGGTTATTCTGGTCTTCTTTGGTGCTTGATTTCTTGTTTACTAAATCGTTTAGTGGTTTTGTAAGTGGTTTAAAAGTTTCTTCAAGGTGAGTTTCGTAAGCTTCCCTGTTAGTCTTAAGAGATTTGTATTTCTTTCGTAGAGCATCGGTGGTTTTAATTAGGTTTTTTGTTAGTTTAACATCTATATTCATCATAATGTCAGAATTATTATTTCTTACAGATGCAGATGGTTAACAAATTTCGAAGTTGTCAACTGTAGAATACTGGGTACCAAACAAATTACAACCGCTTATAACTGCATTTATCTAATCAATGAACTGCTCTGAAACTGCTTTTATCTGTTCATTAAAACGATCTGTACTGCTATCAGACTGATTACAACTGCTTATACATACTTTTATCTGCTCATTGAACTGCTCTGTACTGCTCTCAAACTGATTACAACCGCTTATAACTGCTCATTGAACTGCTCTGTACTGCTCTCAAACTGATTAAAACCGCTTAACCGCTGCTTCTATCTCCTCATTGAACTGCTCTGTACTGCTCTTAAACTGATTACAACTGCTTATAACTGCTTTTATCTGCTCATTGAACTGCTCTGTACTGCTCTCAAACTGATTACAACCAGTAACGGATCTAGGATTAGGCTGTGGGTGGGGCTGTGAGTTTGTAGATCTAGTTTGTACATATGAAGTTATATTACAAAAAACGAATTTTGACATTATCACTTTCCTTCTTTAATAAAAGCCGTGTTTTTGTGCCTTTATCTCCACTCCTAAGAACAATAACAAGATTTTGGAATTGATATGTATTAAACATGGGAATTATTTTTAAGCAGAGCTAGAAGCCAATATAAAGGCTCAGCAAAACATGGCAGTATAACTAATTTTATAACTTACATTTTTAGATAAATTCGATTATTTAAATTGCTTAGTATTAATTCATTAGGTAGTAGGTAGCTACCAACATTATGTAAGTGTTTGTTTAAATTAGCTTTGAACTTCACAGTTTTGATTTCAAAACTATTTGTAATTTTTTTTTTTTTGTTTTTTTTTTTTTATATTGCACGCGCGTAAAAGGGGTTATGGCTACCCTTAAAATGTTTTTAACACAGCACGAGCGATAAGGTTAGTAGAGAATTGGGTAGTTCAGAGAAATTACATTTAAGTGGTCCTACTGGTAAAAGCTCATAGTGCTCTGATAGTGCCACTCCTCTGAGATCTTATTTTCCTGAACAATAGCCAAACAACCTACTTGTTTTGTTCAAACTGTCACTGGAAACCACAGAAAATAATATTTTGCGGATCGAAAAATTAATATTAAAACTTCAAGTCTTTTAGTCGGACGTAAGAAACAGCTGCTCTTAAAAATAACCTTTACGGCCCAATTCTGCAAGTGTGAAAGAATTTTCGTGTACTATAGGTATAGTTTTAATTCCTGCTCAATGAATGTGTCGATAAATTTGCACGTCACTCTAGAGTCTATAGGGATGGTAAATATTCATGTCCACCTGCAAGATTTTTCTGAGTTCACAGAGTTTCTCACGCTTTTTGAATTAGGCTCCTTGACTAGAGAATTGCTTGGTGCAAACATTTTTTGTATGTACTAAGCCACAAAATTATCTAACCCCAGCCAAAGCCGTAAGAAAAAATTTCTGTTGTATCTCTGTTGCTCTCCAATTGTTAGACTTAAGCCCTATGGAATAAGGTTAGTTTTTAGGGAGTTATTTGTTTAACCCTGACTACGTTTTTTGTCCAATATTCTCAGACCATATTAACCACATATTAACCACAAGCTGTTTTTTTCCAGTTTTTAGGGAATATTGTCATTGCATGAAACATGTCCATTATTCATAGCCCCCCCACTTGCTTTTTGTCGAGTTCACTTCAGGCTTTAGCTTAGGGCTTAGGGCTTAGAAAAAAATTACAACATGTAAATTGTTCAGCCACAAGCACATTATTTTGTCCATCAAGTTTCACACCTTAACAATATTTAAGACAAAAATACAACTCTACACGTTGTAAAGTTTTGCTTTCTTTATTTCAAATTATTTTAGTAATGGGCTGTGGGGGGGGCTTTAGCCCCTATAGCCACCCCCCTGGATCCGCCACTGATTACAACCGCTTATAACTGCTTTTATCTGCTCACTGAACTGCTCTGTACTGCTATCATAGAACATCACTTTACATAGGGTAGGATGGTCTAAGAGTTCGCGGTCGATAAGAGTGCGCAAAGTAATCTACTACAATTTGAGAGGGCAAAGACGACTGAATGCACTCATTTTAGAGAGTTCTTAGTTAGGTTGGCCATCTGTTGAAATTTCATGAAAATGTGATTGTAAACAGAGGTGCTAGGTAGGTTTTAAATTTTGAGCTCTTTTTTTTTTGGATTTTTTTTAATAAAACGATTTTAATTTTCAGTCAAACTATAAGTTAAAACTATAAACTAAGTACATAGTATTAAAAAGGCGAACAAAATAAAACATTAGAGTAACAGGTAAGTTTAGTTATAAGTGTGGTGCGAAATACATATATATTTTTCAAATACATGTCCGAACGTGTAAGAATGCGCACCATAATGAAGTCTAAGAGTACGCGTGCGCACTCTTATACGACATGGTAAGTTTTTTGTTTTTTTTTTTAGTTTAAAGAAGATTTTAATTATTTTCAGGATGTCTAGAAGGCGAAGGATATCTGAGCGAAAATTGTGCCTTGCTTCAGTAATTGAAGATGCCCGATTACGTATACAACAAGGGGAAAGTAAGAGGTCTGTGGCTCGATCACTTGAAATGTCGGACTCTACGCTCAGAAAAAGACTTTAGTCCTTGAAACCGGCCACAAAACTGGGAAGGTTTGACAAAACTTTAACAAAAGAAATGGAGCAAGACCTATGTAAATATATCAGGATGGTTGACGGATGTTTTATGGCTTGACAACAAAAGGTCTCAGACAACTCGCGTTTTCTTTAGCTGTAAGTAATAACATTTCTCATCGTTTTAACACCAACACTAAAATGGTAGGGAAAGACTGGCTAAGAGGTTTCATGTAGAGACATCCTGATCTGTCACTTAGACAGCCTACATCTACTAGTGTAGCTCGGGCAATTGGTTTTAATAAGCCTCAATGTGATCGTTTTTTCAATAATCTATAGAAACTGATGACGAAATATTAATTTTCTCCTCATGCCATTTACAACATGGATGAGACGCGCAGAACGTGACTGTGGTCTGCGCAATGAGTGCTAGTGGATATTTTATTCCACCTGCATTCATATTTAAGCGCAAGAAAATGAAATACAGCCTGCTGGATGGTGGCCCACCTTCTTCTCTTGGATTGGCTCCTGATACCCGCTTTATCAATGGCGATATTTTTCCAAACTGGCTCCAGCATTTACAACAACATGCTAAGCCTTCACAAGAGAATCCAATTCTTTTAATTATGGATAATCATGCGTCACATTGCACTCTAAATGCTGTGGAATTCTATCGGCACAATAACATTCACGCCTTGACGCTGCCTCTTCATAGTAGCCACAAAACACAGCCTCTTGACCGTTGCTTTTTCAACAGTCTTAAGAAATTTTATACTTCTGAATGTGAGAAGTGACTTTTAAACCATCCAAGTCGTACGATTACAATGGACCAAATTGTTTCCATTTTTACCCCAGCTTACGTAAGAGCAGCAAACGGAGCCAATGCTATCCAAGGCTTCAAAGTGACTGGAATTTGTCCATATAATCCCGATGTTTTTACAGAAGAGGATTTCTTACCCACAACTGTAACGGAAAGGCCGCTTCCGGAAGAGCTAGCAACATCTAATGCCGATACACTCACACCATCTGTCGTAGAATCCGCTGGGATAAGAAACACTTCACCAATCTTACCACCAGAAGGTGGGATTTTTTCACCAATTCTGGAGCCAGCTGAGACAGTACCTAGTACATCAGCGTTAGAGCCTATGTTTTATCTATCAATTGATCCTTTGGACAATGCTGCTGAAGAAATAGTGTCAAAATTAGTCACTGACCCACTTAAAAATAAGCCTAGCGGATCCGAATCAACAAACGATTCCTTTTTATCGGTATTCGAGGTAGCACCCCTACCCCGTGGTGATCTTACAAGGTCAAACAGAAAGAAAAAAAGATCTAACATAATAAGCAGCTCTCCATTTAAGCAGCAGCTGGAAGAATCAATTCCTACCAAAAAGAAATAAAGACAAATTCGACAAAAAATAAAAAGCAAAACATAACGCCAACTAGAAGCGAATGGAACTGTCCAGGTGTTTGGAAATTTATTCCGAACCTTCAGTCGAAGACTGGATAGAATGTTCGTCATGCAAGGAATGGTGGCACGAAAAATGCACTGTTTATTTTAAGACAGGCATTTTCATCTGCGATTTTTGTGATAAATAGCTCCCGCGCACTCTTACAAATCAAGCTGCGCACCTTACGCAATATCATGGATAAGAGTGCGCAAATATACTATTATGTTTTTTTGTTTATAACTAATGAATTAATTTTTTTTTGTTGCTAGTTTTAAGTTTTTTTCGTTACTTAAATAATAAACTAAAAAAAATAACTAAAAAAAATGGAAAAATTCTGTTTGTTATTATTTTATTTGATGTTTTGTCTAAAGTGTGCACTCTTGTGCCATCCTACCCTATGCTATTAAATTAAAAAGTGTTGTCTGTTTTATAACTTGAGAAAGCAGTCAAAGCCTTTTCTATAACGACCTTCATTAAAAGAACTTTCCTTGTCAATAACCATGAAACCGTTATTTGTATTCCAGCAATCTGCACATACCTTTTGAAATGTATTAAATGTCATATCCGAATTAACATGATCATTATATATGTGTTTTAAATTCATATCATCCTGTTTGAAGATGATGAGAAGTTCGCATTGTCTCTATCGATGTGATGATGTCGCCCCATACTGAAGTATACTCTGATTGTATTTTGTTTTTCACAGGCAACGTCGTCAAAAATAAATATAGAATTTGGCTTAGCCTTTTCGAGTGGAATAACATCACCGCTATTGGAAAAAGTAAAAAATCCCATATTTTGTATGGGTCTTATTGCTTTTTGTAAAAATGCATGCTTTAGCTGATGTAGAGATTTAGAATATATATAGATATTTTCAAATTTTAATCCGTTGGGATGTTGTAATAAACTCATCATGACATTTGTTTTTCCACAGTTTGAAGGTCCGGTAATTATCGCCCTTATACTATTGGGAAAGAGTTGACCATGTTTTTTTCTTTTAATATTTGTTGCCAGTTCCACATTTTTTACTGGTTGCTGGAATTGTTGCTTAACGAAACGCATAGTGATAAAAACTAAATACTTTCCTATAAATTCAGACTTTATATTCAAAAGTGTCATTTTGTTTCAAGACGTTCTAATGCAAACATTATCATTTTTGTTAAAAATTCAGCCAATGAAGCATTGTGAAAGGAAAAGGTTTACTAAATTCTGTAATAAACAAACTTCCTATTGAACTACACTTACCTGGTTATCTGTACTGTGGACCAGGAACAAAACTCCAAAAACGCTTAGTTCGAGGTGACCCCGGTATTAACTGGCTTGATCAAGCATGCAAACAACACGATATCTCTTATTCTAAATTTAATAATACATCTGATCGACATATCGCCGATAGAATTTTATCTGAAAAAGCTTGGGAAAGAGTTAAATCCAAAGACGCTAGTATAGCTGACCGAGCCAACGCACTACTCATTCCCAATCTTATGAAGGCAAAAACAAAATTTGGTATGGGTTGCACTAAGAACATTGATAAAAAGCCTAGGAACGGATCGAGAAATAAAAAGTCCGAAAAATATAAAGCCACCCTCCTTTAGAAAAATAATGAAAGTAATTGGAAACAATCTCAAACGCAAAAAAAACATTTAACCTGGAAAAAGATATCAAAACAGCAATATCATCTGCTAAGAAAACAGTCAGGAAAAACAGTTTTAACATAAAGACACCCAGAGTTATTTCTGTACCGAAAATTGGTGGAGCAATACCATTCCTCATTCCGCTGTTTGCTGGACTTTCAGCTCTTGTAGCTTTAACGGGAGGCGTTGCAGGAGTAGCCAAAGCTGTCAATGATATAAGCATTGCTAAGAAAAACCTGGAAGAGAAAAAGCGTCATAACGAAAAAATGGAATCCATTGCAGTCGGGCAAGGCCTATACCTTAAACCTTATAGAAAAGGGCTTGGTCTTTATTTAAATCCACAGCCAAGAAACTAATAAGTTCGCTACCCAATCCTGCATTAAATGAAATAGATTTGAAAAATTTGGCAAAGAAAATCACTAATTTCTGAGGTGTTTTCATGCGAGATAATTTACCAAAAACTAAACCTATGAAAAATGAGTGTGGAATTGTAAATCTTGATTCCTCAATCGGTCCTCGAACACACTGGGTAGCGTATAATAAGAAAAGCAATAAAATTGAATATTTTGATAGGTTTGTAAATCTTCAGCCTCCTACTGAAATTATTAACTATTTGGGTGAAAAAATTAATTATAATTATACAAAATATCAAGATTATAACTCTTTTAATTTTGGTCATTTATGTTTAAGATTTTTATATGATTGTTATTTTCAATAAATAAAGAATTTTATAAACAAATGCTTTCATTGTGTATTTCATTATCATCATGGCAATGACACTAACACTGAGCGGGAGAACTTCCCTTCTATCAGCCGAATATTTTTTACCTCTGAACTTGAACAAAGACTATGTTTGTGGATTGATTGATTGTTGATAAGAGTAATAATTTGTTTCATGTGGGGAAACATGAAATTGAAATTCCTATAGGATCGTATGAAATTGAAGCTATTGCAGCATATATATCCGAAGAATTAATTTTGTGCAATTCCACCATTCTTATTGGAATAGAAGCAAATAATAACACAACGGAATGTGAGATCCACTGCAGCGAGAAAATATATTTCAATAAGCACAGAACCATCGGACATTTATTGGGATTCAGTAAACGTGTTCTTGAACAGAATAAGACTCACTTCTCAGATTTACCTGTTGACATAAATAAGGTAAATGTAATACGAGTCGAGTGTAATATCATTACTGGTTCTTATTTTAATAATACTCCTGTGCATACAATACATGAATTTTCACCTGAGACAGGGGTAGGGTATAAAATCATAGAAGTCCCAAAAAATGTCATCTATTTACCAGTGAATGTCAAACGAATAAGTTTAATTACATTAAAACTTGTGGACCAGGACGGAGACTTAATTAATTTTAGAAAAGAAAAAATAACAGTGCGGTTGCATTTAACTCCAAAATCAGAATAATGTTAATATATAATAATTATTAGACATATATCAAAAGTAATCATTCAATTAGTTCTACTCGAACATCAAAACTGGCCACACCTAAGTTGTCACATGAAAATAAAACCTATCTTCTTACATTAGGATTCAAATTGAAATAAAAACAACATGAACGATATGCTGGATATTACTCATGGACCAAACTAAGATAACAGCATATTTAAGTTTGAGTACCATAGTTACTCACCATTTCTTCAGTCTTTCAATCCAAGCGATGAAATCCGTATTGTCATACAACATCAGGACTTGTGCATTTTACCCAGTGAACGCTGCATTTATATAGAAAGAAGCCTAACAAAGGGAGATGGAACGGTGGCTTCTACCGGAAAACTATCTAATATTGCTATGGCTTTTCTATTTGAGGAAATACAATATGAACTCAATGGCTCGGAAATCGATAGTAATAAAAATATGGGAATTACAACATCATTGAAAAATTATTTATCTTTTACCGAGAATGAAAGTAAGAGGTTTGAAAATGCTTCATGGTGTGGAATATCGACAATGTCACCTCCATTTGGTATTTTTAATTTTTGTATACCTCTAAAACTTCTATTGGGTTTTGCTGAAGACTATAAAAAGATCATAACAAATACAAGACATAAATTAATTCTAATTCGTACTCGAACTAATGAGAATACCTATTATTCTTAAAAAAAGGAGGAATTAAATCTTTCAATTTTTAAATTGCAGTGGAGGGTTCCACACATTACTTTATCCGATTCAAATAAACTTACATTGTTGAAACAAATACAATCAGAACCAATTCACATTCACTTTCGAAATTGGGAATTTACGAATATCCAACACTTCCAACCAACACCGATCATGTATGGTCTGTTAAAACTTCAACTCAACTTGAGTAACCAAGATATGTTATTGTTGCTCTACAAACCGGTAGAAAAAATGAAAGGGATAAAGATGCTAGCAAATTCGATCACTGTGATGTAAGCAATGTAAAAGTACATTTAAACTCTGAATCCTATCCTCGTGAAGATTTGAATCTAAAATATAATCTAGATCTATATGCCATTCTCTATGAAATGTACAGTAAATTTCAAGAATCATATTATCAGAAACAATCACTACCGCTCTTATCGAGACAAGAGTTTAAAGATATTGCCCCAATGATAGTAATTGATTGTTCCCGCCGGAATGAATCTATTAAAACCGGACCTGTGGATGTGAAAATTGAACTCAAAACATCAGTTTCAGTTCCACCTTTAACAACTGCATATTGTATAATTCTTCATGATCGTATAATTGAATATAATCCAGTAACTGGAGAAGTTACTACGCGCACTTAAATTGAATTTCACGGTGAAAACTAACCAGTATAAGAAATGAGTTTGACGAGAACATATCTGAAACATAAATACTTATATTTTGGATTTTCAAGGGTACGGAGGATTAAACAGCAACTTCATCATGAAAGAAGTGGCCGTATTTCATGATGACCATCATCATCATTTTATTGTAACACCTCCTTTTGAATTAGGTCAGTTATGTCTGCATCATTTACAAAACAAGCTCGTTGGCTGTATGAAAATTATCATGGTTTAATCTGGAATGGCGGATTTACAAAATTCTCTGAAGTAAAGGAATTTCTTCGAAAAAATCTTAATGGAACTGAAAAATCGCATTCGCTTAGAGAATTAATAAATAATGAAAATGTAGAAGTCATAAACTTAGAAGATATTTTCAGCTCCCCAAATTTAAAAGAACTAAGAAGTATTTATCCTAATCAAATAAAATGTCAGAGCCACGGAAAATGTTGCGCTTTTAACTTAGTTTTTGTTATCACTTGATGATGCCGAGTTCTGCGAATGTTTTCGAATATAATCTGGATATCGTTGTTCGAATCGGCATTAAGAACAGCTTCTGTTATTGTCTCGAAATTTATCTTTTCGAGTCTGAATAATTTAGGCTTCCTTCCCAAAACATTGAAGTTCATCTGTCATCGCTGTCAGATGGTAATTGTATAGAGGTAACGGTTAGTTGAAAGGTATCCGTACTAAAGCCTTCAGAGTTGCTTTGGAATATTCTTTCAATCATATCACATAGATCGGCTGATTTAAACTCTGATGCGTTCTTGAAGTTGATCCAACTACTTCCACGCTCCTTGGAAAATCCTTTGCCATAAAAAGTCAGCTCTCAACCCCTGAAATGCTCATTTGAATGCTTCATTAACACCCTTTCTCACCCAAGTTGTTGGTTCAGCTCCCTCAGGAATCGGTTTTATCTTAAACGCAATTTTGTTGGCCTTTAAATGGAACCGCTTCACTATGGTCTCACTCCTAGAAATGACCTCAAATTCCTATTAAATAAGTCACAATCAAATTATAAATATTTGTTTTTAAATAAATGTTTTAAATTTTTGTTGTTTACCTTTTCTCTTACTGGGAAAAGGAACTCAATATCCACTGACTTCCATGGAATTGATGATTTGGAGACCTTCATCAAATATCCAGAAAACTGCGCCACTTCATCGTTTAAGAGGGCGTCAAAATTAGACGCTAAAAACACCTTCGAAGTTTCTAGCTCCAGGAGTGTTCTGCTCCCGTACTTTGTGTTTGTACTCTCGTCGCTTTATGAATTGTATAGGTTGTGGGGTTAAGTTCATTAAGATTTTTCAATGGTTTAACCTTCCCTATATTGTTATTCTTATTTACAAGTGATGAATTCATTTTTTTTTAAAGAGTTTTTAATTTTTCTGATCACGACAAAATTCACAATGATACTAACTAGCTCTTATTGAACTTGAAGAGAGGTATCGCCATTGTCCCCAAACTAAAAGTTCTGACCATTCCTTTAACATAAATATACACACCTATGTATATAGATAGATATACCATATATCTCTGAGTGATGGCATGAATCATTATAACAGCATCGCTCTAGATCCCAACGACGACGCCCGCCACACCACCAGCCAACAACCACCACCAAAGATCGATCCCAAACACCCCATTCTCACATCTTATCCCCCTTGTCCCCCAGCCTAAAGGTCTGACCATTCCCATAACATAAATATTTAGATAACAACATCACTCTAGAACCAAAGACGGCGCCCAGCCACACCACCAGCCAACAACCACCACCACCAAACACATTACCTTTCGTTTACTTTATCTCTCAATTCTATTTTTAATCAATGCAACAACAACGACGACGACGATAACGACAAAGACGACGATTCCATAATTTCTATTTTCTTCAATAGCACACGGCTCCAAGAAAAAAAAAATATAAGTTCTTTTCATACCCATGCCCAGGCCCCACACCTACCATCCCAAGTGATCTCCATTACCACGATCACTGCTGAGTAGCCTCCTTCTTCGGTTCAAATCATTTTTTTTTTTTTATCAGTAACATTCTCAGTCTCATCACCCAAACAACACCAAGAATCATCCACATCACACAATTATCATTTTATTAAACTTAACTTAATTATGCTAACGACGATGACGTATATAACATATATTTTTTTATTCGCTTCAATATCACACAAATCGAACAACCATAAACAAAACCAATAGTTATTAAGACGATCACTGCTAGCTGAGTCGCCCCTATAGTGCAAATCATTTTCCATCCACATCACACAAACAAAACAATGACCTCACCAGCAGTTATCCAAACACACAACATCACCCCCATCCCCCGACTGCCCCCGGACGCCTCCAACATCACAAGCCACAGACACTAGCGACTCTATGACAACAACGACGACGATTCCATATTTTCTTCAATAGCACACAAATCGAACAACCATCAATAAAAACAAAAGTAATTAACACGATCACTGCCCTACAGTCCAAATCATTTTTTTATTATCCACATCTCCCAAACAAAACAATAACCTCACCAGCTCCACCATCTCCAATAATACTCACTTATCCAAACACACAACATCAGCCGACACCGCCACCAACATCAAAACTCACCGACACCACCGGCGCGTGCCACCACGACCTTCATTCGTCCTATGTAAACAAATATTGCGGAGATGACAAAAAATTGGTTCCCATGCTCAACGGGCCCATATACATACTACTAACTGTCATTTATGAAAGAGTACCATCATTTATATTTGTCGGCTTTTGGCTATACCTGGAGTATATTTTTGTCCTAGAAAGATCATGCAAACGTAAAATGGACATGCTGTGTGGATCGGCGTTAAAGAATAGACTCTTAATAGCAGTCCCTTCTTCAGCTGATCCTGCTCCAGAGGATATTCTTAAAATTATATCAAGCAACTGCGAATGTTAATGCGAGCGTAGCTGTGTTTGTCTATAAAGTGGTCTTAGCTGCATGACAATCTGTGGTTATTGCGCCGTCCGGTCATGGTTATTTTAATTGACCAGAAGACATCGACGAAAACGATATTGTTCAATGCGGAGGTAATGATTGTAATACATGTTTGCGCAAATTAAGTGTTTTAGAGTTACATTTTATGTATCCAGATATTGAGGAGATCAACCGAGAATCGAGATTCGAATACATGTCAAAAATTCATCCACAGCATAATTCTACTTTTGTTTCTTATAGGGCGTAGAGCTACTTAGCAATGTTGTATATTGCATACGTGTAAAATCGTACTGCACTATGGATGGTTTTACCAATAAAACACGCATTTTTTCTTCTTTGGGCCAACGTTGTATTTTTCTCTGTTATCATTTTAATAATAATATGTTCTAGGGTTCCTTCATTTTTGTTTGTCATAATTAATAAATATACTTAAAAAAAAACTGCTTTTAGCACTTTTTTATTTGGGATTTTTTTTTATTGGTACTGTTCTGAACATGTCCACAAAATTTCAGATTTTTAATAAATATTTCTCGGTAGTGATGTAAAAAGTCGTTACTTTCAGGTAATCGTTACTTTTGTTACTTTTTAAAAAGTAATCGTAACTTTGTAACGATTACTTTGATTACTTTTTTCAACAAGAAAATATCAAAAATTTGCTGTTTTGTTTTTATTGCATAAACACTGAACACGATAGTTCAAGGAAAAAACAACAATGGTTAACAAAATAGTTATAAGCTTCTTCGTGCCACACGAACATTACTAGTGTTTTTCCCTGTAAAAGGTATTGTGATTTGTGAATAAACGTCTGAATTTTGTGTGCGAAAGGCATACGGACAAGTTCAGTTCTTCAAGCAAATTGTTCACATTAGAACATTGCATATGCACAATTACCTCAACCTGACGATACACAATCCGACCTTCTCATGATGACGAAAATATCATAGAGATATTTTGCATAATAATTTCAAAACTTTTACAATTTGGCCGCATATCGAGTTTAAAGATAAAATTTTATTTTCTGGTTTGTGCGATACATCGACTGAAAGGCGGCACTTTCTAGATCACGAATGTTAATTTCTTAAGTTTCTATTTTGCTTACTTTGAAAATTGATTTTTCATTCGATAAATCGATTGAAATGTGGCACTCCCTCACGAATATGCTATTTTATTGACAAACGGTGTTGTCAAATCGAGTTGGAAGATACAAATCAGTGACAAAAATATTTATTTTTACAAAAAAAAAAAATCGAAAAAAGTTTATTTTTTTTCTAAAAACAAAGTTTTTTTTTGTAATAAAGTTATATTTGTTGGTAAAAATATTTTTTTTTGTAAAAAAGTTTATCTTTTTTTCTCAGAAATAGTAGTTTTATTCTAAAAGAAAGTTTTTTTTTTAAAGTTATTTTTTTTTGTAAATACTATGGTCATGGTCAATGCTTAAACAAAATTATTGAACGAAAAATTATTAAGCGTATGGGTGGTCCAACAAAAGTATTTCTGAAAAAAGTTTATTTTTTTTCTAAAAACAAAGTTTTTTTTTGTAATAAAGTTATATTTGTTGGTAAAAATATTTTTTTTTGTAAAAAAGTTTATCTTTTTTTCTCAGAAATAGTAGTTTTATTCTAAAAAAAAGTTTTTTTTTTAAAGTTATTTTTTTTTGTAAAAAAGTTATTTTTTTTTTCTAAAATAAGTTTTTTTCTGTAAAAAAGTAACTTTTTTTTTGTAAAAAAGTTATAATATTTTTTTTTCTAAAAAGTTTTTTTTGTAAAGATGTCATTCTTTTTCTAAAAAAAAAAATATCATTTTCTTAACTAAAAAAGTTATTTTTTCTTTTATTTCAATGTATTTCAATTAAAAATAAAAAAAACGGAATGATCTCTCCTTGGACTCGGTTCTGGAACTCACATTTGAGTACCAAACAATTACTTTTCATTACTTTTGGATCCGAGTACCAAACGATTACTTTTGGATCTGAGTACCAAACGATTACTTTTGGATCCGAGTACCAAACGATTACTTTTGGATACGGGTACAAAACGATTACTTTTCGTTACTTTTGGATCCGAGTACCAAACGATTATTTTGGATCCGAGTACCAAGCGATTACTTTTGATTACATTGAATTTGATTACTTTTCGTTATATTTCGTTACTGTTGGATTCGATTAGTTTTAGATTCGCTCACTTTTCGATTACAGTTGGAATTACGTTTCTTGGGGTTTCATGATTACGAGCACAAAGTAGGTAATCTGTCGAAAGACTGGAAAACCAAGAATATTGTATTTTGTAGATAGATACCGTGTTTTTAGATTTATGGAAGGTCGTTAAATTAGATTTTCATAATACTATGGTCATGGTGAATGCTTAAACAAAATTATTGAACGAAAAATTATTAAGCGTATGGGTGGTCCAACAAAAGTATTTCTGATGTTTTCAGCTAAAATTTTGTCTTTAAATTATTAAAAATCGATTTATTTTTCTCTTCAAACTCGATTTGCGGCTAAGCTAATAATATCCATCGTAGCGACTTAAAATGATATATTCGTGATGTAGGATGTGCCATACTGCATCGATGTAACACACAAATCACGATACGAAAACCCAGATTTTCACTTTAAACGGGATTTGTGGCTAAACTCAGCGTCCCAGAGGTGTCAAACTTGACACCTTTAAACATGATTTGCGGCTAATCTAAACATCGTAGCGAAAATAGGATATTTGTGATCTAGGAAGTGTTCTCTTCCCATTGATGTATCTATCGCACGATAAGAAAAAAACAACTTCGCAAAATTGATGTTTGCCCTTTAAACTCCATTTGTGGCTTAACTAATCGTGCCCACTTAAAAATGGCATATTTGTTATCTAGGGAGTGATCTCATTTCATCGATGTATCAAATGATATGAAAAACCGACTTTTATCTTTTCGATTTGCGAGCCAAAGAAGCATCGTAGACCCCCCAAAGTTTGCACAATCAAACTTAATTGGCGGCTAAACTAAGCATCTTGCAGAACTAAAAACTGCATATTCGTTATCTAGGGAGTGCCACCTCTCAATCGATGTATCGCATGATAAGAAAAACCGACTTTTAACTTTAAACTCGATTTGCTAGCCAAAGAAGCATCGTAGACCCCCCAAAGTTTGCACATTCAAACTTGATTTGCGGCTAAACTAAACATCTTACAGAACTAAAAATAGCATATTCGTTATCTAGGAAGTGCCACCTTTCAATCGATGTATCGCATGATATGAAAAACCGACTTTTATCTTTTCGATTTGCGAGCCAAAGAAGCATCGTAGACCCCCCAAAGTTCGCACATTCAAACTTGATTTGCGGCTAAACTAAGCATCTTACAGAACTAAAAATTGCATATTCGTTATCTAGGGAGTGCCACCTTTCAATCGATGTATCGCATGATATGAAAAACCGACTTTTATCTTTAAACTCGATTTGCGAGCCAAAGAAGCATCGTAGACCCCCTAAAGTTTGCACATTCAAACTTGATTTGCGGCTAAACTAATCATCTTACAGAACTAAAAACTGCATATTCATTATCTAGGGAGTGCCACCTTTCAATTGATGTATTGCATGAAATCAAAAACCTACTTTTATCTTTAAACTTGCGAGCGAAAGAAGCATCGTAGACGCCTTAAAGTTTGCGCATTCAAACTTTATTCGCGGTTAAACCAAGCATTTCAGAACTAAAAATTGCATATTCGTGATCTAGGGAGTGATCTCTTTCGATCTTTGCGAGCCAAAGAAGCATCGTAGACCCCTCAAAGTTTGCACATTCAAACTTGATTTGCGGCTAAACTAAGCATCTTACAGAACTAAAAATTGCACATTCGTTATCTAGGGAGTGCCACCTTTCAATCGATGTATCGCATGATATGAAAAACCGACTTTTATCTTTAAACTCGATTTGCGAGCCAAAGAAGCATCGTAGACCCCCCAAAGTATTCACATTCAAACTTGAATTACGGCTAAACTAAGCATCTTACAGAACTAAAAATTATACATTCGTTATCTAGGGAGTGCCACATTTCAATCGATGTATCGCATGATATGAAAAACCGACTTTTATCTTTAAACTCGATTTGCGAGCCAAAGAAGCATCTAGACCCCCCAAAGCTTGCACATTCAAACTTGATTTGCGGCTAAACTAAGCATCTTACAGAACTAAAAATTGCATATTTGTTGCGAGTGAAAGAAGCATCGTAGACGCCTTAAAGTTTGCACATTCAAACTTTATTCGCGGCTAAACCAAGCATTTCAGAACTAAAAATTGCATATTCGTGACCTAGGGAGTGATCACTTTCATCGATGTATCGAACAATACGAAAAACCGACTTTTCACTTTAAACGTGATTTGTGGCTAAACTAAGCGTTTCAGAGGTGTCTAAGAAGTGTTCCCTTCCCATCGATGTTTCGCACGATAAAAAAAAAACAACAAAACAAAATTATTAAGCGTATGGGTGGTCCAACAAAAGTATTTCTGATGTTTTCAGCTAAAATTTTGTCTTTAAATTATTAAAAATCGATTTATTTTTCTCTTCAAACTCGATTTGCGGCTAAGCTAATAATATCCATCGTAGCGACTTAAAATGATATATTCGTGATGTAGGATGTGCCATACTGCATCGATGTAACACACAAATCACGATACGAAAACCCAGATTTTCACTTTAAACGGGATTTGTGGCTAAACTCAGCGTCCCAGAAGTGTCAAACTTGACACCTTTAAACATGATTTGCGGCTAATCTAAACATCGTAGCGAAAATAGGATATTTGTGATCTAGGAAGTGTTCTCTTCCCATTGATGTATCTATCGCACGATAAGAAAAAAAAAACTTCGCAAAATTGATGTTTGCCCTTTAAACTCCATTTGTGGCTTAACTAATCGTGCCCACTTAAAAATGGCATATTTGTTATCTAGGGAGTGATCTCATTTCATCGATGTATCAAATGATATGAAAAACCGACTTTTATCTTTTCGATTTGCGAGCCAAAGAAGCATCGTAGACCCCCCAAAGTTTGCACAATCAAACTTAATTGGCGGCTAAACTAAGCATCTTGCAGAACTAAAAACTGCATATTCGTTATCTAGGGAGTGCCACCTTTCAATCGATGTATCGCATGATAAGAAAAACCGACTTTTAACTTTAAACTCGATTTGCTAGCCAAAGAAGCATCGTAGACCCCCCAAAGTTTGCACATTCAAACTTGATTTGCGGCTAAACTAAACATCTTACAGAACTAAAAATAGCATATTCGTTATCTAGGAAGTGCCACCTTTCAATCGATGTATCGCATGATATGAAAAACCGACTTTTATCTTTTCGATTTGCGAGCCAAAGAAGCATCGTAGACCCCCAAAAGTTCGCACATTCAAACTTGATTTGCGGCTAAACTAAGCATCTTACAGAACTAAAAATTGCATATTCGTTATCTAGGAGTCAATCGATGTATCGCATGATATGAAAAACCGACTTTCATAACAAATACAAGACATAAATTAATTCTAATTCGTACTCGAACTAATGAGAATACCTATTATTCTTAAAAAAAGGAGGAATTAAATCTTTCAATTTTTAAATTGCAGTGGAGGGTTCCACACATTACTTTATCCGATTCAAATAAACTTACATTGTTGAAACAAATACAATCAGAACCAATTCACATTCACTTTCGAAATTGGGAATTTACGAATATCCAACACTTCCAACCAACACCGATCATGTATGGTCTGTTAAAACTTCAACTCAACTTGAGTAACCAAGATATGTTATTGTTGCTCTACAAACCGGTAGAAAAAATGAAAGGGATAAAGATGCTAGCAAATTCGATCACTGTGATGTAAGCAATGTAAAAGTACATTTAAACTCTGAATCCTATCCTCGTGAAGATTTGAATCTAAAATATAATCTAGATCTATATGCCATTCTCTATGAAATGTACAGTAAATTTCAAGAATCATATTATCAGAAACAATCACTACCGCTCTTATCGAGACAAGAGTTTAAAGATATTGCCCCAATGATAGTAATTGATTGTTCCCGCCAGAATGAATCTATTAAAACCGGACCTGTGGATGTGAAAATTGAACTCAAAACATCAGTTTCAGTTCCACCTTTAACAACTGCATATTGTATAATTCTTCATGATCGTATAATTGAATATAATCCAGTAACTGGAGAAGTTACTACGCGCACTTAAATTGAATTTCACGGTGAAAACTAACCAGTATAAGAAATGAGTTCGACGAGAACATATCTGAAACATAAATACTTATATTTTGGATTTTCAAGGGTACGGAGGATTAAACAACAACTTCATCATGAAAGAAGTGGCCGTATTTCATGATGACCATCATCATCATTTTATTGTAACACCTCCTTTTGAATTAGGTCAGTTATGTCTGCATCATTTACAAAACAAGCTCGTTGGCTGTATGAAAATTATCATGGTTTAATCTGGAATGGCGGATTTACAAAATTCTCTGAAGTAAAGGAATTTCTTCGAAAAAATCTTAATGGAACTGAAAAATCGCATTCGCTTAGAGAATTAATAAATAATGAAAATGTAGAAGTCATAAACTTAGAAGATATTTTCAGCTCCCCAAATTTAAAAGAACTAAGAAGTATTTTTCCTAATCAAATAAAATGTCAGAGCCACGGAAAATGTTGCGCTTTTAACTTAGTTTTTGTTATCACTTGATGATGCCGAGTTCTGCGAATATTTTCGAATATAATCTGGATATCGTTGTTCGAATCGGCATTAAGAACAGCTTCTGTTATTGTCTCGAAATTTATCTTTTCGAGTCTGAATAATTTAGGCTTCCTTCCCAAAACATTGAAGTTCATCTGTCATCGCTGTCAGATGGTAATTGTATAGAGGTAACGGTTAGTTGAAAGGTATCCGTACTAAAGCCTTCAGAGTTGCTTTGGAATATTCTTTCAATCATATCACATAGATCGGCTGATTTAAACTCTGATGCGTTCTTGAAGTTGATCCAACTACTTCCACGCTCCTTGGAAAATCCTTTGCCATAAAAAGTCAGCTCTCAACCCCTGAAATGCTCATTTGAATGCTTCATTAACACCCTTTCTCACCCAAGTTGTTGGTTCAGCTCCCTCAGGAATCGGTTTTATCTTAAACGCAATTTTGTTGGCCTTTAAATGGAACCGCTTCACTATGGTCTCACTCCTAGAAATGACCTCAAATTCCTATTAAATAAGTCACAATCAAATTATAAATATTTGTTTTTAAATAAATGTTTTAAATTTTTGTTGTTTACCTTTTCTCTTACTGGGAAAAGGAACTCAATATCCACTGACTTCCATGGAATTGATGATTTGGAGACCTTCATCAAATATCCAGAAAACTGCGCCACTTCATCGTTTAAGAGGGCGTCAAAATTAGACGCTAAAAACACCTTCGAAGTTTCTAGCTCCAGGAGTGTTCTGCTCCCGTACTTTGTGTTTGTACTCTCATCGCTTTATGAATTGTATAGGTTGTGGGGTTAAGTTCATTAAGATTTTTCAATGGTTTAACCTTCCCTAAATTGTGATTCTTATTTACAAGTGATGAATTCATTTTTTTTAAAAAAATTTTTAATTTTTCTGATCACGACAAAATTCACAATGATACTAACTAGCTCTTATTGAACTTGAAGAGAGGTATCGCCATTGTCCCCAAACTAAAAGTTCTGACCATTCCTTTAACATAAATATACACACCTATGTATATAGATAGATATACCATATATCTCTGAGTGATGGCATGAATCATTATAACAGCATCGCTCTAGATCCCAACGACGACGCCCGCCACACCACCAGCCAACAACCACCACCAAAGATCGATCCCAAACACCCCATTCTCACATCTTATCCCCCTTGTCCCCCAGCCTAAAGGTCTGACCATTCCCATAACATAAATATTTAGATAACAACATCACTCTAGAACCAAAGACGGCGCCCAGCCACACCACCAGCCAACAACCACCACCACCAAACACATTACCTTTCGTTTACTTTATCTCTCAATTCTATTTTTAATCAATGCAACAACAACGACGACGACGATAACGACAAAGACGACGATTCCATAATTTCTATTTTCTTCAATAGCACACGGCTCCAAGAAAAAAAAATATAAGTTCTTTTCATACCCATGCCCAGGCCCCACACCTACCATCCCAAGTGATCTCCATTACGACGATCACTGCTGAGTAGCCTCCTTCTTCGGTTCAAATCATTTTTTTTTTTTTATCAGTAACATTCTCAGTCTCATCACCCAAACAACACCAAGAATCATCCACATCACACAATTATCATTTTATTAAACTTAACTTAATTATGCTAACGACGATGACGTATATAACATATATTTTTTTATTCGCTTCAATATCACACAAATCGAACAACCATAAACAAAACCAAAAGTAATTAAGACGATCACTGCTAGCTGAGTCGCCCCTATAGTGCAAATCATTTTCCATCCACATCACACAAACAAAACAATGACCTCACCAGCAGTTATCCAAACACACAACATCACCCCCATCCCCCGACTGCCCCCGGACGCCTCCAACATCACAAGCCACAGACACTAGCGACTCTATGACAACAACGACGACGATTCCATATTTTCTTCAATAGCACACAAATCGAACAACCATCAATAAAAACAAAAGTAATTAACACGATCACTGCCCTACAGTCCAAATCATTTTTTTATTATCCACATCTCCCAAACAAAACAATAACCTCGCCAGCTCCACCATCTCCAATAATACTCACTTATCCAAACACACAACATCAGCCGACACCGCCACCAACATCAAAACTCACCGACACCACCGGCGCGTGCCACCACGACCTTCATTTGTCCTATGTAAACAAATATTGCGGAGATGACAAAAAATTGGTTCCCATGCTCAACGGGCCCATATACATACTACTAACTGTCATTTATGAAAGAGTACCATCATTTATATTTGTCGGCTTTTGGCTATACCTGGAGTATATTTTTGTCCTAGAAAGATCATGCAAACGTAAAATGGACATGCTGTGTGGATCGGCGTTAAAGAATAGACTCTTAATAGCAGTCCCTTCTTCAGCTGATCCTGCTCCAGAGGATATTCTTAAAATTATATCAAGCAACTGCGAATGTTAATGCGAGCGTAGCTGTGTTTGTCTATAAAGTGGTCTTAGCTGCATGACATCGACGAAAACGATATTGTTCAATGCGAAGGTAATGATTGTAATACATGTTTGCGCAAATTAAGTGTTTTAGAGTTACATTTTATGTATCCAGATATTGAGGAGATCAACCGAGATTCGAGATTCGAATACATGTCAAAAATTCATCCACAGCATAATTCTACTTTTGTTTCTTATAGGGCGTAGAGCTACTTAGCAATGTTGTATATTGCATACGTGTAAAATCGTACTGCACTATGGATTTTTTCTTCTTTAGGCCAACGTTGTATTTTTCTCTGTTATCATTTTAATAATAATATGTTCTAGGGTTCCTTCATTTTTGTTTGTCATAATTAATAAATATACTTAAAAAAAAACTGCTTTTAGCACTTTTTTATTTGGGATTTTTTTTTATTGGTACTGTTCTGAACATGTCCACAAAATTTCAGATTTTTAATAAATATTTCTCGGTAGTGATGTAAAAAGTCGTTACTTTCAGGTAATCGTTACTTTTGTTACTTTTTAAAAAGTAATCGTAACTTTGTAACGATTACTTTGATTACTTTTTTCAACAAGAAAATATCAAAAATTTGCTGTTTTGTTTTTATTGCATAAACACTGAACACGATAGTTCAAGGAAAAAACAACAATGGTTAACAAAATAGTTATAAGCTTCTTCGTGCCACACGAACATTACTAGTGTTTTTCCCTGTAAAAGGTATTGTGATTTGTGAATAAACGTCTGAATTTTGTGTGCGAAAGGCATACGGACAAGTTCAGTTCTTCAAGCAAGTTCACATTAGAACATTGCATATGCACAATTACCTCAACCTGACGATACACAATCCGACCTTCTCATGATGACGAAAATATCATAGAGATATTTTGCATAATAATTTCAAAACTTTTACAATTTGGCCGCATATCGAGTTTAAAGATAAAATTTTATTTTCTGGTTTGTGCGATACATCGACTGAAAGGCGGCACTTTCTAGATCACGAATGTTAATTTCTTAAGTTTCTATTTAGCTTACTTTGAAAATTGATTTTTCATTCGATAAATCGATTGAAATGTGGCACTCCCTCACGAATATGCTATTTTATTGACAAACGGTGTTGTCAAATCGAGTTGGAAGATACAAATCAGTGACAAAAATATTTATTTTTACAAAAAAAAAAAATCGAAAAAAGTTTATTTTTTTTTCTAAAAACAAAGTTTTTTTTTGTAATAAAGTTATATTTGTTGGTAAAAATATTTTTTTTTGTAAAAAAGTTTATCTTTTTTTCTCAGAAATAGTAGTTTTATTCTAAAAGAAAGTTTTTTTTTTAAAGTTATTTTTTTTTGTAAATACTATGGTCAATGCTTAAACAAAATTATTGAACGAAAAATTATTAAGCGTATGGGTGGTCCAACAAAAGTATTTCTGAAAAAAGTTTATTTTTTTTCTAAAAACAAAGTTTTTTTTTGTAATAAAGTTATATTTGTTGGTAAAAATATTTTTTTTTGTAAAAAAGTTTATCTTTTTTTCTCAGAAATAGTAGTTTTATTCTAAAAAAAAGTTTTTTTTTTAAAGTTATTTTTTTTTTGTAAAAAAGTTATTTTTTTTTTCTAAAATAAGTTTTTTTCTGTAAAAAAGTAACTTTTTTTTTGTAAAAAAGTTATAATATTTTTTTTTCTAAAAAGTTTTTTTTGTAAAGATGTCATTCTTTTTCTAAAAAAAAAAATATCATTTTCTTAACTAAAAAAGTTATTTTTTCTTTTATTTCAATGTATTTCAATTAAAAATAAAAAAAACGGAATGATCTCTCCTTGGACTCGGTTCTGGAACTCACATTTGAGTACCAAACAATTACTTTTCATTACTTTTGGATCCGAGTACCAAACGATTACTTTTGGATCTGAGTACCAAACGATTACTTTTGGATCCGAGTACCAAACGATTACTTTTGGATACGGGTACAAAACGATTACTTTTCGTTACTTTTGGATCCGAGTACCAAACGATTATTTTGGATCCGAGTACCAAGCGATTACTTTTGATTACATTGAATTTGATTACTTTTCGTTATATTTCGTTACTGTTGGATTCGATTAGTTTTAGATTCGCTCACTTTTCGATTACAGTTGGAATTACGTTTCTTGGGGTTTCATGATTACGAGCACAAAGTAGGTAATCTGTCGAAAGACTGGAAAACCAAGAATATTGTATTTTGTAGATAGATACCGTGTTTTTAGATTTATGGAAGGTCGTTAAATTAGATTTTCATAATACTATGGTCATGGTGAATGCTTAAACAAAATTATTGAACGAAAAATTATTAAGCGTATGGGTGGTCCAACAAAAGTATTTCTGATGTTTTCAGCTAAAATTTTGTCTTTAAATTATTAAAAATCGATTTATTTTTCTCTTCAAACTCGATTTGCGGCTAAGCTAATAATATCCATCGTAGCGACTTAAAATGATATATTCGTGATGTAGGATGTGCCATACTGCATCGATGTAACACACAAATCACGATACGAAAACCCAGATTTTCACTTTAAACGGGATTTGTGGCTAAACTCAGCGTCCCAGAGGTGTCAAACTTGACACCTTTAAACATGATTTGCGGCTAATCTAAACATCGTAGCGAAAATAGGATATTTGTGATCTAGGAAGTGTTCTCTTCCCATTGATGTATCTATCGCACGATAAGAAAAAAACAACTTCGCAAAATTGATGTTTGCCCTTTAAACTCCATTTGTGGCTTAACTAATCGTGCCCACTTAAAAATGGCATATTTGTTATCTAGGGAGTGATCTCATTTCATCGATGTATCAAATGATATGAAAAACCTACTTTTATCTTTTCGATTTGCGAGCCAAAGAAGCATCGTAGACCCCCCAAAGTTTGCACAATCAAACTTAATTGGCGGCTAAACTAAGCATCTTGCAGAACTAAAAACTGCATATTCGTTATCTAGGGAGTGCCACCTTTCAGTCGATGTATCGCATGATAAGAAAAACCGACTTTTAACTTTAAACTCGATTTGCTAGCCAAAGAAGCATCGTAGACCCCCCAAAGTTTGCACATTCAAACTTGATTTGCGGCTAAACTAAACATCTTACAGAACCAAAAATAGCATATTCGTTATCTAGGAAGTGCCACCTTTCAATCGATGTATCGCATGATATGAAAAATCGACTTTTATCTTTTCGATTTGCGAGCCAAAGAAGCATCGTAGACCCCCCAAAGTTCGCACATTCAAACTTGATTTGCGGCTAAACTAAGCATCTTACAGAACTAAAAATTGCATATTCGTTATCTAGGGAGTGCCAGCTTTCAATCGATGTATCGCATGATATGAAAAACCGACTTTTATCTTTAAACTCGATTTGCGAGCCAAAGAAGCATCGTAGACCCCCTAAAGTTTGCACATTCAAACTTGATTTGCGGCTAAACTAATCATCTTACAGAACTAAAAACTGCATATTCATTATCTAGGGAGTGCCACCTTTCAATTGATGTATTGCATGAAATCAAAAACCTACTTTTATCTTTAAACTTGCGAGCGAAAGAAGCATCGTAGACGCCTTAAAGTTTGCGCATTCAAACTTTATTCGCGGTTAAACCAAGCATTTCAGAACTAAAAATTGCATATTCGTGATCTAGGGAGTGATCTCTTTCGATCTTTGCGAGCCAAAGAAGCATCGTAGACCCCTCAAAGTTTGCACATTCAAACTTGATTTGCGGCTAAACTAAGCATCTTACAGAACTAAAAATTGCACATTCGTTATCTAGGGAGTGCCACCTTTCAATCGATGTATCGCATGATATGAAAAACCGACTTTTATCTTTAAACTCGATTTGCGAGCCAAAGAAGCATCGTAGACCCCCCAAAGTATTCACATTCAAACTTGAATTACGGCTAAACTAAGCATCTTACAGAACTAAAAATTGTACATTCGTTATCTAGGGAGTGCCACATTTCAATCGATGTATCGCATGATATGAAAAACCGACTTTTATCTTTAAACTCGATTTGCGAGCCAAAGAAGCATCTAGACCCCCCAAAGCTTGCACATTCAAACTTGATTTGCGGCTAAACTAAGCATCTTACAGAACTAAAAATTGCATATTTGTTGCGAGTGAAAGAAGCATCGTAGACGCCTTAAAGTTTGCACATTCAAACTTTATTCGCGGCTAAACCAAGCATTTCAGAACTAAAAATTGCATATTCGTGACCTAGGGAGTGATCACTTTCATCGATGTATCGAACAATACGAAAAACCGACTTTTCAATAGCGGATCCAGGGGGGTGGCTATAGGGGCTAAAGCCCCCCCCCACAGCCGAATCATAAAATAATTTTAAATATAGAAAGCAATACATTACAACGTGTAGAATTTTATATTCCGTCTAAAATATTGTTAAGTTATGAAATTTGATGGACAAAATACCGTGGTTGGGGCTGAACTATTTGCATACATGTTATGTAATTTTTTTTCTAAGCCCTAAGATTGGGGCTAAAGCCTGAAGCGAATTGGACAAAAACTAAGTTGGGGGCTATGAATATAGATATTTTTAATGTAACGACAATATTTCCCTAAAAATTAAACCCAGAAAATTGGGACGAAAAAAACAGCTTTGGCGCAATAAGGTCTGAAAATATTGGACAAAAAATAAAGCCAGGGTTAAGAAACTTACTTCCTACAAACTAACCTTATTCCAGAGAGTTTTGGGGGCTCAAGTCTAGGGACTGTCAAAGTCCGAAGTTGGGGCTAAGGCTTGAAGAGATAAGTAAAAAGAGATAAAAATGGTCGGGGCTTTAAATTAACTTGTCAAATGCCCCAGCTGTATATACTAAAAACAAAGCTAATTTACAGAAAGAAACGCCTTTGAGGCTTAAACCATTGGAGAACAACGGGATGTCACGTTTCGTGTATGTTTAATACAACAGGAATTGTTTCTTACGGCCTTGGCTGGGCTTAGAAATGTTCGGGTCTACGTTTTCAAAATTTGAAAGGTCCAAGGCAATTGTACATACAAAACATAGAAATTCTCTAGTCAAGGAGCCAAATTCCAAAAGCGTGAGTTTTCTCTGTGCGCGCTGAGAAAATCATGCAAAAGCAAATGAATATTTGCAATCCCTCTAGACTCTAGAGTGACGTGCAAATTTGTCGACATATTTTTTTAGCATGAATACCTATAAAGCGTATGCAGCGTATACACGAAAACTCATTCACTCTGGCAGAATTGAGCCGCGGCTTATTTCTTAGAGCAGCTTTGTCTTATGTCGTAAAGTGTCAGTTTGAACAAAAAAGTTTCTCTTTGATTTTAATAATTCAAGAAAATGAGATATTAGAGGAGTAATACCGTTTCAAAGCACATATATATGAGCTTTTGCCAGTACGAACACTTAAATATAATTTTTCTGAACTAGCCAATTAAAAACAGTTTTCAAATCTTGTCAAAAATGGGAAGTTCAAAACATACCCACAGCTAATTTAAAAATATAACTACATAATGTAGGTACTTTATCAATTTTTAAATAATATATAGTATGTGGCTAAAAATTATTGTGCTACAGCAATTATGAATAATTGTTATTGTACTTTGTATTGAAAACTTTTTGAAGCGCAACAGGAGCGGATATAAAGGCACACAAAAAACGGATATCATTAAAGGAAAAGGAACAAAAATACTTGAGCCTTAAAGGTTAGACCGCACTCGCCGGAACTGCACTGCATCGAAACTACACTTCACACGAATTCGTATGAAGTTCAGTTGCCGCTTAGTGCGATATAGCTCCTTAAATTTCATAAAAAATAATGTTTTGTCGCGTTGTCGTGAAGTTTAGTTCGACTGAAGTTGAGTACGGACTTGCATTAAACCTAAACTGATCTCTATTATTTGTTATAAATTATAAAATTTATCTTGGGACAAGCAAATTTTATTACTTAAGGTCTCAAAATGGATCTCCAAACTGCAAGCCCCCCCCACAGCCAAATCCTAGATCCGCTACTGCGACTTTTCACTTTAAACGTGATTTGTGGCTAAACTAAGCGTTTCAGAGGTGTCTAAGAAGTGTTCCCTTCCCATCGATGTATCGCACGATAAAAAAAAAACAACAAAACAAAATTATTAAGCGTATGGGTGGTCCAACAAAAGTATTTCTGATGTTTTCAGCTTAAATTTTGTCTTTAAATTATTAAAAATCGATTTATTTTTCTCTTCAAACTCGATTTGCGGCTAAGCTAATAATATCCATCGTAGCGACTTAAAATGATATATTCGTGATGTAGGATGTGCCATACTGCATCGATGTAACACACAAATCACGATACGAAAACCCAGATTTTCACTTTAAACGGGATTTGTGGCTAAACTCAGCGTCCCAGAGGTGTCAAACTTGACACCTTTAAACATGATTTGCGGCTAATCTAAACATCGTAGCGAAAATAGGATATTTGTGATCTAGGAAGTGTTCTCTTCCCATTGATGTATCTATCGCACGATAAGAAAAAAACAACTTCGCAAAATTGATGTTTGCCCTTTAAACTCCATTTGTGGCTTAACTAATCGTGCCCACTTAAAAATGGCATATTTGTTATCTAGGGAGTGATCTCATTTCATCGATGTATCAAATGATATGAAAAACCTACTTTTATCTTTTCGATTTGCGAGCCAAAGAAGCATCGTAGACCCCCCAAAGTTTGCACAATCAAACTTAATTGGCGGCTAAACTAAGCATCTTGCAGAACTAAAAACTGCATATTCGTTATCTAGGGAGTGCCACCTTTCAGTCGATGTATCGCATGATAAGAAAAACCGACTTTTAACTTTAAACTCGATTTGCTAGCCAAAGAAGCATCGTAGACCCCCCAAAGTTTGCACATTCAAACTTGATTTGCGGCTAAACTAAACATCTTACAGAACCAAAAATAGCATATTCGTTATCTAGGAAGTGCCACCTTTCAATCGATGTATCGCATGATATGAAAAATCGACTTTTATCTTTTCGATTTGCGAGCCAAAGAAGCATCGTAGACCCCCCAAAGTTCGCACATTCAAACTTGATTTGCGGCTAAACTAAGCATCTTACAGAACTAAAAATTGCATATTCGTTATCTAGGGAGTGCCACCTTTCAATCGATGTATCGCATGATATGAAAAACCGACTTTTATCTTTAAACTCGATTTGCGAGCCAAAGAAGCATCGTAGACCCCCTAAAGTTTGCACATTCAAACTTGATTTGCGGCTAAACTAATCATCTTACAGAACTAAAAACTGCATATTCATTATCTAGGGAGTGCCACCTTTCAATTGATGTATTGCATGAAATCAAAAACCTACTTTTATCTTTAAACTTGCGAGCGAAAGAAGCATCGTAGACGCCTTAAAGTTTGCGCATTCAAACTTTATTCGCGGTTAAACCAAGCATTTCAGAACTAAAAATTGCATATTCGTGATCTAGGGAGTGATCTCTTTCGATCTTTGCGAGCCAAAGAAGCATCGTAGACCCCTCAAAGTTTGCACATTCAAACTTGATTTGCGGCTAAACTAAGCATCTTACAGAACTAAAAATTGCACATTCGTTATCTAGGGAGTGCCACCTTTCAATCGATGTATCGCATGATATGAAAAACCGACTTTTATCTTTAAACTCGATTTGCGAGCCAAAGAAGCATCGTAGACCCCCCAAAGTATTCACATTCAAACTTGAATTACGGCTAAACTAAGCATCTTACAGAACTAAAAATTGTACATTCGTTATCTAGGGAGTGCCACATTTCAATCGATGTATCGCATGATATGAAAAACCGACTTTTATCTTTAAACTCGATTTGCGAGCCAAAGAAGCATCTAGACCCCCCAAAGCTTGCACATTCAAACTTGATTTGCGGCTAAACTAAGCATCTTACAGAACTAAAAATTGCATATTTGTTGCGAGTGAAAGAAGCATCGTAGACGCCTTAAAGTTTGCACATTCAAACTTTATTCGCGGCTAAACCAAGCATTTCAGAACTAAAAATTGCATATTCGTGACCTAGGGAGTGATCACTTTCATCGATGTATCGAACAATACGAAAAACCGACTTTTCAATAGCGGATCCAGGGGGGTGGCTATAGGGGCTAAAGCCCCCCCCACAGCCGAATCATAAAATAATTTTAAATATAGAAAGCAATACATTACAACGTGTAGAATTTTATATTCCGTCTAAAATATTGTTAAGTTATGAAATTTGATGGACAAAATACCGTGGTTGGGGCTGAACTATTTGCATACATGTTATGTAATTTTTTTTCTAAGCCCTAAGATTGGGGCTAAAGCCTGAAGCGAATTGGACAAAAACTAAGTTGGGGGCTATGAATATAGATATTTTTAATGTAACGACAATATTTCCCTAAAAATTAAACCCAGAAAATTGGGACGAAAAAAACAGCTTTGGCGCAATAAGGTCTGAAAATATTGGACAAAAAATAAAGCCAGGGTTAAGCAACTTACTTCCTACAAACTAACCTTATTCCAGAGAGTTTTGGGGGCTCAAGTCTAGGGACTGTCAAAGTCCGAAGTTGGGGCTAAGGCTTGAAGAGATAAGTAAAAAGAGATAAAAATGGTCGGGGCTTTAAATTAACTTGTCAAATGCCCCAGCTGTATATACTAAAAACAAAGCTAATTTACAGAAAGAAACGCCTTTGAGGCTTAAACCATTGGAGAACAACGGGATGTCACGTTTCGTGTATGTTTAATACAACAGGAATTGTTTCTTACGGCCTTGGCTGGGCTTAGAAATGTTCGGGTCTACGTTTTCAAAATTTGAAAGGTCCAAGGCAATTGTACATACAAAACATAGAAATTCTCTAGTCAAGGAGCCAAATTCCAAAAGCGTGAGTTTTCTCTGTGCGCGCTGAGAAAATCATGCAAAAGCAAATGAATATTTGCAATCCCTCTAGACTCTAGAGTGACGTGCAAATTTGTCGACATATTTTTTTAGCATGAATACCTATAAAGCGTATGCAGCGTATACACGAAAACTCATTCACTCTGGCAGAATTGGGCCGCGGCTTATTTCTTAGAGCAGCTTTGTCTTATGTCGTAAAGTGTCAGTTTGAACAAAAAAGTTTCTCTTTGATTTTGATAATTCAAGAAAATGAGATATTAGAGGAGTAATACCGTTTCAAAGCACATATATATGAGCTTTTGCCAGTACGAACACTTAAATATAATTTTTCTGAACTAGCCAATTAAAAACAGTTTTCAAATCTTGTCAAAAATGGGAAGTTCAAAACATACCCACAGCTAATTTAAAAATATAACTACATAATGTAGGTACTTTATCAATTTTTAAATAATATATAGTATGTGGCTAAAAATTATTGTGCTACAGCAATTATGAATAATTGTTATTGTACTTTGTATTGAAAACTTTTTGAAGCGCAACAGGAGCGGATATAAAGGCACACAAAAAACGGATATCATTAAAGGAAAAGGAACAAAAATACTTGAGCCTTAAAGGTTAGACCGCACTCGCCGGAACTGCACTGCATCGAAACTACACTTCACACGAATTCGTATGAAGTTCAGTTGCCGCTTAGTGCGATATAGCTCCTTAAATTTCATAAAAAATAATGTTTTGTCGCGTTGTCGTGAAGTTTAGTTCGACTGAAGTTGAGTACGGACTTGCATTAAACCTAAACTGATCTCTATTATTTGTTATAAATTATAAAATTTATCTTGGGACAAGCAAATTTTATTACTTAAGGTCTCAAAATGGATCTCCAAACTGCAAGCCCCCCCCACAGCCAAATCCTAGATCCGCTACTGCGACTTTTCACTTTAAACGTGATTTGTGGCTAAACTAAGCGTTTCAGAGGTGTCTAAGAAGTGTTCCCTTCCCATCGATGTATCGCACGATAAAAAAAAAACAACAAAACAAAATTATTAAGCGTATGGGTGGTCCAACAAAAGTATTTCTGATGTTTTCAGCTAAAATTTTGTCTTTAAATTATTAAAAATCGATTTATTTTTCTCTTCAAACTCGATTTGCGGCTAAGCTAATAATATCCATCGTAGCGACTTAAAATGATATATTCGTGATGTAGGATGTGCCATACTGCATCGATGTAACACACAAATCACGATACGAAAACCCAGATTTTCACTTTAAACGGGATTTGTGGCTAAACTCAGCGTCCCAGAGGTGTCAAACTTGACACCTTTAAACATGATTTGCGGCTAATCTAAACATCGTAGCGAAAATAGGATATTTGTGATCTAGGAAGTGTTCTCTTCCCATTGATGTATCTATCGCACGATAAGAAAAAAAAAACTTCGCAAAATTGATGTTTGCCCTCTAAACTCCATTTGTGGCTTAACTAATCGTGCCCACTTAAAAATGGCATATTTGTTATCTAGGGAGTGATCTCATTTCATCGATGTATCAAATGATATGAAAAACCGACTTTTATCTTTTCGATTTGCGAGCCAAAGAAGCATCGTAGACCCCCCAAAGTTTGCACAATCAAACTTAATTGGCGGCTAAACTAAGCATCTTGCAGAACTAAAAACTGCATATTCGTTATCTAGGGAGTGCCACCTTTCAATCGATGTATCGCATGATAAGAAAAACCGACTTTTAACTTTAAACTCGATTTGCTAGCCAAAGAAGCATCGTAGACCCCCCAAAGTTTGCACATTCAAACTTGATTTGCGGCTAAACTAAACATCTTACAGAACTAAAAATAGCATATTCGTTATCTAGGAAGTGCCACCTTTCAATCGATGTATCGCATGATATGAAAAACCGACTTTTATCTTTTCGATTTGCGAGCCAAAGAAGCATCGTAGACCCCCCAAAGTTCGCACATTCAAACTTGATTTGCGGCTAAACTAAGCATCTTACAGAACTAAAAATTGCACATTCGTTATCTAGGGAGTGCCACCTTTCAATCGATGTATCGCATGATATGAAAAACCGACTTTTATCTTTAAACTCGATTTGCGAGCCAAAGAAGCATCGCAGACCCCCCAAAGTATTCACATTCAAACTTGAATTACGGCTAAACTAAGCATCTTACAGAACAAAAAATTGTACATTCGTTATCTAGGGAGTGCCACATTTCAATCGATGTATCGCATGATATGAAAAACCGACTTTTATCTTTAAACTCGATTTGCGAGCCAAAGAAGCATCTAGACCCCCCAAAGCTTGCACATTCAAACTTGATTTGCGGCTAAGCTAAGCATCTTACAGAACTAAAAATTGCATATTTGTTGCGAGTGAAAGAAGCATCGTAGACGCCTTAAAGTTTGCACATTCAAACTTTATTCGCGGCTAAACCAAGCATTTCAGAACTAAAAATTGCATATTCGTGACCTAGGGAGTGATCACTTTCATCGATGTATCGAACAATACGAAAAACCGACTTTTCACTTTAAACGTGATTTGTGGCTAAACTAAGCGTTTCAGAGGTGTCTAAGAAGTGTTCCCTTCCCATCGATGTATCGCACGATAAAAAAAAAACAACTTCGCAAAAGGAAAAGGTAATGTTCTTCAAGCTAATTGCTCACAATTCGAACATTGCATAGGTACGATTACCTCAACCTGACGATATTCACAATCCGGTGTTTCGCAAAAGGTGTTATTTTTGGAGGGAGGACGTATAGTTTGGGCGCAAATCGAGTTGAAATAAAAAAATTAAATCGGAAAAAAAGTTGTTTCTTTTTTGTCTAAAAGAGTTTATTTTTTTCAAAGAAAAACATTTTTTTTTCTAAAAAAAGTTTTTTTTTTTTTCAAAAAAAAGTTTTTTTTTTTTCAAAAAAAAAGTTTTTTTTCTTACTAAATGTTATTTTCTTTTATTTCAATTAAATCCAATTCAAAACAAAAAACGCTATGATCCCTCTTTGGACTCGGATCTCAGTTCTCGGACTCACATTTGAGTACCTAACGATTACTTTTCGTTACCTTCGGATCCGAGTACCAAACGATTACGTTTGGATCCGAGTACCTAACGATTACTTTTCGTTACTCTGGTAATCGTTAGTAATCATTTCTCTGGTAATCGTTAGTAATCGTTACTCAAAAAAGTACTCGGTTGCTTTGTAACGATTACTAACGATTTCTTACATCATTCTCGGACATGGGCATTTTTTTTCGATTTTGCATTGCACTGGAATTATTTACTTTTTTTTTAGTAGTTTCATTCAAAACACTGTAGCCATAAAACACCTGTTTCTGATTTTGTGTATGCATCGCTGATTTTGAAGTCAAAGTCTGTCGATTTTACGCTTGCATGGTCTTTCTAGAAGCCGACAAATTCAGATGATGGTACTTTATATTTAAATGGTGGCCTAATCCCAACAGGGATTTTTTGGTAACTTATTACCACAAATGATTGTTGGTATGTTCTAAAAATGTTCACTTAATTTCAGCTTCTTAATATATATTTATGGGATATGGGTATTTTTTTCGATTTTGCACTGCAATTTACTCTGTTAAATTCATTTAATTTAAAACAGTAGCCATGCAAAACCTGTAACTAATTTGTATTTACTTCCCTGATTTTGTCAATCTAAGGCTGTCCTTGTCCATTTGACATTTGAATGGTCTTTTTAGGGCACCAAGTTCCAGACATATAGCCACAAACAAAGAGTGCAAGATGGCTGCATTTTTTCAAAATAGTGGTCGAACGCCAACGCGGATTGCTTGAGACTTTTAACAGTTGATTAAGGACACTGTTCTGAACATTCCCACTAAAAAATATACCTCTAAAAATGGTGTCCGGGTCAATGTCTAATTTGACTGGGCTATAAATAATTACTTAAATTTGCGTTCCAATTTCTTTTTTCTTAGAAATAATTTTAAATTGTATGGATACTTTTTTTTTTTTTCACCAAAGATTTTCAAATTTTTGTTTTCATTAATTCATATTACATTGTTTAAAAAATCAATCTGCATCTTTTTTGTTAAGCTTAAATTAAATATAGCTAAGGAATTAAAACAATGAAAAGAGAGACGAAATACTTTTACTAAGCTTAAATTAAATATAGCTAAGGAATTAAAACAATGAAAGAGAGACGAAATACTTTTTATTTTATTCAATAATCTTAACGGAAACTGGACCATTTTCAATTTTTGTCATTTCTTAGGGAAAATGAAGGTTTATAGTTCATATGAAGACGCAATTATATATAAAGTTTTAACCTTAATATAATGATGAAATGTTCATAACTTTACCTTGTACACAAATTTAAAAGATCGTAAATTATACCGTTAGGATCATTAATTTCCCAAATTGGTAGGATAAAAAGCAACTTTAGCAAAAAACAAAAAATCACTCATATTCATTTCGATTTTTAGTTGGGAAAATATTTAAAATTCTGGAAATATTTTTTATTTTTAGTCCATACAATACTTAGATAAATGGTATGTTTTATTAATATTCATCAACTTTTGCACTTTTGCTGATTTTTTTAGTAAAAGGCTAAAAAACTACATGTATTTTGTATGGGAACATTCAACTGTTCGGTGGCACGTGTTAACGTCAATCGATTTCAACAAAATTTTGCAGAGATTTGTATTTTCTACCTTGATTTTCTACCTTTTAGGGGGGGGCCGAAAGAAATTCTAACTTTGCCGAAATAAGTGTCAGCCTTACATACATAGATACATTTCTAAATAATAGTTATATTTGACAATTTTATTTTAATTTGTTTTAAAAATTTGTTGCTACCGTGATATCATTAGATAATTGAAGTATTACCATACATCGTCCATACCTCAACACCTAGCTACAAGTGGGTGCGATCCAGTGGTACATTTTATTTTCTGAAACGAACCAATAGGTACTTGCCTTGCCGTATACAGGAAGTGAAAAACTAATTTTAAAAGATAAAATTCTAGGTTTTTCGCTTAAAAATTAGTTAATTTTAATTTTTTTTTTCGCTTCTGAAACCCGTAGGTATAACACTACCTTTTTTTCATTTTTAGCGCATTAGTACTAAAAATTCCGATATGAGTGATCAAACTAACCAGGTTAATGTGAAAATGTCATACAAAATGAATTAAAAATGAGATTTGATTAGCATTTTTCAGATTCTGGTTGTTTTTTTTTTTGACATTTTGGAAATTAAAAATTATTTCAAGTACACTGGTGACTACCAAAACAAGTATACCTACTTTTGTATATTTACTTTTGTGGCACATTGTAATTTTACATACCTACATAATGTTATTCTTTTCTTAAAAATAATAATTTTTCTTTTCTCTTGGCTGACGATTGAACATGAATTAATGAGCTAAAATTGAAGAAAAAAAATGTAGATATATATTGTCATAAGGGCTTAATGCCCTTTATTTATAAATAAATTATTGATTCCAAAAATCCTTTAAAGATTTATTTTATATCTCAAAAAGAACTTTTATTTTTATCATTACAGAGCCAATTTTCTTGTGCGGAAACAACAATACTAAGATAGTGGTGGTGGTGGAACAGAATTCTCAAAATTAAACAGACAAAAGGATAAAAAAAGCATTCATATAAACATTTAAAAAAAAAACACGCAAAACTATTGGTTATCAGAACAACAATAAAATCCAAAATGTATCCCTTTAAGTTTAATCTAAAATCCAAGTTTGACTGTGCTACCTACAAATATTGAAATATCTCAAATTTCCTCAAATTTTGAGAAAAATGTTTAAAAAAGTGGCCCATCAGCCAAAAAGATCCAAGTGAAGAATTTTAAACTGAATTATCTAAGTATAAGCTTTGTATATGAAAACTATAGTATTATCAATGAGTCGGTTTTATTTACGCTGGATTTCGACGGCTGGTGGCGCATGTGTTTACAACATGTTTTATGATTTTGACGGCTTAGATATTAATGTTTAGAAAGAGTAAGTCTAGTTATATTGTAAGGGAGTAAGAGAGTTAGATCTCGACTTTCAAATTTGTTTTTTTCATCAACAAAAAGTGTTGAGAGAAGTTGGTGGATTTCGAGTAGTCGCCACTTCTGATTAGATTACTATAGTTTTCATATGCAAAGGAATAAGTAATACTGTCGCAAAAGTCCATTACTAGATCGTGTCAACGTCAATAGTTATTCAAGTTTGAATGTAGAAAATATCAGTTTTCCGCATAATGTCGAAAAGTATTTCATGCAACTTCTAGACCTTGCCATCTGCACATCCTACTACTCACAGTTAAAAAGATATCGACATATCAAAAACTGTAAGATGCCGATTATGCTCGTTTTTCACGTACCTATTACTCCTAAACATCTGAGTGCAAAGTTCATGCATTATGTGATAGGATTTTATAATAAAACTTATATAAAACTATGTTATTTTCGAAGTTTGACCATTTTTAAAGTCGCAGTATCTCTTATGCGTACAAAAGTATGATAATATTTTTTCTTAGGAATATTAAAACTTACAAAATTAGTTGAAAATATTTTCCGTCAATTTCGCCAAGAGTAAGGAGGTAAAAACTTGTATTTTCAACCTTTTTTTGGTATGGTGATATGTGGTGGATATTGATCAATTATCATTCATCATCATTTATTAGCCATATATAAACAAATTATATTTAATAGATCTCATTTAATGATATTCCAAATCAAATCGCATCGAAAAGTTAATCGCATAATATCGCATCACATTGCCAATCAAAATATTGTTTTCGCGGACACGACCACGCGAACACGAGTGCCGCGCGAACACGACCGCTAACTCATAACACACCCTTTCGATTTATCGAATGTTCTTGCTTTCGGAACGCTTTCTAAAGTAAACGTCAAAAATCGGTTCTTCCTAGATTACACTTCCTTGTAAGTCATTCTAATTTCAACTTCTCAATTGTGTGCTGGTGCCAAATTGCTCCTATTCTAAAAATAAATTGTAAATTGTAAAATACCTATAAAGAAACTTAAGTTAATAAATTATAATTTGGTAAAAAGAAATATTTGTATAAAGGAATTGTGTCGCCTCCTCTTTTTTTCTTTTAAAAAGAAATATTTGTATAAAGGAATTGTGTCGCCTCCTCTTTTTGGACAGGAAAAGAAGAAAGTAGCCACCACGGGCTATATTGGTGACCCCGAACAAAAAAAAAGTTTTTCTTTTTTCCATCCATCCAGACGACGCCATTTGCCGCAACCACTGTTGACGTGCCGTTATTTTTTTTGTTGGCTGACGCCATATCAGGGTGCAGTTAGATTGCTGCAACGGATTTTAACATGCCACATCGTCCACAGTTATAACGGCACATCACCATCACCACCTCGTTGTCGCACATTGCCTTGCAACAGTATCTTCTATTCGCTTAAACGATCGCCAGCAAAATCCAGCACACATTTTGAACGACAGCCACCATCACCCAAACATTTTCGGGACAGTATCTTCCGAAAATTTGGCCAAACCCTGCGACCGCCATAGACAATCAGATTTGCGATTATTTTTACGTGCATCGCCACTCGTTGGCACCGCTCATCGCCACCACTCATTGTTGCCACTGCATATTGTTGCTGTTGCTACTGTTATTGCTGTCGCCACCGCTCGTTGCCACCGCCCGCCGCCACCGCTCGTTGTTTTCACTGCCTATTACTGTTGTTACTCGCTGCCGCCACGGATTGTTGCCACAGTCTTCATCTCCGCTATCGATCATTGTTGCACCAAGACTTCTCGTCAGCACACGATCATTTTGTCGACTGCAACACAAAGGTGCTTAATCCAACAAAGTAGTAGCAGTCAGAAAAATTTTGTCACAACGCAACAGTCCTCGATTTCCACCAACATTTCTCCAAAGCTGCATCAACGCCATCAGCGCAAACACCTGCAAATCATCAGCGCCCAACCAGAAGACCAGTTCCTACTAAAAGCAGCAACATCTTGAAAACCGGTAAAGAATTTTGTTTTTACTAAAGTCAAGTTCCTGGTATCCTGGTTCCGGAATCCAAAACAAAAGTTTTTTTTTTGTAAAGAAATTGTACAGGTAAGAGTTATTTTGCTTCAGCACACTTTTTAAAAATAAAATTTACATTCATACGTGGAAAGGTTTGCGAAAACAATTTCAACCCGTTTTTCTCTTTTGCGATTCGGTCTCGAAATTCATTTTGATTTTCACAATTATTTCAAGGTTTCAATAAATGAGCAAAACTAAAAGTAATATGGAAACCGGGATTAAAAATCGTCCAAATGGATCAAACGATGGGAACGAAGATCAAACCACTACAGGCCGCAACCTATCAACATCGCGTTGCTATCGGTTGGCACAAAAACACTCGATGAGTTAGCTACACTTGCAGATAGAATCTACGAGGCATCCCAGGGTGCAAACATTTGTGTTGCCACCCCTCAGCAAAATGCCAATCCCAAAAATGAAATCGAAAAGAGACTTGATAGAATTGAGTCAATAATTGAAGCTTTTTCTCTGAATTCTCGCTCACCAAGCAAAGACAGGTCGTTCAACAATCCGAAGAATAGAAATAGTCGTTCACGAAGTCGTGCAAATTCGAATTTAGGTACAGACATCTGTTGGTATCACAGGCGTTTTCGAAAAAATGCAAAGAAATGCGAAAAACCTTGCAATTTTGAAAAAAAAAATTACAAAATCGTACCGGTAACCCAAACTAGAAAAATCTGCTGTTGCAGCGGCAAACATGGAGTTTTCTCTTAGTCGCCGCTTATTTATCAGAGACAAAAATTCGAATTTGACGTTTCTTGTTGACACGGGCGCGGATTTATCGGTTCTTCCTCATAGCAATAGGAAGGCGAAGGGTTTAACTTCACAGAATCCTTCGTATCTACTATAAGCTGCCAATGGAACTTCGATTCCAACATTCGGTTCAAAATTAATTAACCTCGACATTGGCCTAAGGCGAAATTTTCTTCACACTTTCATATTAGCCCCAGTTAATAGACCAATTTTGGGAGCCGATTTCTTGGCCAAATTCAACCTGCTAGTAGATACGAAGAACAAAAGATTAATAGACCCTCTCACCAAGCTGCACACAAGTGCCTCAGTCAACCATAACAACTGATGATCCGAACCCTAAGCATTTTCAAATCACAAGCGAGTATAATGAAATACTAAAAAAATTTTGAAATCTGATAGAAGAACCCAATTATTTTGCGCCAATTAAACACACAATCGTTCATCACATTTTAACAAAAGGTCAGCTTCCAGTTTCGAGGCCAAGACGGCTTGACGCTTCTAGGCATAAGGCAGCAAAAACTGAATTCAAACACATGATGCAACTGGGAATTTGTCAGCCATCGTCTTCGAGCACATGCTCACCCCTACACATGAATGAATGAATATAAAATTTGAGGGATATTGCACTGCGACCTTAAGATCTATTGTGCCCCCCATTTAGAGCTTGATGAGGCCTGCTCATCTTACAGCTCTTCCTCCAGGTGTATTCCTCTCAAGAATTGGAGTATTTGGAGTATTTTAAGAGATGGTAAGTCGCTCTCTTCTATCTGGTAGCGTCCCAGGTACTTGTTTCTTTGATGTATGAGTGTGCTACATCGTTGCCCTGGACACCTACGTGGCCAGGTAACCAATGGAGTGTGACAGTGTTATTTTTGCCGAGTTCATTTAGCCTTCCTACACACTCCCATACCAGCTTACAGCTGAAGGAGTAGGAGCTCAGAGCTTTGAGTACGGCTTGGCTATCTGACATAATGGCCATGTTTTGTTTGTTATTATTTCTTCCGAGGTTTTGACCTGCGCATGTTCCTATCGCTTGTACTTCAGCTTTAAAAATGCTAGAGGACTGTCCCATCGGTATGGAAAGTTTGGTTCTTGGCCCAAAAATTCCCGCACCAGTCCCTTCTGTCAGTCTTTCTTGCAACTTAACTTCGTTTGAAAGTTTTTCACAAAGTTGTATTTTTTAGTCATACCATCCCTTGGAATGTCAATAAGGTTTGTTATTGAGGACTTCGGAATACAGTCTCTTTCCCTCAGACTGATACATTTTCCAGTCCCGGTCCCGGCTCCCTCCTTGGCAAATCTCATAATTGCTCCCTTTGCAGCACTTTCAATAACCTCGTGTAGAGGGAATAGATGGAGGATAGCCTTCATAGCTGCTTTAGGGCAAGTTCTCATTGTTCCAGTTATACATAAACATGCGAGCCTTTGTAATTTTTCTAGAGCTTTCCTAGTTGTTATTAATTCGGTTCGTTTGTGCCAAGCAACCGCACCATAGGTAATGATGGGTCTTACCATCATGATGTACATCCATCTGAGGATGTTAGGCTTGCACCCCCAAGATTTTCCTGCAAGTCTCTTGAAGATCATAAGGGCCTTTGTGGCTTTCCCGACAGAGGAGTTTACTATCTAGTGTAATTCCTAGATATTTTGCCTCCCTCTTCGTTTCAATTACTTCGCCCGCTAACCGGATGGGTTTCATGCGTGGTAGAAGTCTTTTCTTGGTAAATGGTACAATCGTAGTTTTTGTTGGGTTAATATTTAGTCCTACAGATAGACACCATTTCTTTGTAATTGTTAGTCCTCTTTGGGTTATATCACATAGAGTTTCTTCGAACTTCACGAGGGCTGTGATAACGATGTCATCGGCGAAGCCGATGACTCGTATGGCTTGGGACGTAAGATTTTCTAACAGTTCATCCACTACGAGACTCCACAGCAAGGGTGATAGTTCCCCTCCCTGAGGACAACCTCTTGTGGTAACGACACTCTGTATGTTCGTTCCTGCTAGTGCCTCTGCTGTTCTCGTGCCTCACATTTCCCTAATCCATCTGGTTATGGTGATGGAAACACACTTCCTGACAAGAGCTTTATTTACAGAATAGTGGGAGGTGTTATCGAACGCTCCTTCTATATCTGGGAAGGCGGCTAATGCCGTTTCTTTAGCATGTAAAGCTTTTTGTAAGGTATGAGTGAGTTCGAATAGAGCGGTTTCTGTAGATCTTCCCGCTCTATAGGCATGTTGTCACAGATTGAGAGGCCTGTTTATTAAAACTTCTGTTCTTATGAAGCTGTCTATTATGTTCTCTAAAGTTTTCAGTACAAAGGATGTTAAGCTTATTGGCCTGAAAGACTTTCGATAGGTTGTGTCTTTTTTGCCAATTTTAGAAATAAAGATTACTTTAGCTCTCCTCCATAGTCTTGGTATATACCCAAGAGCAATACTACTTCGAAGAATAATAATAAGGTAGGGCATAAGATCATCCTTACCCTTTTGCAAAAGGGCTGTGAAGATACCATCTGCCCCTGTCATCAGGGTTGAAAGGTACTAATCGCCCACTCAATCCTTTTGCCTGAGCAAATCTTTGCAGCAATTTTCCAGTCTTCTCTATTAGGTTTGAGAGGGATTCTCTCTAATGAGTTTTCTACCAGTGGTAGGCTGCCTGGAAAGTGCATATTAAGTAGCAGAGTGGCCCTCTGCTCTTAATTTTCAGTGAAGCTCCCATCATTATAGCGAAGTGCTTACGATGTTATTGTCTTCTCCTTTGCAAGAGCTTTGTGAAGTCTTGCCGCAGCAGGGGTTGAGGAAATACCCTCGCAAAAAGACGTAAAACTTTTTCTTTTGGCTTTTCGTATTTCTTTATTGTAATTCGTCAATTCTGTAGTGTAATTATCCCATTCCCCGGTTCTTTTTGCTTCATTGAAGAGCTTCCTAACCTTGGATAATAATTTTGACAGATTTGAGTTCCAGCATTGGGCGTCTTTCTGTTTTTTAATGAGTTTAAGAGGGCAACTGAGTTCAAAAGCCTCCCTGATAGCCCCACTAAACTCATTAACTATAAATTCTAATTCAAGGTGACTATTCGTCGTACTTACTGAACCTATTTGCTCCAGATTTGACCCAAGAACGTTTTTGTATAGGTCCCAGTTTGTTTTCTTAGGGTTCCTTCCAGAGTTATTCTCTGTGAGAAGGCCTTCTAAGGTAAACACAATTATTCTATGATCAGACATTGAGGGTGCATTGGATACTCTCCAATCCCCTATTAGACGGCCTACGTTCGGTGTTCCGAAAGTAATGTCTAAAACTTCTTTTCTAGTTCTAGTTACAAGAGTTGGAGTATTCCCTACATCAAATTTTTCTAGATTTTTTACCAACATAAAGTCTAAAAGGTACTCACCCTCTGGTTTATGTCAGTGCTGCCCCATATAGTGTGGTGGGCATTGGCATCACAACCTACCAACAAATACAGCTTTTTCCGGCTGCAGTAGTCCACTAGCCTTTGTACTTCCGTTGGTGGAATGTTGTCCTCGTCACCGGCGAAGTAGGCTGCTGCTACAACCATCGTCTGGTTATTTCCCTCAATATTTATTTGGGCCTGTATTGGGACCAAGTCCCTTGTCATAAAATCTGAAAGACATATAAAATTTATATTATTTCTTATTTTTATGCAAGCTCTGGTCGAGTCATCCCTCGTGTCCCATATTAACTTAGAGCCGCTACTTGTCAACCCTCTTACCTACACCCTAGCCCCACACATGGTTAAAAAGAAGAATAATCATGATTGGAGACCTTGTGGTAACTACCGCAGATTAAACGCTGCCATGGTACCGGATTACCACCCAATTCACCACATCCAAGACTTTTCCACGAATGTTCATGGCTGCAAAGTTTTTTTTAAGCTCGACATTGTGGAGCATATCACTTAATCCCAGTTGCACCCGAAGACGTTCAACTTCTTTTGGACGATAACAACTTCTTTTGGTCTCTTCGAATGAGTTCGAATGCCATTCGGACTTCGAAATGCGGCTCAAACGTTTCAGCGTTTCATGAATGAAGTTTGCTTGGGACTTGACTCTGTTTTCGCTTATATTGACGATCTTCTAATCGCCAGCAAAACTGAAGAAAACACAAAGAGCACCCTGAGATTCTTTTCAAAAGGCTGGAAGAGTACGATGTGAACATCAGTCTTTCAAAATGCGTTTTTGGTGTTTCATCTTTGGAATTTTTAAGCCACACAATCAACGCAGAAGGAATTTTTCCTTCAAAAGACCGTATTGAAGCAATCTTTAGTTTCCCAAAACTATCCTCAGGCAAGCAAATACATCGTTTTATAGGAATGATAAACTATTATCATAGCTTTATTCCAAAACTAGCCGAAATACGCGCTCCTCTTTACTAACACTTACCTTGCTTACAAAAAATAAAAAAAAATAAAAAAAAGTTTTTTCATGGCCCGAAGATCTAGACTGCGTTTCCAACAACGTAAAAGAAGCTCTTTCCAACCAAAATAACTCTCTTAGCTCACCCCTTACACGACTGCACTTTCAGCATCGTCACTGATGCATCTGACATAGCCGTGGGTGCAGTTCTACAACAACAAATGTCTGAATCTTGGCAACCGTTAGCGTTTTTCTCAAAAAAACTCAAGGAGTCAGAAGTAAAATACTCAGCTTTTGACCGCGAGTTATTAGCTATATACCTAGCAGTCGTCATCGCCGACGACCTTTCTCGCATTGAAGAAATCGCCGCTAACAAAAGTCACCAACTGGACTTAGAAACAATTGCCAAGCAACAATCCACAGACAAAGAATTATTAAAGAATGAAAGCTCAAAGAAAACTTCAAAGTTTTCATTGAAAGAGTTTAACTTCCCCAACGTGAACATTTATTGTGAAACTTCAACCAACAAAAATCGTCTTTACGTTCCTTCTACTTTACGTTTTGATGTTTTCACCATTCTTCATGGAATTTCCCATCCAAGCATTCGCGCAACTCGAAAACTAATTACAGAACGATATTTCTGGCCAAACATGAACAAAAATATCAACACTTGTTCGAAATCGTGCTTAGGATGTCAAAAATCCAAAATTCAACCAAGTCAGAATACGGTAGATTTAAAGTACCAACTGGTCGATTCCATCACATTCACTTAAACTTGGTAGGACCTCTGCCTCCACCTAACGGTTTTTTTTACATTCTCACTGCCGTAGACAGATTCACGCGTTGGGCAGAAGCCTATCCTCTTGTGGATATAACAGCCAACTCTGTAGCAAAAGCATTTGTCAAAAACTTCATCTCCCGTTTTGGTACTCCTTTAAAAATCACTACGGACCAGGGAAGCCAACTCAAATCAAAGCTTTTTAGTGAGCTTTCTAGACTGTTAGGTATACACAAGATCCACACAACGCCATATCATCCGCAAGCTAACGGCATGGTTGAGCGTTTTCATGGACAACTTAAATCTTCGTTAAAGGCTAGATGCAATACCATCAATTGGAGCTCAGAACTTCCAATAATACTATTAGAAATTCGCTGTGCAGTCAAAGAAGACTTCAATTATTCCGCAGCCGAAATGGTCTATGGGCAAAATCTGAGACTACCTGGCGAAAATTTCGTTGCAATTCAATGAAAAAATATCATACCAACAAAAACTAGACAACCAAATCAAGACATTTTCAGACCAAAACAATTTAACGATTGTAAACAGGTTTTTGTCAGAATAGATAAAATCAAAACAGGTCTTATGCCTTCATAAGAAGGACCATATGATGTCATTCGACGCCTCAGAAAACACTTTGTAGTTCAAGTAAAAGACAAAAATGTATCGATTTTCATCGATCGCCTTAAACCTGCACATTGTATTTAGGTAGCGTTTCAATTCGAAAAAAATCCGAGTTCGATATAAAAAAATAATTTCATGTCTCGAAGAGATATTGATCAATTATCATTCATCATAATTTATTAGCCATAAATAAACAAATTATATTTAATAGATCTCATTTAATGATATTCGAAATCAAATCGCATCGAAAAGTTAATCGCATAATATCGCATCACATTGCCAATCAAAATATTGTTTTCGCGAACACGACCGCGCACACGAGTGCCGCGCGAACACGACCGCTAACTCATAACACACCCTTTCGATTTATCAAATGTTTTCGCTTTCGGAACGCTTCCTAAATATAAACGTCAAAAATTCTTCCTAGATTACACTTCCTTGTAAGTCATTCTAATTTCAACTTCTCAATTGTGTGCTGGTGCAAAATTGCTCTCATCCTAAAATTAAATTGTAAAATATAAAGAAACTTAAAATAATAAATTAGTATTTGTTTAACACAAAAATTTTTATAAAGGAATTGTGTCGCCTCCTCTTTTTGGACAGGAAAAGAAGAAAGTAGCCACAACGGGCTATAGATATCGTAAAAATTATGCCAGCTAGGAAAGAATTGTAAATGCGAGCGTATAAAGGATCACATAATGTTTAAATGTTGCTAAAATAATTTTTCGATAAAACTTGCCATTTTAAAGATGTATGCAAAAAACCCGTATTTTCGACATTTGATCCTATAGGTACAATAACTTATATAACTATTGACTTGTATGGAAAAAATTGTCATTTTGTAGAGAAGAGTCTACAAATTGTGCCCTGGTTTTTGTTCGCCTATTTCATCATTTAAGAATAAAACGCAAAAAAATCGGACATTTTAAATTTTTGTCAAACTTTTAGAATAATTATATCTTGTCAATCTTTCAAAATAATTATATTTTTGAAACGGGTGTTGGTAAGAAAAACATAATGGGGCATATTCATAGTCGCAATTTTGGCTCAATGAATACAGACCAGTTTTAGGTACAAATTGTTGGTTTTATATTTTTATAAGATAAATAACTTGGTATACTACACAAATAGCTTCAAATATTTTGAAATGATAACTTTAAAAAAATAGAATCAACGTCCGAAAATTCAACCAAAGCTATGTTTAACTTACACTCAGGTCTAAAATGACTATGAATATGCCCCAATAATTTGTTCCGGGTCCACATAATGTATAAACTAAGAATATAGAATATGAAACGTTTAGGAGTTATACGTGAAAAACGACCATTTGCCACATCATTTTACGTCTACAAGTTCTGTATTAAATACTTTTCGATAGCATTTACCGTTTTGGAGTAATAGTCGAAAAACTGATATATACGACATTCAACCGTGAATAACTCTGTGCTCAAAAGTTAAAAGCTCTTAAGTCGACTTAAGTGGTTTTTAGCTATTTATCCCTTTCTTACATTAGTAGACCGTATCGTAATAGTTAGTGCGTTCGACTGTCACGCTGGAGGTCTGGGATCGCTACCCAGCCTCGTCCACCTAAAAACTAAAAAGTTTTTTTTTTCAGGGCTACTGCCTCTCGCGAGGAATTGACAAATCCTCCAAGAGTATCACTTGTATACGAATAAGTGCTTCTTGTCTAGCCATTTTGATTCGGCATAAAATTGTAGGTCCCTTCCATTCATGTCGAAAGGCGCACACAGGAATGGTTGCGAGTTGTTAGTCACTAGGCCCTGGTTCTTCATGAGCCGTTGTGCCACCCGATTTTATTTTCCCTTTCTTACATATTTTGTCCACAACCTGTATTTCTCTCTTACCCCTGTTGGTAAATCTTTAAAAACAAGAAAGGTATGCCCGTTTGTAAAATATCTTAAATAGATGATGACTCATCTTATGCATCAATTTAATTATTTTTTCAGAAAATACGAAGGAATTATTTTGGTAAAACATATTAAGTTGGGTCTATGTTCGATATTAATCAAAAAAGTAAGATCGCTTATGTCGACTTAAGACGTTTTACCACACAAAATTTCCTGCATTTAAATTTATGAAATAGACTTAAGGTGTTTTACCATATTTGGTTGACAGAAAATTTATATCTTAGGTGACATAATAAAATAAAAATTGCAATAGTTGTTTTGGTAAAAGCACTTAAGTCAAAAAAACATAAATAAATGCATTAAATACTTCACTTGACCAACTTTTAGGCGCATTTTCAAAAAATTGTATATATAAAGATAAAGTTCTGAAAATTGTGTCTTTATAACCCTCTTAGTTTTGTTCAAACACAAATTCAAAGTTAAAAATTCACTTTCTGAAAAAATATGAAAACAGACTTAAGAGCTTTTACCTTTTGAGCACAGAACTACTGACGCCTGAGTAATCTTTTGCGACAGTACCTATTTCTAATACTAAAATAAAGATAATTGTGTTTAAATATGTTCACTAACTATTCCTGTTTACGTGACCTTTTTGGTTTATAAAAATTATATGGCTGCTACGTGGGCTATAGGTCTTGTGTTAATGTTTGTTTTAAAATTGAATCAGATGCGACGTTTCGACTGTGATTACAGTCTTCTTCAGGCCTGTCAAAATTTCAAAATTTAATTTTTTAATACAAAAATCATTTATATATATAATTTAATGTAAATACTTACAAATGATGCTAACCAAATATTAAATAGTCTATATTATATAATTATCTATTTTTTAATTTGCTTTTTTATCTTCTTTAAATTCTCTCAATATCTTTAAAAAGACGCTTTAAGAATTAATAATTTTTAAATATTTTATTTTCAATCATGAGAATAATTTCAAATTTTTAATATTAAAAGATAAAGCAAGTTATATTAAAAATCGTAACTTTAAATTATGTGTCGGTCATATAAGAAATATTCACCTCGATAAACGCTTTGACAAAAAAATATATATATATAGTTAAATAACGTTACCTATATATGTAAGAAAATCTGATCAAAAACTATTTCAAACTCTTGTAATAAATTGACCGTAAATATTACTTAATCTTTCACAATCTGAGCGTCTATTTACTGTGTTTTTTGTATTTAAAATATGTAACATTTCTATTACCATTCTTTTTTTGTAATTAGACTCTGTCTGTAAAATATCAATGTTATTATAGTCATCATCTATGCAATGGAGAGCTAAAGCTGTTTTATGTGAACTACCACTATTTATGTCAGATTTATGACCTGAAATACGATTTTTTAGCTTTTGCATAGATGTTCCTACATAAACTGAAGGACAACTTATTGTTCCATCACCTAAACATTTTATTTATATACTATATCAGATTTATCCTCCTTTGATAATTTACTTTTAAGATTTGAGAATAAGGATGTTCTTAAAGTATTTGCTGATTTAAATGCTATACGAACAGTTTCTTTATCTCTTATAGGAGCGTCTAATAAACAAATTTTTGAAGCGACATCCCGAAATTATTAAAATTTATTAAAATTATTAAAACAAGATTATATAACTAAAATGAGAGAAATTATGGCAGATAGAAATACATATTCCATTTTAAGGAAAGACCCAACTAATAAACTACTAATAATTTAGTTAAAGATCTTTTTCAAAAAAAGTTTATAAAAGAGATAGAAAAAAAGTGTATGACCACATATACTGGAAACAGTCCAAAGATTTATGGCTTACCTAAAATACATATGCCGAATGTTCCACTTAGACCAATATGTTCTTCTTTAAAAGTCCCATGTTATGAGCTTTCAAAATATATTGTTAAAATTTTAAAAAGTATAACTGAAAACTCTTAATACAACGTTAAAAATGCTTCAACGTTTATTTCAAAAATTACACCAATTATTTTAGAGGAAGATAATATTTTAGTATCTTTTGACGTAGTTTCATTATTCACCAATGTGCCAATTCAACTTGCGTTAAAACTTGTTGAAAAAAGTTGGAATACCGTTAAGGAGCACACTAGAATTCCAAAGCTAAAATTCTTTGAAATTTTAAGATTCTGTATAATAGATAATAATTATTTAGAATTTGATAAAATATTTTATCAACAAAAACAAGGAGTTCCTATGGGCAGTCCTGCTTCACCTATTTTAGCAGATATAGTCATGGAAACTTTATTAGATAGTGTTTTTGATAAACTTCCTTATAAACCCAAAATAGTAACTAAATATGTTGATGACATCTATATTATTTTAAAATCAAATGAAGTAATTTCAACTCTGGATGCACTTAATGCTTTTCACCCAAGTATTCAATTTACGGTAGAAATTGAATTGAATTGAATTGAATGATGTCTTAGTAGTTAGAAAAAACAATAAATTAATTTTCGATTGGTATAAGAAACCAACTTCATCAGGTCGCCTTATTAACTATAATTCTAAACAACCAAAACAGATAATTATAAATACAGCAAAAAATTTCATTAGCAGAGTATTAGATATTACTGATATTACCTTTCGTCAAAAAAAAACATTAAAATTATAATGGATACATTATCTTCGAATTCATTTCCTATAAATATAACCAAAACTTTAATAAATAGACGCTCAGATTGTGAAAGATTAAGTAATATTTACGGTCAATTTATTACAAGAGTTTGAAATAGTTTTTGATCAGATTTTATATAGATTTTCTTACATATTTAGGTAACGTTATTTAAGTATATATATATATTTTTTTGTCATAGCGTTTATCGAGGTGAATATTTCTTAAATAACCGACACATAATTTAAAGTTACGATTTTTAATATAACTTGCTTTATCTTTTAATATTAAACATTTTAAATTATTCTCATGATTGAAAATAAAATATTTAAAAATTATTAATTCTTAAAACGTCTTTTTAAAGATATTGAGAGAATTTAAAGAAGATAAAAAAGCAAATTAAAAAATAGATAATTATATAATATAGACTATTTAATATTTGGTTAGCATCATTTGTAAGTATTTACATTAAATTATATATATAAATGATTTTTGTATTAAAAAATTAAATTTTGAAATTTTGTCAGGCCTGAAGAAGACTGTAATCACAGTCGAAACGTCGCATCTGATTCAATTTTAAAACAAACATTAACACAAGACCTATAGCCCACGTAGCAGCCATATAATTTTTAAATATGTTCACTTGGATTTTGTTGACAGAAAAAGTACAATTTGTCTGGACTAGTATAGCAATAATAAATATTGTTAGTTGAATACAATCAATGTGAGCGAAACTAAATTTGAAACCTTTTAACATTAAAGTAAATAATATTTGTTTTTTTTTCTTATTTTTTTATATTTACAACCTAACAGTTTTTCGAAACCCATTAAGATTGGTTATAAATAAGTGAAATTCTAAATAAAAATGCCTCTTTCCCTATATTTTAAGAATTATCATCTCTTTTACTTAACACCTTGTATAATAATATAAAAATATGTAAATTATGTTCAGAAAGGATATTTAACCGCTTTATCAACCTTTAGCAATTAATTAAAAACAAAAAAACTGTTTCGTAAACAGCACACGAATTCAAATAATAAAAACAATATTTATTGTAATCAAAAATTATATTATTTATATTACATTTTTATAAAAAAAAATAATAATTTTGCATAAAGTGCTTTATTTTTTTTTTTCATTTCATATCAGCATCATTGTTTTGGGGAAGTTTCATATCAAGGTAAGCGCGACAGACTCCATTGTTATTCACTTCAACACCCACTAAATAATTTTATTCAACAAATTTACATGTCAATCTTCGACATACACAAGTGAGCGATTGCACTTAGCGAAGAAAAATGGATTTAAAATTGATTTATAGCATGAAACATAAAATATAAACAACATGTTTATACATATATCTATGTAGGTACATGGTGGTTAATTTGGTAATGTAAGTAGTCCTTAGAATATGGTTAACTTTAAAAGGTTGCCTACCTTTGACATATTAATATTATACACATCGTTGAGTATTAAAAACAAAAAATACAAATCTGAAAACTTCTAACGCTGAAATTTGGTACGGACCTTCCACTGACCATAACGAAGCAATGGTAAAAAGTCCACGTCGATCCGGTGTGCGCATTACTTTTTACGCATAATAAGTTTTGAACGGTTAGAAAAGTATTCTATACTCTGTTCAACTAAAATTATCAATACAGGGACGATAGGACATTTGCCTCTCACTCTGTCTTAAGTAAAAGATCTCATAGCGTTTCCGTACTTATCTTTATAAATTGGCGCAAATATGAGTGAAACGTGTTTATGGGTTACGATCTGCTAATTTAAAAAAATGAAAATTTTAATTAAATTTTAAGAAAATACACAGTTTATCTTTTTCGACTGCACTAAGGGGTAAGACAATAGGCGCGGTTTTTTTTAAAGGTAGGTAAAGGTAGGTCTAATCTCTTTTTAGTTTGTTTTTCAAACAATTTTAATATTTTCTTAACTTTTATGAATGCTTGCGTGACTTAGCTCACTGCGCGTTTTGTCAACTAGTATGATATTTTAAAAATATTTCTTAGAACAAAATATGGAAACAAAACAAAAACTGAAAATAAATACACTACACTAGCAGGATAACAGGCAGGCAAAAATATCTTACTATTTGGGCTACTAGTTGGCTCTCTCGTGTTCTGATCTTTGAGTATATGGAGTGCTCGTTTACATTGCAAAAACGTAACCATCATAGGGGGCGCGGTAATCTATGGGGTAATTCAATTCTCAATATAGAAAGGGTTTTTACAACAACACCATCATAGCTGCAAGCTGTCAAAATGCCATCTGTATCGAACTGCATGAGTCTGGTAACTCTGCAGTCGATGTTTTGTGCAAATATATAAGCTTATGTAAAAAATCTTTTATAAACTTAACGAAGAAACCAAAATTGAATATGAATTGTATGACGAAAGTAGTGATGTATCAAACCGAACATTTTTCAAACCGAGTTAACTCGAGTTAAAATTTAACTAACTCGAGTTGCAACTCTAGTTGGCTAACTCGAGTTGAAGAAAGATTTTTCATACGCTGTTTTTCTAAATCGAGTTGGCTAACTCGGTTGTTTTTTAATGATTCGGTTCGGTTTGTTTTGAGTTGATTCGTTAGGGTTAGTATGTGTATCAAAAATCAAATAAAAACTAAGCTATTCAAATGGTTACCATATATAGGTATATAGGTACATAAATATAAAGACATGTTCTTTTGTGCACTTTTCGTAGACATCCTTGACGGTGTAAACATTGGACTGAATATTCCGACTATTTTTGACTTCTCTAAAATTTACTTCATGGTTAGAACGAGAGAAAAGTAGTAATTAAAAAAACAAATAAAAATTTGTGGATTTTTTGACGTTCTCTTTTGTAAATTCGGAAGAGTCAGTCCAATGTGAACACCGTCCTTCAATGAAATTTGACAGTTTACGGCTTGACAGATGGACAACAAACTATATTTTGACGTCTAATATATATTTCGTTTCAAATGTCACACTGATGCCTTCAAATCGCTTGTTTAAAAAAAAATCGTATTTTCATAGGAAAAATTCTGATTTTTCAGAGGTTTTTAATCCATCGAAATCGTAGCCATCCTTCACTGGAATTTGACAGTTCATTGCTTGACAGATGGGCAACAAACTATATTTTGACGTCTAATATATATTTCGTTTCAAATGTTACCCTAAAGCCTTCAAATCACTTGTTTAAAAAAATTGTAAAATATAAAGAAACTTAAAATAATAAATTAGTATTTGTTTAAAACAAAAAGTTTTATAAAGGAATTGTGTCGCCTCCTCTTTTTGGACAGGAAAAGAAGAAAGTAGCCACCACGGGCTATAGATATCGTAAAAATTATGCCAGCTAGGAAAAAATTGTAAATGCGAGCGTATGTATAAAGGGTCACATAATGTTTAAATGTTGCTAAAATAATTTTTCGTTCAAACTTGCCATTTTAAAGATGTATGCAAAAACTCGTATTTTCGACATTTGATCCTATTGGTACAATAACTTATATAACTTTGTAAGGAAAAAATTGTCATTTTGTAGAGAAGAGTCTTTGTTCGCCTATTTCATCATTTGAGGCTGGGTTCACTTTTTTATCGAACTCAGAGTTCATGTAAATGCGTCTGAATGTATTAGTGAACAAATATGAACGATGATTCTCTTCTTTATCAAAATGACATGTGCTGTGATTCTCTCTTGTGTTTTTCTTTTCTCAGAGTCAGAGAGACATAATATTATAATATGCATAGATAATATGGTATACGTATAGCAGACAGATTTGTAGTTGCACAAGCGCACGCAAGTATACATACATATACATTTATGTGCAGAAAGAATTTTATGCCTACTGACACTTACAAACACGGTGGCCGGCGCGGCAGCGCGCAACGGCATGCATGGCATGGCGCGAATGAAACTTTGTATAGTTTTTTTCCTTTCGTCGGTCGTTTTGTCTTTTGGATAGGTATGAGAAATAAGAATATGTAGGTACCTATGTATGTACATATGTACCTAGGAAACAATAAATGTTAGAGATAGGTTGGCGGTGATTTTTTTTTTGATTTTCATTTCATCTTTGCATTATTTTTTGTTTGTTTGTCATGTTCTTCTTATTGCAAAACAAAAAAGATTCTTTATAAGCTAGGTACCTATTTATTATTATTACGAAAAATGTAAGTTTTGTTTTGAAAATGTTTGGACTTGTAGGTTGGAAGATAATTATGAACATGTAGGTAGGTATGGAATTTAATTTTTTTTAGGTTAGATGGGATTTTTTCAAATTCAAATTAGGTAGCTAGGTAGGTAGGTTTGTCTATAAGTAAAGTAAGAAAGAAACATTGAGGTGAAACAAAAACAAATTTAAGATTTAGATATGTATGTTTCTAGTTTTCAATTATTTTTTTAGTAATTTTTTTTTAAGATAACGTCGCTGCGCAATCACTAAAAATAGCACGTTAAGAATGGTCAAAGTCAAAAAATTTATTCAAGGAACGAATCTCATTGATTTTAAAAATTGTTTCATCATCATCAAATGAAAACGAAAATTATTTTTTTCAAACTTGTTCACAGTTTTTACCTACTTACATATTCATAAAATATTTCATTAAAAAAGTGAATTTTAAAAAATTGTTTTTATTATTAAAATAAGTTTTTAAATCAAGTTTTTTTAGCGAATAGTTTTTGAGAAATTATTTACAAACTCAAAATTTTGGAATACAAATTAAAGTCAAATAGGTTATAGGTACCTACTGGAAATCGGAAGATCTTAGGACGCATACTTTAAAAGATATATTTTAACAACTTCTACTCACTTACGTTTATATAAGGAATTAACTACTTTTTGACTTCTGTTCTCTGACCAGAGAGCTCACAACTTAGTTTGTCTGAACTCTGGTAAGAAGGAACATACTGAGCATCTTCACCACGGCAAGGTAAGTAGTACTAGAAGATGAAACATTTTTTTTTGTTTTTAATTTATTATTTTAAAACTAACCCCAAACCTCCTGGACTGGGTATATGTTTGTGTGTTGTTGTTGATGTAGGAATTGATTTTATTACTGAACTAATGTGTTCCAGACTCTCATGTTTCTGGGAATACGTGGATCACATAATTCCAAAAAGAAATGGTTTTGGTAAAATGTATCCAGCTTGTTTTTCATTTTTGTTTCCCAAAAGTTGTCGTTTCTTTCGATTTTGAAAAATACAAAATCACATCTTGTCCAGATTCCGAAATAGCAGAATGACTTTTTAGTTATATGAAGTTGACCCTGGACTTGGTAGAAGTAATCATGCCCTTGTTTCAGCTCATAAGAGTTAATTCTTAAAATTCTAAGATCGAAATCGTAGCAAAACTGTGATTGTATTGTGTTCAGTGTTGCCGATTGAAAAAAATATCATGTTTTATTTTTAATCGTAAGATTTGTTTCGCCTCAAAAAGTCACTACTCACAGAAATTAAAAACAAATTAAATTACATTTTGTTGATGGTCTTTTAAATATAACTACATTTTAAAGTATTTTTTAAATAGTTTAATTGACTGTTTACCTTATTTATTTAGGGTTTATTAAGAGTTTAGTTGCTTCATGTACTTTTTAAAGGAAAAATAAAAATCATGAGATTTTAAATGAATTCATGATTTTATGAGATGAGGATCAAAAATCATGGTAAATCTTGACATTCGGCAACACTGATTGTGTTAGCTTTAGTCTACATAATTAGAAAAAGTAATTGAAGTAGGTACCTTTCTTAACTTCATGCGTAAGCACAAGGTTTTTCAATGTGCAACCAAATAATTGACCATGACTTGATATTTCCTTTAAACTTTTAAGGAAAAAATCAATAACTCTTCGCCCTTCAAGAACAAATTCATGGGTATTTGGTGTCGATTCGACTTCAACTGGCAGCTCAAAAGTATCGACAGTGTCTTGCAAAATTTCAGTTTCTTCGGCTGTTACGGATTGAAGCTCGGATAGTACTGCTTCCTCAGGTAGCACTACAACTGCAGGTTGCAAATCACTTCTATTACATTTCCTTTAACTTAAATTCAAATAAATTATGGTGTCAGTTAGTATATACATAAATAAAACAGTTTTACGAAAACCTGAACTTCCCTAATTTTTTAATGTAGATTTTTGAAATCGGCGCATTTTAATCTATACGAAAACTTATTTTTCATTTAAAATACCGTAAAAAAGTCAATATTTGTTGCCTAGTGTTATTCATTATTTAAAACAGTGAAAAAACAAGTTAAACCAAAACGTAGAAAAATAATAAAACTATAAGATTAAATTATATAGGTACAAGCTATTTGGTAGGAATCATATCACCTATGTAAATGAACAATATGTTACTGGTATCTATAGGTACTCACCTTCTCCAATCTTTTTTAAAAAAATATTTTCTTTTTTTGGCGCCAAAAACTTTGGATAGTTTTTTCGGCATTTTTAAAACTGATTATGCAAATAAAATTCAAAATAAATTTTATAGAACACTGTCTATTGCACAGTTTTATTTTTAATATATTTACTATCTATATCAATAATAAATCACGGCGTTTTAAGAACAATTCAAAAAACAAATCAAGTATTCAACGATACAGTCTATAATACAGTTTTTAAAAATTTAAAAACAAATCAAGTTTTCAACGATACAGTCTTCAACACACTTTTAACAATTTTTTTTTAAGATCACTCTAAAAACTTCGTCACTAGGAAAAAATGTCCGAATCATATGGATACAAAACGAATAGTAACTTGCATCATTTGAGTTTATACGGTTCGAATGCAAATTAGGTAACTAGAATATCAATACCACACCCACAACAAACCCACAAAAATCTAAGCTTATATACTTACTTCTCATGTCTTGTTTTATATAGTATGCAATTATCTCTAACAAAAAAAGAGTTATAGATACCTACATATATATTTTTTTTACCAACGTAACCCTTTTACCCCTCTTCAAAAAATTTTCCTTTGCTACCACTGTGCTCCCACCTAAAAAAATTAATCCCGCAACGATGCGAAACATTCAAATAAATGACCTTGCACCAAATACCTACCAACTGGTCAAAAAAACAACAATGTATAAGACAATAGAATATACAAACATCTACATATATAGGTACGTACCTATATGTGCATATTGAAAAACAGGTTTTTATATTTTTTATATATCTACCAAAAGTTCTACAATACATTTAAATTTCTAAAACAAACAAAAAATATGCATGCTACGTATAATAAGCAAATCAATTGTTTGCACAAAATAATGCCCTCTCACTCCCACCCTATCCCTTGCAATATTTCTAATCATCAACAAAACTCAAATCATGATTCATGACCTTGCACCAAATAGAAATTCCAACCAGTTGACAAAAAAACATGATTGCATATTGAAGACCAGGTTTTTCATACATTACTTAGTTTACTGCGAGAAAAGAAGACACACAAAAACAAAAAAGGCATGTGAGCGCATGTGCCATATACTTTTTTCACTTGTATATTCCTGCTCCATCCAAAAAATGTCTGACCAACAAAGCCACAAAAAAATAAACACGAGCGCATGTGTCATATACTTTTCTTCCACTTATACAAACCTTTATCCCGCCCTCCATCCAAAATAATGCCGACCAACCACCTAAAAGACCTGTCAGTTAAATAAAAACTATCAATGGATATCCAACAACAGGTTTTTTTTATGTATTCTATTCATGTCGCGAGAATCGGAATCGAAAAAAAAACTACATAATTATAAAAAACAAGAACACTAAAATATAATATGAGAGCGCATGTGCGATATTTGTTTTGGAGATAGAACAAAGAGAGTTGGCGCTGATACTGCAGTGGATTTCTTCTGAACTTCAAACTTCCTTGTGTGGAAAGAAATTTATTGTTAAAAAACGCAAAATAGACCTCTTTTGTAAAATTTAAATTGAAGAACCTGTGGGTGCAATTTTTTTTTGTAAATTGAATCTGATTTAAAAAACAACAAAAAATATTAATAAAATATAATAAATGTTGAATAGGCTTTTCCGCTTTCAAAAAATGGTTACCAATTTGGTAACTTTGAATCATCATTTGAAGTGATAATTTTTTTTTTTTTTAATTTTTTAAAGATTATTGGTCCCAAGGCAATGAAGTAAACTATTGAATTAAAATACAAAAAAATTTAAAAATTAAAACTGGTAGCCATGGTTTTCCAAAATACGGAAATGTGTGAAATTTTGAGATTTTTCCCTTTCTAAAGCTTTCAATTTAAGAAAACGTTGATTATTTTTCTGGAACTTGAAAACCCTGAGCATAAGCTTTATAAATATTTTTAAATTGTTAAATTATGTTGAAAATTGAAGGAGCTACCCTTGATTTTCAACGTCCAAAAACGAAAAATTACATCAGAATGAAGTTTTTTTTTTTTTCATAAATAAAATTTAAAAAATTTTTTTTTAAGATAATAGGTTTCTTTATTTATTCACTTTTGTGTTTAAATAAAAATAAAAAAAAAAATAAAAAATTGCGTGGTTAAGAAATATCACTCTTACAATGAAAGTCAGCCTAGGTTTATGAAATTTTTGTCGATATTTTTATTTTCATAGCCAAATTAAAATTTGGATTTTTTTTTTAAATGCCAATTTTTAGCTGTATTCATTAACTAATTAATACATTTCATTTCAATTAAATATCTATTGAAACGTAGAAATTATCTTACAATTTCTAAGCGCCCTACCATTTTTTGCACAGTGAACATACCCTTAAGAATAAAACGCAAAAAAATCGGACATTTTAAGTTTTTGTTAAACTTTTAAAATAATTATATCTTGTCAATCTTTCAAAATAATTATATTTTTGAAACGGTTGTTGTTAAGAAAAACATAATGGGGCACATTCATAGTCGCAGATAGACCCAGGTTTAACCAAACTACAGTTTAAGACAATTTTGGCTCAATGAATACAGACCGGTTTTAATTACAAATTATTGGTTTTATATTTTTATAAGATAATTAACTTGTTATACTACACAAATAGCTTCAAATATTTTGAAATGATAACCTTAAAAAAATAGAATCAACGTCCGAAAATTCAATCAAAGCTATGTTTAAGTTAGACCCAGGTCTAAAATGACTATGAATATGCCCCAATAATTTGTTCCGGGTCACATAATGTATAAACTAAGAATATAGAATATAAAACGTTTAGAAGTTATACGTGAAAAACGACCATTTGCCACATCATTTTACGTCTACAAGTTCTGTATTAAATACTTTTCGATAGCATTTACCGTGTTGGAGTAATAGTCGAAAAACTGATATATACGACATTCAACCGTGAATAGCTCTGTGCTCAAAAGGTAAAAGCTCTTAAGTCGACTTAAGTGGTTTTAGCTATTTATCTCTTTCTTACATTAGTAGCCCGTAGCGTAATAGTTAGTGCGTTCGACTGTCACGCTGGAGGTCTGGGATCGCTACCCAGCCTCGTCCACCTAAAAACTAAAAAGTTTTTTTTTTCAGGGCTACTGCCTCTCGCGAGGAATTGACAAATCCTCCAAGAGTATCACTTGTCACGAATAAGTGCTTATTGTCTAGCCGTTTGGATTCGGCATAAAATTGTAGGTCCTTACCATTCATGTCGAAAGGCGCACACAGGAATGGTTGCGAGTTGTTAGTCACTAGGCCCTGGTTCTTCATGAGCCGTTGTGACACCCGATTTTATTTTCCCTTTCTTAAATATTTTGTCCACAACCTGTATTTCTCTCTTACCCTTGTTGGTAAATCTTTAAAAACAACAAAAAAGGTATGCCCGTTTGTAAAATATCTTAAGTTTACTTCTTAGGTTCTTGTAAAAGGTGAAATATCATAACTAGATGATGAGTCATCTTATGCATCAATTTAATTATTTTTTCAGAAAATACGAAGGAATTATTTTGGTAAAACATATTAAGTTGGGTCTATGTTCGATATTAATCAAAAAAGTAAGATCGCTTATGTCGACTTAAGATGTTTTACCACACAAAATTTCCTGCATTTAAATTTATGAAATAGACTTAAGGTGTTTTACCATATTTGGTTGACCGAAAATTTATATCTTAGGTGACATAATAAAATAAAAATTGCAATAGTTGTTTTGGTAAAAGCACTTAAGTCAAAAAAAACATAAATAAATGCATTAAATACTTCACTTGATTAACTTTTAACCACATTTTCAAATAATTGTATATATAAAGATAAAGTCCTGAAAATTGTGTCTTTATAACCCTCTTAGTTTTGTTAAAACACAAATTCAAAGTTAAAAATTCACTTTCTGAAAAACTATGAAAACAGACTTAAGAGCTTTTACCTTTTGAGCACAGAACTATTGACGCCTGAGCAATCTTTTGCGACAGTACCTATTTCTAATAATAAAATAAAGATAATTGTGTTTAAATATATATGTTCACTTTGAATACAATCAATGTGAGCGAAACTAAATTTGAAACCTTTTAACATTAAAGTAAATAATATTTGTTTTTTTTTCTTATTTTTTTATATTTACAACCTAACAGTTTTTCGAAACCCATTAAGATTGGTTATAAATAAGTGAAATTCTAAATAAAAATGCCTCTTTCCCTATATTTTAAGAATTATCATCTCTTTTACTTAACACCTTGTATAATAATATAAAAATATGTAAATTATGTTCAGAAAGGATATTTAACCGCTTTATCAACCTTTAGCAATTAATTAAAAACAAAAAAACTGTTTCGTAAACAGCACACGAATTCAAATAATAAAAACAATATTTATTGTAATCAAAAATTATATAATTTATATTACATTTTTATAAAAAAAAATAATAATTTTGCATAAAGTGCTTTATTTTTTTTTTTCATTTCATATCAGCATCATTGTTTTGGGGAAGTTTCATATCAAGGTAAGCGCGACAGACTCCATTGTTATTCACTTCAACACCCACTAAATAATTTTATTCAACAAATTTACATGTCAATCTTCGACATACACAAGTGAGCGATTGCACTTAGCGAAGAAAAATGGATTTAAAATTGATTTATAGCATGAAACATAAAATATAAACAACATGTTTATACATATATCTATGTAGGTACATGGTGGTTAATTTGGTAATGTAAGTAGTCCTTAGAATATGGTTAACTTTAAAAGGTTGCCTACCTTTGACATATTAATATTATACACATCGTTGAGTATTAAAAACAAAAAATACAAATCTGAAAACTTCTAACGCTGAAATTTGGTACGGACCTTCCACTGACCATAACGAAGCAATGGTAAAAAGTCCACGTCGATCCGGTGTGCGCATTACTTTTTACGCATAATAAGTTTTGAACGGTTAGAAAAGTATTCTATACTCTGTTCAACTAAAATTATCAATACAGGGACGATAGGACATTTGCCTCTCACTCTGTCTTAAGTAAAAGATCTCATAGCGTTTCCGTACTTATCTTTATAAATTGGCGCAAATATGAGTGAAACGTGTTTATGGGTTACGATCTGCTAATTTAAAAAAATGAAAATTTTAATTAAATTTTAAGAAAATACACAGTTTATCTTTTTCGACTGCACTAAGGGGTAAGACAATAGGCGCGGTTTTTTTTAAAGGTAGGTAAAGGTAGGTCTAATCTCTTTTTAGTTTGTTTTTCAAACAATTTTAATATTTTCTTAACTTTTATGAATGCTTGCGTGACTTAGCTCACTGCGCGTTTTGTCAACTAGTATGATATTTTAAAAATATTTCTTAGAACAAAATATGGAAACAAAACAAAAACTGAAAATAAATACACTACACTAGCAGGATAACAGGCAGGCAAAAATATCTTACTATTTGGGCTACTAGTTGGCTCTCTCGTGTTCTGATCTTTGAGTATATGGAGTGCTCGTTTACATTGCAAAAACGTAACCATCATAGGGGGCGCGGTAATCTATGGGGTAATTCAATTCTCAATATAGAAAGGGTTTTTACAACAACACCATCATAGCTGCAAGCTGTCAAAATGCCATCTGTATCGAACTGCATGAGTCTGGTAACTCTGCAGTCGATGTTTTGTGCAAATATATAAGCTTATGTAAAAAATCTTTTATAAACTTAACGAAGAAACCAAAATTGAATATGAATTGTATGACGAAAGTAGTGATGTATCAAACCGAACATTTTTCAAACCGAGTTAACTCGAGTTAAAATTTAACTAACTCGAGTTGCAACTCTAGTTGGCTAACTCGAGTTGAAGAAAAATTTTTCATACGCTGTTTTTCTAAATCGAGTTGGCTAACTCGGTTGTTTTTTAATGATTCGGTTCGGTTTGTTTTGAGTTGATTCGTTAGGGTTAGTATGTGTATCAAAAATCAAATAAAAACTAAGCTATTCAAATGGTTACCAATTCAAGTTTAATCTTTAACGCCAAAGATGAGCTGAAATTTTATATTTATGAATATATATTTAAATGCATTTTGTATATAGGTATATAGGTACATAAATATAAAGACATGTTCTTTTGTGCACTTTTCGTAGACATCCTTGACGGTGTAAACATTGGACTGAATATTCCGACTATTTTTGACTTCTCTAAAATTTACTTCATGGTTAGAACGAGAGAAAAGTAGTAATTAAAAAAACAAATAAAAATTTGTGGATTTTTTGACGTTCTCTTTTGTAAATTCGGAAGAGTCAGTCCAATGTGAACACCGTCCTTCAATGAAATTTGACAGTTTACGGCTTGACAGATGGACAACAAACTATATTTTGACGTCTAATATATATTTCGTTTCAAATGTCACACTGATGCCTTCAAATCGCTTGTTTAAAAAAAAATCGTATTTTCATAGGAAAAATTCTGATTTTTCAGAGGTTTTTAATCCATCGAAATCGTAGCCAATCCTTCACTGGAATTTGACAGTTCATTGCTTGACAGATGGGCAACAAACTATATTTTGACGTCTAATATATATTTCGTTTCAAATGTTACCCTAAAGCCTTCAAATCACTTGTTTAAAAAAATTGTAAAATATAAAGAAACTTAAAATAATAAATTAGTATTTGTTTAAAACAAAAAGTTTTATAAAGGAATTGTGTCGCCTCCTCTTTTTGGACAGGAAAAGAAGAAAGTAGCCACCACGGGCTATAGATATCGTAAAAATTATGCCAGCTAGGAAAAAATTGTAAATGCGAGCGTATGTATAAAGGGTCACATAATGTTTAAATGTTGCTAAAATAATTTTTCGTTCAAACTTGCCATTTTAAAGATGTATGCAAAAACTCGTATTTTCGACATTTGATCCTATTGGTACAATAACTTATATAACTTTGTAAGGAAAAAATTGTCATTTTGTAGCGAACGCCTATTTCATCATTTGAGGCTGGGTTCACTTTTTTATCGAACTCAGAGTTCATGTAAATGCGTCTGAATGTATTAGTGAACAAATATGAACGATGATTCTCTTCTTTATCAAAATGACATGTGCTGTGATTCTCTCTTGTGTTTTTCTTTTCTCAGAGTCAGAGAGACATAATATTATAATATGCATAGATAATATGGTATACGTATAGCAGACAGATTTGTAGTTGCACAAGCGCACGCAAGTATACATACATATACATTTATGTGCAGAAAGAATTTTATGCCTACTGACACTTACAAACACGGTGGCCGGCGCGGCAGCGCGCAACGGCATGCATGGCATGGCGCGAATGAAACTTTGTATAGTTTTTTTCCTTTCGTCGGTCGTTTTGTCTTTTGGATAGGTATGAGAAATAAGAATATGTAGGTACCTATGTATGTACATATGTACCTAGGAAACAATAAATGTTAGAGATAGGTTGGCGGTGATTTTTTTTTTGATTTTCATTTCATCTTTGCATTATTTTTTGTTTGTTTGTCATGTTCTTCTTATTGCAAAACAAAAAAGATTCTTTATAAGCTAGGTACCTATTTATTATTATTACGAAAAATGTAAGTTTTGTTTTGAAAATGTTTGGACTTGTAGGTTGGAAGATAATTATGAACATGTAGGTAGGTATGGAATTTAATTTTTTTTAGGTTAGATGGGATTTTTTCAAATTCAAATTAGGTAGCTAGGTAGGTAGGTTTGTCTATAAGTAAAGTAAGAAAGAAACATTGAGGTGAAACAAAAACAAATTTAAGATTTAGATATGTATGTTTCTAGTTTTCAATTATTTTTTTAGTAATTTTTTTTTAAGATAACGTCGCTGCGCAATCACTAAAAATAGCACGTTAAGAATGGTCAAAGTCAAAAAATTTATTCAAGGAACGAATCTCATTGATTTTAAAAATTGTTTCATCATCATCAAATGAAAACGAAAATTATTTTTTTCAAACTTGTTCACAGTTTTTACCTACTTACATATTCATAAAATATTTCATTAAAAAAGTGAATTTTAAAAAATTGTTTTTATTATTAAAATAAGTTTTTAAATCAAGTTTTTTTAGCGAATAGTTTTTGAGAAATTATTTACAAACTCAAAATTTTGGAATACAAATTAAAGTCAAATAGGTTATAGGTACCTACTGGAAATCGGAAGATCTTAGGACGCATACTTTAAAAGATATATTTTAACAACTTCTACTCACTTACGTTTATATAAGGAATTAACTACTTTTTGACTTCTGTTCTCTGACCAGAGAGCTCACAATTTAGTTTGTCTGAACTCTGGTAAGAAGGAACATACTGAGCATCTTCACCACGGCAAGGTAAGTAGTACTAGAAGATGAAACATTTTTTTTTGTTTTTAATTTATTATTTTAAAACTAACCCCAAACCTCCTGGACTGGGTATATGTTTGTGTGTTGTTGTTGATGTAGGAATTGATTTTATTACTGAACTAATGTGTTCCAGACTCTCATGTTTCTGGGAATACGTGGATCACATAATTCCAAAAAGAAATGGTTTTGGTAAAATGTATCCAGCTTGTTTTTCATTTTTGTTTCCCAAAAGTTGTCGTTTCTTTCGATTTTGAAAAATACAAAATCACATCTTGTCCAGATTCCGAAATAGCAGAATGACTTTTTAGTTATATGAAGTTGACCCTGGACTTGGTAGAAGTAATCATGCCCTTGTTTCAGCTCATAAGAGTTAATTCTTAAAATTCTAAGATCGAAATCGTAGCAAAACTGTGATTGTATTGTGTTCAGTGTTGCCGATTGAAAAAAATATCATGTTTTATTTTTAATCGTAAGATTTGTTTCGCCTCAAAAAGTCACTACTCACAGAAATTAAAAACAAATTAAATTACATTTTGTTGATGGTCTTTTAAATATAACTACATTTTAAAGTATTTTTTAAATAGTTTAATTGACTGTTTACCTTATTTATTTAGGGTTTATTAAGAGTTTATTTGCTTCATGTATTTTTTAAAGGCAAAATAAAAATCATGAGATTTTAAATGAATTCATGATTTTATGAGATGAGGATCAAAAATCATGATAAATCTTGACATTCGGCAACACTGATTGTGTTAGCTTTAGTCTACATAATTAGAAAAAGTAATTGAAGTAGGTACCTTTCTTAACTTCATGCGTAAGCACAAGATTTTTCAATGTGCAACCAAATAATTGACCATGACTTGATATTTCCTTTAAACTTTTAAGGAAAAAATCAAGGTCAATAACACTTCGCCCTTCAGGAACAAATTCATGGGTATTTGGGTTCGATTCGACTTTAACTTGCAGCTCAAAAGTATCGACAGTGTCTTGCAAAATTTCCGTTTCTTCGGCTGTTACGGATTGAAGCTCGGATAGTACTGCTTCCTCAGGTAGCACTACAACTGCAGGTTGCAAATCACTTCTATTACATTTCCTTTAACTTAAATTCAAATAAATTATGGTGTCAGTTAGTATATACATAAATAAAACAGTTTTACGAAAACCTGAACATCCACAATTTTTTAATGTTGATTTTTGAAATCGGCGCATTTTAATCTATACGAAAACTTATTTTTCATTTAAAATACCGTAAAAAAGTCAATATTTGTTGCCTAATGTTATTCATTATTTAAAACAGTGAAAAAACAAGTTAAACCAAAACGTAGACAAATAATAAAACTATAAGATAAAATTATATAGGTACAAGCTATTTGGTAGAAATCATATCACCTATGTAAATGAACAATATGTTACTGGTATCTATAGGTACTCACCTTCTCCAATCTTTTTTAAAAAAATATTATTTTTTTTTGGCGCTAAAAACTTTGGATAGTTTTTTCGGCATTTTTAAAACAGATTATGCAAATAAAATTCAAAATAAATTTTATAGAACACTGTCCATTGCACAGTTTTATTTTTAATATATTTACTATCTATATCAATAATAAATAACGGCGTTTTAAGAATAGTTCAAAAAACAAATCAAGTATTCAACGATACAGTCTATAATACAGTTTTTAAAAATTTAAAAACAATTCAAGTATTCAACATTTTTTCCTAGTGACGAAGTTTTTGGAGTGATCTTAAAAAAAATTGTTAAAAGTGTGTTAAAGACAGTAACACACTTTTAACAATTTTTTTTAAGATCACTCCAAAAACTTCGTCACTAGGAAAAAATGTCCGAATCATATGGATACAGAACGAATAGTAACTTGCATCATTTGAGTTTATACGGTTCGAATGCAAATTAGGTAACTAGAATATCAATACCACACCCACAACAAACCCACAAAAATCTAAGCTTATACACTTACTTCTCATGTCTTGTTTTATATAGTATGCAATTATCTCTAACAAAAAAAGAGTTATAGATACCTACATATATATTTTTTTTTACCAACGTAACCCTTTTAGCCCTCTTCAAACAATTTTCCTTTGCTACCACTGTGCTCCCACCTAAAAAAAATTAATCCTGCAACGATGCGAAACATTCAAATAAATGACCTTGTATCAAATACCTACCAACTGGAAAAAAAAACAACAATGTATAAGACAATAGAATATACAAACATCAACATATATAGGTACGTACCTATATGTGCATATTGAAAAACAGGTATTTATATTTTTTATATATCTACCAAAAATTTTACAATACATATAAATTTCTAAAACAAACAAAAATGCATGCATACGTATAATAAGCTACACAAATGTGCAAATTAATTGTTTGCACAAAATAATGCCCTCTCACTCCCACCCTATCCCTTACAATATTTCTAATCATCAACAAAACTCAAATCATGATTCATGACCTTGCACCAAATAGAAATTCCAACCAGTTAACAAAAAAACACGATTGCATATTGAAGAACAGGTTTTTCATACATTACTTAGTTTACTGCGAGAAAAGAAGACACACAAAAACAAAAAAGGCATGTGAGCGAGTTATAAACACTCAACTGTACCTCAAACAGGAAATAAGAGGAAATAATAAAATAAATAAGATCGCTAATGATCTACAAACATCCTAGTAAAGATTACCACAGGTAACAAGATAAAATACATAACAGACATTTAATGATTAACCAATCAAGATGATAATAACAAAACAAGATAAAATAAAATACATAACAGATATTTTATGACCAACCAAATAACAAAATAAGATAAAGATACAAAAAGTAATTAACCAACACTACCATAAACCCTGAGGACAAGAAAACCAACTCATCAGGATAACGATATAAATAGATTCAACACGGAAGGAATTTGCCAGTAGTTGCAGAGTAGTATGTAAGAACTATGTATGTAAAAACTATTGAAATATTTTATTTGTTGAAAAGAAAAAAAAGTTAACATTTAAAAATATATTTTTTTGAAGTAACCTTTTTTATATCCGACGGATAAATATAATTGGGGGCTCAACCGGGATAGCTCATTATTAACGTAAAAAGTGAAAGTGAATAAAATAGTCAAATTTGCATAAGTACTTGTAAATACAATTAAGGCTTAAAAACTTTCAAAGTGAAATTCAAGCTATCAGCCAAATTTGTTTATAAATAGGAGAAAAACAAAGTATCCTGAAAGTGTAATCAATTGTGAACTAAGAGGAAGAAACCAGCAAAGCAATTACCGTTCGCTCTATAAAGCCAGTATCCAGCAACAGATTGGAGAACAGCATTCTAAGAAGCAGAGAAAATTATTGGAAAATTATCGTAAGAAATTATTTTTAAGAAGTGAAATAAAAATTATTAAAATGACTACAACAACTATAGATATAAAACAAAAAAAATAGCTATTGAACAGGCTACTGCTCAACATCAGAATCAAATAGATGAATTAACAAAAAAAATAGGAAATTTAACAGTTCCAAATAATGTAACAGACTATAAAAAACAAACGAAAGATCCACAAATACAAGACAATGAAAGTCTTGACATTATTAAAAGTTTACCAACTTTCGAAGGTAGCAATGAGGGATATGTGAATTGGCGAGAAGCTTGTCAATATGAGTCTCTTCACTCCTGGAAGTAGACGATATTTTGCTGCTTTAAGCATAATGAGAAATAAAATAGTTGGTCATGCAAATTCAGTTCTTACTAGTCATGGTACGGTACTTAACCTTGAAGCTATTTTAAGTAGATTAGACTTCGCCTACGCGGATAAAACACCAATACATGTTTTAAATCATGCATTAAGTATGATAACACAGGGCAGAAAAACGTTAATAGAATTCTATAATGAAGTTACGGAAAAATTAACATTAATAATAAATAAAGTTATAATGACATATGGTACTTATAGTGAAACCACTGAGAAATTCAATGAATCATATAGGAAAAATGCATTAATAGCATTTATAAATGGTCTTCATCAGCCAATGTCTGATACGGTATTTAGTATGAAACCTGAAGATTTGCCCAATGCATTAGCCCAGGCTCAAGAGTAAGAAAGCAACAAAACAAGAAGTAAATTTCTGAATCAATACAATCAAAGAAATAATATTAGAAACAAAACATACGGTAATATATTAAGATACCAACAAAAACCCCAAAATAGTTATCAACAAACAAAAAGCGCTAGCCACCAGAGTCCAGATCCAATGGAATTAGGATCTTCAGCTTATAGAAAAGTAACTCCACAGGAAATGCAAATGTTTAGACAAGTACATAATAATCAAAATAATCCATTTAGGAATACTTACAATCAATTTAATCAAAATAGGAATTTTAATAGAAATTTCAGTCAGAATAATAATCAAAATAATAATATTAAAAGAGAAAGAGAAGAAAGTGTTCAATTAAGCTCCCAACCACCAAACAAAGTAAGGATAAACAACATTCAAGAGAATCATTTTTTAGACGGAACGTGAGATTACCCCACATATACAGAAGAATAAATAGCAAATGGTTAAAAATATTAATAGATACTGGAGCAACATCTTGTTACACGTCTCCAAAAATATTTAGTGATAAGAAAACATTGGAAATTAATAAAAGAGTAAAAACCGTGAATGGGTTTACAATTATTAAATATTATTATGAAATATGTATTTTTGATAGAGTGGTTCGATTTTACGAAATTGAGAACCTAGAAGCAGATTGCTTGATAGGTTCCAATCTTTTGCGAAGTGAAAATATAAATTTAAATTTAGAAAGAAATTTATTGATATACAATAATAAAGCAGAAAGGATGTTCATGGATGGCGAACCATTGCCATGGGAGAGTAATATAACACAAACAGGAAATGAAATTAAAGTTACCTTAGAGTCATCAAGTACGACTGACTCACGTTCTATTTACAGTCTCGAACCACGCCTTAATAACCAAGTAATCGAAAAAGTACAATCAGATCAAAACGTTAATATTCTGAATAAACAAGTTCGTTCCGTTATCGAAAAAATACATTCAAAAATAAATATTACATTACCATTCCGTACAGATGTGGTGGCAGAAATAAAAACTAATATAGAATCACCAATATGGACAAAAAAGTATCCATATCCATTAAGTGCTTTAGAATTTATAAACAAGGAAATAAGTAAAATGCTAAAAGATAATATAATTAGGCCAAGTAAAAGTCCATATTCAAGTCCAGTGTGGGTAGTACCAAAAAAAGGGTTCAACGAAGATGGAACACCTAAGAGCAGGTTAGTCATCGACTTTAAGAAACTCAATGAACACACTATAAGTGACAAATATCCAATGCCAGACACAAATGTTATTTTAAGCAATTTGGGAAAATCTAAATACTTTTCAACGATAGATTTAGAAAGTGGATTTCATCAGATATTAATGAAAGAATCTGATATTCAAAAGACATCATTTTCCGTGAATAATGGTAAATACGAATATATACGCTTGCCTTTTGGTCTAAAGAACGCACCTTCTATATTCCAAAGAGCTATGGATGATATTCCTAAGCCATACATCGGAAAATTCTGTCATGTATACACTGACCACATTATAGTTTTTTCAAAAAATACTCAACATACTCAACACCTGAATGAAATAATAAAAATATTGTAAGAAGCAAATATGAAAATATCATTAGACAAATCTAAATTCTATCAAACAGAGGTGGAATTTTTGGGATATGTTATCAGTGATATTGCTACCGATCCCAAGAAAATTACCACAATTAAAGAATATCCAGAACCAGAAACCCTTAGACAATTAAGAAGCTTCTTAGGAATGACAGGGTACTATCGTAAATTTATACAAAACTGTAACTGATACAAAACAGATAACTAAACCCTTAACAATTCATTTAAATGGTGAAAATGGGAAGATATCAAAGAACCAGAGTAGGAAATGTAATATAAACATTGGTAATGAGGGTAGAAAAGCATTTAATAAACTAAAAGAATATTTAGTCGAAAATGTAAGGTTGACACAACCAGATTTTAAGAAAAAATTTATATTAACTACTGATGCCAGTAATGATGCAATCGGAGGGGTATTGTCACAAGACGACAAACCAATTATATTCATTTCGAAAACGCTGAATAAAACAGGGAAAAATTATGCAACAAACGAAAAAGAACTTTTCGCTATAGTATATGCCTCAAAGAATTTAAGGAATTATTTGTACGGAGTTGCAGACCTAGAAATACATACTGATCATCAACCACTTACGTACTCAGTATCAAATAGAAACCCAAATATAAAAATGAAGCGCTGGCATGCTATAATTGAAGAATATGCACCGAAAATTAAAGATAAAATAAATAAAAAGAAAAGTAAAGATAACGTTGTCGCGGATGCACTAAGCCGACAAAACCTAAATATAATAACAAATTCAAGTCAAACTATTCATTCCGCTGAAAGCAGTGATGACATACAAATAGAGACGACATCCTTGCCTGTTAATTGTTTTAAGCAACAGATAATTTTAAATAGAGGCAATATAAGTTCAGAAAATATTGAGACATGTTTTAATAAACTGAAGAGGTATACAATAACATATACAAACACTGATCAGGTCATCACTCTATTTAAAAAATATATAGTTCCAGGTACAGTATGTATCTATGCTTCTGATGAAGATCTATACGAAGTTAAAAGTAAACTTCTCGAAACATTCAGTAATAAATTTTTACGATCTAAAATATATGCACAGGATATACCGAACAAAGAAGACCAGTTGAACATAATCACTGATACACACAAAAAAGCACACAGAGGAACTCTTGAAAATTATAATCAAATAAAGACAATATACTACTGCCCAAACATGAAGAAACAAATTTCTTCATATACAAATACCTGTGTTGTTTGCAACGAAAACAAATACGATCGGAAACCAATAAAATTTCCTATAGGTACTAAACCCATACCAGAAAAAGAAGGTGAACAGCTACATATAGATATTTCTTATGCAAGCAAAGAAATATACCTTACAGTCGTAGATAGTTATTCAAAGTTCTTAGTCGTACATCCTCTTGAATCTAAAGTTGGTATCGAACTCGAATTACTAAAAATTTTAAATATATTTCCTTATGTGAAAAACGTTATATGCGATAACGAATCCGTTTTCAAATCCGTGTTCTTTAAAAATACTTTAGAAAGAAAGAAAATTGAAATATATTATGTACCAGTTAGTTATTCTATGACAAACGGACAAGTAGAACGTACTCATAGTACACTAATCGAAATAACACGCTGTATTAAAGCAGAATACAACATAACAGATGATAAGCAGGCAGTGCTAGAAGCACCATATAAATATAACGAAACAGTTCACTCTGTAACAGGCCTAAAACCCCAGGAAGTGTTATTCAACAAGGTAAAACACAATCTTAGGGAGATTTTGAAAGAAAAACAATTAAAAATGTTAAAGACACATAATGAAAATCGTGAAAGTAGAGAGTTTAAGAAAAACGAAATAGTTTATGTGAAAAACCACGGCACTGAAAGAAATAAATTAAAAAAGAGGTTTAATCGTACCAAAGTAATAGATGACAAAAAAGATCAAATATTAACTAACAAATGTAAAATACATAAAGATAATATTAAATCGTAGATTTTTATTCTTTGCAGGAAATGGACTTCATAAAACATATTATTATTTTTATTACAATAAGAAATATTATTTTAATAAGATCAGATGTAATAGATTATTCTAGGAGTGAATATTTACTTATAGAAAATGGTAATACAGCAGTTTATAAAGAACATGGAACGTTATTCCACATGACAAACATTACTTATATTAATGAAATCATAGCGGAATTAGAAAAAGAATCAAACGTAGAAAACTTAAAGTATGATTTTACCACCTTAAATTTAGACGAAAACGCAGAAATAATGTCAGAAATAACCTTAATGAGGACACTAATAGATGAAGTTAGAATTACCAGGTTCAAAAGAGCAATCAATACTATAGGAACGATACTTAGTTGGATATCAGGAGTACCTGACCATGATGATCATTTACTAGTAGAAAACAAATTAAATGAATTAATTTATAATAATTATAAACAAGCAACTACCAATTCACAGATCTTTCAAGCTATCCAAGAAATTACTAAAGTTTTAAATACTGAAAAAAAAAACACATTAAAAATAAGAAGATTATAAGAAAGAAACAAATTAATAATACTAGAATTACAAAACCTTATTCAAACTATTGCTTTAAGCAAAGCTTAAGTTTTAAACCCAATCATATTAAATAAAAAAGATATTCAAAAAATAACAAATAATGAACATGGAACTATGTCAATATCCGATCTTTTAGATGTTAGTGATTTTAAGATTGTTCAAACTAAAGATGTCATAATAATATTAATAAAATACCCAATCATTTATAAAAATTGTAAAATATTTGAAACAAAAGCAATCGAACAAAATAAAGAAAAAATAATAATTGATAAGAATATAGCAAAATGCAATGAATCATTTTACAATATTAAGGATTGTAAACAAGAAATAAATTTATATTTTTGCAAAATAAATTATGAAAAATCATGTCTTTCAGATTTATTAAATAAAATTCCTACCAAATGCAATAAAACTAATGAAATTCAAAAAGAATTTCAAATTATAAAAGATGGAGCAATTTTATTAAAAAATAACCACACTGTAAATAATGATAAGATTAATGGTATTTATTTAATAACATTTAACGAAACTGTTAATATAGATAATAAAAACTATACAAAACCTACTCAAAAAATACTTAGCTATATAAAAACACATGCCATAAATGACTATGTTGTTGAGTCATACATAATAGACCTAAATACTGAGCTAAAATTTAAGTTTGAGAATATTGACACATTAAGTTACTTAAATATAACAAAATCCAAGTCAGTTATTGGAATAAGTACTATAAGTATAATTATTGTAATTATTATTATATTAACCTTATTTTTTAAGAAAAAAGAAATCAAAATCAACAACAATATACCGATGGAACATATAATCGAACCAACGGCTCCACAACAAGAGATGACATTGGAAAAAGGACTTGCCTTACTTCAGAAACATATTGATGAATCGGGGCGATTCATTTTGAGCGATGGGGGGAGTTATAAACACTCAACTGTACCTCAAACAGGAAGTAAGAGGAAATAATAAAATAAATAAGATCGCTAATGATCTACAAACATCCTAGTAAAGACTACCTCAGGCAACAAGATAAAATACATAACAGACATTTTATGATCAACCAATCAAGATGATAATAACAAAACAAGATAAAATAAAATACATAACAGATATTTTATGACCAACCAAATAACAAAATAAGATAAAGATACAAAAAGTAATTAACCAACACTACCATTAACCCTGAGGACAAGAAGACCAACTCATCAGGATAACGATATAAATAGATTCAACACGGAAGGAATTTGCCAGTAGTTGCAGAGTAGTATGTAAGAACTATGTACGTAAAAACAATTGAAATATTTTATTTGTTGAAAAGAAAATGAAGTTAACATTTAAAAATATATTTTTTTGAATTAACCTTTTTTATTTCCGACGGATAAATATAATTCACGCAAGTATACATACATATACATTTATGTGCAGAAAGACTTTATGCCTACTGACACTTATAAATACGGTGGCCGGCGCGGCAGCGCGCGACGGCATGCATGGCATGGCGCGAATGAAACTTTGTATATTTTTTTTTCCTTTCGTCTGTCGTTTTGTCTTTTGGATAGGTATGAGAAATAAGAATATGTAGGTACCTATGTGTGTACATATGTACCTAGGAAACAATAAATGTTAGAGATAGGTTGGCGGTTTGGTGGCGGTGATTTTTTTTTTTAATTTGTTTGATTTTCATTTCATCTTTGCATTATTTTTTGTTTGTTTGTCATGTTCTTCTTATTGCAAAACAAAAAAGATTCTTTATAAGCTAGGTACCTATTTATTATTATTACGAAAAATGTAAGTTTTGTTTTGAAAATGTTTGGACTTGTAGGTTGGAAGATAATTATGAACATGTAGGTAGGTGTGGAATTTAATTTTTTTTAGGTTAGATGGGATTTTTTCAAATTCAAATTAGGTAGCTAGGTAGGTAGGTTTATCTATAAGTAAAGTAAGAAAGAAACATTGATATGAAACAAAAACAAATTTAAGATTTAGATATGTATGTCTCTAGTTTTCAATTATTTTTTTTAGTAATTTTTTTTTAAGATAACGTCGCTGCGCAATCACTAAAAATAGCACGTTAAGAATGGTCAAAGTCAAAAAATTTATTCAAGGAACGAATCTCATTGATTTTAAAAATTGTTTCATCATCATCAAATGAAAACGAAAATTATTTTTTTCAAACTTTTTCACAGTTTTTACCTACTTACATATTCATAAAAAAATTCATTAAAAAAGTTAATTTTAAAATTTTTTATTATTAAAATAAGTTTTTAAATCAAGTTTTTTTAGCGAATAGTTTTTGAGAAATTATTTACAAACTCAAAATTTTGGAATACAAATTAAAGTCAAATAGGTTATAGGTACCTACTGGAAATCGGAAGATCTTAGGACGCATACTTTAAAAGATATATTTTAACAACTTCTACTCACTTACGTTTATATAAGGAATTAACTACTTTTTGACTTCTGTTCTCTGACCAGAGAGCTCACAACTTAGTTTGTCTGAACTCTGGTAAGAAGGAACATACTGAGCATCTTCACCACGGCAAGGTGAGTAGTATTAATGGGTGATTTTTTAAGAGGTTTAGAAATTTAAAAAAAAAAAACACAAAAAATTCAAAAAAATGAATAAAATATTTATTTGAATCGATAGTTTGAACCTTGCAATTTAATGTTTAAAGATAATTTCATGCAAATGTTGACCGCGGCTGCGTCTCTTTCACACATATCGGCTTCTGTCACACTAGCTGATACGGCCGCAATATTTTCTTCACTACGCACAGTACGTAAACGTGTTGGTGGTTTAATGTCCAACAAAGTAAATTTGGTGCAAAATTTGGTCACAATCTTCCGAATAGACTGCTCAGAAGGTCGAGAATGCCGACCATAAAATGGAAGCAGCGCGCGATGAACATTTCGAACCGAGCACGAATTTTGATAGTAAAATTTAATAATTTGCAAGCTTTGTTCATTTGTAAGACGATCCATGGTTAAATTGCAAACCAAACTGAAGCTGTTTGACAGTGACACAAGGTACTAAACATACGTCAGCTGTCAAAACCAGTGTTGCCAAAACAAACCAGCTAAAAAATCACGTTAGAAGATGAAACATTTTTTTTTGTTTTTAATTTATTATTTTAAAACTAACCCCAAACCTCCTGGACTGGGTATATGTTTGTGTGTTGTTGTTGATGTAGGAATTGATTTTATTACTGAACTAATGTGTTCCAGACTCTCATGTTTCTGGGAATACGTGGATCACATAATTCCAAAAAGAAATGGTTTTGGTAAAATGTATCCAGCTTGTTTTTCATTTTTGTTTCCCAAAAGTTGTCGTTTCTTTCGATTTTGAAAAATACAAAATCACATCTTGTCCAGATTCCGAAATAGCAGAATGACTTTTTAGTTATATGAAGTTGACCCTGGACTTGGTAGAAGTAATCATGCCCTTGTTTCAGCTCATAAGAGTTAATTCTTAAAATTCTAAGATCGAAATCGTAGCAAAACTGTGATTGTATTGTGTTCAGTGTTGCCGATTGAAAAAAATATCATGTTTTATTTTTAATCGTAAGATTTGTTTCGCCTCAAAAAGTCACTACTCACAGAAATTAAAAACAAATTAAATTACATTTTGTTGATGGTCTTTTAAATATAACTACATTTTAAAGTATTTTTTAAATAGTTTAATTGACTGTTTACCTTATTTATTTAGGGTTTATTAAGAGTTTAGTTGCTTCATGTACTTTTTAAAGGAAAAATAAAAATCATGAGATTTTAAATGAATTCATGATTTTATGAGATGAGGATCAAAAATCATGGTAAATCTTGACATTCGGCAACACTGATTGTGTTAGCTTTAGTCTACATAATTAGAAAAAGTAATTGAAGTAGGTACCTTTCTTAACTTCATGCGTAAGCACAAGGTTTTTCAATGTGCAACCAAATAATTGACCATGACTTGATATTTCCTTTAAACTTTTAAGGAAAAAATCAATAACTCTTCGCCCTTCAAGAACAAATTCATGGGTATTTGGTGTCGATTCGACTTCAACTGGCAGCTCAAAAGTATCGACAGTGTCTTGCAAAATTTCAGTTTCTTCGGCTGTTACGGATTGAAGCTCGGATAGTACTGCTTCCTCAGGTAGCACTACAACTGCAGGTTGCAAATCACTTCTATTACATTTCCTTTAACTTAAATTCAAATAAATTATGGTGTCAGTTAGTATATACATAAATAAAACAGTTTTACGAAAACCTGAACTTCCCTAATTTTTTAATGTAGATTTTTGAAATCGGCGCATTTTAATCTATACGAAAACTTATTTTTCATTTAAAATACCGTAAAAAAGTCAATATTTGTTGCCTAGTGTTATTCATTATTTAAAACAGTGAAAAAAACTAGTTAAACCAAAACGTAGAAAAATAATAAAACTATAAGATTAAATTATATAGGTACAAGCTATTTGGTAGGAATCATATCACCTATGTAAATGAACAATATGTTACTGGTATCTATAGGTACTCACCTTCTCCAATCTTTTTTAAAAAAATATTTTCTTTTTTTGGCGCCAAAAACTTTGGATAGTTTTTCGGCATTTTTAAAACTGATTATGCAAATAAAATTCAAAATAAATTTTATAGAACACTGTCTATTGCACAGTTTTATTTTTAATATATTTACTATCTATATCAATAATAAATCACGGCGTTTTAAGAACAATTCAAAAAACAAATCAAGTATTCAACGATACAGTCTATAATACAGTTTTTAAAAATTTAAAAACAAATCAAGTTTTCAACGATACAGTCTTCAACACACTTTTAACAATTTTTTTTTAAGATCACTCTAAAAACTTCGTCACTAGGAAAAAATGTCCGAATCATATGGATACAAAACGAATAGTAACTTGCATCATTGAGTTTATACGGTTCGAATGCAAATTAGGTAACTAGAATATCAATACCACACCCACAACAAACCCACAAAAATCTAAGCTTATATACTTACTTCTCATGTCTTGTTTTATATAGTATGCAATTATCTCTAACAAAAAAAGAGTTATAGATACCTACATATATATTTTTTTTACCAACGTAACCCTTTTACCCCTCTTCAAAAAATTTTCCTTTGCTACCACTGTGCTCCCACCTAAAAAAATTAATCCCGCAACGATGCGAAACATTCAAATAAATGACCTTGCACCAAATACCTACCAACTGGTCAAAAAAACAACAATGTATAAGACAATAGAATATACAAACATCTACATATATAGGTACGTACCTATATGTGCATATTGAAAAACAGGTTTTTATATTTTTTATATATCTACCAAAAGTTCTACAATACATTTAAATTTCTAAAACAAACAAAAAATATGCATGCTACGTATAATAAGCAAATCAATTGTTTGCACAAAATAATGCCCTCTCACTCCCACCCTATCCCTTGCAATATTTCTAATCATCAACAAAACTCAAATCATGATTCATGACCTTGCACCAAATAGAAATTCCAACCAGTTGACAAAAAAACATGATTGCATATTGAAGAACAGGTTTTTCATACATTACTTAGTTTACTGCGAGAAAAGAAGACACACAAAAACAAAAAAGGCATGTGAGCGCATGTGCCATATACTTTTTTCACTTGTATATTCCTGCTCCATCCAAAAAATGTCTGACCAACAAAGCCACAAAAAAATAAACACGAGCGCATGTGTCATATACTTTTCTTCCACTTATACAAACCTTTATCCCGCCCTCCATCCAAAATAATGCCGACCAACCACCTAAAAGACCTGTCAGTTAAATAAAAACTATCAATGGATATCCAACAACAGGTTTTTTTTATGTATTCTATTCATGTCGCGAGAATCGGAATCGAAAAAAAAACTACATAATTATAAAAAACAAGAACACTAAAATATAATATGAGAGCGCATGTGCGATATTTGTTTTGGAGATAGAACAAAGAGAGTTGGCGCTGATACTGCAGTGGATTTCTTCTGAACTTCAAACTTCCTTGTGTGGAAAGAAATTTATTGTTAAAAAACGCAAAATAGACCTCTTTTGTAAAATTTAAATTGAAGAACCTGTGGGTGCAATTTTTTTTTGTAAATTGAATCTGATTTAAAAAACAACAAAAAATATTAATAAAATATAATAAATGTTGAATAGGCTTTTCCGCTTTCAAAAAATGGTTACCAATTTGGTAACTTTGAATCATCATTTGAAGTGATAAATTTTTTTTTTTTTAATTTTTTAAAGATTATTGGTCCCAAGGCAATGAAGTAAACTATTGAATTAAAATACAAAAAAATTTAAAAATTAAAACTGGTAGCCATGGTTTTCCAAAATACGGAAATGTGTGAAATTTTGAGATTTTTCCCTTTCTAAAGCTTTCAATTTAAGAAAACGTTGATTATTTTTCTGGAACTTGAAAACCCTGAGCATAAGCTTTATAAATATTTTTAAATTGTTAAATTATGTTGAAAATTGAAGGAGCTACCCTTGATTTTCAACGTCCAAAAACGAAAAATTACATCAGAATGAAGTTTTTTTTTTTTTCATAAATAAAATTTAAAAAATTTTTTTTTAAGATAATAGGTTTCTTTATTTATTCACTTTTGTGTTTAAATAAAAATAAAAATAAAAATAAAAAATTGCGTGGTTAAGAAATATCACTCTTACAATGAAAGTCAGCCTAGGTTTATGAAATTTTTGTCGATATTTTTATTTTCATAGCCAAATTAAAATTTGGATTTTTTTTTTAAATGCCAATTTTTAGCTGTATTCATTAACTAAATAATACATTTCATTTCAATTAAATATCTATTGAAACGTAGAAATTATCTTACAATTTCTAAGCGCCCTACCATTTTTTGCACAGTGAACATACCCTTAAGAATAAAACGCAAAAAAATCGGACATTTTAAGTTTTTGTTAAACTTTTAAAATAATTATATCTTGTCAATCTTTCAAAATAATTATATTTTTGAAACGGTTGTTGTTAAGAAAAACATAATGGGGCATATTCATAGTCGCAGATAGACCCAGGTTTAACCAAACTACAGTTTAAGACAATTTTGGCTCAATGAATACAGACCGGTTTTAATTACAAATTATTGGTTTTATATTTTTATAAGATAATTAACTTGTTATACTACACAAATAGCTTCAAATATTTTGAAATGATAACCTTAAAAAAATAGAATCAACGTCCGAAAATTCAATCAAAGCTATGTTTAAGTTAGACCCAGGTCTAAAATGACTATGAATATGCCCCAATAATTTGTTCCGGGTCACATAATGTATAAACTAAGAATATAGAATATAAAACGTTTAGAAGTTATACGTGAAAAACGACCATTTGCCACATCATTTTACGTCTACAAGTTCTGTATTAAATACTTTTCGATAGCATTTACCGTGTTGGAGTAATAGTCGAAAAACTGATATATACGACATTCAACCGTGAATAGCTCTGTGCTCAAAAGGTAAAAGCTCTTAAGTCGACTTAAGTGGTTTTAGCTATTTATCTCTTTCTTACATTAGTAGCCCGTAGCGTAATAGTTAGTGCGTTCGACTGTCACGCTGGAGGTCTGGGATCGCTACCCAGCCTCGTCCACCTAAAAACTAAAAAGTTTTTTTTTTCAGGGCTACTGCCTCTCGCGAGGAATTGACAAATCCTCCAAGAGTATCACTTGTCACGAATAAGTGCTTATTGTCTAGCCGTTTGGATTCGGCATAAAATTGTAGGTCCTTACCATTCATGTCGAAAGGCGCACACAGGAATGGTTGCGAGTTGTTAGTCACTAGGCCCTGGTTCTTCATGAGCCGTTGTGACACCCGATTTTATTTTCCCTTTCTTAAATATTTTGTCCACAACCTGTATTTCTCTCTTACCCTTGTTGGTAAATCTTTAAAAACAACAAAAAAGGTATGCCCGTTTGTAAAATATCTTAAGTTTACTTCTTAGGTTCTTGTAAAAGGTGAAATATCATAACTAGATGATGAGTCATCTTATGCATCAATTTAATTATTTTTTCAGAAAATACGAAGGAATTATTTTGGTAAAACATATTAAGTTGGGTCTATGTTCGATATTAATCAAAAAAGTAAGATCGCTCATGTCGACTTAAGATGTTTTACCACACAAAATTTCCTGCATTTAAATTTATGAAATAGACTTAAGGTGTTTTACCATATTTGGTTGACCGAAAATTTATATCTTAGGTGACATAATAAAATAAAAATTGCAATAGTTGTTTTGGTAAAAGCACTTAAGTCAAAAAAAACATAAATAAATGCATTAAATACTTCACTTGATTAACTTTTAACCACATTTTCAAATAATTGTATATATAAAGATAAAGTCCTGAAAATTGTGTCTTTATAACCCTCTTAGTTTTGTTCAAACACAAATTCAAAGTTAAAAATTCACTTTCTGAAAAACTATGAAAACAGACTTAAGAGCTTTTACCTTTTGAGCACAGAACTATTGACGCCTGAGCAATCTTTTGCGACAGTACCTATTTCTAATAATAAAATAAAGATAATTGTGTTTAAATATATATGTTCACTTTGAATACAATCAATGTGAGCGAAACTAAATTTGAAACCTTTTAACATTAAAGTAAATAATATTTGTTTTCTTTTCTTATTTTTTTATATTTACAACCTAACAGTTTTTCGAAACCCATTAAGATTGGTTATAAATAAGTGAAATTCTAAATAAAAATGCCTCTTTCCCTATATTTTAAGAATTATCATCTCTTTTACTTAACACCTTGTATAATAATATAAAAATATGTAAATTATGTTCAGAAAGGATATTTAACCGCTTTATCAACCTTTAGCAATTAATTAAAAACAAAAAAACTGTTTCATAAACAGCACACGAATTCAAATAATAAAAACAATATTTATTGTAATCAAAAATTATATAATTTATATTACATTTTTATAAAAAAAAATAATAATTTTGCATAAAGTGCTTTGTTTTTTTTTTTCATTTCATATCAGCATCATTGTTTTGGGGAAGTTTCATATCAAGGTAAGCGCGACAGACTCCATTGTTATTCACTTCAACACCCACTTAATAATTTTATTCAACAAATTTACATGTCAATCTTCGGCATACACAAGTGAGCGATCGCACTTAGCGAAGAAAAATGGATTTAAAATTGATTTATAGCATGAAACATAAAATGTAAACAACATGTTTATACATATATCTATGTAGGTACATGGTGGTTAATTTGGTAATGTAAGTAGTCCTTAGAATATGGTTAACTTTAAAAGGTTGCCTACCTTTGACATATTAATATTATACACATCGTTGAGTATTAAAAACAAAAAATACAAATCTGAAAACTTCTAACGCTGAAATTTGGTACGGACCTTCCACTGACCATAACGAAGCAATGGTAAAAAGTCCACGTCGATCCGGTGTGCGCATTACTTTTTACGCATAATAAGTTTTGAACGGTTAGAAAAGTATTCTATACTCTGTTCAACTAAAATTATCAATACAGGGACGATAGGACATTTGCCTCTCACTCTGTCCTAAGTAAAAGATCTCATAGCGTTTCCGTACTTGTCTTTATAAATTGGCGCAAATATGAGTGAAACGTGTTTATGGGTTACGATCTGCTAATTTAAAAAAATGAAAATTTTAATTAAATTTTAAGAAAATACACAGTTTATCTTTTTCGACTGCACCAAGGTGTAAGACAATAGGCGCGGTTTTTTTAAAGGTAGGTCTAATCTCTTTTTAGTTTGTTTTTCAAACAATTTTAATATTTTCTTAACTTTTATGAATGCTTGCGTGACTTAGCTCACTGCGCGTTTTGTCAACTAGTATGATATTTTAAAAATATTTCTTAGAACAAATTACAAAAAATATGAAAACTATGGAAACAAAACAAAAACTGAAAATAAATACACTACACTAGCAGGATAACAGGCAAAAATATCTTACTATTTGGGCTACTAGTTGGCTCTCTCGTGTTCTGATCTTTGAGTATATGGAGTGCTCGTTTACATTGCAAAAACGTAACCATCATAGGGGGCGCGGTAATCTATGGGGTAATTCAATTCTCAATATAGAAAGGGTTTTTACAACAACACCATCATAGCTGCAAGCTGTCAAAATGCCCTCTGTATCGAACTGCATGAGTCTGGTAACTCTGCAGTCGATGTTTTGTGCAAATATATAAGCTTATGTAAAAAATCTTTTATAAACTTAACGAAGAAACCAAAAATGTATATGAATTGTATGACGAAAGTAGTGATGTATCAAACCGAAAATTTTCCAAACCGAGTTAACTCGAGGTACAATTTAATTTACTCGAGTTGCAACTCTAGTTGGCTAACTCGAGTTGAAGAAAAATTTTTCATACGTTTTTTTTGCAACTCGAGTTGAAACAAAAATTCGCGAATACATTTCATGCGCTGTTTTTCTAAATCGAGTTGGCTAACTCGGTTTGAAGCGAAAATTGATGAATACTTCGTTGTTTTTTAATGATTCGGTTCGGTTTGTTTTGAGTTGATGTGTATCAAAAATCAAATAAAAACTAAGCAATTCAAATGGTACCAATTCAAGTTTAATCTTTAACGCCAAAGATGAGCTGAAATTTTATATTTATGAATATATATGTAAATGCATTTTGTATATAGGTATATAGGTACATAAATATAAAGACATGTTCTTTTGTGCACTTTTCGTAGACATCCTTGACGGTGTAAACATTGGACTGAATATTCCGACTATTTTTGACTTCTCTAAAATTTACTTCATGGTTAGAACGAGAGAAAAGTAGTAATTAAAAAAAAATAAAAATTTGTGGATTTTTTGACGTTCTCTTTTGTAAATTCGGAAGAGTCAGTCCAATGTAAACACCGTCCTTCAATGAAATTTGACAGTTTACGGCTTGGCAGATGGACAACAAATTATATTTTGATGTCTAATATATATTTCGTTTCAAATGTCACACTGAAGCCTTCAAATCGCTTGTTTAAAAAAAATCGTATTTTCATAGGAAAAATTCTGACTTTTCAGAGGGTTTTTAATCCATCAAAAACGTAGCCATCCTTCAATGGAATTTGACAGTTTATAGCTTGACAGATGGGCAGCAAACTATATTTTGACGTCTAATATGTATTTCGTTTCAAATCTCACCCTAAAGCCTTCAAATCGCTGGGATTTTCATAGGAAAAACTCTGACTTTTCAGAGGGTCTTTAATCCATCAAAATTGTAGCCATCCTTCAATTGAATTTGACAGTTTATGGCTTGACAGATGGGCAGCAAACTATATTTTGACGTCTAGTATATATTTCGTTTTAAATGGCACCCTAAAGCCTTCAAATCGCTTGTTTTAAAAAAATCGGATTTTCTTAGGAAAAAATCTGATTTTTCAGAGGTTTTTTAATCCATCGTTATCGAAGCCATCCTTCAATGGAATTTGATAGTTTGTAGTTTTACGGATGGTGGAAGAACTATATTTTTAGGCTGGTATTCCAATTGGGCTCAAATCACTTTTTTGTGAAGCAGTAAAAACCGTTAAAATTTCTGATTTGTATCGGCTTTTATATTTTATTAGTCCATTATTCCATCAATCAACTTGCAACTCGGTTTAAAGTTTTATAAAACGATTTTTTTTAACCCAAATAACAAACAGTATACTTTAAGCCCGAGTCGATTGCGAAACAAAAACTGAGTTGATTAAACCGAATGCTATTAGTATTTTCTAATACTTCCCTTTACAAACCGAATCGAGTTGTCTTTCGGTTCAGGCAAAATCTAACTTGAGTTTGAAAAAAATTTAAACCGAATCAACTCGGTCAATTCAAACCAAGTTTTCTTTCGGTTCGGGTGAAATCTAACTCGAGTTGTGCTTAACTCGAGTTGACTCGGGTTAGCAAACCGAGTTGACACATCACTAGACGAAAGTCAGTTGTTAGCAGAGTTTTGTAAGAGAAGGATGTTGTGTATAGAGCAGGTTTTATTAACAATCTGGATTAATTGTGATGGAATAAAAAGTGGTTTTTATAAACTTTTCCACTTTAATTGTTGCGTTTTATTTCCTATGGTTTATTGTTTTACATAGGAGTGTAACGGGTTTGTATTGATTAATTCAATTATTCCTTTTACTAAGATACATTTGGGCGACCTGCATCGTGCCTGATCGGGAAACTATTGATTGCTCAGAACTTGGTCTGGGCCAGTAGCGCAACAATCAGTCACGATGAAGTGCTTGTTTTACCTCCTCGTGGTGGTCCCCGGGCAACTATTTATGTATCCCAATATACATAAATAGGCCAAAATTACAAGTGCGAAAAGGCCTAGCTTTCTAGGATAGGTTACGGAGGTTAGCATTCTCCGTAACTGAAATCAACCCGCTACCGAAACCAACACTACGCCTCGGATAATTAATGATAACTCGTTGACGACTTTTGGCTATTGTACCCGGACAAAGATTGGTTTCTGGAATGTGAAGACGCTTCTTGACAACGGAAAAGAAGGTCCTCAGAATGCCAGATTCCTGCAACTAGAGAAGGAATTCATGCGGTATAGGATGGACATCTTAGGGATAAGTGAAGTTAGATGGCTGGGTTCGGGGAAGTTCAAGTCACCAACCCGTAACACTGTACTATTCTATTCCGGAAAAACACCTGGAAGCGCTCGGGAATCTGGCGTTGGGTTGCTGCTTTCCAAAACAGCTCTCAAAAGCCTAATTTCCTGGGAGCCTTTAGGTGACAGGATCCTGAAAGCCAGGTTCCGGACTAGAGTACGTCGCGTCACCATCATACAGTGTTACGCCCCAACTTTGCTCTCTTCTGACGAGGAGAAGGAGGGCTTTTATAACCGGCTGAGTGCTGCTTATGATAGCGTTCCACGAGGTGATATAGTTATGGTGATGGGAGACTTAAATGCCAAGGTTGGCAATGACAACTCTGGGCTAAGGCATGTCATGGGAAAACATGGTGTTGGTAACCGAAACGACAATGGCGAACGATTTGTCGATTTCTGCAACGCCAACGGCCTTGTTATTGGAGGGACCATGTTCGAGCATAAGACGTGCCACAAAGTCAGTTGAGTGTCGACTGACAGACAAGCAACTTCCAACCAAATTGACCACTTCGCGATCAGCCGGCGTTTTAGAAGCAGTCTCCAGGACGTCCGTAACAGAAGAGGTGCTGACATGGGAATGGCCCGGGACCACCATCTGATGGTTGCTACCGTAAGATTGCGTACAGCTGCAGTTCGTAGATCCGAAGGAAACACTCGAATGCCCAAGTTTAATACAGATAGACTAAAGGATCCCGCAGTGCGCCAACAACTAGGGGGCCACCTTTCACAAGGATTGAACGCAATCAGCAGCACGAAAACCACATCCATCGAAAATCATTGGTGTGCTGTGAAAAATGTGTTCATATCCGGTGCTGAAAGTATAGTCGGCCGGGCGCAAGGGAGAAATAGTGCTTGGCTTTCCGACGAAACTTGGGCAAGGATCGAAGAAAGGAAACACCTTAAAGCTCGCATCGCAGCTACCCCAGCAGCAGGGAGAAACGAGCTTGAGTCTACGTACCGCATGAAGATGAGGGAAGTTCACCGTAGTGTGCGACGTGATAAGCGTAACTACATCAACGCACTGGCTACAGAAGCAGAAGAAGCCACTAGTAGGTGTGACAGTAGGACCGTCTACAGAATTACCAAAGAGCTCACTGGTGTCCAGAGCTCTAAACAACACCTGGTTAAAGACACAAACGGATTCCTGCTAATTTCGGATGAGGACCAGCTCATAAGGTGGAGGGAACACTTTTCTGCGGTTTTAAACCGCGTTTTCGCAAGTGAAGTGAACCCTATTCCCACTGAGCTACCCGAAGTAACAATTTCCCGAATACGCACCGTACCCCCCAGTAAAGAACAAATTATCACCGCCATCAAAGCACTGAAGAACAACAAAGCGGTTGGACTTGATGGTATTCCTGCAGAGCTCTTAGGAGTAGCCCCAACGACATCGAGCGAGCTACTGCACCCACTTATTAAGAGAGCTTGGGAAACAGAGAGCTTTCCTAAAGAGTGGAAAAAAGGAATGATTGTCAAGCTTCCAAAGAAAGGAGATCTCACACAGTGCGAAAACTGGAGAGGAATATGCGTTCTGCCTGCAGTAGCCAAGATAATAGCAAGAATAATATTGGACCGAATTAAAGACCACCTCGAAGACACACTCGACGCCGAACAAGCAGGTTTCCGCGCTGTATCTTCCTGTGTGGATCACATCAACACCTTGCGGATCATCATCGAACAGTGCGTTGAATATCGATCACCACTTCAGCTGCTGCTCATCGATTTTGAAAAGGCGTTCGACAGTGTCAATAGAGAATTTATTTGGCTTGCTTTGCACAGGAGGGGCATCCCAGATAAATTGATTGCATAAAGGTAGGCTGTCAGAGGAGTTTGAAATCCAAAGTAGAGTTAGGCAAGGCTGTATACTGTCACCAATACTGTTCCTGTTGGTGGTAAGTGACGTACTGCACGCAGCTTTGTCAAATGGAAATGGAGGAATTCAGTGGACTCTGCAATCTCACCTCAAACATCTGGACTACGCGGACGACGTATGCTTACTCTCTCATAGGATCATGGATCTCCATCAAATGACAACAAGGGTGGAGAGAGAAGCAGAAATAGTAGGGCTTAAGATCAACTCGGCAAAAACTAAAAGGATCAGCCTTGGAACTTTCTCATCAATACAAGTAAATATTTCTGGACAACCCGTAGAGATCGTACAGGATTTCCAATATCTTGGGAGTATTGTCTCTACGGGTGGTGGAACTGAACTGGACGTAAACAGCCGAATCAGAAAAGCAAAGGCTGCGTTCGGAATGCTGTCCAAAATATGGAGAAACAACTCTTTTAGCTTAAAGACCAAGCTACGACTGTTCCGCTCCAATGTTGAATCCGTTCTGCTTTACGGCTGCAGCACTTGGAAAGTCACTGAAACTGTCACTAGAAAGCTGCAAACCTTCGTTAATAGATGTCTACGAAACATCTTGAGGATTTTCTGGCCCAACCGTATCTCCAATGCCGAACTTCATGCGAAAACGGGTCAGGAGCCCATAGACTCCATTATACGAAGAAGAAAGTGGCAGTGGATTGGCCATACGCTTCGAAAAGGCGATCGGTGCATTGCATCTCAAGCAATGCAGTGGAACCCGCTCACACAGGAGGGAAGACAAGTGGGCCGGCCTAGAAGTACATGGCGAAACACGGTCGAACAGGAATCGGCACGACTGGGGAAAAGTTGGAGAGAGCTGAAATACATTTCAAGAAATCGTACACGAAGGCGCGTAGGTGTAGTGGAGGCCCTATGTCCCGTAAGGGAAACATCACGGGCGTAATAGGTCCGAGGACCTAAGTAAGTAAGTAAGTAAGATACATTTGGTCCGTGTCGAGTCGGACATTGTGCTGGTTAATGTGAAGGTTCTTAAAAAAAAAGAAAAAGGATTTTGTGCTGGATAATGTAAAAATTTTGTGCTGGATAATGTGTGAAGGTTTTTCTGAGAAAAGAAAATAATATTGTGCCGGACGTTGTGAAGGGTTCGTATTAATACGAAGAAAATGTGAAGGTGAAATGTGCTACGAAAATCATGTAGCTACAAAACCCAGCAGAATGTGCGCAACAGGAATCATGTTACGACGTGAAATTAGCAGGAACGGTATACACAACACATAAGCAGGCATTGTGAAAATGGCACTACGCCATATACACTCATTATATACCCATGAGCATGTAAGTAAGCGATTATTGTTTGTTTTTCCCGTTTACGAACAGGAGCGAGCATTGTCTATTGCGAGCTGTTGTGGACACCTGCTTACTCGGTAGCACACTCATCAAAAAGTAGTCCATCGATGCAGGAAAGAGTTTCGGATCAGCTTCGTTATAGTGTGCGAGCTGCATCCTAAATGTTGGGTGTTGACATACCTGCGAACAAATCCAACAAAAAAAAAAAATTTAGCGGTGTTCTAATTTATGTATTTCACCATACTCACTTGGAACGTTGGCTCCGATGTTTCATCGTTTTGTGTGTGAGACCACGGTGCTTCTTTTGGATACCCAATTTGTTCTATAAAAGTATAATAATAAATAAATATAACAATGATTTAAAAAAACTTTTCGCAAGGATCTTTGTTACTTACACCTTACGTTTCGTCCAAAGGAAGCAAAAATGTTGTTAATCTGTAATGTTAGATTAACAAGAGCAATTAGATACAATTATAATAATAACATCAATGAACATTTTGCGTCAAATTTTTACTTACCCCTGAAAAATGTTGCTCGAACATCGTGCTGCTTCTGCTGCCGGCTGCTGTCGTCGCTGGGCAAAGGAAAATTGTTTTCGCTACCTGAAGGAAGGAAATGATAGGATAGATATTTTTTTCTTTATTTAGTATAAAGTACTTACTAAAAATCTTCGAGATGAATTCTTCTGTTGTTTCTCTTGTTTTTTTTCGTATAATTTTATAAAATTTATACGTGGAAATTTAAGGGAACTCAAACCGGCTGCCATATTTTGTGAGTTTGTTTTGGTTTTTGACGTTTCCCTCGTTTTTAATTGTTCTCCGTCTCGCCCTGATTTATATAGCTGAACTCGTTTCGCAAAATAAAATCATGATGGCCGCCGTATTATTTGTTTATCATTTTCACGGCTAGATGTCGTTTAAACTTGTACTAAACTTGTTTGCTTGTACACACACAGAAACTTTACTTTGCTGTTTGTAGTGAAGAGGGGGGTAAATTTTCAAATGTATGGTATTGGCTTTATTTGATTGGTGTTTAAAATCCGTTGGGTTTGCGGAACGGGAAGATTTTGACTCGAACCATATAACTTTATTACGATACGACCATTCGTACCATATCCACCGCACATAGCTGCGGACAGTTAAACGTCTCGTTGATTTCAAATTTCAAATTTAACTAAATGTAGTTTTTTTTGTTTGCAACTATAGTTAAACTTATCTTTATCATAAGAAAAAAGTTAAGTTAAGTTAAGTTATTAAAATAACAAAAAAAAAAAGTTTAAAGGATAAAATTATATATAGTGTCGTTTTCGTTAAACATGCCGTCTTACGTACATTAAATGAGGATTCACATTGCAAAAAAAAAAAAGTATATAGTAAGTTTAAACAAAAAAAAAATGTTTTTAATAGTGAAATAAAGTGAGCAAATCCTTACAGGGAGTACCTACGTTCCGAGTGTGTAAAAGTCAGGAAACCGCCACTATAAAACCTTTAACGAATTTCAAGTGCGATTATATACACATGTATATGGTGTTGTTTGGTGAGTTATTCCTTTTTTTTTTGTAAAACTATATATATATGAATAAATCAAAAATGTAAACAAAAAGTGAATATAAAAATTATACCGTAATAGGATTATTTGGCGCCGAATTTTTGGCGATCTTGGGCCGATAATACTAAGCTGTCCTGATCGCCCAACCCTATTTTTGCCACACACGAGGTGCTCCACGCAAATTTTTGTTGGTTTTGTACCCGAACCAGAGGTCCGATTGTCATACAACCTTTTTTATTAATTTTTTTATTATTAAAATAATATTAAAACTAAATTGAACTTAAAGGTATAAGTTAAATACTCTTTCGTATATGACATGTGCCATCGTCGATAAATTACATCGCCGTCATAGCAAAAGTGCCTATACTTATACATATATATATATATATATTCATACACATGTATCTAGTATATTATACATATCTTAATTGTATAGTTTCATCTCTTTGCTGGTGATAACCACTATGGGACTCCCAGTGTAACATTTTGTTTGAACATTTTTTGTATGTAAAATATGTTTTTTTGTACATGGTGCAATATTGATTAGTTTTTCTTTGTATTGTTAAAATTTCTTTGGGTATCCAGTGTAAAGGGATTATTGAATCTGTTCTCGAGTGATTTAGTTAGTTTCCATTGGTCATTGAAATCGTTTTTTTTTTGTCGTTGTTCATACCCAGACTATTACTACCTCAGTTGAGCTCAAATTAGGTAGGAAAATCAACCAAAGGGGGTAAATATTCTTCCAAGACCACACCAATTGTTGATTGGAAACTGGGTGAAACCCACTTTCGAAAGCCGAATCGAAATTCCAAAAATAAGTCTTATATTTTGTTTTAGTTGTTACAGAATTGTAAATTTAAGTAAATTTAAAGATTTATTTTTTTTGATATAAAATTTTGATAGTTCAAAGTTGCCAACCTGTTTGAAAAGGTCAAAACGATAAATTTAATTAAATTCGTTTATAAAATGTTTTTCTTATACCCAAATTTAATAAATTAATTTATGGTTGTAAATTGCGCCATGATGGTCGAAATTTTGTGTTTTTTTCAAGCGCTTAACTTGATGGCTTGTTAAGGTTATATTTTCAGGGGATGCTGAAGGCGACCAAAACTGACGGTGGAAAATGAACTAAGCTGGAAGAGTGGTAAGCGATATTAGGGAAAGTCAAAAAATGGTCAATGGCTTCCAAGGTAGGCTAGGTATGACCGAGGCTGAGAACACCACAGCCCCCTTTAAATGGTAACGTCCGTCCGCTTCTTTTCAAGTTGTTATTTAACTTTTTTTGTTTTACAATAATTTTTGGCATGATTAATGTTTAAAGTAATAGGTGAGATTGGGTCGATTGAGTAAGTCCCCACCCATTTCCGGCGAGCTCTAGCCGAGCACACGCTAGCATGCCACGCTCACGAAACCCAAGTAAACATTTCAGAATTCAAAATAAATCTCTATCGTCCTTATTACAAATGGCGCCCACAACGTTGGTCTTTGTTTTTGTTTACCTTTTTCCAAATTTTAGTTACCTCCCAATTATTTTTGTCATCACCATCGGCAACTCGTATGTCATGATTTAGGAAAGTTTCTAACATACCTTTTCATTTGCGACGAGATAACAAGATGGTGATGTCGACTATAATTAACCCGTGTTTTTTCTTGTCTATACCCATCCCTTATGTGTTATAATTTTCACTTTTCTATCTTTTCTTTTTTTTTCTCAATTTTCACTCATTTGTCTCGTTTTTTTTTTCCTACAAAGAATTGTGGCCAGTTAGCTGATGCAATATCACAACTGTTGCACAATTTTCTTTTCCATCTTTTCTTTCCTGTCTTTCATGTGTTGCTTATCTGACTTCATGTCTTCTAGCAAAAGTCTCAGGCTTGCCTAGAATTGCTGAAGCAGATAGCAACGAGTTTTGTCCTTCGTTAAAATTATTTGTACCTATTTACCATTTAAATGGAAAAATTCAAAAATTTGTCCGTCCGAAAGTCACAAAAATTCAATCTGCCTATTTCAGCTCGGTTCATACACCGACAACAAATTAGTTCACCGTTGAGTTGCTTGAAGCTTCCCCGCTATGTTACATGTACAAATCCTCACAAAAAAACATTAAATAAAACAGAAATTGTAAGGTTTTTGTTTTAAAAATTTTAAGTTTATTTAAAGAAGAATTCTTTCTTAACCAACCAAATTCACATATATGTGTATTCCTTAACCTACAATATCCATACATACATACCGATACTATATTTATTATAAATATCAAAATTTTCGATTTTTGGTACAAACATACAAATATTTTTCTTAGTTCTTAGTAATATTTTAAAACACTTATTTTTTTTTTTGTTGTCAAAAACAGAAAAACATATTATAATTATTTATGGTAAATTTTTTTTTTGAATATCAGTATATATCTTACTCATTACTTCTATTTCATATACATACAATTACCAAATTATCTATTCTAAATTTTCAAATACTTAAAATCTAATTTAAAATTTTCTATAATATATTAAATTACGAAAATGGTTATAGAAAGGGATGAAAAGAATAAAGCTAATAAAACAGGCGCTATAAAAAAAAGAGGTGCTAGATCTTCTAACCGATTAAACCCTAACGAGCAAGATCGCTTGCTGTACAGCTTAAGCCCGTTAATTAGCCAGTCTCCACTTCAACCTAACGCCGAAACCGAACGTATTGAATCGAGTTCAAATAATCCGGTTTCACAATCCGACCACCAATCAAGTTTATCCCGGCCTGCAGGAGTTAATTTGCCCCAAGACCCTGTTCAAGGAGCGGCATCTATGGGTCAATCAAGAAAAACCAATTTCTCCAATTGACGACATGATTAATTAGAATAATCAATCGTGTCTTCGCGTTGAACGCACACCCGTTTTAATCGTTAACCAAGAAACTTTGTCAAATATGTCGATAGATGGTGAACACTCAAATTTTTCTGTTAATTCAATAACTGCTCCTACGTTTAGTAGCCTAAGCAATTAAGGTGCAACTTCTAACGACCTAAACAACAGTATACTTACTATACGTAACCAGGAAATTCTTGAAAGCAGGAACATAACTAATGGAAACATGAATACAACAGAATCTGTACCAAGTGATATCAAGGCATACGTCAATTTAGCGATTGTTAACGCGTTCTCATCGTACGCCGTGTCTATGAAATCAGACATCTCTGAAAGCCTTAAGAAATCAATGAAAGATAATTTTATTGAATTCTTGGGCGAAATCAACTCAGCGACTCGTCCATTAATAAGACAAGAAGAACCCATTCCGAAAACACCCGCGAATGCAACTTCCTTCCGAAAACCTTTGCCTCAAAGCCTCCAAAACAACAACAACAACAACAACAACAACAACCGCAAAGACAATTGACACAACATCAACTTCAAATACCTGACCGACACCAACAATTGCAACAACTTCAATTACCTAAACAACAACAACAACAACAACAGATGCAACAACAACAGCTGAAACAACAACAGCTGCAACAACAACAGCTGCAACAACAACAACTGCAACAACAACGATATCAACTACAATTACCTACCCAACCACGACTGTCACAACAATATTCATACCAACAACAACAATTATTCCAACCCTCACTTAAAAATCCTCAATCCATACCATAACTCCAATCACATCAACCTATGAATACTTTCAGACCCATTCAAAACAATAGTGACCTTAACCCTAATATACAACAACCATTTCAACTCCCTCAACAACCGCCTGATCCCCGATATTCTGATGGTTACCATCAAAGTCCATCGGATCCATACCAGCATTGGAATCCAAACGTAGGTAGAGGTTACCGTGAACTATTAAAACTAGACCGTATTGGCCCAAAATTCGATGGTAAACCTGAGAATGTAACCGCCGACAATTTCATACTCCGGTTAGAAACTCTCCAAGACAACAACAATTGGCCCTGGCCGGAGATTTTAAAACAAAATCATCTTATGTAGTCAGGAACTGCCGAGGACTGGTACTGGGAGTTCCAAAAATCGAACTACCGACCCGACTGGCCTACGTTGCGTGATGCATTATTACTTCACTTTAGAACTTGTAAGTCCGATTTCGAAATAACACGTGAATTGGCCGATCGTAAGCAAGGTGCATTCGAGTCTTGTGATAATTTTTTTGCTGCAATTTCAAAAATAAAATCACAATTGAAATCTCCAATTCCCGAGTTTGAACTCATTAAAATGTTGAAAAGGAACTTGAATGATAAAATAGGCAAGTTAGTTTACCCCATGGCTATATTTTCTTTAGACCAGCTGCGCTTTGCCTGCAAAGAAGCTGAAAATGCCTTTCCATCTAAAAAAAATTATAATCAGGTCAGACCGTATAGACAACCTGCAAAGTTAGTAAATAATGAGATTCAGCTTTATGATAAGATACGAATTATTATGAAGATCAAATAGCAGCAATGCAGTATGTCAACAACAACAGGCCAAAACCAGCAAATAAAGTCCTTAATTGCTGGAATTGTAAAGTTGATGGACATATGTATTGGGAGTGCCCATCTCCCAAACAGAATTTGTTTTGTTTCCGTTGTGGCGAAGGAAACGTAATTGTTTCCAACTGCCCCAAGTGTAAACCGGAAAACAGAAAGAAGAGCGCGTCTTCAACGGGGGAGTCGCGTTCGACACAGTTCCCCGAATCATTTTTTCAGAACAAGAATTAGAAAATTTAAAAGAGAGTCCAAATGAAATTCCATTACAGATTTTGAAAAGAGAAGACGTGAAAAATAAAGAAAAACCAAGTATAAAAAAAATTTAGTTACAGGAAACCCTTACATATACGAATTGAAGAATATCACAAGGCAAGAGAAAGAATTTTTAATGCTCCCGTTAGCAACAAAATCCTGAAAGCTAGAAACAGATATGAAAATAGAAAAGAAGTAAGAGGCAACTTATTATCTACTATCATAGATGTCTCTGGAGATCCTAGGCCTTATGCCAAAATTAAAATAAGAGATAAGGAGATGCTAGGCTTGCTTGATAGTGGTGCAAGCGTCAGTATTCTGGGCAAAAATTGCAAAAATTCAAAAGATGAACTTAACGTTCAAATCTCCCCTTTTTCGTCTAACGTAAAAACAGCAGACGGAAAATGTCAAACGATTATAGGAAAAATTAACATAGAAGTACGATATAAAAATAATGAAAATAACATCACTTTTTACCTCGTACCAAATCTGGACCAGGAACTTTATCTCGGCGTCGATTTCTGGAGAGTATTCAACCTTGCACCTGGAATCGTCAGTGATATTGTGATATTTCAATTACGGATGTTAAAGATACTTCAGATACTCACCAATTGTCTCCAGAGCAGGAATCGAGATTGGAAGCAGTCAAAGGAAAGTTCCGGTGCTACACCGAATACGGTCTCGGAAAAACGACGCTTGTCGAACATGTCATCGACACCGGAGAGGCGGTGCCAGTAAAGCAGCGTCATTATCCTGTTTCTCCGGCGATACAAGCCCTGATGTATGCCGAGATAGATCGAATGTTGAGCCTTGGAGTTATTGAGGAGAGCGAAAGCCCTTGGAGTTCGCCAGTGGTCCTCATACAGAAACCCGGCAAAAATCGTCTGTGCCTGGATTCACGAAAGCTGAACTCCCTCACGAAGAAAAATGCGTATCCTCTCCCAAATCTCGAGGGTATCTTCAGTCGTCTTCGTGATACTATTTTTATAAGTAGTATCGATCTCAAAGACGCATTTTGGCAAATACCGTTGGAGGAGCAGAGTAGAGAAAAAACTGCTTTTACAATACCGGGACGACCCTTGTACCATTTTACCGTCATGCCTTTTGGTCTGTGTAATGCGGCCCAAAAGTTGTGTCAGTTGATGGACAAGGTCATTCCCTCAAGGTTAAGGGACCGTGTCTTTGTGTACCTCGATGATTTGCTCGTCATAGCTCCGGATTTCGAGACACATATCGCTCTGTTGGACGAAGTAGCTGCACACTTGAATAAAGCTGGCCTCACCATCAACGTGACAAAGTCAAAGTTTTGTTTCAAGGAACTGAAATACTTGGGCTTTATCGTTGGTGGTGGGAGTATTAAAACGGATCCCGCTAAAGTTGAGGCGATCGAAAACTTTCCAGTTCCCAAAACTGCAAAACAGGTTCGCAGACTGCTTGGTCTAGCAGGGTGGTACCGTAGGTTTATACGGGAATTTTCTACTCTGACGGCTCCAATCACAGATACCCTGAAAAAGTCTAAAGAAAAATTTAAAATGACGGAAGAAGCTCTGGAGGCATTTGAGAAGTTGAAGAAGGCTTTGGCAAGTGCACCGGCGTTGACACATCCGAATTTTACAAAGAGGTTCTACATCCAATGCGATGCATCTGACACAGGTGTAGGAGCGGTGCTCTTCCAGAAAAACGATGCCGACGAAGAAACACCACTGTCGTTCTTTTCACAAAAATTGAATAAATGCCAAAAAAAAATTATAGCGTTACCGAAAAAGAATGTCTGGCAGCTGTATTAGCAATCCAAAGATATAGGCCGTATGTTGAAGGAATTCTGTTTACAGTGATAACTGATCATTCCAGCTTAAAATGGCTTATGAGTCTTAAGGACTTGAGTGGTAGACTCGCTCGTTGGGGTCTGCAATTACAAGCATTTTCTTTTGACATCGAACATAGAAAAGGTAGTTTTAATGTTGTCCCTGATGCCTTGTCCAGAGTGTTCATGGATGTAGACAGTATTGACATAGAAAATATAGCCCCGTTAATTGATCTTGACTCAGAAGAATTTAACTCTGAAGAATATGTAAGCTTAATTAAAACAGTTAGAGAAAATAAAGACCGATTGCCTGATTTAAAATTAGATGATAAATTTTTGTACAAACGATCCTTTCCCCCACAGAATGATGATTTTGCTACTGTTGAGCACACCTGGAGATTATGGGTACCTTCAGGCCCCACGAACGATATCATCGTTCGTGCCCATAATCCTCCACAGGTTGCTCACGGAGGAGTTGCCAAAACAATACTAAGAATCCGCGAATATTTTTACTGGCCAAATATGACCGTGCAAATACGCGAGTACATATCAAAATGTGACACTTGTATTCAGTGCAAATCGTCAAATCAAGTCTTGCGTCCTCCTATGTCAAGTGCATATAGCGTTGATCGTCCTTTTCAAAAATTGTATGTTGACTTTTTAGGTCCATATCCGCGTTCTAAGTCTGGTAATAGTTATTTCTTTGTTGTCCTTGATCACTTGTCAAAATTTGTCTTTTTGAAATCTTTGGAAAATTCTAATACTTCAAGTATAATTAAATATCTCCAAGAAAATCTTTTCAATATGTTTGGAGTGCCCCAAATATTGCACTCTAACAATGGAAAACAGTTCATTTCCAAAGATTTTCAAAACTTTTTGCAAACTTACGGAATTCGACATTTTAAAACTGCAAACTATTCTCCTCAGTCAAGCGCGGCGGAAAGAGTGAATCGTACTCTTTTAGCCGCAATTCGTTCTTATATAAAAGATGACCAACGAGACTGGGATCTTCACCTGAGTGACATAGCTGGTGCACTTAGAAGTGCAGTTCACACTTCAACTGGTGTGTCACCATATTTCGCCTTGTTCGGTTTAAATATGATGACTCACGGAAGTTGTTATGAGCTAGCGCAAAAACTTAATTCCTTAGAAGATGGTGAAATTATGACCCTTTCTCGACACACACGATTGCAGAGCATGCGAAATAAAATTAAAGAAAGCATAGCCAAAGCAAGTGAAAAGAGCGCTCAAAAATATAATACTCGTGTTCGAGACATTCGTTTTCTACCTGGACAAGAGGTATTCCGAAGGAATTTTATCCTTAGCGATAGTTCGAAATACCTCAGTGCCAAATTATGTCCCAAATTTGTTAAATGTCGAATCGTAAAGTCTGTCGGTAAAAACCTATACGAATTGGAAAACTTATCCGGAAAAACCATTGGTGTATATCATGCTAAGGATATTAAACAAAAAAAAATTATCTGTTTTTATGTTTTTTATTGTTATGGCAACATCATATTATTCAAATATTGTATATATTTACATACTTATTATTTTTCAATTCATTGTTGATCTTATATATTTATTTATTTAACTCGTTGTTTATTATTTCATTTTGTTATAATAATTTATCTTTATATTACTCATATTACTTTATTATTGATTGCCATATATATAAGGTATTTAATGTTAATTTATTGATTATTTATTAAATCAGTGAAGTCCTTCCGACCTGTAATATTTTCTTTGTTTCAAATTTTCATTGAAACAATGAAATAAATCCAGCACTGTGATATTTTATTTAATTATTTATATTAGGTTATGTTTGCAATATAAGATTTACTCATTTGTTAAAATTATTTATTTAGTTAATTATTTATTTATTCAAATTATTTATTTATCTACTTATTTATTTATTTATTTATTTATTCAACATATATATTTTGTTTTTTTTTTTACTTATCAATTCATCTATTTATGTATTTATGTATTTTTGTTAATTTATCTATTTGTTAATTTATTAAACCCTACAGTTTGTCCATATGTTAATTTATTTATTTATTGTGGAATTGTATTAATTTATTCTTATTATTAATTAACTTATCGTTTATCTATTTTTTTTTTTGTTTAATGGAAATCGAATTGTTATAATTCGTTTCTTTATTTTTTTGTTCATTATTTATATATACTTGTTCATATCTGAATTATTTATTTATTTTTCATTGGTTATGGTGTATTACTTTGTTCATTTGTATATTAATTTACTGGTTTTGGAAATCTATTTAGTTATATTATCATTTATATTTATTAACTCAATTCATTTTTTTTAACGTCCCAAGCATGATATCACTTCGTATCTAATACAACGATTCCTATACAAGAATGTGAAAGTAAATCAAAAGATATATTTTCACTGCTACTGAACTTTCATGTATGTACCTATACCTAATTTATGTGTTCTGATTGTCAGTCACTTAAAACTAACAATTACACAAAATCGAAAACAAAAAGTCATAAATCGAAGCCCGGCGCGTGTAGGTTCTTCACCACGTTAAGAAAATAGAAACCTTTGATTATACCCCGCATAAATATATACCTTTTATTGTACACATAAACAAGTCTTTGACCCTATGTCACAAAACCTATCAGAGCAAGAAAATAAAAATAATTTGTTTGGTTTCGTTTATCAAAAACAACCCCTATGAACTTATCTATAAAAGACATAAAACATACATTCCTACATAGCTAGAAATTTATATTTTCCTGTTTTGCTATACAATACATAGATGGTATAATAAAACCTTAAACGGGTATAAAATTATAATATAAATTAACCCAAACTAACTTGTGGGATAAGCTCACCAGGTCAATTGGGATATACATACGTGTAATGCTTCACAATAGTCCAGTCCACTGTCCTCGCCGTCGAAATGTTCTTCAACGTGTCCAGTGTTTTGTTGTGGACACCTGCTTACTCGGTAGCACACTCATCAAAAAGTAGTCCATCGATGCAGGAAAGAGTTTCGGATCAGCTTCGTTATAGTGTGCGAGCTGCATCCTAAATGTTGGGTGTTGACATACCTGCGAACAAATCCAACAAAAAAAAGAAATTTAGCGGTGTTCTAATTTATGTATTTCACCATACTCACTTGGAACGTTGGCTCCGATGTTTCATAGTTTTGTGTGTGAGACCACGGTGCTTCTTTTGGACACCCAATTTGTTCTATAAAAGTATAATAATAAATAAATATAACAATGATTTAAAAAAAACTTTTTCGCAAGGATCTTTGTTACTTACACCTTACGTTTGGTGTATCGTTGCTACTGCTTCTGTTGTGCAGCCGTCCAAAGGAAGCAAAAATGTTGTTAATCTGTAATGTTAGATTAACAAGAGCAATTAGATACAATTATAATAATAAAATCAATGAACATTTTGCGTCAAATTTTTACTTACCCCTGAAAAATGTTGCTCGAACATCGTGCTGCTTCTGCTGCCGGCTGCTGTCGTCGCTGGGCAAAGGAAAATTGTTTTCGCTACCTGAAGGAAAGGAAATGATAGGATAGATATTTTTTTTCTTTATTTAGTATAAAGTACTTACTAAAAATCTTCGAGATGAATTCTTCTGTTGTTTCTCTTGTTTTTTTTCGTATAATTTTATAAAATTTATAATTGGAAATTTAAGGGAACTCAAACCGGCTGCCATATTTTGTGAGTTTGTTTTGGTTTTTGACGTTTCCCTCGTTTTTAATTGTTCTCCGTCTCGCCTTGATTTATATTGGCACATGGAGTCACGGCACCTAGCAGTCAGCGCGTGAAACTAACAAACGAGATAGATTTCTTTTCCATTTGACGTTCAATGCATTTCCCATAAGAGAAAAACAAAAACAGCTCGTAGCAAAATTAATTTAACAAGTTAATTTTATATGAACGGTTGTTTGTATTATAATTGCAATAGAATAATTAAACATGCTAGTTTGCAAATCAAACGTAAAATATATCGAAACTTATTACTAATTTGCTTTATTTTGCAGATGAAATATGTAAACAAACGTGCTTTTTTGTTGTTGTTTTCCAAAATGGATGCAAGGCGTCAGTCAGAACGATATCATGTGCGTAGGTAGGTAGTAGTTTAGGGGGCTAGAGTTTCTTATGGATTTTAATAAAACATTAATTTTCCTTTTTATTATAAGTAAAGAATGAAGTAGAAATGTTAAAGGTCCACTTTAGTGATCGTAAGAAGAAAATATAATACCAGGAAATTATGTGTTGCACCAATAATTGCGGTTTTCTATTTTTCGATTAATTTCGTTCACTTTTGCTTTCGTAAAAATAGAATTATAACAGTCAAAACCGCTCACTTAAGTAAATGTAATAAGCCAACGAAAATTAGTTTTCCAAATTATCAATTTATTCAATTACGAACAAACATATTTTTTTAATATTCGTGACTACGCCTCTGCCTTTCTCTATTTCTAATCGAGTACTTTTGTTGTTGTTTCTGGTTGTAAGGGTGGTTTGTTTACATTTTTCATTTACAAAGCAAAGCATTTTAGCTATCTATTTTAATATATTTTCGAGTTGATTTATAAGCTTACACATTTTTTGGTTCTATTTCAATCAAAATATGGATACCCGTTGATATAAAATAATTTGGTATAACTAATTTTCGTCAGGCGCTTTTTTCGTTTTCTCTTATGGGAAATACATTGAACGTCAAATCGAAAATAATTCTATCGCCTTTTGAAGCTTAAGCGCTTGAGATGCAGGTGGCGTGGAAAGCAACTTACCAGGTGTCAATAGCTGAACTCATTTCGCAAAATAAAATCATGATGGCCGCCGTATTATTTGTTTATCATTTTCACGGCTAGATGTCGTTTAAACTTGCACTAAACTTGTTTGCTTGTACACACACAGAAACTTTACTTTGCTGTTTGTAGTGAAGAGGGGGGTAAATTTTCAAATGTATGGTATTGGATTTATTTGATTGGTGTTTAAAATCAAACGATTTAGCCGTTGGGTTTGCGGAACGGGAAGTTTTTGACTCGAACCATATAACTTTATTACGATACGACCATTCGTACCATATCCACCGCACATAGCTGCGGACAGTTAAACGTCTCGTTGATTTCAAATTTCAAATTTAACTAAGTGTAGTTTTTTTTTGTTTGCAACTATAGTTAAACTTATCTTTATCGTAAGAAAAAAGTTAAGTTAAGTTAAGTTATTAAAATAACAAAAAAAAAAAGTTTAAAGGATAAAATTATATATAGTGTCGTTTTCGATAAACATGCCGTCTTACGTACATTAAATGAGGATTCACATTGCAAAAAAAAAAAAGTATATAGTTAGTTTAAACAAAAAAAAAATGTTTTTAATAGTGAAATAAAGTGAGCAAATCCTTACAGGGAGTACCTACGTTCCGAGTGTGTAAAAGTCAGGAAACCGCCACTATAAAACCTTTAACGAATTTCAAGTGCGATTATATACACATGTATATGGTGTTGTTTGGTGAGTTATTCCTTTTTTTTTTGTAAAACTATATATATATGCATAAATCAAAAATGTAAACAAAAAGTGAATATAAAAATTATTCCGTAATAGGATTATTTGGCGCCGAATTTTTGGCGATCTTGGGCCGATAATACTAAGCTGTCCTGATCGCCCACCCCTATTTTTGCCACACACGAGGTGCTCCACGCAAATTTTTGTTGGTTTTGTACCCGAACCAGAGGTCCAATTGTCATACAACCTTTTTTATTAATTTTTTTATTATTAAAATAATATTAAAACTAAATTGAACTTAAAGGTATAAGTTAAATACTCTTTCGTATATGACATGTGCCATCGTCGATAAATTACATCGCCGTCATAGCAAAAGTGCCTATACTTATACATATATATATATATATATACATACAGATGTATCTAGTATATTATACATATCTTAATTGTATAGTTTCATCTCTTTGCTGGTGATAACCACTATGGGACTCCCAGTGTAACATTTTGTTTGAACATTTTTTTTATGTAAAATATTTTTTTTGTACATGGTGCAATATTGATTAGTTTTTCTTTGTATTGTTTAAATTTCTTTGGGTATCCAGTGTAAAGGGATTATTGAATCTGTTCTCGAGTGATTTAGTTAGTTTCCATTGGTCATTGAAACCGTTTTTTTTTTGTCGTTGTTCATACCCAGACTATTACTACCTCAGTTGAGCTCAAATTAGGTAGGAAAATCAACCAAAGGGGGTAAATATTCTTCCAAGACCACACCAATTGTTGATTGGAAACTGGGTGAAACCCACTTTCGAAAGCCGAATCGAAATTCCAAAAATAAGTCTTATATTTAGTTTTAGTTGTTACAGAATTGTAAATTTAAGTAAATTTAAAGATTTATTTTTTTTGATATAAAATTTTGATAGTTCAAAGTTGCCAACCTGTTTGAAAAGGTCAAAACGATAAATTTAATTAAATTCGTTTATAAAATGTTTTTCTTATACCCAAATTTAATAAATTAATTTATGGTTGTAAATTGCGCCATGATGGTCGAAATTTTGTGTTTTTTTCAAGCGCTTAACTTGATGGCTTGTTAAGGTTATATTTTCAGGGGATGCTGAAGGCGACCAAAACTGACGGTGGAAAATGAACTAAGCTGGAAGAGTGGTAAGCGATATTAGGGAAAGTCAAAAATTTAAAATGACGGAAGAAGCTCTGGAGGCATTTGAGAAGTTGAAGAAGGCTTTGGCAAAAAGGATTTGCCAAAAAAATACTAAGAATCCGCGAATATTTTTACTGGCCAAATATGACCGTGCAAATACGCGAGTACATATCAAAATGTGACACTTGTATTCAGTGCAAATCGTCAAATCAAGTCTTGTGTCCTCCTACTATGTCAAGTGCATATAGCGTTGATCGTCCTTTTCAAAAATTGTATGTTGACTTTTTAGGTCCATATCCGCGTTCTAAGTCTGGTTATAGTTATGTCTTTGTTGTCCTTGATCACTTGTCAAAATTTGTCTTTTTGAAATCTTTGGAAAATGCTAATACTTCAAGTATAATTAAATATCTCCAAGAAAATCTTTTCAATATGTTTGGAGTGCCCCAAATATTGCACTCTGACAATGGAAAACAGTTCATTTCCAAAGATTTTCAAAACTTTTTGCAAACTTACGGAATTCGACATTTTAAAACTGCAAACTATTCTCCTCAGCCAAACGCGTCGGAAAGAGTGAATCGTACTCTTTTAGCCGCAATTCGTTCTTATATAAAAGATGACCAACGAGACTGGGATCTTCACCTGAGTGACATAGCTGGTGCACTTAGAAGTGCAGTTCACACTTCAACTGGTGTGTCACCATATTTCGCCTTATTCGGTTTAAATACGATGACTCACGGAAGTTGTTATGAGCTAGCGCAAAAACTTAATTCCTTAGAAGATGGTGAAATTATGACCCTTTCTCGACACACACGATTGCAGAGCATGCGAAATAAAATTAAAGAAAGCATAGCCAAAGCAAGTGAAAAGAGCGCTCAAAAATATAATACTCGTGTTCGAGACATTCGTTTTCTACCTGGACAAGAGGTATTCCGAAGGAATTTTATCCTTAGCGATAGTTCGAAATACCTCAGTGCCAAATTATGTCCCAAATTTGTTAAATGTCGAATCGTAAAGTCTGTCGGTAAAAACCTATACGAATTGGAAAACTTATCCGGAAAAACCATTGGTGTATATCATGCTAAGGATATTAAACAATGAAATTACCTAAAATTATCTGTTTTTATGTTGTTTATTGTTATGGCAACATCATATTATTCAAATATTATATATATTTACATACTTAATATTTTTCAATTCATTGTTGATCTTATTTATTTATTTATTTAACTCAATTTTTTTATGTAAAATATTTTTTTTTGTACATGGTGCAATATTGATTAATTTTTCTTTGTATTGTTAAAATTTCTTTGGGTATCCAGTGTAAAGGGATTATTGAATCTGTTCTCGAGTGATTTAGTTAGTTTCCATTGGTCATTGAAATCGTTTTTTTTTTTGTTGTTCATACCCAGACTGTTACTACCTCAGTTGAGCTCAAATTAGGTAGGAAAATCAACCAAAGGGGGTAAATATTCTTCCAAGACCACACCAATTGTTGATTGGAAACTGGGTGAATCCCACTTTCGAAAGCCGAATCGAAATTTCAAAAATAAGTCTTATATTTTGTTTTAGTTGTTACAGTATTGTAAATTTAAGTAAATTTAAAGATTTATTTTTTTTTTGATATAAAATTTTGATAGTTCAAAGTTGCCAACCTGTTTGAAAAGGTCAAAACGATAAATTTAATTAAATTCGTTTATAAAATGTTTTTCTTATACCCAAATTTAATAAATTAATTTATGGTTGTAAATTAGGCCATGATGGTCGAAATTTTGTGTTTTTTTCAAGCGCTTAATTTGATGGCTTGTTAAGGTTATATTTTCAGGGGATGCTGAAGGCGACCAAAACTTACGGTGGAAAATGAACTAAGCTGGAAGAGTGGTAAGCGATATTAGGGGAAGTCAAAAAATGGTAAATGGCTTCCAAGGTAGGGTCGGTATGACCGAGGCTGAGAACACCACAGCCCCCTTTAAATGGTAACGTCCGTCCGCTTCTTTTCAAGTTGTTATTTAACTTTTTTTGTTTTACAATAATTTTTGGCATGATTAATGTTTAACGTAATAGGTGAGATTGGGTCGATTGAGTAAGTCCCCACCCATTTCCGACGAGCTCTAGCCGAGCACACGCTAGCATGCCACGCTCACGAAACCCAAGGAAACATTCCAGAATTCAAAATAAATCTCTCTCGTCCTTATTACAGAGCATATAGAGTAAGAGTAGGTACGAATGTTGTATTCTCGCCCGTAGCAAGTGAAATACACACTCGCACACATGCAGTAGCTACAACAAAGAGAAGGTTTCGTCATTCGAAATTTCAATTTATTGTGAACGGTCGATACCTACTAACCTGTGTGCCATAAATAAAAAAAAGAACAAAACAAACAACAAATAAAACAAGCAAACCAAAATATAATAATAAACCATAAAAAGGTAACCATATTTTTAGTACGTTACAGGTAACCATTCGTCGAATCGACGAAGAGATATTCAACTGCACTGTTAAAGAAAAGTTATTAACTTATTCCAGTGAAGTTAAATAATTTATATTTATGATTGTTTTTTTTTTGTGGGAAAAGGAAAAAAATAGTTATTTTAAACAACTTGAGTAATTATTTTCGACAACGGTCTTTGAACACATTGGGGCATATTTATAGTCATTTTAGACCTGGGTCTAAGTTAAACATAGCTTTGGTTGCATTTTCGGACGTTCATTCAATTTTTTTAAGGTTATCATTTCAAAATATTTGAAGCAATTTGTGTAGTATACGAGGTTAATTATCTTATAAAAATATAAAATCAAAAATTTGTAATTTAAATCGGTCTGTATTCATTGAGCCAAAACTGTCTTAAACTGTAGTTTAGTTAAACCTGGGTCTATCTGCGACAATGAATATGTCCCATTGGTTTTGAGATCACTTGCATTTTTATTTCCATAAAAACGTGTGTTTTTTTTTTTAGTAGGAACTTAAAGTTAATTCATTAAATAATAGAACAAAATAAAAATTAAAAATGTGTGTTGCGTGATGGAAAATGACAATATTTATATTTTTTTGTTGTTTTGTGTGCTGGAGTGATGGAAGTCTACTATATATACATATAAACCTATTTTTTTATTTCTTTTCTATATTTGATTGCTTGAACATTTATCTTGCTTGAACATTTTTTTAAATTTAATTTGCATATTTTTTCTTAACATGTTTCTTGTAATGATTGTTGTTGTTGCTGTTGCGATAGGGGTTCAGTCACTTGAGCTAAGTTTTTTTTTTGTGTCACCTTTTTTCTTACTAAGTTTTATATATGTTGAGACATATTGAGAAGGAGCAGGAGGGACTCGAGCACAAATATGCCAGTCGCCACAAAATTATAAAGCAGGAGGGACTCGAGCACAAATGTGCCAGTCGCCATAAATTATACAGAGCCCGTAGCGTAATGGTTAGTGCGTTCGACTGTCACGTTGGAGGTCTGGGATCGCTTCCCAGCCTCGTCCACCTAAAACTAAAAAAGTTTTTTTGCAGGGCTACTGCCTCTTGCGAGGAATTGAAAAATCCTCCAAGAGTATCACTTGTCACGAATAAGTGCTTCTCGTCTAGCCGTTCGGATTCGGCATACAGTTGTAGGTCCCTTCCATTCCTGTCGAAAGGCGCACACAGGAATGGTTGCGAG